>CM028135.1:618795000-619995000 GCA_016271365.2 Neoceratodus forsteri
CACTGTGATGTGGTAGTTTGTAAGTGCCACAGAACTGCCGCAGAAATTAGAAACCAATGCGACAGAAGTTCTGCGGCAAATTTAAATCTTGACGCAGAACTTGCCCCAGTGTACCATAGAAAAGTAGGGGCCTTGGCTGTAGGTTTGCCTCAACTGAATCCTGATCCAAGGTTTTCTGTGTTGTGCTATGGAGTCCACATCCACCTGCTTCCACACTTCCAACTTCTGGGTTAGGCTTGCAGTGCTGTTTCCAGCATAGCAGAACAGCAGCACAGCAGCAATGTGTCTTGCAGGATTATTTTTTTAGCAGTTTTTTAGCAGAGTCAAGCTTCTGATGTGTGCTGCCTTGTGTGATCAATGAGATTACTTGCAGGAAGGATTTTTTAAAACATTGGGATGAAGATATATTCTGTTAATGCCTCTGATGCCTTGCACACTCATGCACTTGAAAGGATGGAAGTAAAGCATTCCTCACAAGCTAGTTCAGACTTGAGTTTCCAGAATGTCCACAACTTTTTACAATTTATGTGGGACAAGCTTTTAGAACTCTCAGTTTGTGATGCTCAGCATAGAGAGAAGAAGGATTCAAGTAAATTTGGTAACACCTTGGATACTTTGGATATTCTGGACATTGGGGGTCATTTCACTTACACTAGTTTATTTTACCTATGAGTCAATTCACTGATTTACAGTTTAACCACCCAACTTTTGGGAGAGTTGTAATTATTATAAGCTTTGTATAAGTATCATACCTCTAATTTTGGTGTGTTAAAATATTGTGGGTTAAAATACTGTGGCCTGCTCCCAATAAACTTAGGTACAGGTGGCTAAGTCTAGTGGTTTCTACATACATCTGTTAGTACAAGGAGTCAAAAAATAATGAAATAATGGCTAACTCTGTTGACAGAGGATAGTAAGGGACTAGAGAAGTAACTAACTCAAAGTAAAAAGAAGAAAATGAAAAAAAAAAGATAAGAAAACATTTTTATCTGATAAGAATCAACCTAAGATTACAAGTATGGTAATTTGTAAATGTTCTGGCCATGCTGGGAATGATGACAGATGTGCCCAAAAGAAAGAGAACTACGCAGATTTTGTTTTAAACTTTCAAACTAGGACCTCAGCTCCCAGGTTACAGAGTGTAAACCCTCAGTTACAGAGTGTAAACCCTTCCACTAGGGTGATGGCCTTTTCTATAGAAAATGGCCAGGAGGGATTTAAAGAATGTAGCCTATTGAAGGCTGCAAACATAGAAAGAATTTTGGATGACAATCCAGTAGAGGGTGCACCAGAAGCTTATGTTAACTGTAATTTGGTTAATTCTGGCATAAATTAAAGGACTCTTTTACAGAGCTTTATCTCTCTCCCTCCAGTTAGCCCTCATAATAATGCCTCTCAGGCCAAGCCAACTGGTAAAGAATTAGACACAGAAGTGGTAAAGAAATCTGACCTAAAGGAGATATTAACAGACCTTCATAATACAATAATGTAGTTACTTGACCTAGACAAACATAATAAAGAAAAATTGTCTGGTACTGAAGAAAGGCTGCAACAGTTACCCCAGTTATATCATTTAGATAAGCAGCCCTTATTTGGAGCTGATACTTCAATTCATCAGGGTCAAGATAGTGAAGACATGTAACCAGATTCGGTAAGCATCCCTACACATGTCACAAGTTGTGACATGCAAGGGGTGCAGTCGCGACATGGACCCTATACCCAATTCTGTAAGGGACAGAGTCCCCAAGGCTAAGTCCTGTGACTTGCGACAAATCTACATGTATGCCAAATGAATGGCATATCTGAAGGGCTTGTGGCAAGCTGCAACCCCAGATGTGAAGGATGCAAGTGCCTCCTCAAGCCCCGATCCCTAAAGGCAGTAGTTAAAGCCCCATGGGGCTACACACAGCCCCCCAAGCCCTAATCCCAAAATGTGGTAATTAAAGCTCTGCAGGGCTACATACAGCCCCCCAGTCCCCGATGCCAGCTGCCCACAAATGGCACTTTCCTATAGTAACTGTAAAAAATACACAAACCCTAATCCATAATCCCTGGTAGTCTAGTGGCCCCCCACCTGGCATTTCCAGATGACCCTGCACCCCACCTACCAGGCATGCAACTGGCCCAGCCCACCACTCACCACCTCGGCCAGCCACTGACTGAGTTCCATCTGAGCACGTACTGTATTTACATGCTCATTGAATAAACTGTCATTCATACATTGAGCGCATATATACAGCACATGCTCAGACAGAGCTCAGTCAGTGTCTGGCAGTGATGGTGAGAGGTGTGCTGTGCCAGTCACCAGCTGAGTGGGGAGGTGTGGGGTGGTCTGGCAATGTCTGGTGGGGGGCCACTAGACTACCAGTGATTACGGATTAGGGATTGTCTATTTTTTACAGTTATTACAGAAAAGTATCATTTGTGGGTGGCTGGTATAGGGGCTTTGGGGGGGCCATGTGTAGCCCTGTGGGGCTTTCATTACCACATTTGGGGATTGGGGCTTGGGGGGGTGTGAGTAGCCATGTGGGACTATTTGTCAAGTACTGGGGGTTGGGGGCATGCAGCAGCCCTGTGGGTCTATATTTCATGTACTGGGGATGCTGCAGCTCTGTAGGGCTTTTTGGTATTGGGGGACATGGATTGCCCTATGGTGCATTCTCATGCTGTTAATGGATTGGGGCATTGGGGGGACAGAACTAGCCCTATGGGGCTTTTGTTTTTTGGGCTCAGGGCAGTGTTGGGGGGAGGGTGGCATAACATCGGGGGGATGGGCAGGCTGCACATACAGGCAATCTCTGGGGGTGTAAGTATAATAATGCCAGCTATAAGCTGGTGTAATTTATGTTGACTGTTTACCCCCAAGGGTTGTTGGAGAATAGCACCCTAGGGAACTTTGTTACTGCCCTTCCAGAATAGGGCACAACTGCTGCCATATACCCTCTAGTGCCATGCCACAGGGGGTTTAAGGTGTAACTGGTGGCATGCCACCCACTACACCACAGCCCACAGCGACATGGCGCAAGGGTGGGTTATGTCAGCAAGTGCACTGTATTCTAAGAGGGCAGCTGCTATAACCCACTAGTGTGATTCTAGGAGCTGCACTGTTGCAGCTAAGTTAGAGCAGCCGGGAGCTGCTCTATGGGGCATGCAATGGTGCCATCCATGGGATGACCACTCCACAGCATCACCACAATGGCATTGATGTGCTCCCCATGCCCCCACAAGCATACTGCTGCCCCCATCCCCCCAAATGTCAGGGACCTCCAGGGGTCCATTCTCTGGCATGCCCCCCAGACTCCTGTGTCACCTGTCCTTTCCCCTCTATGCCCCCGGTGTGTGCCGTGGTTTTATGAGGCAGGGTCTTTGGGGGGCTGACAGTAGCGGGTCATGACTTGTGACATGCAGGACTTCTATGCCATGCCTGTGGTGGTAGCCTCTGCATAGTGTAACCTGCATGTCACACATGCCGGGACCCTGCCAGTCTTGGAATGCAGCACAGGGTCCCTGGTGTAGCAGTGAATGTCGCAACTCGTATACGCTGGTGAGTTATCACATTTGATTTGGAATTGGCACCCTGATCTTTAATAATTCCTTAATATGTTTCCCTTCATATTTAAGTGTGGACATTATCCGAGTCATGAAAAATCAATATGTTGTTGGTCTAACATTAATGGAACAATTGGTGATAATTAGGAACGATGTTGAATCCTTAAGAGAAGACTTAACTATTAATGAGGATAGAACAGATGATGCCCATAAATTATTGAATGCATAAAATCCCCTGAGAACTTCATCCTCTATAGAACTTTCTGATATGGATGCTCAAACAAGTGTTATAGACCGTGATCATAGCTCCATTTTGGCTAATAATAACAAAGAGGTATTTAAAAAAGGGAAAAGAGAGAAGAAAAGGATAGAAACCTGTATGGGGCAAACACAACCATAGAAGGAGGCATAAAAAAGGCATAAAAACATGTATAAGGAGAAATTAATGAGAACAGATGGTTTTAAGGGTATTAAACAAAGCATGAATGGTTTTGGAAATAAGAGTAAGTTGAAGGTGCAGAAGGTTCACATAAAACCTCCAGGATGAAGCCCAGTGCTGCAGAATTCTGTAGTAGAGTTACCACAGTAAGCAATGCAATTTCAGTGGGAGTTAACCCCTTTTGTCATGCAGTAAACCTGTGACCCTGTGCTTCATCCTGGAGGGCTTATCTTTATATCAACTCAAAGGGTCATAGTGATGACAAGTCTGTGATAGAAAATGTGCGCGGTTGTGTAAATCAACTCTTTGTTACACTGTATGGTTTAAAAAGAGAGGAAAATGAGACCTCCTAGATGTTGAAAGGGATGGAGGTGAATATATACAAAACAGACCTGGCTTTATCAATTGCTGAAAAGGAGATACAGCATGTTACCAGAAACACAAATGACATGGGAGCTGACTATGTTGATATTTATCGTATAAATTCAAGAATTGTTAATTATCTCTGGATTAATAGTCATTTGTAGGACTATTATAACTTAAAGGTCAAATTATTTTAATAATGATAACAAGTATTATAGATTTCCACATTATATTAAACCAGACCCCAGACCTGTTGGTCTCAGTCTTTTTGGTTTTGGAAAAATGCACAGGGAGATTGACTATAAATAAGCTCATGCTTTGTTTAAGTTTTTAAACCATTTTCTCCAGATCTGTTTGTGTAGAAAATGGGTTCTTTGAGCCTACAAATGAGAATGCTTTTGTGATGGAGGACAGGTTGACATTGTTTTCAAGAACAGTGACACTTCAAACAGAGTTATAAAGGAAGCAGAAATTCTAGACAATATGGATTTTTATTTTGTTGAGGAGTCTGAATCAAATAGTCAAAGAAATACTCAGACTGAGAATGGTTCAGTGGTTTTTGGTGTCTTGTAATGAAATATCTAATGGAAATAACGTGGCTTTTCAAATAAGCATAGAGTTCAAGTACTTTATGAGCACAATAACTGACTAAGTTGTGTAGATTGACCTAAAACTCCTGTATCTGATAATACCTCAAATGGAGAACACAGTATTTTTCCAAAAAACAGTTGATAACAAATTGATTCATTATTTCATGGAATATCTCAAGCATTAGTACTAAGTTTGTGGATAAGGACTGGATAGCCCTAATTAGGGAATTTGATATAATTTGATATAATTTGCTTACAAGGAGCCTGGCATAACTCTCAGCAAATATTTGAACTTAATGGTTACCTACTGTTTCAAAAACCAGAGAAAAAGGAGGCAAAAGCTGGTAAATGGGCAGGAGGTTTGATGGCGTATTTTAAAGTTGGGGCATTTGATGTTATCAAAGGTATAGGTAAATATTATCATTTATTGATCTCTTGAGTAAAAAGGAATGAGAAAACCCCAATCTTATTTAACAGCTACAGTGAAGCCCACTAGGATCAAGATCAGTGTCACAGTTTCCCTGCATAACAAAAGGGATTAACTCCCATTTAAATTGTTTTGTTCCCTTCAGTAACTCTACTGCAGAATTCTGCAGAGGTGAGCTTGATCCTGGTGAGTTTCACTGTATATCCTCTCAAGTAACTACAATTTCTACACAGATAAAAAGTGGGTCAGTCTCCATTATGAGATCACTGATGCACAGATGCATTGACCTGATTCATATATTCCTCCAGTTGGATGTTCCCTGATGCTAGTAATTTTCCTAGAATGAATATTGATACTAAGATCAATTGGAATGGTCAAAAACTGAATGAGATAATGAAAAATAACTGTCTCTATCCACTGAATGGGAGAATAAAGGATGACATTAATGGGCATCCAACTTTCTACTCACATAAGAGCAGAATGAGCGAGAGCACCTATAGCCACAAACACACAGGAAATGGTATGCAATAAATACGCTCACTGTTTATGCAAAATATAAAGTGCAGCATTATCCCACAGAACATACAGGTCAGAACAATGCCTAATGCAGGATGAATGATGTCACGGCCTTTGCAGCTAGCTTCTGATGTTTCGCTTAGTCATCACTAAGCTTCCACAGAGAACTCTAATTCACCAACCAGTGCCCATCTTTTGTGGTAGTTAAAATGCAAATCATAATGACATGCATCTGCAATGACCCAGTAAAAGTGCAAGAAATACATTTAAAAACAAACTTAATGTGATGGCCCTAGTATGTAACTTACTAGATATATTTCATAGATTTTTAAGTATTAACCTTTTTATATACTGGGTCACAATCAAACATTAGGCACAAAAATTTATGTAAAGATTAAAAAACAGAGACAAATATTTCTAAATGACATCTAACTATGATCCTACATTATTCATATATGTTACGAGTATTCACATCTCAGAAATCAACATCAGGCAGTACAATAAAAGGACAAAGGATTTACAATTTTTAAGGAAGATTGATAACTCAGTATTATCATTCAGTCCTGCCTCCCCACCGGCCCCAAGCTCATAAATCCAGCAACTCTTCCTCCTCCCCATCAGCTTGTCAAAATCTCTTCCTCTTGGTCCTCACTGGACTTTTTCAATGCCTATGAAGTCTATTTGATGATTCACATGGGGCACACTTTTCACATGCTTTGTTATAGCATAGGACATATCCCACCTATGCAATGGTCAAACATGTTCCCCCTTGTGTATCCTAAATTGGCACATGGTGCACCCCACATAGAACACCCCACAGCTACATCTGAGAATGTATACCACACCCAATGTAGTCCATGAAATAAAATGTTTACTGTCCATTTGCTGATTGTTTGTGGGTGTGTAAAATGCTTGCATTGTCTCAGGTTGCTACAATAGATGTATTTCCCACATCTACAGTTACCTAATGGTGGGAGCCAATTCCCTCTTAGTGGTTCTAATCCTGGAATAATGTTAGTGAATACCATGTCCCGTATATTCCAATTCAGCAGAAAACCATATTTGGACCATGTTTAACCAGATCTTTAAGTTTCAGCTCGAGCTGTAAGGGAGAACAATTACGCACAATGATTTCTCGTACCTTTTCAGATCCACTAGAGAATGTGGTGACAAAAGGTTCTCTTATTTCTTATTCTAGGTGTCAAGGTTTCTGTTCTCTCCAACTGTTCCAACTTTTCCAAACCAGTAGCAATACTATGGTTGCTATACCCTCTGTATTTAAACCTCTTAACCTGTACTATTTTATTTTGAAATTCTATGTTTTCTGTACAGTTTCTTAACATGTGTATCAGCTGTCCCTACTATATGTTAAATTTAACATGCTGTGGGGGAGAACTATTATACACCAAAAGGCTATTGCGATCAGTGGGCCATTGATGTACGGTAGTCCACACTTCTCCCCCCTCATTCTTGGAGATTTTTAAATCTAAGAATACAGTCTCCCTCTGGTGTATATTGTACTTAAAATGTAGACAATTACTGGTACTTTCTAACCATTCCATAAAGAAAAGCCCCATGTTACTCCAATTTATTTGTGGGAAAATGGGAACTGGATATATTGTACAGTGCTGCCACAAATTCTTTTTACAATCTTTTGGATTTGTGGTGGCACTTTATTGATGATATCATAGTGGAGTGGAAGGGCACAATTAAAAAATGCACTTCCTTCATGGAATTGTTAGAAAGTACCAGTTTAAAAATTGACAATCTACAAGAATGAGGGGGAGAGGTGTCTACTACCTTACATGAAAAGCCCACTGGAACAGTTGACTAGAACAGAAACTTTGACACCTAGAATAAAAAATGAGAGAATTGAAAATTTTGTGTGACCTTTTGTCACCACATTCTCTACTAGATCTGAAAAGGTATGAGAAATCATTGTGTGAATTTGGTCTATGTTAAAGCTGAAGCTGAAACTTAAAGATCTGGTTGAACATGGTCCCATGGTGGTTTTCCAATGACCTAGAAGTATTCAAGACATGGAAATCACTAACATTCTTCCAGGGCCAGAATCACTGAGAGAGAATTGCCCCCCCCCCCAAATTAGGTAAGAATAGGTGTGGGAAATGCACCTATTTTAGCTACCTGAGACAATGCAAGCATTTTACACACCCAAGAACCAATCAACAAATGGAGATTAAACATTTTATTTCATGTAATATCTTGGGTGTGGTACATATGTTAAGATGTAGCTGTGGAGTGTTCTATGTGTGGGCACACCATGCGCCAATTTAGGGTATGTATGGAGGAACATGTTTGAGCATTACATGGAGGGATATGTCCTGTGCTATAACAAAGCATGTGAAAAATGCTCCCAATGTGAATCATCACATAGACTTCATAGGCATTGCAGAAGTCCAGTTAGGACCAAGAGGCAGAGATTTTGTCAAGTTGGTGGGGAGGAGGGAGAGTTACAGGATTTAAGAACTTTGGGCCGGGGGGAAGGAGAACTGAATGATAGTACTGATTTATTTGCCTTCCTTAAAAAACTGTAAATCTTTTGTCCTTTTATTGTACTGCCTGATGCTGATTTCTCAGATGCAAATACTCGTAACATATATGAACAATGTAGGCTCATAGTTAGATGTAATTTAGAATGACATTTGTCTCTGGTTTTTAATCTTTGCATGACATTTTTGTGCCTAATGTTAGAATTTACCCCAGTGTATGAAAAAAAAAAACAGTACTTAACAATCTATGAAATCTGTTTAGTAAGTTATGTACTAGGGCCATCACATTAAGTTTGTTTTTAAATGTGTTTCTTGCACTTTTACTGGGTCATTGCAGATGCACATCATTTGCATTTTAACTACTATAAAAGGATGGGCACTGGTTGGTGAATTAGATTTCTCTGAGAAAGCTCAACAATGACTAAGCAAAACATCAAAAACTAGCTTCAAAGATCATGACATCATTCATCCTGCACTAAGCATTGTTCTGACCTGTGTGTTCTGTGGGATCATGCTGCCCCCTTTTTTTTTGCATAAATGGTGAGAGTATATATTGCATTCTATATCCTGTCTGTCTGTGGCTAAGGGTGCCCTTGCTCTTTCTGCTTTGAATTTTACTGGTACACTGAGCACTGTAGCACATAACCTGGTGCTCTTTTTCTTCTTCTTTTTTGCTCTATTCACATCAGGCAGTGTCAGTTTTGAACCTAACATTATGGAATGGTCCTCCCAAAGTATGGTCAGATTTGTTGATTTTGATGAGGAGTGAAAATAATAATTTTTCAGTTGTTTTGAATAGTGATTATCATCAAATTCATATTAGGAACCCCTCGACTATGCTGTTAGACCCCAATTGGAGATAAGATATCTCAAGTGGGTAAGGTGGAATGATGTGATAGAGATAGATATAAAAAATAACATTCAAGATTTTCTGGAGTGATGTACTTCTAACCTTGGGACCAACAAAATTTCATCAGGTCCAGTACAGGAGCTTGGGGAGTTCTTTAATGAAATAAAACAACGTCTTTATAAAGAAAGGAATCAAAAAAAGAAAGAGATAAGGAATAGAGGATGGTGGTCAAGAGTGCAAATATAGAAAGAAAAAACTGATGGCCTACTGTATATAAGAGCTGTCTGAAATTCTTTAAATAAATATTGATTTCAAGAACTGAAACATGAAAAGAAGCAATATAAGATATTCCTGGATAATAAGAAAGGGAATATCATGAGGCCCAGTGGGACTGTATGCTAACAGCCATTGCTGAAAAGAACCAACGGTCCTTTTGGTTTCTAGTAGTGAGGGGTTTTAATGAATATAAAGAGGAACTGGTTACAATATTTTTGAATATCTTTTCTGACCCTTAGGTTAAGAACATTTTGGGAACTAGTACTACAATAGCTACATTGTTAGTACTTAAGCCAGTTGAATAAAATGAAGTTATTTTAGCAATCACGTCTCTTAAACCCCAAAAAGCACCTGGACCTGATACGATCCCTACTGAAGTGTATTTATCCTTAGCAGATCAATGGTTAGATAATTTAACAAACTTCTTTAATAAATGCATTCTGTAAAGAAGCATTCATAATTCATGGAAAGGCTCAAAAATGTTTCCAATATTTAAAAAAGGGGATCAGTATGATCCAAAAATATGTAGACCAATTAGTCAGACTGATATTATATCTAAGATTTATGCTAGAGTCCTGTTAGAAAGATTAAAACCTGAGCTTGTGGGTGACATTTCTCCCTTGCAAACCAGATTTAGAGAAGGCTAGTCAACATTGGATTATTGTTTTATCTTACACCACCTCCGGGACAAATATGTTAAATTAAGAGGACAGAATGTTATGCTACCTTCATTGATTTCAGCTCAGCATTTGACTCTATTGATATGAACACACTATAGAACATTATGAGAGATTGGGGGGTATGCCAAACTTTGATCAGTACAATTAAAGACTTATATACTGATACATGGACCCAAGTAAGGGTTGGGACTAGAGGCCAGCTCTCAGATAGATTTTCTACTAATAAAGAAGTTAGGGCTGCATTCTCACCCCTACCCTCATCTTGATCTGTCTATCTATCTATCTATCTATCTCTCTCTCTCTCTCTCTCTCTATATATATATATATATATATATATATATATATATGTGTATGTATATATATATATAGAGAGAGAGAGAAAGAGAGAGAGAGAGAGAGAGAGAGAGAGGAGCGAGCTAGATAAGGTACTGAGAGCTTTTTAAGCTCCTGATACAGACTCTCCTAAAATTGGCTTGGCATTTTGCACTTCACCTGCTTACGCAGACAATCTAGTCCTATTTTTGCTCTCTTCAAGTGACTTACAAAAAAAACTTGATATCTTACATAAAGAGTCTAAGATCTTGTCCCTGAAGGTAAGTGTAACCAAAAGTAAGATTATTATATTCGGTGCCCATTGTATTAAACATCAATGGAACTTTGATTCTATAATGTTTAATACAGTTCAAACATACTGCTATTTAGGTATAACTTTTTTCCTGGAATCTTTCTTGGAAAAGTTACATTGATTATATTTTGTCTAAAGCAAAATTATTTGTTTCTGGCTTGTAAAGATGTATTTATTTATATGGTAGCTGTTCTATTTGACCAATGGTTAAGGCTATTCAAGCAAAATATAACACACAAGTTCTCTATGGTGCTGAAGTTTGGGCTACATAGCCTGTTGATATTGGTTAAGAATAAACTGACTTTTGAGGACAGATTTGTAAAAGAAAATGCTTATATGAAAAGGAACATTAGAAAGATCTGGGCTTTGTGTCTTTTAATTGGTTGGGTCATGTCAACAAACTCTTACAACTCTATGGAATTGATTTTCTTGTGGGATATGTTAATGATAATGTTACTTAAAGTTAGAAGTATAAACCTTACATTTTTAAGAAAATTATTGATTGTTACAGGATCAGAGACATAAATGCTATAAAGCAGTCTAACTTTTTGAGATGGTACAATGTTAACAACTGCAGACATAGTTTTAGGTATTACTTACAAATCTTGGAGGATCCAGCTCAAAGGAAACTTTTGCCAAGTACAGAATGGGTATGCTTGAATGTTCTTTGTGCTAGATTTAATAAATCTTCCAATCCTGGTGATGAGTTGTGTAAATTTAATAGTACATCCAGGGAAGATTTGTTTCAGGTAGTGTTGCAATGTCAGTGGTACAATAAAGCTAGGAAATAATAGTTAGCCCTAATACCTGACTGCTTGAAATTCATTGATGAGAATGACCTCTTAAACATTTTTTTTGCTGTTGAGGATCAATATATTATCAATAGAGTCACACATTACTTAGTGACAGTTCAAAAAAGCTAGAAAAAGAATGGTAAAAATACTTGAATACACATCTTGATCTATATCCGAATGCAATGAGCTGAGATGACTTAGTATGCAACAATGTGTATATTTCATATTTACTTGCTGGTACTTTCACTTGTTGACATATTTTAATGTAATTTTTAACTGTACAGTTTTGTATGATGTATTATGCTTCTAAAGTTCATTTTTTATGATTGAACAATAAAGCTATACAATACAACACCTCCAACTTTTGGAGCAAGGTCATACATGCTGCAGCTTGTTCAAGTGCTCCAGTAATTCGTATTACAGAAAAATAAAAAACTCAAAGAATTTGAACTGATGTTATATAGAACTTTTTTAAAGTTCTACAAAATGCTACAGTGCAGCTGTGGTACAACAAATCCCCACAGGCGCGCACTCTAACATCTTGTAGAATTTTAATAGAGTTCTTTATTACCCTGGATCAAGTTTTTGCTCTCAGTTTGCATAGGAAGGGTCTGTCCAAAGATGATCCACTCCAAGCAGTGCTGCAGTTGATAACAGTGACTGGCACTTAAACCTCCCACCGACTGACAAAACAACCAAGAAGCAAACTGGTAACTGCCCCTTCACCATTAGTAGCCAATCAAGCACTTGGGCTTACAGTCTGCAAGAAGCCAATTTTGCACCCTGACTCCATTCACTTCAGCTATGTTTCAGTTTACCTGGCTCCAGCAGTAGTTAATGAAAAAAAAAAGAAATGAAAACCTACATGGGGTCTGCTGAACTCAGTGATAGACCCCACCTAGTTCCCACTTATCACTCACTGTGTACTACCAAACCCAGGCTAACATAAGTGAGCAGCTGCAACTATTTCAGAATTCCAGACTTTTTTAAATTGCTCCATTCCCTTTATTGCCCCCTTGTGCTCTGTGCTCAGCAAAGTGCTCAACATATGTCTGGTGACTCCATAGCTATGGCTCCGTTCTTCTACAGTACATTTACCCTATCTGAGCAGTCATCATACAGTACCTTGCTGATTGCCTTCAGTGGCATATTCCCTCCTGTCTGCTTTGTTATTCTCACACAAATTACTGGTCACAAACTTAAATTTACTTTGTCTTCAGTAGCATTATTTTTCTTTGGTTAAATCAATTCTTTAGAATTCTTTACTGCTCTGAGTTTACAAATCTCCCATTGTTTTGAGCTTTTACAGTATTCTTCAAACTTTTTGTATTGTATAAGTGTCATTCATATTATTGGTTTTATTGTTATTTTGTCATTCTTTGCCATTATTGATGATTTTGATTATTGTGATTTAAATCACATTGATTCTTTTGTGAATTGTGCTATAGTAATAATGAATACAAAGAACATACCATTAAACAATATACTTTGCTATAATCTAGCTTATGCTGTGAAAAGTTGGGAATCCTATGTGTATGGAAATCTCCTGACTTACTGCACCTTATGGGGTGATTTGTCTGTTTTTTTATTTTTTAGTAACCAGGTTGGCCCACTGGGCAAAAGGCCCATTTACATTGGCAACCCAGAAGCACTGACAGAAGTAGAGTGACTTGCTGAGGGTCAGACACTATGTAAGTAGAGACTTTGGAAGTAAACCAAGGTCTGCTTTATGTACACTGCTTGTTCACAGCTTCTTACTCTAACCTTTAGACTAAAGAACTTTGATTGATAATGTCCAGTTTAAGAGTGAGAGAAGTTGGTTATTGGAAGATTTGATTGAGTGTATATGCTCCCCTCTCCATCCTGCTTGATGCTTCAATCAAAACACTTCAGGTCCTTAGTATGGGGTCTAGCAGATTACATATAGGGACATGTGACATGTCTCTAGCACTGTTCCTCCATTCTACTCACTTCCCACCAGCTACCCCTTCCCCAATCCCACAAATTGTTATACCATCTCCTGGACTGACACAGTGAAAAGAGTTAACATTTTTTCTACCACAATCTGTTTGACAGAATGAAGGGGGAACAGAGTATGGGAAATAATTAGGTTGGGGGGTGGCAATGGGACTACACTTAACAACCTAGAGAGTACTTGAGTTTTTTAGAAATTTTCCAAATGGTGAAAGTGATCCAAAGTGCCCCAAAAGTTTGACCACCTTGATTTAAACATGAAAGGGACACATTTCAGAACTTTCAGCAATGCTAATTCCTCATCATCTCAGACATACTACAGCATTGTTATATAGAATTATGTATAGAGTTTGAAGGTGCAATGGAGCATTTGAAGAATTATTGTGCCATCTGGTTTCATACTAGCAACACTAATCCTAAGGGGAGGATTCTCAGTGTCTAGAACTGTTGTACAAATTCATCTTTACTAAATGTTTACATATAAAAAAGTCACAACCATATTCTGTATGGAAAAAAAATACATAGTAGTTGCAAATGTAGCACTACTACTCATGACTCCAGCATCCTGGAGGTCTTCCTGGGAGAGTAGGATTGAACATTCCATAGGATGCTCTCCTCCACTGGGGAGGGAGGGGAGACCCACTAACACCACACAACTTCCACCTGGTTCACCACAGGTGGCAGTGCAAACCAGAGTGCATGCATTGAGCAGGCAGGACACCATTGGTGAAGCTGGTGCTGATGCCACACACTCACATTGGCTCTAGCACCTGTGTCCATGGAGGATCAGGACTGTAAAAGTGAAAAACCATCAGCCATTTCAGAATGATGACCCTTATAGAGCTTGTAGACCCTGAACTGGCCAACCCAGACTGGCTCCCTGAACAAAACAGTAGCATTTCTAAGGGAAAAACAACAAATAACAATGCTACAAATGAAAGTTGCATTATAATGCATTATTTGTTTACGGCTCCAGTTTGAAGAATGCTGGGCCACACTGCCCCAGCATTTCTGAGGAACCTGTGTCAGCCCAAAGACCTCCACCATGATGAGGGAATACAGTGGATGCACAGCTGGGGAACATGTAAGCTGTGGGAGAAGTTAGATGATGGGGTTGGGGCTCTATGTGGCCTGAAGAAGGGCCTGATGCAGGCTATGAGAGTAGAGGTGCACAAGAAAAAAATAAATGACAGTTATCACCCCTCCCTCAACTTGGTAATCCTTGAGTAATAATGGCATGGTACACGGATGAGATGTCTGCAACTAGTAGTTCGGCCTCCCTTTCTTTTATAAAGGGGACAGTCATGAGCATTACCACAGCTCTTTTGATCCAGACTCCAGCTTGAGGTGAGAGGTCTGCAATCATCAGCTGACCCAGAGTTGTATGGACTTCCAACTCCATAGTGCCCCTCCTGGATAATATGACTGCACCCTAAGAAATACACCACACATTTTATAATATTTATTCAGTCTATTCACTGACAGGTGATGCATTCTGTCATAAATCACTATTATGCCCATTATCAGCCTCCATTCCTATATGCTGAGAGTAAGCTCTAATATCCATCATGGTAACCTAAGCCTTTTGACCTCAATCTTAGAGACAACAATCCAGTTATGGAACCTAAACAGAAGACAGAAATAAATACATGCCTTAGCTGGATTTGAAGCCAGGTCACCCAGAATTCCATTCCGCTTATGCTACCAACTGCCTCACCAAGGCAACTGGACAGGAATCATACCCAAAGTCCCAGCTAAGGCACATTTCTTTCTCTCTTCAGTTTGTTTGGGTTCCATATATGTGCACACTGCACCCTTGTATATGAAAATGTATTTATCTGTGCTGCACCAATTTGTGTATTAGAGAAAAAGTTAGGTGCTACTGGAAGTCCTCGGTTTCCAGTTGTCTTGGTGGTGTAGCTGGTAGCACAACTTTAATGGAATTCTGGACAGACTGGGTTCAAATCCCAGTAAATGCACTTATTTCTTGTTTGTTTGGGTTCCATATATGTGCACACCATGCCTTTGTGTATGAAAATATAATTATCTGTGCATCACCAAGTTGTGCATTACAGAAAGAGTAAGGTGCTTCAGGGAGTCCCAGGTTTACAGCTGCCTTGGTAATACAGCTGGTAGTGCAACTGGAACAGAATTCCAGTCAGCCTGGGTTCAAATCCCAGGTAAGATACTAATTTATTTCTCTCTTCTGTTTGTTTGGGTTCCATATTTGTGCACACCACACATTTGTGTATGGACTATAATTGTCTATGCAGCACCAAGTTGTGCATTAGAGAAAGAGAGAGTGCTTCTTGAAGTCCTGGGTTTCCAGCTACCTTAGCAGCACAGCTGGTAGTGCAACCAGAATGTAATTATGGGTGGCCTGGATTCAAATCCCAGTTAAGGTACTTATTCCTTTCTCTCTTCTGTTTGTTCCAATTCCATATATATGCACACTGCACCCTTGTGCATAAAAATGTAATCATCTGTCCAGCACTGACTGTGTATGAGAAAAAGCATAACGTGCTTCTAGGAGTCCCCAGTTTCCAGTTGCCTTGGAAACACAGTCATGCTCCAGAGATGGAAGCATATAAAATGTATTTCTCTCCAAGAACACCTCATCTCAAATTCAGCCACTTGATGGTGGCATTATAGCAACTTTAAAAAACACTGTCAAAAGTGTTGACTGACAGACTTAGTGGCAGTAGAATGTACCCAGGCAACTGACTTCCTCAAAAAGCTGAATTTGAATGATGTCTTGTTTTTGGCAGGTGAGGCATGGGCACAAGTCACCAAGGCTACCATTATCCATTGCTGCAGCACTGCTCTTGGTAATACCTTTGGTGACCTTCTGCAAACGGATGAGGACCCGATGATAATCCAGATGACACTAGTGATTGAAAATCCACCTAAAAACTTGCATTTGTTCAAACACAAACACATAGCAAGTGCAAGTGATGATTGACTGGGATGTAATGAGAGCTCCTTCTCATAAACAGGACACTGACAATGAAAAGTTTGTGACATTATAAATGCTGATCAGTAAGAAGAGACCAATGATGAGGATGAGGGTGAGGTAGTCAGCATACTCACTTATCAGTAGATGATATCAGGCTTAGAAGTGGGGCTTGAGTCGATGTTGGTGCAGGAGGCTGACTATCAGAAGGTACTGCAACAGGGAAAAAGTACATTCATATGCTATGGACATAGCACTAGAAAAGAGCTCCAAACAAACTAAATTAACATTGTTCTTTAAAATGCAAGAGCAATTAAATAACAGCATAAAACAGTTGAATGCATGAAATTAAGTAAATCTACACATAACTTAAAAACTAACTGAAACTAACAAATACTGATTTTAAATGAATGGCAAGGTTTAAATAAATTGTTGAAAAACAATGTAATATTCTTTCCTGGCTATTTCTTTAGTCTAACCACTGATTTTGTAGACCACATTGGCTAATAGAATATGTAAGTGTTCAGTTGCTCCCAATCTGTTTGCTATAGCACTGCTAGGAGTACAAACCTTTCCTTTTCCAGTGGGGGTAACTGTCTGGAAGGTGTCTATGCAATATTCACCAGTGTTGCTGGTACTTGTACTGTCTGAGATCTTTCAGGGACAGCACAAATTTAATAAAAAGGGTTTCATAGAAGTAAAGGAACCCTACCCTAGGTCCAGGAGCTACTCTACTGTGTTTGTCCCAGATCTCCTCCAAAAGGGCCAGTCAACAACTTTCCTCAAAGCTTAGAGTTACTCCATAGGGGGCCCATTGCACTGGGGATAATGGCACATACAGACACTTCATCATCCCTCTCCTCTTATCAAATACTCACACTAGTGTGACTTATAGACCTCCAGCACAGAGGGAGGAATTAGGTATGGTATTATTTATTTATTTGTTTATTTATTTATATATTTATTTCAAAAGTTTCACCAGGAAAGACATCCAGAGCTGCAAACAGCTCATTTCCAGCTACATCCTGGAGGTAAGGGGATGTGGAAAGTCATGTACAGCAAACATAATATATCAAGGAGCATAATCCCAAAAATGAAGTGCAAAAGAGTAAAACAGATACATGTAGTAGACAAAATCAAGATAGTTTAGGTGAGGTAACTACTCTTACTAGTAAATAACAGTGAACAGATAATGAGGGAAACAGACTGCCAAGGCAAAACTGATGGTGGGTGAGGGAAGGGGAGGGATAGGGTCATTGATGCTTGCAGGAGGGAGAAGAAAAGTCATGAAGAAGAGACTTTAAGGAGAAAGTAGAAGAGGCAGAGTGAATTGACAGGGGAAGTGAGGACCAGAGTTTAGGAAAGGAATATGAGAAAGCAGACTGAGCAATAACATATTTTTCAGAAGGAATAGAGACAGAATGGGAAGTATTATTGCAGAGATGATGGTAGGAAGCTGAGGGAGAGGCTACAAGGTATGTAAGGTAGGAGGGACCTGAATCAAACCAGAATTTAGATATAAAGGAGGCATCATGGGACATGTACCTGGCATCAGGAGAGGGAAGTGAAAGTGTAGAATAGAGTGAGCAATGATTGGTGTAAGGGGAGCAATCTAAAGCAAAACAATGAAAAGAATGGATGAGGGGATCAAGTCTGGCAATGGAGGATTTGGGCGTTTCACTATAGACTATGTCACCATAATCAAAAATAGGGAGAATAGTCTTTAAACAATCTCTTGGCTAACAAAAAGCAGTATACTTCATTTGTTCCTGTATAATGCACCAAGCATGGGGTGGAGCTTTTGGTTTGTGGCAACAATATGAACCGAGAAATCAAGATTACATTCAAGTCAGACCCTGAGGTATTTAAAAAAGCATACATCCTCAGTAAGAGCACCAGCAAGGGTATGAAATAGAGGGAGACAAGTAAATCTGGAAAGCCTCTGATGGGTGCCATAAGTCATGGAAAACTGTTTTTTTGGCACTGAGGGAAAGTTGGTTAGACTGAAACCAGCACTGCATATTGTTGAAATCCAGCAGAAGCTGTGAAGTAAGATCATGGGAAGTGGAACCAGACACAAAAAGAACTGTATCATCAGTGTACATATGAATGGACACAGTGGAACAGACAGATGAGAGGTAATTCAAGAATATGGAAAAGAGAATAGGATCCAGGACAGACACTTGAGGTACTTGTGGATGCCAGTGTCAAGATGGTAGAAGAGGGAGAGGTGCTTCTGGTGGCGGGGGAGGACTTCAACCTGCCAGCTGTGGATTGCAGCCTCCTAGCAGCAGTTCAGCTAGAAGCAAGGATATCCTGAACTCTCTGAAGGGGTGTTTCCTAGGCATCTATTCAGCAAACCCACTCATGATGGTGCAATACTGGACCTGGCACTTTCTAAGAGGGACAGTGTTTCACATCTCAAGATGGGAGGCCACCTGGGGATCAATGATTACCGTATGATGTGGTTGAATAAAAGGATGGCTGTGGAATTGAACCACACGAGAACGAGGGTCCTGGAATTTAGTAGGGCAAACTTTATAAAGATGGCTGAATACCAATGGGATGACATGACTGGAGGGGATGATGGCAGGAGGGGATGATCTGGGTGGTGTGGAGGAGCAGTGGGTGAAGCTAAAAGGCAGCATAGTAAAGGCAAGTTGGCAACAAACCTCTGCATCAAACAAGTGAGCAAAAGCAAGTGGAAAAAGACAATGCTACGGTTCTCAAAAGAGGTGGCTGAAAAGGCAAAGGCTAAAATGGTAGCATCCAAAAGGTGTAAGGAGATGCACAGTGAGGAAGATAGGGTGGTGTATCAGGGGAAACAGAAGAACATAGGGAAAGCAATAAAGAGTGCAAAGGCACAAATGGAAGAGGGAATAGCCCAGGAGGTATCAAACAGAACAAGACATTTTTTCAGTATGTAAGTGAAGAAAGGAAGACCAGTGTTGGGTTTGTAAATTTAAAAAGGGAAGGAGGTAGATGTGCAGAGGGGAATGGGGAAATGGCAGACATCCTGAAGAAATACTTTTGTTCAGTGTTTACAGAGGAAGGAGAAGGGGAGGGTTTACAAAAAAGAACCAGAAGCTTTGGAGGGAGGGAGGTGGACACTAGTCCTTTTTCAGAGGACAGAGAGTCCTTAGGGGACTTGCTAATCTGAAGGTGGGCAAAGAAATGCAGACAAACTGGATGTATCTGAGGGTGGTGAGGGAGCTCAGGGAGGTACTAGCTGCACCTATTATAGTCCTGTTTAACAGCTCACTGGAAACAGGAGTGGCTCTGGAGGACTGGAGGAGGGCAGATGTTATCCCACTTCACAGTAGAGGTAGCAAATAGGTCTCTGGCAATTAGAGACTAGTCAGTGTAACATTAGTGGCGGGAAAGTTAATGGAATCGCTTCTTTTTGCAGTTAATCTAGTTTCTCCCCAGGCCCATCAACCTGCATCCCAAGGATGTATCACCATTCCGGTAGTTCCCCCATGGCTTACCCCCTTCCCCCATGATACGGGTTAGTGACCTGCCTCATAACCACCAATGAATGGATCCAGTATCCTGGAGAGGGCCCTGTAGCCTGGTACAGAGACTACAAGGGGTCAGTGTCATCCCGCACAGTGCCCAGTCAGTTTTCTTCCATTTTCCCCTCACTTGGAGGACAGACATGCAATGCCATCTGGACATACCCACACATGCTTCTCTATGTAGGACGTTGATGGCCACCATATCTCCATTCCCAAAGTGACAGTCCCAGGCCACCTGTACGTCTGGCTGGTTCCATGTCATAATGGTGATTGCCAAATAGCAATCACTGTTACTGTGAGTGTACATTGCTGAAAAAACAAAACAGCGATGTACACGCCAAACAAGGCAACCCTTGTAAAAATAAATGTATTTATGCATGGGGCTGCACATCTCACACACTTCTCACTGGAGATTCGCTCCCCACACACCCCTTACTGTGGATTCTCAACTCCAGGAGGGGTGCTTGTTGGGAAACATTTATTCCCACACATAAAACACAAAAAACAGTAATCATCTCCAGCCTCGAACCCTGCACACTCCCCACTGTTGCCAGCCACCCTCACTACCACACCACATGGCCAGCTCAGAAGCCTCACACATCTCCCACATACCTTCTCTATCATCCCTCCTTTTCCATTCTCATAGATACATAGATACTATCAGCAGATAAGGCCCACCCAATCTGCCCAGTTGAGCTTGTAAGATCACTTTAAGTTTTTCTAGAAGTCTGTTGCCCCTTCCCACTGACCTCCAGGATTCACTTATGTCTATCCCTTTCTTAAATCCCATGATTGTTTCAGCCCCCACCATTTCCTCAGGCAGGATGTTTCACTAGTCCACCACTCTTTCTCTGAAGAAATTCTTCCTCACATTTTCTCTGAATCACCCTCCCTCCAACTTCATCCCATGCCCACTAGTCCTGGAAAATCTTCACTAGAAAATAGTGTTTTCCTGCACCCTGTTCCTCCCCGTAAGGCATTTATATGTCTCTACCATATTCCCTCTCTCCCTTCTCTCCTCCAGGGACTACATATTCAAGTCCTTCAGCCTGTCCACATAGGACTTGTGATTCGATCCCTGTACCATCTCTGTTGCCCTCCTCTGAACCTTCTCCACCTTGTCTATGTCCTTACTTAGGTAATATCTACAGAACTAGACACTGTACTCCAGGTGGGGCCTCAATAGTGTCTTGTGTAGTGGAATTATGACCTCCCTTTTCCTGCTGGTGATACACCTGCTAATGCATTCCAGTATCCTATTTGCTTTACCTACTGCCTTGTCACACTGTTTCCTTACCTTGAGGTCATCAGAGATGATAACTCGAAGGTCCTTTTCCTGCTTGGTGCATGCTACATACTCACCCCCCAACTGATATGTTGTTCCAGTGTTTTTGTGCCCCATATCCATTATTTTGCACTTTTTTATGTCAAATTTCAACTGCCACATCCTTGACCAGTCGTCAAGCTTCTGCAGGTCCCTCCTCATTCTGTCTAACCCTCTGGCATGTCCACTCTGTTACAGAGCTTTGTTTCATCAGCCGGCAGGGAGATTCTGCCTTCTAGGTCCTGCACAATGTCACCAATGAAGATCTGGAATAGGACCAGTCCTGTCACTGATCCCTGTGGCACCCCACTGATCACTCTTCCCTCTGTGGAGTTACAGCCATTTACCACCACCCACTGTGTCCTGCCACCCAACCATTTACCCACCCAGTACACTACTGTCCTGTCCACTCTCATATTCCCCAGTTTATTTAACAGCCTTCTATGCAGCACAGTGTCAAAGGCCTTGCTGAAGTCCATATAGGCCACGTCCACTGCCCTCCCATGATCCACCTCCCTTGTTACCCAATTGAAAAATTCAATGAGGTTGGTCTGACATGACCTCCCCCCAGAGAAACTGAGCTGCCTTGGGCCCTGTAGTTCATTGGCAACCAGATGTTCCACCAATCTCTCCTTCAGTAGTGCTTCTATGATCTTCCCCACTATCAAAGTCAAGCTGACTGGTCTGTAGTCCCCAACTTCCTCTTTGTTCCCACTTTTGTATAAGGGGACTATATCTGCTGTCCTCCAGTCTTTGGGTACCTCCCTTGTTTCCAGTGATTGGCTAAACAGGATTGCCAGAGGTTCAGCCACCATCTCTCTTAGTTCCTTTAGGACCCTGGGGTGCACCCCATCTGGCCCCATTGCTTTAAAAACTCTTACTCCTTCCAGTTCCTTTAGGATCCTTTCACATGCAAAGGGATGTGGGTCCATTTTTGTGCCCTTCCCACCACTTGTACTCCCTTCAGGCCTGTTACCCTCCCTTTCCTTAGTAAAGACTGAGCAGAAATATCTCATTAGTATGTAAGCTTTACTGTTGTCATCCTCCATGCTGCCCCATCCTCCCCTTCAGTCTCACTATCCCTTCCTTTGCCCTTCTTTTCGACTTATGTACCTGTAAAAGGCTTTATCCCCTCTAACCACTGATTTTGTGATGCCCTCTTCTGTCTGAGCTTTGACTTCCCATACTGACCTCCCTGCCTTCCTTTGCTTCACCTGGTACTTTTTCCTATTCCCTTCTGCCTGTGTCTTTTTGTACTGCCTAAATGCAATCTTTTTGGCTTTCACTTTCCCAGCTACCTCCTTGGAGAACCATAATGGCCTCCTCTTCCTTTTCCCCTAGCTACCCTGCTTAACGCATAATTTTGTTGCTCTTGTAATCCCTATTTTAAATATTGCCCAGTATTCTTCCACCCCTAATTCTCTCCCCATTTCTATTAGTACCTCTTTCAAGCATGTCCCAATTTTCCCAAAATCTTCCTTCCTAAAATTCAGGATATGTTTTTTTGTGTGGTTTGGTTCTGCTCCTTTTGTGATTTCAAACCACAGTGACCAGTGGTCGCTGTTCCCCAGGTGGCCCTCCCAAACTTACCCCATTACACTGTCCCCATTTGTGAGCACAAGGTCCAGTATTGCCTTGTGCTGAGTTGGTTACATGACCAGCTGCTTAAGGAAGGCACCCTGAAGGGAGTCCAGGATAAATCTGTTCCTAACTGATGCTGCTGGGAGGCTCTAGTCCACCTCTGGAATATAGAAGTCTCCAACTAGCACCACCTCCCCCTTCTCCACCATCCTTTGGATGGCTAGCATTAACTCTCTATCTGTCTCTTCCTCCTGGACTGGTGGTCTGTAGAGCACCCCTGTGCAGATAGCTGACTCCATTTTCCTTTCCAGCTTAACACACAGTATCTCTCCCTCCCCCCTGTTTTGTTCCTCCTGGATCTCTGTGGACTTAATGCCATCTTTCACATAAAGTGCCACTCCTCCTCCCTTCCTGCCCTGTCTCTTCTGAATATGTTGTAGCCAGATATGGCCATCTCCCAGTTGTGGTTATTATTATACCAGGTCTCTGTGATGGCCACAATGTCCAGGTCCAACTGCACCATGGCAGCCTCCAGATGATCCATCTTGCTGCTAAGGATTCTGGCATTGGCACACAAGGCTTTCCATGATGTGACTTCCATGGTCTGGTTTGCTGCTCTAGTAACCTCACTGGTTGTCTTTTATCCCTGGTTCTCCCTGCTGTCTGCTCTTCCATTGTATTTTGTTGTTATTCTGCCTATCTACCCCTTTGGTGCCTAACTCCACCTTTTGCACACTGCTTTGTAGTGATATCTCTGCCTCCTGTTCTCTGGTTCCACTGCTAGTTATGGGGGTGGGCAATTAGGTGCCCTGCTTGCTGACCTGTCACTACCCTTGGCTAGTTTAAATGCTTGTCCATATACAGTACAAGTCACATTAAACTGTTCCTCCAATGAGTTGGTGTAGCATTTCTGACTGAGTTGCATAAGTGTTGCTAGTTCTAGTTCAACGCTGTGCGTAAACTGTTTCTTAAGAGTTAAAATTCAGTTTTGGATTGTATTATGGCAGATGCATTCCAACTGATATGCAAAAACATTTTACAAACATTGCACTTGAGCTGGTTAAGCATTGTAAAATAAAGCATTATGAGTTGCCAATGCATTGCCGACTGTAAAAACAATGCTAAACCAACTCATTGGTGGAACAGTTTAATGTGACTTGTACTGCAGCATTTAAATTTTTTATTGAGTGCTTGCATTCTCTCCAGGATGGATGCAGGTTGTGAGGCTTGAATAAGCCCCCATCACTCCAGGTGGGTCCCCAGTCACCAATGAATCTGAACCTTTACTTGTAACACCAGTTCTTTAACCATGTGTTTAAGTTCCTGGTGCATGTGCCCCCATGCTCTCCCATTCCTCAATCAGGTAGTACTTCTGAGAAGGTGACAGATGTAGCTACTTGCTTGAGACCCCTCCCCATTTTTCTAAACTCTTCCTGAACTTCCTTAGGCTCCCCATTTGTCAGGTCGTTAATTCCTAATTGGATAATGACATCCAACTTTCCCTCCCATCTTTCCTTCCCAGCGATCCCCAGGATCTTCCTCTCATCCCACCATGCAATGGTACCTGGTAGGCACCTCACCTCCCTGTTCTCTCTCTCACATGTTACTATCTTGATCCCCCATATGATAGAGTCCCCCACCAGGATTTGCTTCCTCCTCCTCCTGTGGGGTCCACTGATCCCCCCTGAGGTCAGCTCTTAGGTTGACCTCCACATACTTCCCACCCACTTCTCTGGATGCCTCTGTCTGGTTGTACCCTTTTGCCACTGTGGCATATGAGTTCTGGAGTGGAATAGGATTTGGGATGAGCCTCTGCCTGACCTTGCCAATCCTCCCCAAGACAACCATTGTCCAAATGCTTCTCATTCTGCATTGGATTGGGTGGTCTCTGGATGGGGTGAAGGTACTTCTGACCCAGTTTACTTCTGCTACCTCATCCCAAAGTCCAGAGAGATGATTGCAGATAGGGCAGCACATCAGTGTCCAGAAGGTCTGCCTGAATACAGCTGCTCTGCATCCACTGCATTGCACCACTCCCCTTATTATTCTGCACTTATACAGCTATTACAATATTTGTGAAATTACACTGTTAAACTATTTTTCAGTTAGCTATTACACTAGTTGTCTGTTTCAGAAACCCTTCTTCTAGTTCCCACTAGATGTTTAGTTCTCCTTCTCGGTCCCTGTGTTTACCTGAGGGTGAAGTATTTTTACCCAGATTTTTATTCAGTGAACGTTTTACTCAAGTGGGTGTGATTTAAGTGGCACTGTTATTTCTTTGAATTAGGAACTTTTTTCTTCTAATTTCAGACCTATTTTGTTGTCCTTTTAGTGGGGCTGTTACTGTGTTTTTTGGCTGTTTTTACTTGCTGTTGTAAATGTGAAACCTATTTTGGCGTGATTGAAGAGGGGCTGTTATTTCTTTGCTGTTTTTACTTGCTGTTGAAAATCTGAAACTTATTTTGGTGTGATTTAAGTGGTACTATTATTTACTTATTGTTTTTACTTGCTTATTGTTGATTTCACTTGGGATACTTTTCTTCTTATCTTATTTTTGTTTACTCCAGTAACATTATAGTGCAGGAACTGTTTTTTGTCTAGCCTTGTAGCTTTGGGGAGTGTTGTTAATTGTTTGGCCTTGGGCCTCAACTAGGTAATACCTGGAGGCTGGGCTGAGTCAGATTTGTGGTAGGAGGTTCCTTTTTCCTCTTCTCATAAGAGGCTACAAAGGAAATTAATCAGATTCTTTTCAGTGCATTAACTTCTCATTGTTGCTTTCATTGCTTCTTTTACTTCTCGTTGTTGATTTCTCTTGGTAGCAGTTTGATTTCTTGAATTATTATTAGAGGCAAACACAGACTTGTTTTGAAGCTGTTGAAAATGAGAAACCTATGTTGCTGTGATTTAAGTGAGGCTGTTATTTCTTTGAATTAAAAAAAATATTTCTATAAATTTCAATCATATTTTGTTGTGCTTTCACTGGGGCTTTTATTTATTAGCTGTTTTTACTTCCTGTTGAAAATTTGAAACATATTTTGTTGTGATTTAATTTGGGCTATTATTTCTTTGCTGTTTTTCTTGCTGTTGAAAATCTGAAACCTATTTGGTGTGATTTAAGTGGGGCGTTATATCCCTGCTGTTTTTACTTGTTGAAAATTTGAAGTCCCTTTTGGTGTGATTTAAGAAGGCCTGTTATTTACTTGCTCTTTTTACTAGCTATTGAAAATGTGTGACTTATTTTGGTGTGATTTAAGTTGGGCTGTTATTTCCTTCCTGTTTTTACTTGATGTTGAAAATCTGAAACCCATTATGGTGTGATTTAAGTTGTGCTATTATTTCATTGCAGTTTTTAATTGATGCTGAAAATTTGAGACCTGTTTTAATGTGATTTATATGGGCTGTTATTTCCTTGCTGTTTTTACTTGCTGTTGAAAATTTGAAACTTATTTTGGTGTGATTTAAGTGGGGCTGTTATGGTCTTACTACTGAAGATTTGAAAACTATTTTTGGTATGATTTAAGTAGAAAAGTTATGATCTTGCTGTTTTTCTTTCTGTTGAATATTTGAAACCTATTTTGGTGTGATTTAAGTGTGGCTGGTATTTTCTTGCTGTTTTTACTTGATTATTGTTGATTCCACTTGGGCTACTGTTCTGTATATCTTGTTTTTTTTGTTTTTATTTTACCCCAGTAACATTATAGTGTAGGAACTGATTTTTGTCTAGCCCTTTGGCTTTTGGAGAGGGTTGCCATGTGTTTGTCATTGGGCCTCAGCTACGTGATAATGGGAGGTGGGTCTGAATCAGTTTTGTGATAGCAGATTGCTTTTTGGCTTCTCATAAGAGGCTAGAAAGGGTAGGAATCAGATTCATTACACTGTAATAACTGCTCATTGCTCTGTTTGTTGCTTCTTTTACTGCTCATTGTTGATTTCTCTTGGTAACAGCTTGCTTGTACACTTGTTATAAGGGCTAACAGGGAGTTGTTTTGGTGCTGTTGAAAATGTGACACCTATTTTATTATGATTTAAGTGAGGTTGTTCTTTCTTTGAATTAGAAGCCTATTTCATTTAATTTCAAATCTATTTTGTTGTCCTTTTAGTGGGACTGTTACAGTGTTTCTTGGATGTTTTTAGTTGCACTTGAAAATGTGAAATATATGTTGGTGTTATTTAAGAGGGACTATTATTTCCTTTCTGTTTTTACTTGCTGCTGAAAATCTTAAACTTATATTGATGTGACTTAAGTGTGGCTTTTATTTCCTTGCTGTTTTTACTTGATGTTGGAAATCTAATGTCTATTTTGGTGTCATTTAAGGAGATCTGTGATTTTATGCTGTTTTTACATGCTGTTGAAAATGTGAATCCTATTTTGGTGTGATTTAAGTGCAGCAGTTATTTACTTTACTGTTTTTAGTTGCTGTTGAATATTTGAACCCTGTTTTGGTGTGATTTATGTGGGGCTGGTATTTCCTTGCTGTTTTTACTTGCTTATTACTGATTTCACTTGTGCTACTGTTCTGTGTATCTTGTTTTTTTACTCCAGTTACATTGTAGTGCAATAATTGATTTTTGTCTAGCCCTGTAGCTTTGGGAAGGGTTGCTATTTGTTTGGCCTTGGGCTTCAGCAATGTGATAACTGGAGGCAAGGCTGAGTCAGTTTTGTTGTAGCCGGTTGCTTTCTGGCATCTCATAAGAGGTAGAAAAGGCAGGGATTCAATTCATTTCAGTGCAATAACTGCCATTTGCTGTTTTTGTTGCTTCTTTTGATGGTCATTTTTGCCTTTTTGTGGTAGCAGGTTGCTTTTTGAGTTGTTATAAGGGTATAACAGGCAATTATTTTGGGGATGTTGAAAAGTTAAAATCTATTTTGGCGTGATTTAAGTGATGCTCTTATTTTTTTTTTAATTAGAAACCTGTTTCTTATAATTTCAAACATATTTTGTTGTGGTTTTAGTTTGGCTGTTCCAGTATTTCTTGGCTGTTTTAACTTGCTGTTGAATATTTCAAACCTATTTTGTTGTGATTTAAGTGGTGCTGTTATTTCGTTACTGTTTTTACTTGGTTATCGTTGATTTAATTTGGGCTACTGTTGTTCTTATCTTGTATTTTTTTTTACTTCAGTAACATTATGGTACAGGAACTGATTTTGTTCTAGCCCCGTAGCTTGGAGCATTGGTGCTAATTGTTTGACCTTAGGCCTAAGATATGTGGTATCTGGAGGTGGGGTTGAGTCAGATTATTAGTAACAGGTTATTTTCTCTCTTCTCATAGGAGGCTAGAAAGGAATAAATTTATATTCATTTCCATGCAGCAACCGCTCATTATTGTTTTCATTAATTCTTTTACTGTTTATTGTTGATTTCTGTTGGTAACAGTTTGATTTCTTGACTTCTTATAAGAGGGTAACATAATTGTTTTGGGTTGTTGAAAATTTGAAAGCTATGCTGCTGTGATTTAAATGAGGCTATTTCTTTGAATCAGAAAAATATTTCTTATAATTTCAGTCAAATCATATTTTGCTGTGCTTTTAGTGGGGCTCTTATTTTTTGGCTGTTTTTACTTACTATTGAAAATTTTAAACCTATTTTGTTGTGATTTACATGAGGACTGTTATTTCATTGCTGTTTTTACTTGCTGTTGAAAATTTGAATCCAATTTGGTATGATTTAAGTGGTGCTGCTATATCCCTGCTGTTTTTACTTACTGTTGAAAATTTGAATCCATTTTGTTGTGATTTAAGCAGGGCTGTTATGTCGTTGCTGTTTTTACTAGCTGTTAAAAATGTGTGAGCTATTGTGGTGTGATTTAAATGTTGCTGTTATTTCTTTGCTGTTTTCACTTGACATTGACATTTTAAAACCTATTTTGGTGTGATTAAAGAGGGGGTGTAATTTTTCTTGCTGTTTTTACTTGATGTTGAAAATTTAAATCCCAATTTTTGTATGATTTAAGTGGGGCTGTCATTTCCTTGCTGTCTTTACTTGATGTTGAAAATTTGAAAACAGTTTTGATGTGATATATATGGGTTGTCATCTCCTTTCTGTGTTTACTTGCTGTTGAAAATTGGAAACCTATTTTGGTGTGATTTAAGTGGGCTGTTACTTCCTTGCTGTTTTTACTTGATGTTGAAAATTTGAAACCTATTTCGATATGATTTAAACAGGGGTTTAATTTCCTTGCTGTTTTAACTTGATGTGTTGGTGTGATTTAAGTGGGGCTGTTATTTCTCTGCTGTTTTTTCTTGATGTTGAAACCGTGAAATCTATTTCAGTGTGATTTAAATGGGGCTGTAATTTCCTTGATGTTTTTACTTGATATTGAAAATGTGAAACCTATTTTGATATGATTTATGAGGGGCTGTTATTTCCTAGCTGTTTGTACTGTTTAAAATCTGAAACCTATTTTGGTGTGGTTTAATTGGGACTATAATGATCATACTGTTTTTACTTGACATTGAAAATTTGAAACCTATTTTGGTATGATTTAAAAGTGGCTGTTATTTCCTTGCCATTTTTACTTGCTGTTTAAAATTTGAAACTTATTTTGGTGTGGCTTAATTGGGACTGTAATTATCTTACTGTTTTTACTTGATGTTGAAAATCTGAAACCTATGTTGGTATGATTTAAGTGGGGCTGTCATTTCCTTGCTCTTTTTACCTGTGATGAAAAGTTGAAACCTATGTTGCTGTGATTTATGAAGTCTGTTATTTCCTTGCTGGATTTTCTTGCTGTTGAAAATGTCAAACCTATTTTTGTGTGATTTAAGTGGGGTGAAATTTCCTGTTGTTTTTACTTGCTATTGAAAATGTCATATCTATTTTTTGTGATTTCAGTGGGGCTATTATTTCCTTGCTGTTTTTACTTGCATTTTGTTAATTTCACTTGGGCCACTGTTTATTGTATCTTTTTTTTTCTTGGACTCCAGTAACATTGTAGTGCAGAAACTGATGTTTGTCTAGCCCTGTAGCTTTTTGGGAAACTTATTATTTATTTGGCCTTTGGCCTCAGCTATTTGATAACTGGAGCTGGGGCTGACTCAGTTTTGTGGTAACAGGTTGCTTTTTGGCTTCTCATAAGAGGCTAGATAGGGAAGTAATCTGATTTATTTCACTGCAATAACTGCTCATTGTTGTTTGTGATGCTTCTTTTACTGCTTATTGTTGATTTCTCTTGGTAACCGGTTGCTTTTTGACTTGTTTTTAGTGGCTAACGGAATTGTTTGGGGACTGTTGAAAATGTGAAACCTATTTTGGTGCAATTTAAATGAGGCTGTTGTTTCTTTGAATTAGAAACATGTTTCTTCTAATTTCAAACCTATTTTGTTTTGCTTTTAGTAGGGCTTTTACTGTGTTTCTTGGCTGTTTTTACTTGCTGTTATAAATGTGAAAACTATTTTCTTGTGATTGAAGAGGGGCTGTTATTTCCTTGATGTTTTTACTTGCTGTTGAAAATCTGAATCTTATTTTGGTGTGATTTAAGTGGTGCTGTTATTTCCTTGCTGTTCTTACTTGCTTATTCTTGATTTCACTTTGGCTACTGTTCTTCTTACCTTGCCTTTGTTTACTCCAGTAACATTATAGTGCAGGAATTGATTTATGTCTAGCCCTGTAGCTTTGGGGAGTGCTGCTAATTGCTTGGCCTTGGGCCTCAGTTTGGTGATAACTGGAGGCTGGACTGAGTCAAATTTGTGGTAGCAGGTTACTTTTTCTCTTCTTATAAGAGGCTACAGTGGAAAAAAATCAGATTCATTTCAGTGCATTAACTTTTCATTTCTGCTTTCATTGCATCTTTTACTGCTTATTATTGATTTCTCTTGGTAGCAGTTAGATTTTTTGAATTCTTATAAGAGGCTAACAGAATCGTTTTGAAGCTATTGAAAATTTGAAACCTATGTTGTAGTGATTTAAGCGAAGTTGTTATTTCTTTGAAGTAGAAAAAATATTTCTTCTAATTTCAAACCTATTTTGGTGTGCTTTTAGTGGGGCTTTTATTTATGGGCCTTTTTTACTTGCTGTTGAAAATGTGAAACCTATTTTGTTGTGGATTAATTGGGGCTGTTTTTCTTTGCTGTTTTTACTTGCTGTTGAAAATCTGAAACCCATTTGGTGTGATTTATGTGGGGTGTTATATCCCTGCTGTTTTTACTTTCTGTTATAAATTTAAATCCCCTTTTCTGTGATTTACGAAGGCATGTTATTTCCTTGCTGTTTTTACTGGCTGCTGAAAATGTGTGACCTATTTTGGTGTGATTTAAGTGGGGCTATAATTTCCTTGCTGTTTTTATTTAATGTTTAAAATCTGAAACCTATGTTGATGTGATTTAATTAGACTTGTAATGTTTTTGCTGTTTTTACTTGACTTTGAAAATGTGAAACCAATTTTGGTGTGATGTAAGTAGGGATGTCATTTTCTTGCTGCTTTTATTTGATGTTGAAAATTTGAAACCTATTTTGATGTAATTTATTTAGGCTGTCATTTCCATACCGTGTTTACTTGCTGTTGAAAATTTGAAACCTAATCCGGTGTGATTTAAGTAGGGCTTTTATTTCCTTACAATTTTTACTTGATGCTGAAAATGTGAAACCTATTTTGGTGTGATTAATATGGGCTGCTATTTCCTTACTGTTTTTTCTTGCTGTTGAAAATTTGAAACCTATTTTAATGTGATTTAAGAGGGGCTTTTATTTCATTGCTGTTTTTACTTGATGTTGAAACCTGAATGCCTATTTTTATGTGCCTTTAGTGTAGCAGTTATTTACTTTACTGTTTTCAGTTCCTGTTCAATATTTGAAACCTATTTTGGCGTGAAGTATGTGGGCTGGTATTTTCTTGCTGTTTTTACTTGCTTATTGTTGATTTCACTTGGGCTACTGTTCTATGTATCTTTTTTTATTTCAGTTACATTATAGTGCAGAAAGTGATTTTTGTCTAGCCCTGTAGGTTTGGGAAGGGTTGCTTTTGTTTGTCCTTGGGCCTCAGCTATGTGATAACTGGAGGCAATGCTGAGTCAGTTTAGTGGTAGCAGGTTGCTTTTTGGCATCTCATAAGAGGCTAGAAAGGGCTGGGATTTAATTCATTTCAGTGCAATAACTGCCCATTGCTGTTTTTATTGCTTCATTTTCTGCTTATTGTTGCTTTCTCTAGGTAGCAGGTTGCTTTTTGAGTTGTTATAATGGTCTAACAGGGAATGATTTTGGGGATGTAGAAACTTTAAAACCTATTTTGGTGTGATTTAAGTGCTGCTCTTATTTATTTGAATTAGAAATGTATTTCTTATAATTTCAAACCTATTTTGCTGTGGTTTTAGTTTGACTGTTCCAGTATTTCTTGGCTGTTTTTACTTGCTGTTGAAAATTTCAAACCTATTTTGGTGTGATTTAAGTGGTGCTGTTATTTCATTACTGTTTTTACTTGGTTATTGTTGATTTCACTTGGGCTACTGTTCTTCTTATCTTGGATTTTTTTGTTTTACTCCAGTAGCATTATGGTACAGGAACTGATTTTTTCTAGCTCTATAGCTTGAGGAAGGGATGCTAATTATTTGGCCTTGGGCCTCAGCTATGTGATAACTGGAGGTGGGGCTAAGTCAGATTTGTGGTAGCAGGTTGCTTTTTGACTTCTCATGAGAGGCTAGAATGGGCAGGAATCAGATTTGTTTCAGTGCAGTAACTGCTCATTGCTGCTTTCATTGTTTCTTTTACTACTTATTGTTGATTTCTCTTGGTAGCAGGTTGATTTCTTGACTTCTTATGAGAGGCAAATGGTAAATTGCTTCAGGGCTGTTAAAAATTTAAAACATATTTTGATGTAATTTAAGTGAGGCTGTTATTTCTTTTAATTAGAAAAATATATTTTCTACTTTCAAATTATTTTAGCGTGCTTTTAGTGGGGCTGTTATTTCTTGGCTGTTTTTACTTGCTGCTGAAAATGTTAAACCTTTTTTGGTGTGATTTAATTGGGGCTGGTGTTAACTTGTTGTTGAAAATTTGAAACATATTTTGGTGTGATTTGAGTGGGGCTGCTATTTCTTGCTGTCTTTGCTTACTGTTGAAATGTGAAGCCTATTTTGGTGTGATTTAAGTGGGGCTGTTATTTCCTTGCTGTTTTTACTTGATGTTGAAAATTTGAGAACTATTTTGGTGTGATTTATTTTGATCAGTTATTTCCTAGCTGGTTTTACTTTCTGTTGAATATTTAAAACCTATTTTGGTGTGATTTTAGTGGGGATCATATTTCCTCACTGTTTTTACTTGCATAGTGTTGATTTCACTTGGTCTACTGTTCTGTGTATCATTTTTTTACTCCAGTTTCATTATAGTGCAGGAACTGATTTTTGTCCAGCCCTGTAACTTTGGGGGAGAGATGGTAATTGCTTTGTCTTGGGTCTCAGCTATGTGATAACTGGGGGTGGAGTGAGTCAGTTTTGTGGTAGCAGGTTGCTTGTTGGCTTCCCATAAGAGGATAGAATGGGCAGGAAGCAGATTCATGTTAGTGCAATATCTATTTATTCCTGTGTATATTGCTTCTTTCACTGCTTATTGTCGATTTCTCCAGGTAGCAGATTGTGTTCTGATTCGTTAAAAGGTGCTAATGGAATTGTTTTGGGGCTGTTGACAATTTGAAACCTATTTTGGTGTGATTTTAGTGACGTTATTATTTCTTTGAATTAGAAATCTATTTCTTCTCATTTCAAACCTATTTTGTTGTGCTTTTACTGGAGCTGTTTTTTTTCATGCTGTTTTTACTTGCTTAATGTTTATTTCACTTGTGCTGTTGTTATCTTGTGTTTTTTTTTTAATCCAGTAACATTAGAGTGCAGAAACTTATTTTTGTCTAGCCCTGTAGCTTTGGGGAGGGGTGCTAATTTTCTGGTCTTTGGTCTCAGCTATGTGATAACTGAGTCAAAGGCTGAGTCAGATTTGTGGTACAGTAGCAGGTTGTGTTTTGGCTTCTGATAAGAGGCTAGACAAGAAAGGAATCAGATTCACTTCAGTGCAGTGACTGCTCTTTGCTGCGTTCATTGTTTCTTTTACTGCTTATTGTTGATTTCTCTTGGTAGCAGGTATATTTTGTAAATTCTTATAAGAGGCTAAAAGGCAATTGTGTTGGCTCTGTTGAAAATTTGAAACATTTGTTGGTGTTATGTAAGTGAGGCTGTTATTTCTTTGAATTAGAAAATATTTCTTCTAATTTCAAACCTATTTTGCTGTGCTTTTACTGGGGTTGTTATTTCTTGGCTGTTTTTACTTGCTGTTGAAAATGTGAAACCTATGTTGTTGTGATTTATTTGGGTCTGTTGTTTCCTTGCTGTTTTTACTTAATGTCGAAAATGTGAAACCTATGTTTGTGTGATTTAAGGGGGGGGGCTGTTATTTCTTTCAATTAGAAAACTATTTGTTTTAATTTCAAACCTATTTTGGTGTGCCTTTAGTAGGACTGCTATTTCCTTGCTGTTTTTACTTGCTTTTGAAAATTTGAAACCAATTTTCATGTGATTTAATTGGGGCTGTAAATTCCTAGCTGTTTTTTCTTATTGAAAGTTTGAAACCTATTTTGGTGAAAATTATGTGGGGCTGTCATTTCCTTGCTGTTTTTACTTGTTGTTGAACATTTGCAACCTATTTTGATGTAATTTAAGTGGGGTTGTTATTTCCTTGCTGTTTTTTTATGTTGAAAATTTGAAACCTATTTTGATGTGATTCAAGTTGAGCTGTTATTTATTGCTCTTTTTAATTGTTGTTGAAAATTTGAAAACTATTTTGCTGTGCTTTTAGTGGGGCTGTTATTTCTTGGCTGTTTTTTCTAGGTGCTGAAAATTTTAAACCTATTTTTGTGTGATTTAATTGGAGCTGTTCTTTCCGTGTTGTTTTCTCTTGCTGTTGAAAATTTGAAACCTATGTTGGTGTGATGCAAGTGGGGCTGTTATTTCCTTGCTGTTGAAAATTATTTTGGTGTGATTTAAGTTGGGCTGTTATTTCTTGCTGTTTTTTTGCTGTTGAAAATCTGAAACCTATTTTGGTGTGATTTAATTGGGCTGTAAGTTCCTAGCTGCTTCTTTTCTTTTTGAAAGTTTGAAGCCTATTATGGTGAGATTTATGTGTGGCTGTCATTTCCTTGCTGTTTGTACTTGTTGAACATTTCTAACCTATTTTGGTGTAATTTAAGTGGGGCTGTTATTTCCTTGCTGTTGTTACTTGTTATAGAACATTTCAAACCTATTTTGGTGTGATTTAATTGGGGTTGTATATTCCGTGCTGTTTTTTCTTGTTGTTGAAAGTCTGAAACTGGTTTTGGTGTCATTTATGTGTGGCTTTCATTTCCTTGCTGTTTTTATTTGTTGTTGAACATTTGTAACCTATTATGGTGTAATTTAAGTGAGACTGTTATTGCCTTGCTTTTTTATGTTGAAAATTTGAAACCTATTTTGATGTGATTCAAGTGGAGCTGTTATTTATTGCTCTTTTTTACTTGTTGTTGAAACTTTGAAACCTACTTTAGTGTAATTTAAGTAGGGCTGTTATTTCTTTGAATTAGAAAAATATGTCTTCCAATTTCAAAACTATTTTGGTGTGCTTTTAGTGGTGCTGTTATTTCTTGGCAGTGTTTTCTAGGTGCTGAAGATTTGAAACCTATTTTTGTGTGATTTAATTGGGGTTGTTATTTCCATGTTGTTTTCTCTTGCTGTTGAACATTTAAAACCTACGTTGGTGTGATTTAAGTGGGGCTGATATTTCCTTACTGTTGAAAATTTGATTTTTTTTTATTATTTTATTATATTACAACTAGGATTACAAGTACCTTTGTGCCAGGCTCTTTTACAAAGGTTCTGCATCAGAGAACAAATACAATGCAAGTTACAGAAATAGGAACAAAACAATATTTTAGTAAATTTAGGTGTGATTTAAGTCAGGCTGTTATTTCTTGCTTTTTTGTGTGTTTTTTTTTGCTGTAGAAAATCTGAAACCTATTTTGGTGTCATTTAGGTGGGGCTGTTATTTCTTTGCTGTTGAAAATGTGAAACCTATTTAGTGTGATTTAAGCAGATCAGTCATTTCCTTGCTGTTTTTCCTTGCTGCAAGTTTTGTCCACCCTTCCACCCACCCTCATTGTTAATTTAATGCACTGTTGAATCTGATTGACAGGAACCAAGCACATAGAATAACAGTGTCTATGGAGCAGGAGGGGCATTAGGGGGAATGAGCTTGCCCTCAGCACAGCAAGTTTCATTAATGTAGAAGTGCAGTTGACCTGGGGTTGCTGTAGCATAAAGTACATAAAAAAAACTGACATTAAGTAAAAATACTTCCCCCTCAGGGTATATATATATATATATATATATATATATATGCATATATATATATATATATATATCATAGTGGCACAGTTAGGGTTGAGTACCCCATTTAAGGTTAAATCTGAAATGTGGCAGTTTAATAACTTTGCAACTGTATGACAGATTTGCCTGAAAATTGGAATACTTGTTCTGGTACCATAGATCTCTGGATGTGCCAAGTTTTGTTGAAAGCGGATGTACGGTTGCAGAGCTACAGAGTGCCAAATATTGCATAAATGATGGAGTTTTGCATGTTTCTTTGCTCTCACCTACGGGTCACACAATTTGTGTGATCAGTCCAAAACCTTCAGGGAACATGCAGCCAGGGTTCCTGATGTGCCTTTCTAAGATTTCGTGAAAAATATTAAACGGTTCAAAAGTTATTAAAAACAAAACTGTTCTCCATTATAGTCTATGGGAAAAGTAACAAAATATTTGAAAGTGTCGCAAATGCAGTTTTTACTGTCACAAATGACCTTTTTACTTTCGCAAATTGTCCATCTTGTTTTCAGCTGGTGGTCAGAGAAGTGCTTGGCATTTAAATTTGGGACCCTTTGGGGAAACAATTATTGTTGTGTTCACCTAGTCAAGCCCTGAGGATGCTAGCCATGTCTTTTTGGGGTGGGAGCTGGGTAAAACACCCAGAAATATGTTTTTAAATTGTTATAAACAGTAGTGTCACAAAGTACTTTCAAATATTCAAAACTTTTGTGATTTTATTTGCAAAAGTGTCATGATTTGCGAAAGTACTTTGAGACATTATGGCCAAAACAGCAGGAAATGTTTGCCACCCTGCAGCAAAACAACAGTTTGGCCTTTTGGGCTGAAATTTGTAGGGAGAAAGCCAACATCCCACAGATGTGCCTTTTCATGGTTTGGTGACAAAATATTACAGGGCTGCAAAGTTACAGTACTCCAAAGTTGACTATTTTTCCCATAGGATAACATTACGGCATCCGATGAGCCTTCCGGGTCCCATATCTCTAAAACGCTTGGAGAAGCAGACTTTTCATCGCAAAATTACTTAGCCCGCTTGTTGGGGAGCTAAGTAGAAAACTAGCCTGGAAAATTGTAAATAATATGAGATTTAAATTTTTTTTCTGTGTCGTACAGTTCCTGAGATATAAGCAATTTAATATTCCAAGTGTTCATTTTCTGCTCCGAGGGTCATTATTATGGCCACATTCTTTGCATTCACTGTGCTTCTGAATGCACCTTTTTGGGGGAAAAAGTGTGTGCATTTGCGGTACTATGACCATTAGCATTACCGCTTGCGTTTCCATTACCGTTTGCGTTTGGGTTTTTGGTTTCGTCACCATGTACGTTACCTTTTGCATTTGTATTTGTGCTTGTGTTTGCATTACTGTTACCATTTGCATTTCCATTGCCATTTTTGTTAGCGTTTACTTTTGCGTCACCGTGTGCATTACCATTTGTATTTGTGCTTGCATTTGCATTTCCATTTGCATAACTGTTTCCTTTGGCATCATCGTTGGAGTTACCGTTACCATTTGAATTTCAGTTGTATTACTGTTACCATTTGCGTGTTCATTACTGTTTGCATTTGTGTTTCTGTTGCCATTAGCATTTGTGTTTTTGGTAGTGTTTCCACTGTTGATTGCATTACTGTTTCCTTCTGTGTCACCGTTACTGTTACTATTTGTGTTTCTGTTACTGTTTGCATTTTCGTAACCGTTTGCATTTGCATTTCTATTGCCGTTGGCGTTTCCGTTACCGTTTGTGTTTTCATTTACATTTGCTCTTGCGTTTGTCTTGCAATTTGCATTATCGTTTCCATTTGCTGCACCGTGTGCATTACTGTTTGTGCTGCATTTGCATTACCGTTAGCATTACTATATTCTTTTACCTCACTGTTACCATTACCATTTGAGTTTACGCTACCGTTTATGTTTTTGTGTTTTTGTTACTTTTTGATTAACCATTTCTGTTTGCGTTAACGTTTGCGCTTGTGTTTGCATTACCGACTGTGTAAAGTTTTCATTTGCATTAACACTTGCGTTTCCATGCATATCTGTTACATTTGTAATATTTGCTCCTCTATAGTACTTCTGTGCATTTACTAATTTTCGTTTGACATCTGCATATGTTTTTTGCAGAATGAAGTGCCCAAAAATGTATTTTCCACCACGCGTGTGGAGTCTTTATGCTTGTGCTGCTCTGTAACTGTTGAAGAGATTTGGATAAGTTTTTGTATACATGGAGTTGAATGGTGCATCTATTTATTTACCAATTTATATTTCACTATTACATAAATATTTTGTGTTGTGCAGTGCAAAACATTCTGTTTTTGATATTTTTCCACACTGTCTTGCGCGATACATAATGAAGCCATTGTGTGATTGATTGATCTGACACTGGGCACGTAGAAAGCTCTTTCTTCAAGGAACATGCCAGTTTTGTTTGGTAGAAAGATGTTGTTCCGTTACAGAGTTATAAGCATTTGAAGTTGCCCCCCTTTGCAGTCAGAGATTTTTTGGCCATGATTTCTGCCATTGTACCATATTTTTGGCTGTGATTTCCGTCATTTTGTGGTGGAAGACTTCTTAAAGGTGCAGAAACTTAAAAATGAAATATCTCTGGAACAGTTTGGTCTTTTCACATGAAATTTGGAGGGTGTTGAGTGGATATCCTGGAGATGTGAATTATGCTGTTTATATGTTGGGAAACTAAGTCACTTCGGAGATACTTCATGACGTACTTATCGTTTTGCACATAGCGTTATGCATGGTGCTAGTGGCTTGAAATTTATAGCGCAGGTAGCCCTAGTGGTATGGAGGTGCCTTTCAGTGGTTTGGTTCACATTAGCCTTTGTGCCATTATCTCAGAAATGAAGCGAGATACAGACTTTTCGCTACTGTTGCCTTAAATCAGCTTGCTGTTATCATTTCCGTTTGTGTTACCGTTTGTGTTTACCTTTGTGTTTCCCTCACCTTTTGCATTATGGTTTGCATTTCCGCTTCCATTTCCTTTACCATTTCTGTTTCTGTTTATGTTTGCGTCACTTTTACTATGACTGTTAGAGTTTGCGGTTACATTTACTGTTACCATTACCATTGCCTTTTGCATTTTCATTTATGTCACCATTACCGTTACCATTTGAATTACCACTTGCATTTGCATTTCCGTTTGCATTACCATAACAGTTAGAGCTAGCGTTTGCATTCATGTTTCTGTTGTAGTCACACTTACCATTAGCATTTGCATTTCACTCACTGTTACCATTACTGTTAGCATTAGTGTTACTGTTATGGTTATTATGCAGACATGGGCAGCATGGTGAGTTAGGCCCCGCACTCCCAACACCACGTTCCATTTACTAGTTATATTGCACTTTCTCAAAAAGAAGGGAAATTCATGGCAAAAACATCTGTTTAATGCATCAATTAAGGTTGTTCCACAGCTACAAAAGCAAGGAAATTCGGTGTTAGGGTTACCACCCCTTGCACCCCATGCTCACCCCACCCCCACCAACAGGCATCTGGGTGTGCATTGGGGTCATTGGTCCTAGCTCTCTCCCCATTCTCCTATACTGCACCATCTCAGCTTATTTACACATGGAATGGGGTGAGAGTTAGGTGGATGACCCCAACGCACACCCTGATGCCTGTTGGTGGAGGCAGGGTAGCCATGGGTTGCAAGGGGTGGCAACCCTAACACCGAATTTCCTCACTTTTGTCACTGTGGAACCACCCTAACCGATGCATTAAACAGAATATTTTGCCATGAATATATATATATATATATCTATAGATAGATATATATATATGCAGTATTTTTGAAACTTAATAACTTAGGAGCTGTCAAATGGATTTGCACCAAATGTGCCATTCTCTTGACATGCCAATCTGTGTGTGAATCTGCTGTGTAGTTTTTAAGAAACAGCGTGTTGAAAAAACAGTAAACTCTGTGTTTTTTTGTCATTTCTTTTTCCACCAGAATCTCGGAAATGGTTTTAGGTTGTTGTCTGAAATTTTCAGGGTAGAAAGACTTTGCCCCATAGATGTGCCCTTTGAAGGTTTGGTGAAAAATATGAATCAGTTCAAAAGGTATTAAATGTTTAAATTTCCCATTATTTCCTACGGGAAATTTTGTATGTCAGGCACAAAAGTAATTTTGTGTTTGCACAAATGAGTATTTGCACCAATATGAGTCTGTATTTGTGCAAATAGCAGTCCATATTTACACAAATAAAGTACTTTTGTGATCACAGCAACTGTCAGTTGATTGGCAGATTTGATAAGTATAGGAAATCAACCCTGATGAGCTTCTCCCGTGGTGCAGTGGATAAGGCACAAAGACAGGCATGCAAGGATCCTGGGTTTGAATCCAGTATCTGTAAATTTTTCCACTTACAATGAAGGTGAAAAAATGTAGACAGCCTGGATGTGTACCCCAAGACAACTGCATGCTCTGTTCTTGTGCTTAGTCCTCCTTGACACAGGACAAGCACAACCACAGATGTGCTTTTTGTATATTTGTCAATTTTGTCAATTATATGCATGTTTTGGCTGCAAGTGAATGCTTGATGTTTGAAAATGTGGAATGTGTGAAAGTACATGCCATCCTTTCTAACATTAAGCATCTACTTGCTGCCAAAAATGCATGCTGACATCTACAAATCTGCAAGTCCCCTCCTTCCCCAGTATTATGTGGTACTGGGGAGCCCACTCCCAATGTGCCTGGAAATGTATCTCCCCCCCAGAGAGCTGGACATTAGGGAGACCAGTCCCAGTGTCCCATATGCCTCCCCACCCCCCTGAACAGCAGTCTGGGACACTGAGGAGCCCACCCCCAGTGTCCCAAAATGGGTGTTTTCCTGCTCACCTGTAGGCAAAGAAATCAGGCCCCTGATGTAATTTTAATTTTTTAAACCTGGAACAAAGAAAATGGTCCCTTCATATCTCTGTGGTTCCCCTTCCCTGACCTGCCCACTGAGGACCCACCACCCCATGCCCCCTCCTTACCCTATACTTACCTCTGGAGGACTTCCACTGTCATCTTCTGTGGACTGGGATATGTCTGCATGCCTCAAAGCTGAACCACAAACTGAGGAATCATGGTACAGTAGATGCCGTATAATGTATTTCAATGATGTTTTGAACTTATGTTCATAACTTTGCCATTTTTGATATTGTTCACCCACATTTTCAATGTGGGTTTTTTTTGAGATCCCACCTCATGAGCAATGCAACTGTTGCTTCATTAATTGAGCCCTGAAGGTGATTTTGTAGTCACTACATGAAATCACCATTCGGGACTGATTAATGAAATGGCAGTGCCAGTGTTCATGAGGTGGGATCCCCAAAAGCCCATATTGAAAATTTGATGAAAAGAAATCCTAAAAATGGCTGAGTTAAGTGCAGTCATTGAAATATTTCTATGCAAGCACATAAATTTGGTAATTTTTAAGATTGTGACTCCAGATTTTCAATATAGCAATTTTTTACATGACCTGATGAACAGTACAGCTGTCATTTTTCACATCCTGCCCAAAATGTGCTTTTGCACCTGTGGCATGGAATGGTGTTTTGGAATGGATTTTAAAATTTCCACCTGTGGGGTTTGTGAGGTAGAGTCATAAGAAGACTGGGTTGAAAATTTGGGGTTAAACTATGTAAAATTCCAAAGTTATGAACATTCATTGCTATTTCGGTATGCCTGATAGTAACTTTGGAAATTCTCGATATTCTGATGCCAGATTTTCAACACAGCATTCTTGTTACCTGATATCATGTATGTCACAGCTGTCATTTTTCAAATCCTGTCCAAAATGTGTTTTTGCACCTGTGGCATGGAATGGCATTGCAGTTGTGCAGAATTTAGGTTTTGTGGGGATTTGAAAAGTTTCTGTACTGGGTGCATGCACTGTGGTAATGAGATGGCTATGCTGCTAATTTGCTTATGCATCTATGGAGGAATGGGTATTCAGGGACCCTGTGCTTCCACAGTAAAATAAAGAAAATCACAGAGCATGGGAGTGCAGGGTCTGAAGGGCTGTAACATAAGGACTATTGTGGTTGCTGGGAACAGACAAATAAGGATACAAGAAAACTATCTGAAAAAGTAAGGAAATTCATTGCAACAAACTTTGTCAATGCACCATTAGAGTGAAGTGTCAAAAGTAGGGAAATGTGACCCTAGGGTTCCCAAGCCTAAGATCCCACCCTCACTGTGCATGCAGGAACATGCATGAAGGATGTGTTTTGGGGTCATGAACCCTAATGCTCAACCCATTCTCTTATGCTATACCCATCTTACCTTACTTACTCATGGAATGGGGTGAGCATTAGGGTACACAACCCCAAAACACACTCCTCATGCCTGTTCCTGCATGCACAGTGGGGGTGGGGTCTTAGGCTTGGGAACCCTAGGGTCACATTTCCCTACTTTTGATGTTTCACCCTAATGGTGCATTAACAAAGTTTTTTGCAATGAATATATATATATATATATATATATATATATATACACATACATTTGTATTAGAGGCAAAAAACTCCATTTAATGCATCAGTTAGGGTTGTTCCACAGTGGTAAAAGTGAGGAAATTAGGTGTTAGAGTTGAAAAACCCCCTTGCACCCCCACAGCCCACCCCATCCAACCGGCATCAGGGTATGCTTTGGGGTCATCAGCCCTAACTCTCACCCCATTACATGCATGAACAAGCTGAGGGATAGAAGAATGGGGTGAGAGTTAGGACTGATGACCCCAACACACACCCCGATGCCAGTTGAATGGGGTGGGCTGAGGGGGTGCAAGGGGGGGTTTTCAACTCTAACACCGAATTTCCTCACTTTTTCCACTATGGAACAACCCTAACTGATGCATTAAACAGAGTTTTTTGCCTCTAATTCCACTTCTTTTTGAGAATGAGGACTATAAATAGTGAATGGAATGTTATTTTTTGTGACATAGTAATGGTAACAGCAATGCAAATGCAAGCAGTAATGGTTATGCAGATGGTGACGCAAACATAAATTGTAAAGCAAGGGTTAATAGAAATGCAGGTGCAAAGTGACACCGAAGAGAAAACTGACACAAACGGAGATGCAAGAGCATACAGAAATGCAACTGGTAATGCGCACGGTCACGGTACCGCTATTGTAAATGCAAATAACTGTGACAGCAACAATAACACAAAAGGAAACAGAAATGGAAATGCAAGTGTGTACGGAAGTGCAAATAGTAATGCGCACGGTCATGGTACCACAATTCTAGATGGAAATAGTAATGGTAACAGCAACAATAATGCCAAAGGAAACAGAAACACAAATGCAAACACAAGCACATATGGAAACACAAACTGTAATGTGCATGGGCATGGTAATGCAATTGGAAACTCAAATGGTAACGGAAAGAACAACGATGACACAAAATGAAAGACATACACATATGGAAATGGAAGGGTGACCGCCAATAGAAATGGTAATGCACACGGTGATGCTAAGCAAAACACAAACAGTAGTGGAGACACAAATGGTAACAGTAACACAAATGCAAGTGCAAATGGAATCGCAAAGGGGAACGCACACGGTGTTGTACATGGGAACGCTATCGCAAACAGGCACGGAAACACAAGTGTAAAGCCTATGTGTAACAGTAACTGGAGTGCACACCCTATTTTTCCCCAAATGCTCCATTGAGAAACACAGTGAAAACAAAGAATGTATGCACAATAATGGGCCTCGGAGCAGAAAACGAGCAGTTGTAATATTAAATTGCTAATTTCTCAGTAACCATACGACGTAGAAAAAAATAAAAATTTCACATGTTTCATGAGTTTCCTGGCTAGGTTTTCACTGAATACATAGTCCATAAGGCTACACATTGTCGTGATGAAAATTCCGAGTCTCACACCATTTCTGAGATACGAGCCCCGAAAGGGGCGTCGGACACCACCATGTTAGTCTATGGGAGAAAATGTCAACTTCTGAGTACCATAACTTTGCATCCATGCAATATTTTGTCACCAAACCACCAAAAGGCACATCTGTGAGATGCTGGCTGCATTCTCTCCAAATTTCAGCCCAAAAGACCAAACTATTCTTTTGCAGCAGGGTGGCAAAGAATTCTTGTCATTTTGGCCATAGTCTAGAAAAGTAGTGCTGTGATTTGTGACACCTTTCACAAAAATTTGTGAAAGTGTCGCAAGTGTGACACTACTTTGCGACAGTACTTTTCCCAAAAATTTGGAAAACGTATTTCTGGGGTGTTTAACCACAAAATAAAGCATGGCTAGCATCCTGAGGGTCCGACTAGGTGAACACAAAAAGAATTGTGTTCCTAGAGGGTCCCAATTTTAAATACCAAGCATTTTTCTCATCAGTAACTGAAAACAAAATGGCAGATTTGTGACAATACTAGGGTCATTTGCGACACTAAAAAGTGCATTTGCGAAAGTATCAAATTTTTTGTTAACTTTTCCCATTGACTTATAATGGGAACTTGTTTTTTGAATAACTTTTGAACTGTTCAATATTTTTTCACACAATCTTCAAAAGGCACATCAGGGACCCTGGCTGCATGTTCTCTGAAGTTTTTGGACCAGTTTCTCAAACTGTGCGACCTGTAGGCATGAGCAAATAATGCACAGAAAAACGTAAATGTGCCCTGTAATGTCACTTAATAACTCCGCAGTCGTATATACGACCATAAGAAAGTTGACAGATCCCAAGATCTATGGTTATGCCCCGTGCCTGCCAAATTTCTGTTAAATCCATTGAACAGTGGCAAAGTTATTAAGGTGCAAAGTTTCACCATTTAACCTTAAATGGGGTACTCAACCCTAACTATGGTAGGACTGCCGTGCTGCCATAATATGTATATATATACTTTGCAAAAATCTGCATTAATGTGACAGTTAGGGTTTTTTACAGTGACAAAAGTGAGGAAATTCGTCATTAAGGTTACCACCCCTTGCACCCCATGACCACCCCTCTCCCACCAACAGGCATTGGGGAGTGCATCGGGATCATCGGCCCTAACTCTCACCCCATTCCATGTATAAATAAGCTGAGCTGGTGCAGTATAGGAGAATGGGGTGAGAGTTAGGACCGATGACCCCAACTCACACCCTGATGCCTGTTGGTAGGAGGGCAGGGCGGTCATGGGGTGCAAGGGGTGGTAACCCTAACAACGAATTCCTCACTTTTGTCATCTGAAAAAAAACCCTGACCTGTTGCATTAATGTAGTTTTGCAAAGAATAAATATATATATATATATATATATATATATATATATATATATATATTTAGATATGAACATTTAAGGTCGGCTTAGGTTCTGTGGAAAACCTTGATGGTGCCAGGTACGTTAACATTCCACCAAGGGTAGTATCAGTGAACACACAGAAGGTATACTTCCTGTTGGGGGTCAGTGCAGCAGACATTGGGCAATGAACAGCATTATCATATCATCATGGATGGTTAACTTAATGATCGGATCATCCTTCTAGCACATCATTTGGCAAGACACTGTGCATCAGCCCAGTCAGGTCAAGAAGCATTACATGAAATTCCAACAGCGGCAGCAGTGGGAGACATACGGTAGTTCTTATTGGAGTGTGTGTATGCATGACTGAGTGTGGCATGAATTAATGGAGACTTTTCTTTCCATTTCATGCTCTCATTTCACTTCGTGTGGACTGGGGAATTTTCTGGGGACAAGACAGTAGTATTCAGTGGATGAACATTAATTCTGGTGACTGTGTGTGAACAATATTTTTGGCACCTCAGTAATGTTTACTTTCTGTATGCATACATGCCACAAAAAATGTTCAATGCTACTGCAACTTTATTGATGACAAAACAAGGCACATTCAAATGCCCACTGCACTTTGGTGCTTAGACCTTCATTAGGAGGCACACGACTGAAGGCCTAACCACCAAAGTGCAAGGGTCATTACTGTGTGCCTTGTTTTGTCATAAATACAGTTGCACTATCAGTGAAAATATTTTACTGGCATCTATTCGTGTGGAGTTATGGCTTTCTGGTTTTGTTAAAGGAGTAGTCAACCCAGAATTTGCAAAAACATATATTATGCAGAGCACTTTTCATTTGTATGTAAGATCCTAGTGTGTCCTTCCCTCTTTCTGCTATTAGGTTTTTTTTTACTAAATTAGCCTGCTAGCTTTATGGTAGTTTTATGACCCCTGTGGATCTTCAGGTCAAATAGGTTTATTGCCTTTCTTGCTCCTACAATGCAACCTGTGTTATGTAACAGTGATATACAGAAGCATAGCCCCTGGATTTAGCATATGCACAGTTCACAACAGCAGAGCTGTGTAACTGTTCATATACAGTGAGACCAAATGGCTGCTGTTACAGTTTAGCAGATGGCTGAGAGCTAGGTGAGTGGGATTTCGGTACAAAGACTGCTAGTCTTTACTAATTACAACATTGATGATCTGGCACAATTTCTGTGCTTTTTATTGTTGTATGTAGTTTGATTAAATTAAATTTTAAAATGAAAACACTTACTACTACTAGCTAGACCTGACACACACAGAAAACACAAATAGTGAATTACAGCTATTTAGTAGCTGTTTTCTTACAGAAACCCCTCTCAGCCAACTCTCAGGTATCCGCTAAACTGTAACTTGCCATTTGTGATCACTGGATAAGAACATTTATACAGTTCTGCTGTTGTGAACTGTGCATTTGCTAAATCAATGGGCTATGCTACATCACTGTCACATGACAAAGGGTGCATTGTACATAAAAGAAAGGCAATAAATATATTTGAGATGCAGGTCCCCCACAGTCATAACTTGTAAAACTACCATAAAACTAGCAGGTTAATTTAGGAAAAACTCCTAATAGCAGACAGAGGGAAGACACACTAGGACTTTACATACAAACCAAAATGCTCTGCATACCATATGTTGTTGCAGATTTGGGGTGGACTACTCCTTTAAGTTGGAAAAATGAGGACAAAAACAACCCTTTTTTACTTAAAACAAGGTTATGCAAAACCAAAAGAGCACACACACTTAACAGAAGGAAGGGGTGTGGGGGTGGGTACAGGCTAGAAGCTATAAAGTACAGAAATGGAATCAACAACAGGGCAGACACATACAGAACAGAAGACAAGAATAAAATGTGCATAAAAAGGGAAAACAATTACAAGATACAGGGTGGAAGGGTCAGAGCAACATAGGAATAAATTTTTTATTACACCGGGTTGTGTGGGGTACAATGAAGGAAAAACTAAAAACTAATGCTCAATGTCATGGTGGAACAACAGCAGTTGGGGCATGGCCATCATCTGCAGCTGATGGCCCATGATCCACTCCAACTGCTGCTCAGGAGCTGGTTTGCAGAATCCACTGCTCTCCACAGAACTGCCAAATCAGCCTGACATACAGACAGTTCTGTGGGGTTGCCACCAGCAGGAGGTGCTGCAGCTGGTGGTGGTGGTGGTGCTGGTGGAGCTGCAGGTGTTGCCATGGCACTCTTTCACTTAGTGCCACGTGCAGCTGCTCCCTCTGCCACAGAAGTGTCAGCAGGTACAGTACTGGCCTGTTCTGTGACAGCAGCCTGCCACTCCTCCCAGTGGTGGTTCAACATATGGGTACACTTGCCCCTGGTCCCCAGGTGAGTTCCCTGGCGGCCACAGTGCACCTCCACACCACAGAGCTGGCAACTTACGATGCTACTGTCCCCCTGCACACCATTAAAAAACTCCCAAACTAGGGAGGTGTGTGGAAGACCAGGCACAGGTGGAGGGGACCCAGATGTTGTGGCAGCCTGGGGCTGAGGCTCCACACTTGGGGCTGGGGGTGCAGGCACATGCTGCTGAGGTGCTTCTGGCACTGGTGGTGGTGGTGGGGCAGTGGGAGGTGGTGCCACTGCCAAAGGAGGTGGTGGAGGTGATGGTGGTTCCATCACAGCTGTAGCAGCAGCACCAACTCCTCCTGCTTCTGGGGGGAGGCTGGCAAGATCTTACTGTGGTACAGCCAAACCTGGCCCTACCCCCCCCCATGGGTGCGAGCTCCCACCCATTCACCATGCCACAGAAATACTCTGGCCCCAGATCTTCCATCCTCCATTATAATTTCTGCCCCGTGGCTCAACACAAACAAACACACACACACACACACACACACACACACACACACACACACACACACACACATATACACACACGCATACTTAATAAAACAAATAATTAATAAAAAAAAGAAATGTACATAAGAACTAATAAACAAAGAACAAGATATAAAAAAAAAACAAGAACGATTTGGCTTTTAACAAGCAGTTGTTAAACTCTGCCTCTAACTCTCTCTCTCTCTTTCTCTGTCCTCTCTGCTACAGGCTCCTCTCTCTCCCTCTGCAAAGGAGAAAGTGAAATGATCTCCTAGTGAGTCGTTTCCTTCCCATCTGGCTAAAGCATGTGACTTTCACTACTGTAAGCCATGTGATGTGTGGGGGGATGTAGGCAGTGCCAATAGACTTGTCACTCTGCTTTAATTCACCCTAAGATGGAGTAACAATGCAAAGTAATAATTATTACAAAGTGAAGTAAGCCTTTAAAGTGGGCACTCCACATAGCGGAATGACAATGCGAAGTGCCCACTTAACGGGTGGAATTTTAATTCACTGCATCTCTAGCTGCAGTTTGCCCTGGTCCTCCACAGTGGTCCTGGTCACCTTCTGTTTTGGGGGCTTCTTCTGTCATGACGGCTTCTTTCTTTTGTCCACCTGCCTCTTCTCCTCTGCCTCCCTTGATTCTTTTATTATGGCCTAGACCTGCTTCATCAAATTTGTGGCTTTCTGGGCAAGCACCTTGCTTGTTTTGTTTTTTGGGGTCATAGCTTTTTTGGGAGCCATCCTACAACCTGAAAAGACATGCGTTAGAAGGTTCCTGTATCCTGTGCCACCACCTCTCTCCCTCTTCCCTCTTGATCATCCCCCATCACCACATCTTATGTTCCTGCCCTGCAACCAGCAGGACCAGTTACCAACTAGTACTCATATGAAATATATTCATTAAACAAAAATGGCCAGTCTACTGTAATGGGCCTCTGGGTGATAGATGTTTGGCACCCCTTGTTGGGCCAGTGCTCCTGGTTTAATTCTGTATAAATTTGCTAGGTTGCCCTTTGAAAATGGCATGACCCTAGCAATTAATATGCCCGATCCATGTGGAAGACACAGTGCGGTAGGCACCAGCCCTCTTAAGTTCTAATTTTTGCAGAAACAAAATAGCCCAGCAACCAATTTATTATTTTCTTATTTTTTTAAAAAACCCCATCTATAGCAACAGTGCCAGATCCTCTCTCTTTATCTATTGTGGACGAGGGGTCCCCTCTCCTGGGCCTGCATGAACCATGATGGCAAAAATGGCTACTCTCAAAGCTGTTGGCTTTGATTGACTCAAAAAATGGCTTTCTAACTGGCCTGTGAGGACCTGGGCCATAATAGAGAAAAAACCCTTGTTGGTAGACTGCCTCCCAGGCCTGCCAGGGAGCCAACCACCACATGGCCATGCTTTTGGGAGAGGGAAGAGAATTACTGGGAGGGTGGGGGGAGACAGACCACTAACAAAGAAAACACAAACTGGTCCCCACAACCTTGGGCCCCAGTATTACCGTTTGCTTCCCCATACCCAATCCGACCTAAAGAAAAGCCAGAAATGCCCAAGCCAGGACAAAATAACTCAAACAAACCTTCTTCCCTCTCTCTTGTTTCTTTCTTTAAATATTTTTTGTTATTATTCCCTGTCCTCCAGAGTCTATTGTTCGTAGTCCCACCGGTTGGCATCCCACACTGTAGTAGGCCCAACTTAACCAATGGGAGGGGAGGATTATTCGAGCCTAGCTTGGATCCTACTTCCCATATGCGGTCTCAGCTTGTTCCCAAATTGAACTGGCATGGTGTCTGCCTGCCAAAATCTGGGGAGAAAAAAAAAGATTTGTTTCTTGATCACAGTAGTCCCTAAACTCACTGTGGTTGGAAGACCTCTTCCTTCCTGGCTTCGTCCACATGGCCTGGAGTACCAAACACCCACTACATGCCATGCACTTCTCGCTGTCACTGCTCCCCTTGAGCAAAAGAAGCAGAATGGAGGAATCCATGCTAAAATTGGACCACAATTGGCCCGATGAATCAGGCAATGCAGACTTGTTCCCCAGTCACCGTTTGACCATACTCTAGTTACAGCCAGGAACTGCATCCTCCCTAGCTTTCAGCCATGAAGCCTGGCATATAGGCTACATGCTACAATTGTGCACAGTCCACCACCATGCTACCCCCCACATAAAAATGGGAGAAGAAAGGAGGATCCACCAAGCAAAAATCAGCACGAAAGTGGGATGAAACATCTGTTATGCAGTCCCTGCCACTGCCCCAAATAAAACACAGCTCGTGTCCAAAAAACCGCCCTCACTGTAAACACTGCAAAAGTACTTAAAAACCTGCCTGCTTGAAAGGGGGGCCTCCTGTAATCCATGGTCTCTGGATAACCACCTGCTGAATATCTTACCTTATGTCCTTTAAATACTGCAGAGCAGCACACCACAGGCCCTCTACTAAAAGATTCTGGGCCTCCTTCTATACCTTATTTTTCTGTTGTTTTTTTTTACATTCTTACAATAGATAGAAAAACCTTCTGTAGTGAAAGAAAAATAGCAAATGATGGTTAATATTCAGCTATGAAGGTACAGGTACAACCATGAAAATATAACACTATAAACCTGTAATGGTGTGCTGCTGTCACAGCGCCATGCTGCCACACCTGGCCTCTATCAAAGGCCTGCCTATGCCTCTTACCTCAGAAAAAATTGTCCAAATCTACCCAACAGGCACCTGTAGCCTGTGCAACTGCCACTTCAGTGAAAATTTCCTAAAGAAAGCTGCAGCAGAAAAGAGGGAGATCCCTCACTCTGCAGTGCCTTACCTACCCCTAATGACTCCTCCCCTGTTCAACCCCCACCCAATGGATCTCAGCCAGCTCATCCTCTTAGCACCTCCCCTTTCATGACCTCACTCCCCCTTGTGACTTCATTCCCCCTCCACTGAATGGCTCCTCCCCACATCTCCTAGCTGCCAGGTCCCTCTCTGTATCTTTAGATCCCCCCTCCCCTACTCTCTCCCCAACATATCCAACACCCCAGATAATTCCAGAGGGCCAGTGACAACTTAGGCTGCCCTTGAATATGGCAACACCTTTTATACTTGCTGTTGAAAATTTGAAACCAATGTTGCTGTGATTTAAGTGTGACCATTATATCCTTGCTATTTGTACTTACTGTTGAAAATGTAAAACCTATTTTGGTGTGATTTAAGTGGGGCTGTTGTTTTCATGCTGTTTTACTTGCTGTTCAAAACTTTGAAAACTATTTTGGTGTGACTTAAGTGTTGTTGTGATTTCTTTGCTGTTTTTAGTTCATGTTGAAAATGTGAAACCTATTTTGGCATGATTTGACGTGGCTATTTCCTTGATGTTTTTACTTGCTGTTGAATATCTGAAACCTATTTTGGTGTGACTTAAGTGGGGCTGTCATTTCCTTTGTGTATTTACTTGATGTTAAAAATTTGAAACACATTGGGGTGTGATTCAAGTGAGGCTGTTATTTTCTTGCTGTTCAAAAATGTTAAACCTGTTTTGGTGTGTTTGGAGTGGAGCTGTGATGTCCTTGCTCTTTTTTCTTGATGTTGAAAATGTGAAACCTATTTTGGTGTGATTTAAGTGGGGCTGTTGTTTCCTTGCTGTTTTTACTTGCTGTTGAAAATTTGAAACCCATTTTGGTGTGACTTAAGTGGGACTATTATTTCCTTGCTGTTTTTACTTGACGTTGAAAAGGTGAAACCTATTTTGATGTGATTTATGTGGGTCTGTCATTTCCTTGCTATTTTATTTGCTGTTGAAAAATGTGAGACCTGTTTTGATATGATTTAAGTGGGGCTGTTCTTTTCTTGCAGTTTTTACTTGCTTATTGTTGCTTTCACTTGGGCTACTGTTCTGCTTATCTTGTTTTTTTACTTCAGTAACATTATAGTGCAGGAACAGTTTTTTGTCTAGCCCTGCATCTTGGAGGAGGGGTGCTAATTGTTTGGCCTTGGGCATCAGCTATGTGTTAATTGGAGGTGGGGCTGAGTCAGATTTGTGGTAGTTGGTTCCTTTTTGGCTTCTCATAAGAGGCTAGAAAAGGAAGGAATAAGATTAATTTCAGTGCAGTTACTGCTCATTGCTGCTTTTATTACTTTTTTACTGCTCATTGTTGATTTCTCTTGGTAGCTGGTTAATGTCATGACTTCTTGTAAGGGGCTAACAGGGAATTGCATTGAGGCTGTTGAAAATGTGAAAATTATTTTGGTGATTTAAGTGAGGCTGTTATTTCTTCCACTTAAAGACCTGTTTCTTCTAAATTCAAACCTATGTTGGTGTGCTTTTAGTGGAGCTGTTATTTCCCAGCTGTTTTTAATATCTGTTGAAAATATTAAACCTATGTTTGTTTGATTTAAGTGGGGCTGTTATTTCCTTGCTGTTAAAAACCTGAAATCTGTTTTGATGTGATTTAAGTGTGAATGTTATATTGTTGCTGTTTTTAATTGCTGTTCAAAATGTGAAATCTATTTTGGTGTGAGTTTAGTGGGACTCTTATTTCCTTGCTGTTTTTAATTGCTTTTAAACATTTGAAACCTATTTTGGTGTCATTAAAGTGGGGCTGTTATTTCCTTGCTGCTTTCACTTGCTATTGAAAATTTGAAACCTTTGTTGCTCTGATTTAAGTGTAGCTGTTATTTTCTTGATGTTTTTACTTACTGTTGAAAATGCGAAAACTATTTTGGTGAGATTTAAGTGGGGCTGTTATTTCCTTGCTCCTTTTACTTGCTTATAAAAATGTGAAATCTATTTTGGTGTGACTTAAGCAAAGCTGTGATTTCATTGCTGTTTTTACTTGCTGTTTAAAATGTAAGATCTATTTTGGTGTGATTTTAGTGTGGCTGTTATTTTCTTGCTGTTTTTACTTGCTGTTGAATATCTGAAACTATTTTGGTGTGTCTTAAGTAAGACTGTCATTTCCTTTTTGTATTTACTTGATGAAAATTGAAACCTATTGTGGTGTGGTTTAAGTGGATCTGTTATTTTCTTGCTTTTTTACTTTCTGTTGAAAATGTGAAACCTATTTTAATGTGATATAAGAGGGGATAGTCTTTCCTTGCTGTTTTTAGTTGCTGTTGAAAATTTGAAACTTCTTTCGGTGTGATTTAAGTGAGTCTATCATTTCCTTGCTGTTGAACATTTGAAACATATTTTGGTGTGATTTAAGTGGGGCTGGTATTTTCTTATTGTTTACACTTAATGTTGAACATTTGAAACCTGTTTTGGTGCAGTTTAAGTGGAGCTGTCATTTCCTTGATGTTTTAGTTGCTGTTGAAAATTAGAAACCTATGTTGGTGTGATTTAAGTGGGGCTGTTATTTTCTTGCTGTTTTTATTTGCTTATTGTTGACTTCACTTTAGCTACTACTCTGCTTGTCTTGTATTTTTAATCCAATAACACTATAATGCAAGAACACATTTTTTGTTGCCCTGTATCTTGGAGGAGGGGTGCTAATTGTTTGGCCTTGGGCCTTTGCTAAGTGTTAATTGGAGGTGGGGCTGAGTTAGATTTGCAGTAGCTGGTTGATTTTTGGCTTCTCAGAAGAGGCTACAAAGGGAAGGAATCACATTAATTTCAGTGCAGTAACTTCAATGCTACTTTTATTGCTTATTTTACTGCTCACTGCTTATTTTTCTTGGTAGCAGGTTGATGCCTTGACTTCTTATAAGGGGCTAACAGGGAATTGTTTTCGGGCTGCAGAAAATGTGAAACTGTGTTTGGTGTGATTGAAGTGAGACTGTTATTTCCTTGAATTAGAAACCTATTTCTTCTAAATTCTACCATATTTTATATGATTTTATTGGAGTTAGTATTTCTCTGACGTTTTTTACTTGCTGTTGAAAAGGTTATACATATTTTGGTGTGATTTCAGTGGGGCTGTTGTTTCATTGCTGTAAAAACTTTGAAACCTATTTTGTTGTGACTTAAGTTGTGATTTTTTTGCAAAATGTCCCTTTAACTGTATATACATTTGCAATGTTGTACCTTGCTGTGTAATACCTGGTTTGAGCCTTGTGTGCACTTTGTATATTTGATTGACAAGATACTGTACTTTATATTGTTTTATTGTACATGTATAACCATCAGGACCTCCTTGTGAATGAGCTTGCTTAATGGAGTCTTCCTGCAATAAACTTGAACTTGAAGTGGGGATGTTAAATTTTTTCTGCTTTTACTTAGTGTTTAGGATTTGAAACATATTTTTTGTGTAGTTTAAGTGGGGCTGTTATTTCCTTGCTATTTATACTTGCTGTTCAAAATTTGAAACCTATTTTGATGTGATTTAATTCGGACTGTTATGTCATTGCTGTTTTTACTTGCTGTCGTAAATCTGAAACTATTTTGGTGTGATTTCAATATGGCTATTATTTCCTTGCTGTTGAAAATCTGAAATCTATTTTGGTGTGACTTAAGTGGGGCTGTTATTTGCTTTGTGTATATACTTGATGTTGAAAATGTAAAACCTGTTGTGGTGTGGTTTAAGTGGGGCTGTTATTTCCTTGCTGTTTATTTGCTGTTGAAAACCTGAAACCTGTTTTGGTGTGATCTCAGTGGGACTTTTATTTCCTTGCCGTGTTTACTTGAAGTTTAAAATGTGAAACCTATTTGCTGTGATTTATGTGTGGCTGTTATTTCCTTGCTGCTTTACTTGCTGTTGAAATCTTTAAACCTATTTTGGTGTGATTTATTGGGTCTGTAATTTTCTTGCAGTTTTTAGTTGCTTGTTGTTGACTTCACTTAGGCAACTGTTCTGCTTATCACGTTTTGTTATTCCAGTAATATTATAGTGCAGGAATAGATTTTTGTCTAGCCCTGTATTTTGGAGGAGGGTGCTAATTGTTTGGCCTTGTGCCTCGTCTATGTGTTAATTGGAGGTGGGGCTGAATCAGATTTGTGACAGTTAGTTCCTTTTTGGTTTCTCATAATAGGCTAGAAAGGGAAGGATGCAGATTCATTTCAATGAAGTCACTGTACATTGCTGCTTTTATTGCTTGTTTTACTGCTTATCATTGATTTATCTTGGTAGGTTAATGTCATGACTTCTTATAAAGGGCTAACAGAATTGTTTTGGGGTTATTGAAAATGTGAAATTATTCTTGTGCCATTTAAGTGAGGCTATTATTTCTTTAAATTAGAAACCTAGTTCTTCTAAATTCAAACCTATGTTGGTGTGCTTTTAGTGGGGTTATTATTTATTTGCTTTTTTTACTTGCTGTTGAAAAGATTAAACCTGTTTTTTGTGATTTAAGTGGGGCTATTATTTCCTTGCTGTTGAAAATTTGAAACCTATTTTGATGTGATTTAAGCGTGGATGTTACATTCTTGCTGTTTCTACTTGCTGATGAAAATTTGAAACATATTTTGGTGTGACTAAATTGGGACTATTATTTCCTTGATGTTTGTATTTGTTGTTGAAAATCTGAATCCTATTTTGGTGTGATTTAAGTATGGTTGTTATTTCCTTGCTGTTGAAAATCTGAAATCTATTTGGTATGACTTAAGTGGGGCTGTTATTTGCTTTGTGTATATACTTGATGTTTAAAATGTAAAACCTGTTGTGATGTGGTTCAAGTGGGGCTTTTATTTCCTTGCTGTGTTTACTTGAAGTTTAAAATGTGAAAGCTATTTGCTGTGATTAATGTGTGGCTGTTATTTCCTTGATGTTTTACTTGCTGTTGAAAATTTGAAATGTACTCTGGTGTGATTTATTGGGTCTGTTATTTTCTTGCAGTTTTTAGTTAATTATTGTTGATTTCACTAGGGCTACTGTTCTGCTTATCATGTTTTGTTACTCCAGTAGTATTATAGTAGAGACATATATTTTTATCTAGCCCTGTATTTTGGAGGAGGGGTGCTAATTGTTTGGCCTTTCACCTCATCTATGTGTTTATTGAAGGTGGGGCAGAGTCAGATTTGTGGTAGTTGGTTTCTTTTTGGCTTCTTATAATAGGCTAGAATGGAAAGAATTCAGATTAATTTCAATAAAATTAATGCACATTGCTGCTTTTATTGCTTGTTTTACTGCTTATTGTTAGTTTATCTTGGTAGCAGGTTAATGTCATGACTTCTTATAAGGGTCTAACAGGGAATTATTTTGGGGCTGTTGAAAATGTGAAATTATTCTGGTGTCATGTAGGTAAGGCTATTATTTCTTCAAATTATAAACCTATTTCTTCTAAATTCAAACCTATGCTGGTGTGCTTTAAGTGGGACTTTTATTTCTTTGCTGTTTTTACTTGCTGTTGAAAATGTTAAACCTGTATTTTGTGATTTAAATGGGGCTGTTATTTCCTTGCTGTTGAAAATGTGAAACATATGTTGGTGTGATTTAAGTGCGGATGTTGTTTTCTTGCTGTTTCTACTTGCTGTTGAAAATTTGAAACCTATTTTAGTGTAATTTAAGTGGGACTGTAATTTCCTTGCTGTTGAAAATTGCTGTTGAAAATTTGGAAACTACGTTGGTGTAATTTAAGTGGAGTTGTTATTTTCTTGCAATTTTTATTTGCTTTTGAAAAATTAAAACCTATGTGGGAATGATTTAAGTGGAGCTGTTATTAAGTAGGCCTGTAATTTCCTATGTGTATTTACTTGACTTTGAAAATTTGAACCCTATTTTGATGTGGTGTAAGTGGGACTGTTATTTCCTTCCTGTTTTTATATTCTGTTGAACATGTGAAACCTATTTTGGTGCAATTTAACTGGCAATATTCTTTCCTAGCTGTTCTTAATTGCTATTAACAATGTGAAACCTCTTCTGTTGTGATTTAAGTGTGGCTGTTACTTCCTTGCTATGTTACTTGCAGTTGAACATTTGAAACCTATTTTGGTATGATTTAAGTTAGCTGCCTTTCCATGCTGATTTACTTGTTTATTGTTGATTGTTGAAATTGGGTTACTGTTTTGCTTATCTTGTTTTTGTACTCCTGTATCATTGTAGTGCAGGAACAGATTTTTGACGACTGGCCCTGTATCATGGAGCTACTAATTGTTTGGCCTTGGGACTTAGCTATATGTTAATTGGAGGTGGGGCTAAGTCAGATTTGTGGTAGATGGCTGCTTTTTGGCTTCTCATAAGAAACTAGAAAGGGAAGAAATCAGATTAATTTCAGTACAGAATCTGATTGCTGCTCTTATTGCTTCTTTTACTGATGATTTTTTAATTTTCTTCATAGCAGGTTTTTTTTTACTTTTTATAAGGGTATAGCAGGGAATTGTTTTCAGGATATTGAAAATTTTAAACCTATTGTGGTGTGATTTAAGTGAGGCTGTTATGTCTTTGAATTAGAAATCTATTTCTTCTAATTTGAAACCTGTTTTGTTCGGCTATTAGTGGAGTTTTTATTTCTTTGGCTGTTTTTTTAATTTGCTATTGAAAATGTGAAACCTATTTTAGTGTGATTTAAGTGGGGCTATTATTTCCTTACTGTTTCTACTTGCTGTTGAAATTTAGAAACCTTTTGTTATGCGATTTAGATGGAGCTGTTATTTCCTTGTTGTTTTACATTTTGTTAAAAATGTTAAACCTATTTTTGTGTGATATAAGGGTGCTGGTTTTTTTTTGCTGTTTTTACTTATATTGCTGATGTCACTTGGGCTACTGTTCTCCTTATCTTGGTTTTTTTTTTACTCCTGATACATTATAGTGCAGTAACTGATTTTTGTCTAACCCCATAACTTGGGGGGGTGCTAGTTGTTTGGCCTTGGGCCTCAGATATGTGATAACTGGAGGCAGGAATAGTTAGATTTTTGGTAGCATGTCAGTTTTTTGTTTCTCATAAGAGGCTAGAAAGGAAATGAATCAGATTAATTTCAATGCAATAAGTGCTCATTGCTTCTTTTACTATGTATTGTTCATTTCTCTTGGTAGCAGGTTGATTTTTTGACTTCTTATCATTGGCTATCAGAATTGCTTTGGGGCTGTTGAAAATCTGAAATCTAAGTTGATGTGATTTAAGTGAGGCTGTTATTTCATTTGAATTAGGAACCTATTTCTTCTCATGTCGAACCTATGTTCTTGTGTTTTTAGTGGGGCTATTATTTCTTGGCTGTTTTTTCTTGCTGATGAAACTTTGAAAACTATTTTGGTGTGATTTAAGTGGTGCTGTTACTTCCTTGCTTTTTTTACTTGCTGTGAAAATTTGAAAACTTTTTTATTGTGATTTAAATGGGGATATTATTTCCTTGCTGTTTTACTTGCTGTTTTAAAATTTGAAACCTATTTTGGCATGATTTTAGTGAGGCTGGTTTTACTTTGCTGTTTTTACTTGCTTATTGTTGATTTCACTTTTGCTACTGTTCCCTTATCTTTTTTTTATTCCGGTAACAGTATAATATTTATGCTTCCCATAAGAGGCTAGAAAGGAAAGGAATCAGATTAATTTTAGTGCAGTCACTGCTGATTTGTGCTTTTATTGCTACTTTTTACTGCTTATTATTGATTTTTCATATTAGCAGGTAGATATTTTGACTTTTTATAAAGGGCTGGCAGGGAATTGTTTTGGGGCTATTGAAAATGTGAAACCTATGTTGGTGTGATTTAAGTGATGCTGTTATTTTTTTGAATTAGAGACCTATTTCTTCTAATTTGAAACCTGTTTTGTTGTGCTTTTAGTGGGGCTGTTATTTCTTGGCTGTTTTTGCTTACTGTTGAAAATTTGAATTCTGTTTTGGCGTGATTTAAGTGGGGCTGTTATTTCAATGCTGTTTTTACTTGCTGTTAAACATTTGAAAACTATTTTGGTGTGCTTTAATTGGGGCTGATATTTCCTTGATATTTTACTTGCTGTTGAGAATTTGAAAAATATTTTGATGTGTTTTTTACTTGCTTATTCTTGATTTCACTTGGGCTACCATTCTGCTTATTGTCTTAGTTTGTTTTTACTTCAGTAACATTATAATGCAGGAGCTGATTTTTGTCTATCACTGTAGCTTAGTGAATCTGTGCTAATTGTTTGGCCTTGGACCTGAGCTATTTGATTACTGGAGGTGGGACTGAGTAAGATTTATGGTAGCAGGTTGCTTCTTGGCTTCTTTTAAGATGCTAGAAAGGAAATGAATTACATTCATTTCAGTACCATAACTGTTCAGTGCTGCCTTTATTGCTTCTGTTAATGCTTATTATTGATTTTTCTTAGTAGCTTATTTATTTTGTGAGTTCTCATAAGGGCTGTCAAGGAATTGTTTTGGGGCTGTTGAAAATGTGTAACCTGTTTTGGTGTGATTTAATTGGGACTGTTATTTCTTTGAATTAGGAACCTATTTCTTCTAATTTCAAATCTATTTTGTTGTGCATTTAGTGAAGCTGTTATTTCCTGGTAGTTGTTTCTTGCTGTTGAAACTTTAAGATCTATTTTGGAGTGATTTAAAAGGGGCTATTTTTTCCTTACTGATTTTTGTTGCTTATTGTTGAGTTCACTTGGGTTACTGTTCTGCTGATCATGTTTTTTTTTTATTCCAGTAACATTATAGTGCAGGAACTGATTTTCGTCTAGCCCTGTAGCTTGGGGGCAGGATACCAATTTTTGGCATTTGGCCTCACCTATGTGATAATTGGAAGCAGGGCTGATTCAGATTTGTGGCAGCAGGTTGCTTTTTGTCTTCTCATGAGAAGCCAGAAAGGGCAGGAATCAGATTCATTTCAGTAAAGTGACTGATCATTGCTGCTTTTATTACTTCTTGATTTCTGTTAGTAGTAGGTTGATTTTGTGACTTCTTATAATCAGATAACAAGGAATTGTTCTGGGGCTGTTGAAAATTTGGAAACTATTTTGGTGTGATTTTAGTGAAGCTGTTATTTCTTGAATTATAAACTTATTTCTTCTAATTCCAACTTTTGTTGGTGTGGTTTTAGTGGGGATGTTATTTCTTGGCTGTTTTTACTTTCTGTTGAAAATCTGAAACCTATTTTGGTGTGACTTAAGTGGGGATGGTATTTCCTTGTTGTATTTACTTGCTTATTGTTGATCTCACTTAGGCTACTGTTCTGTGCATCTTCTTTTTTTTTTTTACTCCAGTAACATTATAGTGCAGGGACTGATTTCTGTCTAGCCCTGTAGTTTTGGAGAGGGGTGCTAACTGTTTGGCCTTGGACATCTGCTATGTGATAACTGGAGGCAGGGTTGAGTCAGATTTCTGGTAGCAAGTTGCTTTTTGGCTTCTCATAAGAGTCTAGACATGGAAAGAATCAGATTCATTTTGGTGCAGTAACTGCTCATTCCTGCTTTTATTGCTTCTTTTACAGCTTATTGTTGATTTCTCTTTTGATTTCTCCTGGTAGCAGATTGATTTTTGTTGACTTCTTATCAGGGTCAAACAAGGAAATGTTTTGAGGCTGTTGAAAATGTGAAACTTATTTTAGTGTGATTTAAGTGAGGCTGATATTTCTTTCAATTAGAAAACTATTTCTTCTAATTTCAAATCTGTTTTGGTGTGCTTTTAGTATGGTTGTTTTTTCTTGGTTGTTTTTACTTACTGTTGAATCTTTGAAACCTATTTTGGTGTGATTTAAGTGGGGCTGTTATTTCCTTGATGTTATTACTTGATGTTGAAAATGTGAAACCTATTTTTGTATGATTTAATTTGGGCTATTTTCTTGTTTTTTTTATTGCATATGGTTGATTTCACTTTGGCTTCTGTTTCACTTATCTTGTTTGTTTTTTTACTCCTGTAACATTATAGTACAGGAACTGATTTCTGTCTAGCCCTGTAACTTTGGGGGAGGGGTGCTAGTTGTTTGGCCTTGGGCATCAGCTATGTCATAACTGGAGGTGGGCTGAGTCAGATTTCTGGTAGCAAGTTGCTTTTTGGCTTCTCATAAGAGTCTAGACTTGGAAAGAATCAGATTCATTTTAGCTTAGCAACTGCTCATTCCTGCTTTTATTGCTTCTTTTATTACTTCTTGTTGATTTCTCATGATAGCAGATTGATTTTTGAGGACTTTTTATCAGGGTAAAACAAGGAATAATTTTGGGGCTGTTGAAAATTTGAAACCTATTTTGATGTGATTTAAATGAGTCCAATATTTCTTTCAATTAGGAACCTAGTTCTTTTAATTTCAAACCTGTTTTGGTGTGCTTTTCGTGGAGCTGTTTTTTCTTGGCTTATTTTACTTACTGTTGAAAACTTGAAACCTATTTTGGTTTGATTTAAGTTGGGCTGTTATTTTCCTACTGTTTTTACTTGATGTTGAAAATTTAAAACCCATTTCGATGTGATTTAAGTGGATCTGTCACTTCCTTGTTGTTTTTCCTTGCTGCTGAATATTTGTAACCAATGTTGGTGTGATTTAAGTGGCACCATGATTTCCATGCTGTTTTTACTTGCTGCTGAAATTTGTAAAACCTATGTTGGCATGATTTAAGTGAGGTTGTTATTTCCTTGCTGTTTTAATTGATGTTGAAAACGTAAAACTAATTTTGTGTGATTTAAGTGGCGCTGTTATTTCCTTGCTATTTTTACCTTGCTGTTGAATATTTGAAACCAATGTTGGTGTGATTTAAGTGGTGCCATTATTTCCATGCTGTTTTTACTTGCTGTTGACAATTTGATATCTATTTATTGTGATTTAAGTAGGGTTGTAATTTCCTTACTGATTTTACTTGATGTTGAAAATGTGAAATCTATTTTGGTGTGAATTAAGTGGAGCAGTTATTACCTTGCTGTTTTCAGTTGTTGTTGAAAACTTGAAAACTGTTTTGGTGTGATTTAAGTGGGCTGTTTTTTCCTTGCTATTCTTTCAAGCTTATTGTTGGTTTCACTTGGGCTACTGTTCTGCTTATCTTCTTGGTTTGTTTTTACTCCAGTAACATTATAGTGCAGTAACTGATTTTTGTCTAGCCCAGTACCTTGATGAAGTGTCGCTAATTGTTTAGCCTTGGACCTGAGCTATGTGATAACTGGAGGTGTGGCTGAATCAAATTTTTGGTAGCAGGTTGCTTCTTAACTTCTCATAAGATTCTAGAAAGGAAAGGATTCACATTAAGTTCATTGCAGTAGCTGCTCAATGCTGCTTTTATTGTTTCCTTTACTGCTTATTGTTGATTTCTCTTCATAGTAGGTCTATTTTGTCAGTTCTTGTAGGGGGATGTCAGTGAATTGTTTTGGGGCTGTTAAAAATTTGAAACCTATTTTGATATAATTTAAGGGATGCTGTTATTTCTTTAAATTAGGAACCTATTTCCCTCCTTTCAAACCTATTTTGTTGTGCTTTTAGTGGAACTGTTATTTCTTGGTAGTTGTTTCTTGCTGTTGAAACATTAAGACCTATTTTGGTGAGATTTTAGTTAGGCTCTTATTTTATTGCTGTATTTACTTGCTGCTGAAAATCTGAAACCTTTTTGGGTGTGATTTAAGTGGTGCTGTCATACTGTTTTTACTTGCTGTTGAAAATGTGAAACTTATTTTGATGTGGTTTAAGTGGGACTATTATTTCCTTGCTGTTGTTTCTTGATGTTGAAAATTTGAAACCTATTTTGATGTGATTTAAGTGGGGCTGTTATTTCCTTGCTGTTTTACTTGCTGTTGAACATTTGAAATGTATTTGGGTGTAATATAAGAGGGGCTTTTATTTCATTGCTGTTTACTTGCTGTTGAAAAATTGAAGCCTATTTTGATGTGATGCAAAGGGTTTGATAATCCCTTGCTATTGAAAATTTGAAACCTATTTTGGTGTAATTTAAGTTGGGCTATTATTTCCTTGCTGATTTTTGTTGCTTATTGTTGAGTGCACTTGTGCTACTGTTCTGTTTATCATGTTTTTTTTACTCCAGTAGCTTTATAGTGCAGGAACTGATTTTCATCTAGCTCTGTAGCTTGGATAAGGCATGCTAATTGTTTGGCTTTGAGCCTCACCTGTGTGATAACTGGAGGCAGGGCTGTCAGGTTTGTGGTAGCAGGTTGCTTTTTGTCTTCTCATGATAGGCTAGAATGGGCTGGAATCAGATTCATTTCAATGCAGTAATGCTAATTGCTGCTTTTATTACTTCTTGTATATTTCTCTTGGTAGCAGGTTATGTTTTGACTTCTTATAAAGGTAAACAGGAATTGTTTTGGGGCTGCTGAAAATTTGAAATCTATTCTGGTGTAATTTAAGTGAGGCTGTTATTTCTTTGACTTAGAAGCCTATTTCTTCTAATTTCCAACCTTTGTTGGTGTGGTTTTAGTCGGGCTGTTATTTCTTTGCTCTTTATACTTTCTGTTGAAAATGTGAAATCTATTGTGGTGTGATTTAAGTGGGGGCTGGTATTTTCTTGCTGTTTTTACTTGCTTATTTTTGATTTCACTTGAGCTACTGTTCTGTGTATATTTCTTTTATTACACCAGTAACATTATAGTGCAGGAACTGATTTCTGTCTAGCCCTAGAGCTTTGGGGGGGAGGGTTGCTAATTGTTTGGCCTTGGGCCTCAGCTATATGATATCTGGAGGTGGGGCTCAGTCAGATTTCTGGTAGTAGGTTGCTTTTTGCCTTCTCATAATAGGCTAGCCATGGAAAGAATCCAATTCATTTTAGTGCAGTAACTGCTTATTGCTACTTTTACTACTTATTGTTGATTTCTCTTGGGAGCAGATTGATTTTTGTTGACTTTTTGTAAGGGGCTAACAAGGAATTGTTTTGGTGCTGTAGAAAATTTGAATTGTTGTGTGTGATATAAGTGAGGCTAATATTTCTTAAATTAGAAACATATTTCTTCTAATTTCAAAACGGTTTTGGTGTGCTTTTAGTGAGGCTGTTTTTTCTTGTCTATTTTAACTTGCTGTTGAAACTTTGAAACCTACTTTGGTGTGCTTTAAGTGGGGCTGTTACTTCCTTACTGTTATTACTTGATGTTGAAAATCTGAAACCTATTGCGGTGTGATTTAAGGGGGCTGTTATTTCCTTGCTGTTTTTATTTGATGTTGAAAATTTCAAATGATTGTGGTGTGACTTTAGTGGGACTGTTAATTTCGTGTTGTTTTTACTTCATTTTGAAATTTTCCAACCTGTTTTTGGTGTGATTTAAATGGGGCTGTTATTTCCATTCCATTTTCTAGCTGTTGAAAATTTGAAACCTATTTTGGTATGATTTAAGTGGGGCTGTTGTTTCATCGCTGTTTTACTTGCTGTTGAAAACTTGAAACTTATTTTGGTGTGATTAAAGTGGAGTTGTTATTTCCTTGTTGTTATTACTTACTGATGAAACTTTAAAACCTATGTTGGTGTGATTTATGTGGGGCTGTTATTTCCTTGCTGTTTTTACCTGCTTATTGTTGATTTCATTTGGGCTGTTGTTCTGCATGTCTTATTTTTTGTTTTTTTTACTCCAGTAATGTTATAGTGCAGGGGCTGATTTTTGTCTAGCTCTGTAGCTTGGGTGAGGGGTGTTAATTGTTTGGCCTTGGGCCTTAGCTATGTGATAACTGGATGCATGGCTGAATCAGATTTGTGGTTGCAGGCTACTTTTTGTCTTCTCATAAAAGGCTAGAAAGGGCAGGAATCAGATTAGTTTCAGTGCAGTAACTGCTCATTGCTATTTTTATTGTTTCTTTTACTGCTTATTGTTGATTTCTCCTGGTATCAGGTTGCTTTTTGACTTGTTATATGGGCAAACAGAGAATTGTTTTGGGTCTTTTGAAAATTTTAAATCTATTTTGGTGTGATTTAAGTTAGGTTGCTATTTCTTTTAAATAGAAACCTATTTCTTCTAATTTCAAACTTATTTTGTTGTGCTGTTAATGGGTCTGTTATTTATTGCCTGTTTTTTTCTTGCTGTTGAAAATTTGAAATACATTTTGGTGTGATTTAAATTGGGCTGTTATTTCCTTGCTGTTGTTCCTTGCTTATTGTTGATTTCACGTGGAGTTCTGTTCTTCTTATCTTCTTTTTTACTAAAACTCAAAAGTCCCTTGGTACTTGATGCAAGTGCCTGCACCACACATCCCAGATGCACTGCCCCAAAATATTGCCATATTCAGCAGATGCATCATAAAATGTCTCAGCATATCCCTGGCTGAACATACCAGAGATGCGCTATAATGCAATGCACAAGCATGGTGCATTAGGGCAGAACTGAATATAACAAGTAAAGCAAATCTGCCAGAGACACTGGAGCAACATGGCAGGACCCAAGGTGGGATATGAGCAGTGTGCATGGGTACAAAGAAGGGGCACAAGCAGCTGCAGCTATGGGGAACAGAGTAGCACAGTAAAATAGCAAGATGCATAAAGCACAGCACCCTATGGGCACAGGACAGGGTCCCACACATAGAGAGGTATGCAAGGGTAGACAACAGTGCTGAGGAGTCAAGCATGCTGGTTGTGTGTGCCAGACCACAGGCACAGTGGGAGACAGACACAATATCACAGAGACAGGTAGCTGTATGCCATACAGAGTGCACACATTCAGAGGAACACAGGATGGCAAATATTGCTGCAGTACAGCATGGCAAACAGGACAACAGCAGTGGCATGCTCAGCACTGCAATAAGAGCTCACTGCAAGTGCCACCATGGGCAACAGTGAGTGATAGCCCAGACACAGCATAGGGATGCCCATGGCAAGCACTGTGTAGGCAGGACAAAGTAGACATGTGCGACATGGCACAAACACAACCAAGCTGTGCAACATAAGGGGCAGTGGGCCACATATGCAATAGAACTGCTGACTGCAACAACAGCTCAGAAATGATCACAGCCACAGGGAATGTCTAATCAAACAGGATTTAATAAACAACACACCTATATACAAACAACAATCAACCAGCAATAGTAAGAACACTACATATAGGCAAAACAGCTGTGTGGGGAAGGGCTGATCTGGGAACAGGGAATGTAGGGGGCATCTATTTACTTATTGAACAGTAGAATGAGGGGAAGATTGAAATGGGCTATATACAGATAAACAGTTCAAGGGCCACACAGGCCTACTGCCCCATGAGGTCCTGTGCTGGTGGATGATGCTCATGCCTGCCACACTGCATCACTTCCATCAATACCCTGTTTGCATGCAGGATGCCCCCTGCCTTCTAACCATGGCACCCTGGTGCCTGAAGATGACCATGACCTGGTACTCTCAAATGGGGATGGAGAGAGGATCTCTGATCTTGAAGTGGGTAGCTATCTGGGAATAAACAACCACCAATCAGTGTGGTTCACACTAAACTTAGCTGTAGAGCCAAACCATACAAAAGTGAAGGTACTGGACTTCAGGAGGGCTGATTTTGTCAAAATGGGAGAGTGCCTCAGAAAAAACACTAGCAAACAGGCAAGAAAGTAGGGTGGCACAACAATGGGGGGAAATCAAAACCACCATCACAGAGGCAATAAGCCTTTGTGTGAAGCAAATAAACAAATCAAAATGAAAGAATAAAACACTATGGCTCTCAAATGAAGTTGCGGGAAAGGTTAGGGAGAAAAAGATAGCATTCAGGAAGTATAAGGAAACACAGAAAGAGCAGGACAGAGAAATGTACCAGTTATAGCAGAAGGAAGTGAGGAAGGCAATCAGAATAGCAAAGGCACAAACTTAGGAAAAGATAGCCAACTTAATTAAGAAGGGGATAAAACCTTTTTTAGGTACATTAGGAAGCAAAGAAAGACAGGCAGGGATACTGAGGCTGAATAAAGAGGAAGGTGGTTGGGTAGAGAGCAACAGTGAAAAAGCAGGGATACTGAATGAATACTTCTGCTCAGTATTCATAATGGAAGAGTGGGAGGAAATACTTAATCCTGTCAATAGAAGCACTCTGGATGGGGGGTTGATATTAGTCCTTTCACAGAAAAAAGGGTTCTGAAAGAACTCTTAAACTGAAGGTGGATAAAGCAATAGGGCCTGATGGGATTCAACCCACAATTCTGAAAGAACTAAGAAAACAACCAGTAACACCACTGACTACCCATTTTAATAAATTATGGGATGACGGTGTGGTACCTGAGGACTGGAGGAGGGTGGATGTGATTCCCCTTCACAAAAGTGAGAGCAAGATAGAGGCAGGAATCTACAGACCTGTCAGTTTGACCTCAGTGGTAGGGAAAATGATGGAATTACTTCCAAAGGAAAGAATTGTTGAGTACCTAGAGGCGAGTGGGACACGTGACCCAAGGCAGCATGGATTCACAGCAGGAAGGTCATGTCAGACAAATCTAATTGATTTCTTTGACTGGGTGACCAAAGCAGTAGACCAGGGAGGGACTGTGGACATGGCCTGCCTAGATTGTAGCAAGGCATTTGACACAGGCCCACACAAAAGATTAATAAACAAATTAGCCAGCCTGGGAGTGGGATCACCTTCCCATAGTAGTATTTCATCTCCCTGGTGTCTGGTGCCCCCCCCCATCCAAAACTGCAAGCACTAGAGCAAAGTTCAACCAAACTGAGGGGGGTTCATGACTTCCCTCCTCCTCTGGCTCCACATGCTCAGTGGGTTCCTCCTGGTAAAGCAACAAAGAAATCTGAGCATGATCAGAGAGGTGGAGTTAGAAAAAGATGAGCTGGTCACTAAAACATCACTGGCTGCTCCCAGCACCTAAGGTCCTCAGTGCAACAGCTTCAGAGCTGTGAGGCAGACAGGGATGGGAGGTAGGGTCACTCAGAAATGGGCTGCCAATGTGAGGCTCCTCTTCCACCAGTAATATACTGGCTATGGGGATATAAAGTCTGACTGGTATTTTTGTTTTCTAATGCTTTTGCTTGTTGGCTTACAGGGGAATGGGGGCTGGATGCTGGCAGCAACAAAATGGAGAGTGGGGCTCATTTCAGCCTGTGGATCATGTGATTGGCCACTGTATAGGAAGGGAATGTAAGTGCCTCAGCTGCACATGTTAAAGCTTTCCTTTAACAGTTTATGGACTTAGCATAGCAGGAAGAGCACAGAAGACAGAGGATGCTGTACAACTTAAGAAGGGCAGTTTTTTTTAAATGCTTTCCTGCAATGTGTCACCCCATGCAATGCTGAAGTTCATCTGTGTGACTCACATAGCCCTCATGCAGACTGCACAGGCAGACTGGAGTTCAGAACAAGGTATCCCCCTTTTGAACAAATGAAATTAGCACTGCACAGAGAGGTACTGTAGGCGGGTAAGCTCCTTAGGTGCTGTCCTTGCAGGTTGTGCTACTGTGCCAGATAATCTGTATGACAGCACATCTATCATATTGATGGATGACTATATAAAGTACACTCGATGGTCAGACAGCCTGCTGTACTGAAGGAGGCAGTCTCATGTATGTTTTGTTGCCTTCCTTCTAACCAGATGAGAACTCTGACATAACAGTATGCAGTATACGTATTCTATAAGTGTCCTGCAATATGTCCCTCATGTCTAAGATGTGAAACCATTATAGTACAACAATCTTTGGTACCAGAGAGGACTCCCAGTCCTGGTTCCACCATACTGCATTGAAGCAAATGTCACCTATGTCCCACACAGCTTCAAATAATCACCGACAATCATTTTGCCACCAAGTCCCCACTACAATCCTGAACACACTGACAGCTGTTTAGTATTAATGCAGGGGGTGGTGCTGCACCACACCCCTGGACATAAGGATTATCAACTCCAGGGGAGGTGGATGTTGGGGGAGAGTGGCCAACACTAGGTGTCAGTGTGTTGGCACATTGATGCAACAACCAGTTCAACACTGTGGGTGTTGAATGGGTTGTTGTTGATGAGCAGGTTTTGCTGTGGGGGTGTCACTGTCATAACGGTATATGCTCAAGTCCCCATGGAATTTTAGGTTGTATCAAAAGGCATATAGTGAGTAGGGACAGGGAGTGATAATTCCACTATATGTCACCCTGGTTACACTACAATTTAATTATTTTGCCCAGTTCTGGTCACCTAGCACAAAAGCAGAGATTAAACTCTTGTTCGTTGTTTGTTTGTTTGTATATCGTAAGGTTAATACCATAGAGCAATGCTCATTTACAATGGTGACCTTTGCATAAACAAAATATACAACACAAAAGATAAAATATACAATAAATACAAAAATACAAACATCTTAGAATAATATAACACTTAGAACACATGCATGTACAAGCAATCCTTTTAAAACCAGTTACAGGGCCAGGAAAGAGAGGACAAAAATATTTTTAGAACACATACAGACAGTGCCTTTTTATATTTAAATCTAAATTGATCTGGAAGATTATTCCAGTATTTTGGAATTATTTGGCTAAAAAATTTGTCTGATTGTTTTGTTTTTGTATTTGGAACTGACATCTCCATAAGATTACATTTTCTCAGAGTTGAATACAAATCTCTAAATTTTAATCTAGCCCTTAAATACCCAGGGACCTTACCCAGTTCATATTTATAGGAGAAAATATTCAAATTAGTTTCTCTCCTATCATTGAAAGAAAGCCAGCCCAACCTCTGATATAGTTCACAATGGTGAACTTGGTTTGGGCAATTTAATATTATCCTAACAAATCACTTATATAAATTATCCAGTCTGTGTGACTTATCATAAGTAGAATTGCCATACAAAAGATCCCCATAATCAATAAGAAGGAACATTTGTATCTGGACAATCAATTTTAAAGTATCAACTTCCATACTATGCTTGTGTTGGTAAAGAAAACCCACCCTCTTGCAAACCTGAGTAATAAGATAATCCAAATGTTTATTATCCACCCCTGTTTGATCTAGCCAATAGCCCAGGTATCTATAAATATCCACGTTCTCCAGAGCATCCCCAGTGCCATACAAAATTAATAAATATTTATATGTCACACCATAAGAGGTGGCTCCAAAAATCATATGTTTTGTTTTAGTCATGTTCAATTTAAGTTTCATTTTGGTAAAGTACTGTATAACTGGAGACTGTTGAAGCTGTTTTGGAGAACATTTTGGGCACCATCGGGGGTGGGATTTGATACAAAATTCATGGTATCATCTGCATAAAGATGGTAAAGAGCACTTCCTACAGGTTTCCTCAGATCTTTAAGGTATATTAGGAAGAGCAGGGGCCCCAGGACAGAGCCCTGAGGAACCCCTCACTCCACCAACAAAGGGGAAGATACTATTCCATTTATTGTAGTTTTCAGATAAGTAGGATTGAAACCAGTCCAAGGCTAAGTCATCCATTCCTATCTCAGAAAGTTGAGGCAATAAAAACTGATGGTCTACTATTTTGAAGGCCTTGGAGAGATCGATCAGAATGGCACCAGTATAATTCTTGGACTCCATTGCTGATCTGATGGTATCCAAGACTCTTGACACTGCAGCTACTGTCTCATATTGCTTTTAAAATCCAGATTGGTAGTGGTCCAGCAAGTTCTTATCCTCTAAAAAGGCGGTAAGTTGCTGGACCAATAATTTTTCAAAGATTTTGCTAATTAAGTGTAACAAACTCTGGCCAGAGCCAGTACGGCTGCAGCTGGGATGATGGACAAACACGGTATTGTCGCCATGTCCAAGATGGCCACCATAGTTCTTTGTGCATGTGTGATGACTCACACATGTGCTCTGAACTCCAGAGATTGGCAGCACAGTCCATCATGTCCAAGATGGTCACTGGAGTTCCATTCACATGCACAACAATTCAGGTTTTGAGCTCCAGTGGCAATTTTGGACACGGTGAACTGTGCCACTGTGCCACGGAGTTCAGTGTACATATATGAATCATTGTCCATGTGCAAAGAATTGCAGCAACCATCTTGGACACAGCAGACAGTGCCATGTTCCACTGGTGACTGACAGACAAAATAGAGCAGTGAACATGCAGTGATTGCCATTCACCTCCACTATTTACAAGTCCATCCAGTATCTGGTAGGCTCCCTCTTTACAAATGTGATTGCAAAATGACTAAAGGGCTACTCTCACTACAGCCATAAAACTGCTTGAAATCAGGGAAGGAAATAGGAGTACATGATGGGTAAGGAATTAGCTGAGAATTCAGAGGGTTATCCTCAGTGAAGAGCACTCACAGGTCAGGGAGATCACCAGCAGGGGTGTGCAAACATTTTTTTCCTGTGATGGAATTTTGGCAAAAGTGCAAATTTATCTTCCACAAAAGTTCAGAAATAATTTTCAGAACTTTCACAGAAATTCCACCTCAAAACTGCAGAATAAATATACAAACTGTGGATTCATTTATTAAACTGTGGGAAAAAAATCCGCAGAATGGATAATTGCCAGTGGTCAAGTTCTCAGGCTTTTTTTAACCGCAGTTTAATTAATTAATCCAGCCCCCACTGATCAGGGATCCCAGTAAATAAATAAACACCTCCAATTCCTTCCTCAGACCCTCCTGGTTTCTAATGCCCCCCCCACACTGATCATGGCACGCCAAAACATTTTATTTCCCTGATAACTAGCAGACCCCCCCTACCAATCCTGGATTCCTTAATCCACAAAAAAGCAGCCAGTAGTCCACCAACTCATCCCCCACTATTCCCAGTATTTCCTGGTGTCTAGTGGGCCTCCCCATCCCCAACCCCTTATAAAAAAAATAATCCCAGTTCCCTGGTATCTGGTGAACCCCCCCTACCCTGACAGTTCATCCACCACCACCCCAATCCCCACCACCCTGCTCCTGAGAAGGCCATCAGTGCAACCCTCCTCTCTCCTCCACTACCAGTGGCCCACTGAATTGTCAGTGAATGACCGCATGGTTGTACTAGCAGGTGCTCATTCACTGACAGTTCATTAAACTGCGGATGGAATAAATTCCATAGTTTATATGCATTTTTCCATAGTTCACAAAAAAAAGCCTGCAGAACTCGATGAAAATCCATGGAAAATCCCAGTTTTGCCAAAGCGAAAGTTCTGAAATTTCCATGACATTTCTGAAATTTCGCGGAAGTTCTGTGAAAGAGTAATTCGCAGCCTTCACCCATCCCAAGTTACCAGTCAGATGCCAGAGGAATAAGTCTTGGGACTGGTCTTCTTTAACATCTTCATCTGTGACATTCTGGTAGGGATTCAGAGAAAGTTCTTTCTCTTCGTAAATGGCACAAAATATGTAAAACAATGGACAGTAAGGAGGGTGTTCAGCCATGTGGAGCAATCTACAGAGAGCAGAGAAATTGTCTAGGCCATAGCAGTTAAAATTAACTGCAAAAATGTGCAAGGTAATGCACATACAGTAGGTGCCAAGAACCAAATAACACAATTCATAATGGTAGGAGTACAGGCTGAGAGATTGACAGAAGAAAGGGACTTGGAGGCAATAATTATGGACAACATAAAAGCCTTAACCTCAGGTAGTGGGTAGGCCAAATATAATGAGGAACTGCATAAGAATGTCATTTGCACACAGAAAGCCAGGATCCTTCTACCTTCACTATATTATGTTCATTTTACTTTTATTTGCCACTTGTTTTCTTAATGTTTCAATAAGCTTAATCATGAGATTTGGTGCTTTATTTTTAGGTAAATAAATTAAGAAATAAATAAATAAAAAGATGTATATACAGTATATAAATAATGTGAATATACTTATGAGATATATACTTGCAAACAACATGGAAAAATGTGTTGAATAATACAATATATTTGGCCTTATTTCAAGCTTGTTTGGTATTACCCCAGTATGAATGATCAAATTGAGAAAACTCATTAATGAAGAAGTAGGCAGTTGTAACTTTCTATTTCTTATGGGTGTCACCAGAGACCATGGCACCTGTTGCCCATGGCTGAGCTGTGTGGCAGTGGGATATTGGCCCTTTGACCCCCCCCTTCAATGCTGTTGCCAGCCTCTTTGCCTCCTTCAGCACTGCTGTCCGATATCCTGTGATAATAGCAATTGAATATGGGTGACAGTCAAAATGGTGACGGGAGGGTGCTACTGAGCAGCCTAATAAGAAGCAGCACTTCACTTGAGCTCCACAAGAAAACTACAATTTTACTTTAAAAAATACTTTTTGAGCCTGGCCAGTGGCGCTGAGGGTTGAGGTTCTGGATGCCACACCTTGTGCCATGCCGACAACCTGTGTTCAGGAGAGGACATGGGCTACTGGGACTTGGCAGGGGAGAAGAAGGATCAAGCATCTGGAGGACTGCTTTCCTTTTCCTGGGAGGGCAAAGGAGATGGCCTCGGTGTTGCTCGCCCCCTGGCAGAGGCTGGGGGATATGGCACATCGCCAGGGTGGACACTTCCCTTGGCATTAGCGTCATTGCACACTCCCAGCTCCAAAGGGACTCCATTGAAAAACTCTGCTGGCCCCCGTGTATGAGCTGAAACTTGGTACCCAACCCTCCAGCCACCTTCAGTTCTGCATCAGTGTCCCCACTTGGGGGGGGAACACCAGGTGAGGGTATGGATCACTGAGCCCAGGGCGAGCCCACTCGCAGGGCTAGGGGTGCCGGCAGGAAAAAAGCATAGTATGAAAATAAAAATAATACTTTTTCTGCTCCCAAAAGTTGACAGATTGATTTCTGAAGGCTAACCGATCTGTCCCTTACTACTGAAACATCAAAATGGGGAAGAATAAGGGGTCTGCTGCAGCTGCAGGTGACTTCTTTACTCCCAAACATCAAAATCAGGATGAGAGGCCTGGACAACATGATGCCACTGCAGATCCTGCTCCTGAATCAACTGAAACCATCTCACTCACCACTATCCAGTCTACGTTACACCAACTGGTAAAACCGTACAAGATCTTGATAAGAAAATTGATAGCCTTACCCTAAGAGTGACTGCACGAATCATGAATGGTGTAGTGTAAGGCTACTGTTCAGAGAGCGGACACTTCAATACTCAGGTCGGTGGATGCGACAGCCAAGCTGGTAAAAGAAAATATCCTCCTCCAACAGTGCTTGGAAACGGTAGAATACCAAGCAGGGGAACGCAACTTGAGAATTCTTGGGCTGTTGGAGGGCAATGAGGGAGATGACCTTCTAAACTTTGCAAAAGTTCTACTGCCAGCTATTTTAGGCCTGGAAAAAATGGATTCCCCATTTTCTATTAAGAAGGCCTATTGAATTTCTCCTCGACATGCTGCAGCTGACCCTCTGGAACCTAGCGCCATCTTAGTTATCTGTGCTGGCATCAAGGATCAGGACAGAACTCTGCAAGTTGCTAGGTGATGTAGAGTCCAATAATATGGAGAGGACTCTCTATTGATGTTCCCTGACCTATCATACAGCACATGTCTTTGATGCAAGGCTGTTAATAGCCTCTGTGGTAGGCTTCATCTCCTAAAGGTGTTTCATCAATTGCTACTACCGGCAAAGTTCCTGATTGTGTGGAGAGCCCAAATGTTCCTGTTCAATGATGCTTGGAAGGCAGAGAAGCTACTTGCAAGAATAGAAGCAGAGGCAGCAGAGGGTGATGAAGGGTCCTCCTCAGGTGCGGACTAAAGTATTGGTAATTCTGGTATTGCTTTTTGAGGTCCGGCTGGGACTCCGTGATACAATGCTTGTTTGTGGGACTTGAGTGTCTATGGACTTAGCTACAATTAATGTGCCTGTGTATGATCTTCACTTTTATTTTTATTGGGGATAAGGAGTCTCTTTTATTTCTTTAAATAGGCATATTGAAAGTTGAAAAGTTTGAATTTAATGTCAAGTTCCTGTATGGGTGAAATATGGACTGCATTTTCGGTAATGATAACCAGGACTTAGTAGATCAGGTCTAGTGCTAACTGTTATAATTTTCTTTCTCCGTAGTGGCATTTTAAGATAAGTTGCCTGTATTTGAACTGGAGTGCATGAATGGTTATGCCTTTGTTCTTTTTTTCCTTTTCTCGGAGGGCTTGGAGGAATTTCCCTTTCCTGTGACAGTTTTCAGTATATATTTGGGGAAAATGCTTAGACAGTAGTCTTTTATGGTAACAGGTAATTAGGTTCAATAAAATCCTTGAAATTTTTCCCCTTTGGCCTTCCTGGCTGTGAGCTTAGTATTACTTGGGTCTACTCTTTTCAGTGAAGTATTTACTTGGGCAATGTCCCTCATGATGTAACACTGGAGGGGGTGCCCTTCATTAATACTTTGTAAGTATTTGCTCTGTATGATATAGTATTTGGTTATCCTTACTATGTAAATTTGTGCTGTAATTTTTTGCTTACAAAATCAATAAACAAAAAAAATTAAAAAAAATAGTGACTCGTATTCGGTGCTGTTATCATGGGCAACCTGCAAGGATAAGGATGCATTGCTACTGTGAGAGGAGGGGAGGGCAACCTGAAAAGGAAGATAGCGAGGGGAAGTGGAGGGACAGGGAAGAGGGTTATTGCTATGAAGTGTGCCTGCTGCAGCTGAGCCAGCCATCTGGTGTGGTGGTGAGGGAGGCTAGCTCTGGCACAGCAGGTACTGGGTTTGGGGCTGGGGACCGGGAGGGAAAAACTTTTGCCACTGGCTGTGGCTGATGTTTTTTTTGGTTTTCAATTTCAGAGTGTCACCCACTCCTCAACATGCACCCCCCCAGAGTTAGGAATCTTTAAGTAGGATGGTACATGAGGCGTAGCCCCCCCCCACATAGACACTAAGCGCATGTGCCAGTTGTTTAGTCGCCAGCATGTGTATATCGCTGAATTGCTTTTGGCAATATATACTCGCTATAATAGCGATCACTGTTTCAGGTTCACTATTACGACATAGAACCCTGCTGTCCCATTGCCGAGTGGCCATTAGATTAGCTCTGACCTGGTCTAACTTTGTGTTGGTCCTGTGGACTTTGGGGTTATTGAAAATCCCACATTAGGGGATATGGCACCAATGTTGTGGTGCACAGCCCCTCTGCTATGGTACAACCCCATGTTTGGCACAGAGCTGGCACAGGGGCACCCAGTTTTGAGACAGTCTGCATTCAAAAATCAGGAGTGCTACAACTTCTGATATAAGGTACTTCTTGTGTCAGTTCTGTTTGACACAGGCACCTTGCTTTCATTTCAGGGCTTTGAATATAATCCCACAGTGTTTAGTCAAGTAACTGACTATTCAGTCTTGATGCAGCTGATATAATGTAAGTGTAATGACTTGCAATCTATAATTTACATAATAACAAAATCTCTAAAAACTAGACAGTTACTTACCGTAAATTATTAGCTGTACCCAATTTATAACTTTGACTTTTTTTATGCCATAGTTTATCCACCTTCGTCGGTGCAATCCCTCTTCGACCCTCGGCCACAACACCCGCACCCCTGGAGTTGGTCAGGCATACAAATTTACATGCCCCATCACACTTGTCCGGCCAATGGCAGGATCCCCCTCACTATAGGGATCTGCGGCACGAAGCTGGTGAAGACGCCACATTACTCCAGGGGCACAAGGCTGACCATCAGCTGCCAAGGTCTCCCCACCAATTTTCCACCATTTTTTCCCACTTGAGGAGCCGGTCGTGCAATAACATCGATGCACATATGTGCAGACATCCACTGTGCTCCTCCCCTGTGTATGCCTACATCTATGGAGTACCTAGCCTCCACCAGGTATCACTACAGCGTGGTGCATGTCCCTCACCCACTCCACAAGAAGGAGAGCAGTCTCAGGATGCTCAATCCTTCCCTCCCCCTGCCAGCCCCCAGCAGCTCGAGTCCATTCCCGAACCCGGGTCACCAGTGTGGTGTGAGGTGAGGCATCCAGCACCTTCACCCTCTGCGCCACCGGGCCAGTATAACTTTGACATTTTAATTCTAATTATTAATGCATTTAGATAACTTTTTCTATTTGTTTTTCAGAAATGTTTGGACGTGTTAATCATTTATTTATTTACAAACTGGTGAATGGGAAAGGTACACTGAGCCATGGCTTGTTTCTAGGTGTGATTTGGGGGAAGGCAACAGGGGAGGCAAATGCATCGCATGGATACAGGACACAGTTAATGCAATTACATACATCGACACAGTAACCAGTTACAGTAAAGTGGTATGGAGTACATAATTAAAATCAGGAGTAAGTGCCATAAAAGCAAGCAGCAAAAAAAATCTAACATTTCAGTCACACCTGCAGTATACCAGGGTAGGAGGCAAATGTAAGGGAGCAGACAGCTAGGGGAAAAACAGGAGTGAGAAGGGAGTTTCACTTAACTCCTGTGGGAAACAGGGGAGGTAGTGAAATGGAGGGAGGATGGGAGAAGATTCCAGAGTGAAGGGACATGATAGGAAAAAGGCTGATTGCTCAGCAGAGGAGCAGGTATAATGAATGGCAAATGTGTGAGGATCCCTGGAGCAGAGGGAACAGGAGGCAGAAAGGATGGAGGTGAGGAGAGGACATGATTGAGACTTTCAAGTACATTAAGGGTATAAATAAGGTACAGGAACTATTTGATCCCAAGGAGGGTAGCAGAACAGGGATTCATGATCTTAGATTAAAAGGGGATAAGTTTAGGACACATGTTAGAAAGTTCTTCATGGAGAGGGTGATGGACACATGGAACAGCCTACCCTCTGAGGCTGTATGTGCCAAAATGGTAGATTGGTTCAAAAATGCTTGGGATATGAGGGGAAGGGGCTGGGATGGTCTTCCTTGGACATGTACCTCATGACACTGTATTTCAAGGTTATACTCCTGGGCCCAGATATTCAAACTACGCCATTGTGAGGTGCAAGCCCTTGCGCTGCTCAAAAAAGTTGCACAGGGGTGTGGCCAGGGTGATATTCAACGGAATTGCACTATTGAGCAACTTCTTTGAATATCGCCCCCTGGCCACACCCACTGTGCATGGCGCAGTGGAACTGCACCACTGCAAGTGGTCAGAGTGGAGCATTGAGATGCGGTGGCGCAAGTTCCATTGTGCCATGTGCAGCACCTGAGATATTCAAAGGGTGACATGCAAATGGGGCCATAATCTATGCAAGGCGAGGGGGGGGGCCATTTGCATCTGATTATGGCCCCATTTGCATGCCATTAGCATGCAGGTGCACTGATTCCTGCCGACTTGCGCCTGGCGCCCTGCCAGGCAGCAGTCGTCGGGGACTGACGCCCCCTGCAGCCCAATCGCGGGCATAACAGTATCCCCCCCATAGCCCAATCACGGGCAGCACAGTAGTCTTTCCCACCCTCCCAGCAGCCCGAACGCGGGCGTAATGTTATCCCTCCCCCCATTAGCCCGATCGCGGGCATAAGCAAACATCCCCACCCCTCGCGAGTAGCCCGATCGCGGGCATGAAGTTAAACTCCCCGCGAGTAGCCAGATGGCGGGCAAGAAGTTAAACTCCACCTCCCCAAGTAGCCCGATCATGGGCATGAAGTTAAACTCCCCCAGTAGCCTGATCGCGGGCATGAAGTCATCCCCAAAGTCCATGATCCCCGGTGGTCCAGTGGACGCGGAAGCCAGATCGCTGGCAGCATTCACCCCACATCCAGACTCCCTAGTGATCTAGTGGCCCCCACCCCTCCCGCCCATGGAGCCCCACCACCCGCCTCCCCCGTCAGCTGGCAGGTGGCAGCACCCCACCCGCCTGCCGCCCGCTGCTCCGCTGACTGACAGTTAGGAGGCTGCATGCCCATTGGTTCAGAGCAAGAGCCAATGGGCATGCAGCCCATACTGCACAAGGCAGTCCGATATGTGAATGAATTTGGGGGACTAGGCTGGGGCTCCATGGGTGGAGGTAGCCAACACCACCAGGAGTCTGGACGTGAGTTACCTGCTCTGGCTTCGCCAGTCCACTGGACCACCAGGTATCTGGACTTTGGGGATGACTTCATGCCCGTGATCGGGCCACTGGGGAGTTTAACCTATGCCCACAATCGGGCTACTCAGGGGAGGGGAGTTTAACCATGCCCGCGATTGGGCTACTTGGGGAGGGGAGTTTCACCATGCCCGTGATTGGGCTACTCGGGAGGGGAGTTTCACTTCATGCCCACGATCGGGCTACTACTGGGAGTTTCACTCATGCCCATGACTCGGCTACTCGGGAGGAGTTTTCACTCATGCCCATGATCGGGCTACTTGGGGAGGGGAGTTTCACTTCATGCCCACAGACGGGCTACTTGGGGGTTGGGGGATGGGACAGTATGCCCACGATCGGGCTGGTGGGAGGGGAGAATTACATTATGCCTGCGATCGGGGCATGGGGGGCACCAGGAACTAGTGGAGGGCCACCCACAGGTGGCAGCTGCTGTGTTGCACCCTGCAATGTGGCAGCTCACCTGTGGGTGGCCCTCGACTTGATCCTTTCTTTTTTTGCATAAAGTTGTGCAGGCGCAGGTAGGGGGTTGTGCCTGCATACCTCTGCATGGCCTGGCTGAATATCGAGCTGTACAGTTTATGCATGGGCACGCCCCCCCCACCTGTGCCTGCATACATTACTGATGCGCCCCGGCACATCGGGATTTGTGCAGGCGCACTTTTCCCTTTTAAATATCGCACTGGGGCGCATCAGTGGGTTGTGCATGGTGCAACACTGTTGCGCCATGCGTAACCCTTTTGAATATCTGGGCCCTGGTAACTATGTACAATGTTAAGGGGAGATCCCTTATGTTTCCAATTCTTATCATGTCTGTACCAACTTGTACCAATATTAAAATAATTAAATAAAGTTTACTGAATTATAAAAAAAAATGCTTGGGATAAGCACAAAAGAATCATATGGAAGAGAGGGTAACAGTGTGAGGAAGTAGGAAGCTATGGCTCGGCAAAGCAAATTCTATTTTTATGACACCCAATCCAGAAGGCTCTGGCACCTCACAATAAAAGTAATACAGAATATAAATGTTAAAAGACAACATAATAACAAAAAATACAATAAATATACAGAATACGAATATTAGACCACAAAACTTTCCCGCTTAGAAAATTACTAAAATTCTCATCAGAAACATAACTTAAAGGTGCCACTCATGGTAGGAACATAGCCAGAGTTGGGAGTCTGGCCAACTTTTGGTGGCTGCCAAAGGTCACAGAAACAGTTATGTGTGTGTGTGTGTGTGTGTGCTGACCCTAAGTCAATTAAATTAAAACCAGGGCAAGACATTGCGGACATCTTGCTGGAGTAGACCTTCCAGAGCTGTAGTCAGCAGACCTGAGGTGTAAATGACTGTGTCATCTGCATACATGTGGATCTGTCAGTTGGCACAAGCAGTGGGTAGGTCATTAAGAAAGATGGAGAACAGAATGGATGCTAGGGTTGAACCCTATGGGACCCCCCAGCCTGGATAGGAAATAGAGGTTGCAGTGGGTTACCAACCTGTATTGACTACAGATAGCCCAAGTGGTAAGAAAGGAACACGTCAATAGCTGAATTTGAGAGGTCAGCAGAAATAAGCCTATCTAGGAGGACAGGGTGGGACACTGCATCACAGGTCTTGGCCAGAGTGATGAAAATGGCAGTTGTGATGTGCCCCTGGTTAATTCCTGAGAAGACAGAATCAGTTACGGGAAGCAGGGAGGAGACATTGGAGTGATGCTTTCAGATGCCAGAATGGAACAGAGATGAAATTGATGGAGGATAGACAATCAGAGAGTCTAGTATAGACAAGCTCCTCTTGCAGTTTAACAACGGAAGGTAGGAGGGAGATTGGTTGGAACTTGCCTGGGGAGAAAGGGTCTCCCCTTACTACTTCACTGATAACTTTTCTGATTTTTTTTCCAGACAGATAGAAAAAATATTAGCAGCCAGGAAGAGTGCTAAAACAACAGTGTGGTTGGGGCTGGCGCTACTGAAAGAGTAGCTATCTAAGTGGCGAATGCCCAGTGTAGCAAATTGTCAATACAATAGCGACTGTAGCTACAGCTCCATAAGGATGAAACCTGGAGAGGCTACAGTCCATCCCACATGCACACAAAGCCAGTGCGGCATGGAAGTGAGACCTTGGTGTGGGCAGCAGAAAAGGTGAAACCCCACTGGATGGGGCCTGGGAAGGCTTGTGTAGCTGGCAGAAAGGGGCATGGCAGACAGGACCTGAAATAGGGCCACACACAACACAACAACAATGACCAGTGCCACCCAGCCCAGCAGACCACCACAGTAGAGCCCACCCATCAGCATGCCCATGGGACCCCCACCATGACTGGGCAATTTTCTACACCCACACTGCACTGCTGCAGAGGCCCCTCACAAGAGCCGCATGCCCCTCTAGTCCAATAGTCACACACCTGTGGCAGCACCATTGACTGAGAGCAGCCATTCGGGGTGTGTTGTTGACAAGACCACCAAGATGCAGCGGTGACAGCTGCTGCGACATGGGGGGGGAGGCTTGAGTCTGGACATTTGATACCAGTAGGGAGCAGGGTGGAAAGGGGAACCATGTACACTGCCTGCACCTACACGGCTTTCCATTATGTGCCAGTCTCCCCCCTGTCATGAGCTGCAGGACACAACCCTGACATGGCATGCCTGCTCTGTGCATAGGCAGTTCCATGCCATTTGCATCTGCCCCTGGTGCCGATACCTCTGCCCATGCTGTCCTTTTAAGCACCCCCACAGAGACACAGACACAGAGGAGAACTGCATGTGCAACATAAAATTCCCCTCACCATCTGCCAGTTACCCACTGTATGGTGTTATGTGCTGCTTGCCCCGTTCCTTCGCCCACCACAGGGTGCTCTTGTCTCGGCGCACTGGTGCACAGGCTCAGTTTCCGTTACCACAGTGGGTTCACCCATTGCATGTTGCCCCATATCGTAGGTGCATAGTGCAATGCATCCTTGCAGCCTCTGCCTCCTGCCTGTGCTCTCTCCACTGCTCACCATAATTCCCGCATCACCCTTTCTGTATTCTGCTTCTTGCATTCTCCCATTGGGTACTCACTTAAACAGAGGCACCCTTATCACATAAAACTGAAAAAACATATCCCAACTGTGGTCATAGGAATTCTACAAGCACCCCTTCATTTTTCACATTTTCCTGTTCCCCATGTGTCTGGGTATCAGGAAAGGATGATGCTACCTCCAGTCTATATAGTTAATTAACTGACTAATCAGTCATGGTGCAGCAGATATAATACAGGCTTTAAAGTGCAGTGACATAGACTTTACAACACATATATAACAAAAAAATTCTAAGAACAAGGCAGTTGCCTACTATCAATCATTTGCTATACAAGCTTCATAATCTAGACATTTTAATTCCAATTATTAATGCGTAGATAATGTTTTTAATTTGATTGTGAGGCAAATAGAAAAAGCATATCCTAGTTGTGGCTATATGACCTCTGCAAATATCCCTTCATTTGTCACATTTTCTGTTTCTCATATATCTGGGGATCAGCAAAGGGACCATGCCCAGGACCAGGGAATACAGGGGAGACAGAGGTATGGTGGGTCACCCTAGAGACAGGTAATGGAGCCACTGTTTGCACTGGAGTGATCTATAGTGTCAGTAGTAGCACTATAGTGATCTTCAGACCTCTAGCACAGTGGGAGGAATTAGATAAGGTACTGGTGGAAGCCATTGGTAAGATGGCAGAAAAGGGGGAGATGCTGCTGGTGGGGGACTTCGGCCTGCCAGATGTAGATTTTAGCCTCCCTTCCCAGCAGAAGTTTCAGCTAGAAGCAGGAAAATTCAGGAGTTTCTGCAGGAAGCATTCCTCAGGCAACTTGTCAGTGAACCCACTCATGATGGGGCAATACTGGACCTGATAATCAGAAACAGAGACAATGTGTTACAGATGTCAAGGTGGGAGGCCACTTGGAAACCAGTAAGCACCACACAGTGAGGTTCAATATAAGGGAGGCTGTGGAATCAGATGGAATCAAACCTCATAAGGTTGAGGGTACTGGACTTAAGGAGGTTACATTTTATAAAGAGGGGTGAATGCCTCAGGGATGACCTGTCATGGGGGGATGGCCAGGGTGAGGTGGAGGTACCATGTGGTAAGATAAAAAGGATCATATTAAAGGCAACAAACAAGGGAGCAAAAGCAAGAGGAAAAAACAGACAGGTATGGTTCTCAAAAGAGGTGACTGAAAAGGCAATGGCTAAAAGTATAGCATTCAGAAGATATAAGGAGACACAGAGGGAGGAGGACAGAGAGGTGTATCGGGGAAATTTAGGGAAGCAGGTTAAGCAATAAGGAGCACAAAGGCACAAACTAAACAGAGAATAGCCCAGGAGAATGAAACGAGAAAAAACATTTTGCATGCTTATACTGTAAGTGAAAAGAGGAAGACCGAGGTGGGATTGTAAAGTTAAATGGAAGAGAATAGTACTGTGCAGAGGGAACCAGGAAAAGCCAGACATCCTGAACAAATATTTTGTTTAGTGTTAATAGTGAAAGGATAAGGGGAAGGGCTACAAAGAAGTAACAGAAGCTTTTGAGAGATGGGTGGACACTAGTCCTTTTTAGGCATCTCCAGCAACCTCAAGGTAGTGAAGCAATGCTCAAGGGCAGTGAGAAGGGCATATGGGATGCTGGCAAATATCAGCAGGGGGATCACCAGCAGGTATAGGGAGATCCTGTTGCCCCTGTATCAAGCCTTGGTGATGCCACACCTAGAATACGGTGTCCAGTTTTGAAGGCCCTACCTGCGCAAGGATATAGACTTGATCGAAAGGGTTCAGCAAAGGGTGACCAAGATGGTGCAGTGGATGAAGGACAAACCATATGAACAGAGATGCAAGGAGTTGGGGCTATGTACAATGGAGACGAGGAGAGAAAGGGGGGACATGATCGAGACCTTCAAATATATCAGAGGGATAAACAAAGGAGACCCAGGGAAGTTATTCCACAGGAAGGAAGGAAACATAACAAAAGGGGCATGGACTGAGACTGGGGGCACTTCAAGAGCAATGTAAGAGGTACATTTTTCATGGAGAGGGTGGAGGAAAACTGGAATGGGCTTCTGGAGGAGGTGATGAATTTAAAGACTGTAGAGGGATTCAAGACCACATGGGACAGACTTTTCTGCCATCACCTTCTATGAAGAGTCCTGAAGGGACTTACTAATTTGAAGGTGGACAAAGCAAGGAGGCCAGCTGGGGTACATCCAAGGGTATTGAACAAGCTCAGAGAAATACTGGCTGCACCTCTGACAGTTCTATTTAACAGCTCAATGGAAACAGAAGTAGCTAGGGAGGACTTTTTGAAGAAGGTGGATGTAGTCCCACTACACAAAAGTGGTAGCAGGGAGGAGGCTGGCAATTATAGGCTAGTCAGCCTGACATCAGTGGTGGGATAGTTAATGGAGTAAGTGCCAATGGAAAGGATTGTTGAATATATTGAATCCTGTGAGTTATAAGAGCCATGGCTGCATAGTTTCATAGGGGGATGTCTTGTCAAACAAATCTGATAGATTTCTTTGACTGAATGACAAAATGATTTGGAGCTGGGTGGAGCGGTGAATGTGGCCTACCTAGATTTCAGTAAGGCATTCCACACCATTCTACATAGGATATTAGTAAGCAAGTTGGGAAGCTTAGCAGCAGGTTCAAAGGTGGTAAACTGGATAAGAAACTGGTTAGAGGATGGGCAACAGAGGATGATGATAAACACAGTTCACACCAAGGAATGGAGGGTGACCAGTGGGGTGCCTAAGGAATCAGTACTGGGACCTGTCTTCTTTAATGTTATTATAAGTGACATTACAGTGCAGCTGGAAAGGAAGGTCTGCCTCTTTATGGATGATACCAAATAATGAAATAGGGTGGACACACCAGGGGGGTGTTTGTGTGGAAAGGATGAGCAGAAACCTCAGAATTAGAAGAGTAGCCAAGATTATGGCAGCTGGGTGTCAATGCAAAAACATGCAAAATAATGCACTTGAGGCTCAGAAACCCAGGGTGGACTACAAAATGGATGGTGTTGTATTGATGACCACCAAGCAGGAAAGAGACCTGGTGGTAATTATATGAAATTACCTAAATGTGGTCAGTCAGTTTGACAAGGCAGTAGGGAGGTCTAGTGAGATGCTGGGATGCATAGGAAGGGGTATCAGCAGCAGAAGGAGGGAGGTGGTGTTGCCTCTGAATAGATTACTGATAAGCTTCCACCTAGAGGACTGTTTCCAGTTCTGGAGACCACAGGCTTCATTTTCAAAGCCCAAGAAATGGTGTAGGAAAATGGACAGATTAGGTGGGCCAAGTGGTCCTTAGCTGTTTCTATCCAAAGAGCAGAGCCAGTCCCCAGTCTTGAGGAGGGACAAGAGGTCAGGTAAAGTTACCATCCAGTACTGAATGACTAAATAGATACATACATACATACATAAATAAATAAATAAATACGGTTCTCCTTTAATTGATCTGTCCTATATATCTTTTTCTCATTGTGTGTATTATGCTATACTATTTTTTTTTCTTTTGGTTTTCCTACTCCCCAATACATTTGGGTAGCTTCAGCCACTACAATTCTGAGGACATCTAAGGAATTACTGTAAGGTCCTTAATTAATTTATTGAATATGTTTAATTTTTCATCCCATTTCCATACAGTAGGTCACAGATAGTTTATGCATAAGAGTGGTATTTCAATATTATAATTCTATTTATATGTTTATAGGAGCAACTAGTTAAAGTATTACACTTCACAATTTTTCTGATTTAGCACTTTGAATCTTTTTTTTTACTCTTCTTTTTATTTCAATTTATACATAACATGTTCCTCTATTTCATGGCTTCATTCATGTATTACCATGATTCTTTTGTTTATATTCTCTTGAGTATTTAAAAGTTTTGAGAAGAACAATGAAATCAATTATGATTTTGAACAACTCAAATGATGTTTAGAATGTAGTTTTTATTAGCTGGTCATGCATGCACTATTAAGCTACAATGTACTACTCTGTACTTGAATTGGAGATTGTACAGTATCTTGTCACAGGGTATATCGCACCGTCAATGACATTTTGACAGTGCGGTCACCTATAACGTCAATAGCGCCATGTCGCTGTAGGGAACCCACTGGAACCTAGCACTGTCTGTCAGGGGTCCTGCAGCCCCCCAAAATCAGCTCTGACTCAGAGTTGACAATGCTAAGTGGTGGCGGTGCAGGGGACATAGCCCCCCGAAGAAAACACTTGTTTTATACGAAACCAGCAGCCGGCTGCAAAATATGGTCAACCTGCCAGTTTCACTGTCTGGTTATTCGACAAAACATTTTGTTGATGACCAGTAGTAGATCCTTGTCACAGTTGTGTTAAATTGGACATTGTACAGTATTATGTCACAGTTGTATTGAATTGGAAATTGCACAGTATCTTGTCATAATTGTATTTTTGTGGACATTATTGTTATTTCTCTATTTCTCATTTTTGGGGCATATACTATTAATGTAAGAGTACATATATTAAAGAAATTATTCCCACCCTCTGATGAAGCATGTAAGGTGTGAAGTGTTTAGGCAGGTATCCTTTCCTGCTCTGTGGCCTGTAAGTAAAACCAGCTGCACATCAGGTTTTAACACATATTTAATGCTGTGCATCTTTTTGTGCCTTGACTGAAGCAAAAGAACCTCTATTATATAAGTGCCCTGGGGCAGCAGCAGTATCACAGAAATTGTACAACCTTAGCTATGAGATAGAGTATATTACAATTTTTGTTAAAAATAATAAATGGTATAAGGTCCTGTAATGACTTGGTCACTTTTCACAGAAAGACATGACACATTGGTCAATATTTGTTTTCAAAGAGTTTTCCACTACACTCTGGGTCTTATGTTGGCTCACCTTATACAGTACCACCAAAAAAAAAGAGGTTCAGCACTGCCAAGAAAGGAAGCCTCTAAGAAAAGAAGGGCCTGGACTGTGGGGTGGAAGAACAGAACCCTTTTTAATCATAAACAAGGTAACAGCCACACTTGCTTTCTGGTTGTAGCTCCCAACTGTCTGTCTGCCTTTTCCTCATGCCCCAAAGTTGATGCTTATATCTTATCACTATGCACCATTCTCTTCATTCTTGCACAATTTACAACAATAATCTACCTGTAACTGTAATGTAGCTCCCCTACTCCCAAATAGAGGTGCTTATATTCTTATCACAATGAGTCTTTGTTGACAGTCATGTATAACTTACAACAGTAATCCACCTGTAATTGTGATGTATCTACTCTGTATTGCATAATCTTGTGTTGTATCCTCCCTGTATTGTTAGCTGGGTTGCCCCTGAAAAAGAAACCTTCAGGGCTCAGTGGGCCTACCCGGTCATCAAAATAAATAAATAAATAAATAGCCAGGTTATTTGAAAGAAGTGGGATCCTTTTACTGAGTAGAGCCAATTTTTATCTGCTAACTACATTTTAGAGCTTTGCCTTTCTATTCTTATTGCAGGCATCCAGTTACATGTCTAAGAAGTCACAACAACAATGAAACCCCTACTTCAGTGTCCAGGCAACATCTGTTTTAAATTAGTGTAACAGCACTATTAGCTCAACCACTACAGGAGAAGCCAGCTCCTTTTGAAAGACACCCAATCTTTGATAAGGCCACATACCAAATCTTTAGCTGCAACTCTTGACTGGCTGACCCTTCCCTCAAAACCATTACCTGCAAGTGACTACTAAAGAACAGGGAAAGTGTGTGCTGTAAGTCCAGGGAGCCATCTGAATGAAGCCCTTACTTTAGAGTCCAGGAAAAGTCCACTTAAAATGTACAATCCTCACTATCAGCTCAGCAGCTGCTAAAAAATCCAACTCTGTCCAAAAGATTCACAATCTTTGATCAAGCCACAGCCACACTTGCTTTCTGTTTGTAGCTCCCAAGTGACTGTCTGCCTTTCCCTCAGGATTGCTGCCTGCTGCTGGCTAACAAGGAACAGGGAAAGTATGCATTGTAAGTCCAGGGAGCCCTCCGAAGGAAGCCCTTACTTCACAGTCCAGGCAAAGACCATGTAACACTTACAGACCTAACATTTTCAGCCCTGAGGTGGTCATTCTGGCCCCCAGTGCAGTCATTCTGGCCTCCCTGTGTGGTCATTTAGCTATAAGGTTGGCCCTAGGGTGGGCACTGAAGCAAAGAGGCTTGTCATTTTGGGCCCAGGGTGGGAAATGAGGCCCCAAAGGTGATCATTCTGGCCTAAGGGCTGACACTGAGGGACAGAGTATGTGCATTCCAAGCCTAGGGTGGGGGGAACTGAGGCACAGAGAATGATCATTTAAGTCCTCACAGTGTGTATTCTCGCCCCCAGAGTAAGCATGCAGCCCTCAAGGGTGGTCACTGAGGTACAGAGGGAGGGAACTAAGGCACAAAGGATAGGCACTGAGGCACAGAGGGTGGGCATTATGGCCCGGAGTTGGGCACTGAAGCACAGAGGATGGTCAGTCTGGCTCCCGGGTGGGCACTTAGGAACAGAAGGTGAGCATTTGAGCCCTAATGAGGACATTCTGGCCCCAGAGTGGGCATTCCAGCTGTAGAATGGGTATTCAGGCAGAGCAGGTGTGCATTCAGGCTCCCACACAGCTAGGTATCCAGAAGCTACTGATTTGTTGCATTGCAATGGCCCTCTGTCCTGTACATACTTTTGAAGTGTAAAAGAAGGGACACCATGGCATCAAGCAGTATATAGGAAAGCATAAATAATTGCACAGGACAGTGCATTTCAAATTAATGAGTGGAGAACAGTAATGGGAAAACACCTCCGTAACCTAGAGACAGATTAATTGGAAAGGCTTTGCCTGGAGTTCGGTGGCCAAGCAGCCAGCTACTCCCACTTCCTGAGCTATATAAGCAGTTCCTCTCAACCTCACTGTGAAGCATTTTTACTTTGCAGCCGGAGGCTCTGTTGATTTGTCTTCTGAGCTGGCTGGGGCCTAGGGTTGCCACCTTTGGATGAGATGAAAACCGAATACTAAACCACACCTTCAAACTCCACCCCTAACCCCACCCCTTTCTTGACTAATGAGGGCATCGCTTGGACTCTGATTCACTTGATTTATTCAGAATTGCTGCTGATATAACATTGTGTACAACTTCTTTAAATTACATCATGATTATTATTTTTGGTTTGTTTGATTTAGATTTTAATATTTTAAATGTCAGTGTGTGTTAACATTTGGTGTGGTTAGAGAGGGGGGTTCAGGGGACTTTCCATCCTGTGTACACAGCTTAGCTGAAAAATCCAATGACTACAAGGACACCTCTGACAACTGGCTAGTTTGGATCAGGTGGCCTTTTCTGGTCAAACTCTTTCAATAAACAAATAAACTACACTAGTAATGGTGGACGAGATGTAATTACAAATATCATCTGCCATTTTAAGATGTGCTACTGTCCCTCCCATTGCTCCTACTCTAAAGTTATTTGTAATGTCAGAGAAGTTTTTAACAGTGTTAGGAACTATTCTAGGCTGTTAAATACCCTATTTTGTTTTCTATGTCAGTCATACATAGCAGATAGCATGATATGTGATATGTAGTGTGGAGGCAGTATAGCGCAGTGGTTTAAAGCTCTAAAGCTGCAATTCTGGAGACCAGGGTTTGAATCCTACAAGCCCAAACCTGCATACTTTGTGACCCTACACAAATCACTTAATTCCCTTGTGCTCCTAGGTTGCACCTGTAAACAAGCTTTAGCTTAGGGTGTCTCTTCTGGTAAAAAAAATAATGTTTTGAACAATTTTTGTTAAATTGCCTAAATTTGCAGTGCCATCAAATCTAGATTGTGTTTCTGTCATCTCATCAGCTACCGCTTTCTCTCTCTCTCTCTTCCTTTTCTCATTTCTGTGGCTTAACATGATATTAGCCTCATTATTCTGTGCTGTTCATCTGAAAGGCCTGAATTGGTCTTCCTGGAATATCCAGCTAGTATAAAAATTGACAACAATAACTACTGAGGAGAAAGAGGCATATTATTGCTAGAAATGAAATAAAAGATTATTAATTTAACAACAAAAGGTGTAACAAATATTAAAATATAGGACAGACCCTAAAAGAAAAAATGGTGAACATTTAAAGGTGTAAAAGTATTCCTTATCACAACAGTCAAAGACCATACTCTCAATGCAGCCAGGAAAGGATTAGTTTGATTTGCTGCTAATGGTCTTAATAGCCCTAATTTACACCTCTCAGACTGACTGGTATACAAACAAAGGTCTGCATGACATCAGAATTTGTTTGTAATCTGACCATGCAAGTAAAATGGTGAAGGATTTAACATAATCTGTTTTACAAGCATGTGAGCATTCAAAATGACTGAAAAAGTACTACCTCTGAATAAAGCTGGATTAGCAGGTAAAGTTTCTGAAACACATTGTACAGTCCATACTGGGACAGGAAGCTACCCTAATGTGGTGCCTGTCTGGTTTCAGAAAAATGAAGGTGTTAATTAAGGTGGTATTGTTTACCCTTCCCATGAATAATCTTCCAATTTGCTGATGTGATGTTAGAGGTGACAACTGAGCAGACAGGGACACATTTGGCTCTTTAAGTGCCCTGCTCTTGAAGACACTTCCTGATTAGCATTCACTGCAAGCAAGCAATCACACTAAAATATTAGACACTTGCTTACAGTCAAATGAGAAGAAAATGAAACAGTTAGTGGGGAATCTAACAGGTGCTGCTTGACCCACCATAAAAACTGAATTTGCAATGGTGAAAACAGGAGGACCGAATCTGGACCTAGAAAACCGAATCATTCGGTCAAAAACCGAGTAGGTGGTAACCTTACTGGGGCCTACCCCCCTCCCCCAGTGCCTGCTGTTTCTGTATGTCTCTGGACTTCGGTGTTTGTTTTCCTGCTTCTGGTTTGTATCTTTCCTCCAGCTGTGTGCTACCCTGTGTTTTGTGTCTCTTGTTTTTGGGCATGGTTCCCTGTTTTCTGTTTTGCTGTGCTTTGGTTTTGTCTTTTTTTTGGGGCTTTGTTTACAAGTTTCTAGCATACTGCTACTCAGAGATCATGCTACTTCTTTCAGTTACCTACCACTACAACAACTGCTACTGTTTACTCCAATTACTATTGTCCCCAGTGCTTGTGTTTTACACTGTGCTTGCCATGCTCAAACTATTGCACTGCAACCGCAATCATTATCTCTACATTTCATCTCAACCATAGCTGCTCCATGTTGCATGCTCAATTCTTTTCACCTGACACAGTTTACTCTGACCCTAGCTGTGCTGCTCATTTATGCTGTCATTCTACTTGCAGCTTCATTGCACTGCCTGGCTACACCTGCTCTCAGAGCATTGTCTCCATGTTTTATTGCAGTTACAACTCTGAGGTCAGCCAACTAAGCTCCTGCTGAGGCTGTTAATATAGCATTATTATTAAATCTTGCCACACCACCAAAAAATCCTTAGAGTTTTTGCCACCTTGATTTGACTTTGAAATGTCTGGATGGCTTGCCCCTTCATTCAATGCTATTTGCCCTACATTATGCAGACCCATGTGCAGGTCCACTTATTACTACTGTTTACTGACTTATGTGCAGGTCCACACTTGCTTACACCACCGTTGCTCCTTGCTCACGCAAACCATTGCTTCATGCCTACTGCCATCCCCTCAGCTTCAGTCTCTGGGATTCTACTGCCCTCAATCTGCATTTGACCTTACAAGGTCTCAGCACTAAATTCTCACAATAATCTTAGCACACCATGCTCTTTCAGGTCACCAGCTTTTCAGCTCTCAATTAGTTCTGGGGCATGCCAGTCATTCTATCTGGCGCAGGGTTCCTGAAACCGACAGTCTCACTCTGCATTTAGTCCGCATCTTGAGCGTGTCCAACTTGGGGTGGGATCCTTCTCACCTGGCCCATAGCTGGGAAAGTCCTTGCCCTGGGCTTGGCTTCGCTGCCTGTTATACAACAGCAGCTCCTGCTGTAGAATTTAAGACTAGCAGTGAAGGGTGGTTACGGCAATCTCCTTTGGCTCTAGTGTTCCACTATAATGGTTAGCCATTGACTTTAGTGGTTTCCCTAGCAAGGCACCTTCACCCCATTCTCCCTACGACTGTCTCTGGTTCACCTGGTTTGAGTTTAGGGTGGGTAGGCCAGGGGAATGCCTCAGCAGTCGTTGCTCTCCTCCTGCACCTTGGTTGCACGTATTGTTGCAGAGTTTTCTTGCAACCTTCCACTGTGTTCCCGCTAGAGGGTTTGAGTGAGAGCTTTCCTCCAAATTGGAATATTTTCCACCTCCTTTTAATTGGGTTTTCCAAATTGCAGCTGCAGAGCCGTCACTAAATAAACTATCCCAAGCCTGGAGGGAAGGCAACCTAGGCCTTGGATCCCCAGAGATTTCCTCCTCATAGGGTTTTTTTTTCTCTCCTCTGTTGCCTCAGGTCATAACACTTAGTTAGCATAGTTGTTTCCCCTAGTTTCTTTAGGTAGGTTCTGCTGTTGGATGGAGGTGGAGGATGTCCTGCCATTCTCTCTCTCCTTCAGGGAGCCCCTAATCTCAACATAACCCATCAGTATCATGCTACACAAACCTGGGCAGTCATTACTTTATCCAAGTGAGCATCTCATTGCATTATCAAACTGCCTATGCTTCTCTACTACTATGTCATAGTTACTGCTTGCTCATATGCTTCGTGTTGCCTCCTTCTTTGGGGATGATTACATATTTCTTTTGGGGACTCCTAAGGTACCTTTAGTCATAAGAATTGTCCTGTGGCACCTCTAGGGGTGGGACCCTCTCCAAGGGTTTCTTGCCTTTCGTAACCCTACAGGGTGGTAATTCCTCTGGAATAGAGTGTGAATGGACAAAAACAAACTAACACAGTTGCACAAGCATAACATTATACTTGCTGCATAGGTCAGTGAATAGGAAAAGCTTTGCCTGAAGTTCGGTGGCCAAGCAGCCAGTCACTCCCACTTCCTGAGCTATATAAGCAGTTCCTCTCAGCCTCATTGTGAAGCAGTTTTTCTTTGCCCCACCATCCTCCCCTCCTCCCCTCCTCCTCCAGCAGCAGTGCTCTCTCCTTAGGGGGATTCCTACAGTACCTGTAGTCACAAGAATCGCCCCATGGTACCTCTAGGGGTGGAACCCTCTCCAAGGGTTCCTTGCCTTTTGTAATCCTATAGGGTGGCAATTCCTCTGGAACAGAGTGTTAATTGCCAAAACCAAACTAACACAGTTGCACAAGCATAACACTATACTGGCTGCATAGGTCACTGAACAAATTAAAACTTATGTCGAGGGCTACAATCACCGTATATGACTGACATTACTCGGGACACGCTAGGGCAGTGATTAAGGGCACTGCGTTACAAACCTCAAGACATGGTTTAGAATCATAGTGTCACCACCAACTTGTATACATAGCTCCTCTGAACTTACATTATTTCCATAAGACAACAAATAAACTGTTACACAAAAACGTCACACGGTCCTAATTAACATTATCCACAAAAAAGGACATTTACTGTGTGTCCTCTGTCATATTTAAGGTTTGGCTTTTAATGTTATCTTATCTTGCAGAATTTCATAATCAGGTTTACATTTTTGTAACCAGTTTCAGGACTACCATTATCTAACGGCTCCCTACCAGCACAACAGAGTAGCACAACCTTCTGTAAAATACTACTGCTGCTACAATGTATTAATGTACACTGCACGTAACATGCAGTAGTAAGTAACTAAAAACAAATACTGGACTTTTAGGAATTCTGTTTTATTTGGTTAGATATTTTTTCCCAATTGTTTTACCAGGTGAGACACACTAAGCTGAAACCTTGTTTACAGATGCAACCTGGGAGCACAGGGAAATTAAGTGACTTGCTCAGGGTCACACAGTCTGAAAGTGAGGGCTGTGTGATTCAAACCCAGGTCTCCAGATTTGCAGCTCAGAGCCTAAAACCACTGTGGTATACTGCCTGTAGATACTGGGTGAGATATTCAAAGGTGTTGCACATGGCGCAACAATGTTGCGCCATGTGCAATGCACTGATGCACCCTGACACGATATTCAAAAGGGGATGTTGCACCTTGCAGATCCCGATGCGCCAGGGTGCATCAGTAATGTATGCGGTGCAAGTGTGTGAGGCGTGCCCAGGCATATTCCGCACTTCCCGATATTCAGCCTGGGATGTGCAGCGCATATGCTGGTGCAACTCCTACTTGCGCCACACACTGGTGTTCAAAGTTGAGCCATAAAGAAATACGAGCAAGGGCTGGCCACCCACAGGTGAGCTGCCATATTGCAGGGTGCAACACAGCAGCTGCCAGCTGTGGGTGGCCACCCAAGCACTGGAGCCAGGGTCTGTCAGCGTTGTGCCCCCCCATGCCCGATCGTGGGCATTGTACTAGAAACAAACTTCCTGGTGGTCCAGTGGAATGCTTCCAGCCTGATTGTGTGCATAGGCATACTAAAAGCAGTGAAAATTAACCCTGGTGGTCCAGCGGTACTCCCTTCACCACCCGCCCACTGACCCCGCCATACCGCTCCCCTTCCCGGTCAGCGACGGGTGGCAGCACCCCACCCATAAGCTGGCTGGCCACCCGCTGACTGATTGTGTACAGTACGCCTGTACGCCCATTGGTCCACAGTGGGGGCCAATGGGTGTGCAGACTGTACCGTACTACATAGTCCAATATGTGAATGGATCCATTCACATATCTGGACTGTATGTCTGATACGATCTATAACTCATTGGTCCACGCTGTGGACCAATGGGTGTACAGCCATACTGTACGCAGTCAGTTGGCAGGTGGCCGGGTGGCTTGCGGGTGGGGTGCTGCAGCCCACCACTGACTGGGGGAGAGGGGTGGCGGGTATCAGTGGGTGGGTGAGGAGGGGGGTACCAATGGACCACCGGGGTTAATTTTCATTGTTTTTATTATATCTATGCCTGTGATTGGGCTGGAAGCAGTCCACTGGACCACCAGGAATATTGGACTCATTTTATTTATTACTTATGCCCACAATTGGGCTGGAAGTGGTCCACTGGACCACCAGGGATATGGGACTTGTTTATTTATTACTTATGTCCATGATCGAGCATTGGGGCACTTTGCCGCACTGTGCAGGGTGCGTTGGTCCCTGATGGCTGCAGCCTGAAAGGACGCCAGGCACAAGTCACTGGGGATTGGCGCACCTGCATGCACATGGTGCCATAATTACATGCTAATGGCCCCAGTTGCACCTTGCATGCATTATGGCCCCATTTGCATATTCACTGCTGAATATCATGGTTCCTGCACCTAGCACAACCGCACTTGTGCTGGCACATCCCCCTGCTCCTCTCTTGCCACTTGCATGGTACAGTTCCACTGCACCATGCACAATGTGGGTGACCATGTTGCCATATTCAACAGTGCTGAGCCATGGTGCAGCACCATTGAGTATCACCCAGCACACTCCCTGGTGCATCCCAGTTGTGCTGCTCCCAGCTTGTGCCCCTGCCTGGTGCATTTCTGAATATACCACCCATTGTGTCTAGAGTTTATGGATGGGAGAGGGTGGAGAGAGAGAAAATTGTTGGGGCGGGGGTGTGGATGAGGGAATACCATTGCAGATGGTTTCCTGGGTGGTTTAGCCTAGTAGTAGGCACAGTTATACTTTTATTGTTGAGTTTCATGTCCAAAATTCTCATAAAGTGAAGTAGTAACTCAGTTGTGAATCTTACAGAATAGGTACATCAAATCACTAGTCTGAATGCCTCTCCTTTCTCACATTGCTACCTGTGTACAAGTTGGTGCACTGAACATGAGTAACGACTAAAAGCAGGCACACATGCCAAAATGGACTCACCCAGACACCATTGTTAGACACAATAGTAATTAATATGACTTTACAGTAACTAAGGTGATGTGAGGATGCATTCTGTCTAGATTCATGTATTTATATAGGTGTAAAAAATTACTAAAAACTGTATTTTAGGTCTGACTGACACTTCATGTAAATTTCGGTGATCAGCATAGAAACCAATGCAGCATATAAGTAACTTCTTCTCATCTTGTTGCTCTAACGTCCAGGCTATATATCAACAGCCCAGTAATGTTGTTTTTAATGAATACTGTTGCTCTGCAAGAGATAACATCAGGTTGCAGGTGACTAATGTACTACTGTATGTTTATTTGCAGAAATACAACATACCCAGGGCATTTTTTTTATCATACAACAGATAATAACTCACTGTTGCTTCACAAATCTTTCTAGTGAAGCATCTTGATTTAAACCATTTACTGTATGTGTGATGCATCACATATTATGTTACAGAATGCATGTGTTCTTCAACTGATCACATTAGGCTGTTATTATTGTCCCTTACTATGTTACTAATTAGAGTGACCATCTACACACACACGACAGTAGTAATGCAACTGCCATCTACTGCACAATGAAGAAATAGCAATCTATATGTCCTTTTGTGCATCTTTAAAACCATGTGCATTGACAGACTTTACACATCTTCCTAGCAATGCATCATGATTCCAACCATTTATGTATGAGGCATCACATCTGCTGTCTAATTCGCAGTGTGGAAATATCATTATGTATCCTTTTGTGTAGCTGTAAAATCCTGTGCACTGAAAACTCCCTAGCTATGCATCATGTCAACAGGTAGCATTTTATCTGTTGCTGTCAGATCCAAACCATGATGAGACTATTGCTCTAACCAAAACATGATGTGCTGCTGCACAGCACATACAGTGAATTCAACATATGATTGAATAAGACAAAAACAAATGATAGCATGCCATTTCCTGATCAAACAAAAGTATAAAAATCTTTCTATGTATGGAGTTACTAGCAGGTGCCATTACACCGCATATCTTCATCTGCTTTTTAGTGAAGTCAGATTTACTATGTACTCATTTCTCAGTATTGGCTACTAGACGGTGCCGACATGTTACACCACCTGTCACTTTTGCAATTGCAGAAAGAACAAGAAACAGTGCATGGGAGGGGGCACACTGGAAGAAAGAAAAATATATTATCATAAAAACAAAATTCAATGCTTGCTTTTTTCTTATATCAGTTTTAACAGGTGCCATTTAATTTGTTGCCGACAGATCGGAACCATGATGAAACTATGGCTCTAAATAAATATGATGTGTTGTCTTACCTTGTATACAGAGAATTCAACACATGATTGAATAAGACAAAAGCAAATGACAGCATGCCATTTCCAGATTGAACAAAAATATAAAAAAAAACTTTCAATGTGCAGAGTTACTAGCAGGTGCCATTACTCCACATATCTGCATCTATGTTTTAGTGAAGTCAAAGTTACTATGTAATCATTTCTCAGTGGTGGCTATTAGAAGGTGCCAACATGTTACAGCATCTGACACTTCCACAATTGCAGAAAGTACAAGAAATAGTGCATCCGTAGCGATCGGTTTCCAACCGTTTTGTGTTTCTGAAGGATCATTCTGAAACTCCAAAATGGAAGCGTTCCACAGTCTGAATCCAGTAGCTCATTTTTAGAGCTACTGAAAAATGGCTGCAGGCTCCACCTATGTAGCTGTAAAAAGGAGATGGGTCGATAGTTATTTAAATATCCAGAATCCCCACCTTTAAAATAGGGGCCACCCTAGCCAATTTCCAATTATTAGGAAAATAACCTAGGGAAATAGTTTTATTATACAGATAAGTTAAAGGACTAGCTATGTGTGTAGCAGAGTACTTTAACATTGTCAAAGTAAGACCATCAGGTCCAGAACTACCACTTACTTTTAAAGCAAGAAGTAACTCTAATACCAAATGCCGTTCTATTTCTTGAAAATGGAAAGGACAGGTGTTCTCATTGATATTAGTATGAGGCTTGTTAAAAGGAGTTGATGGAGAATCAAAAAATTTACTAAACTGAACAAAAAACCTATTAAATCTATCAGGTAGTGGACAGTCTTTTAAATATGTGTCCTGATTAGAAAGTTGAATGGTTGAACTCATTTTTTATTGTCCATTGAAATCCCCAACAAGCTTTCAAACTCTTTTTTGAATCACCCATTGATTCAGACAACTTAGTCTTTAAAAAGGTTTTTTATTGTCCAGAACTCCCTTAACATATGCATTTCTTACTGGTCAATATGTTTGCCACTCTTCAGGCTTATTGGACTGTCTGGCTTTCTCCCAAACTTTATCTTGTTCTTGCTTCTGTTCCTTTAACCATGAATCATACAATATAGCTGCATTATCTTTTACCTTTCTTGATTTAAGTGGCATATGTTTGTTGCAAACCTGGTGTAGCTCTCCCAAAAAGAACAGGCCAAATCCAAGTCTGGGATAAGTTCCAAGTGGTCTCACTTGACCCTTTCCAGGTCAGCAACAAATTCAAAATAATCAAAATGTTTAAAGGATTTGTAACTTATTGTTCTGGAAGACCCCCTATTCCTTGACTGTCCTTTAACACAAAAGACAATATTATGGTAGCTAAATAAATCTAAGGCAACCCCAGCTGAATGAAATTGATGGGGACTATTTGTAAAGATCAAATCAATTAAGGTAGAATCATGATGATTTTTTATATTAATACATGAAGGTTCAGCTCCTAATTGAGTCAACCCAAAACCAAGAGCAAAAGTTTTTAACTTTTTAGATTTTACAGGACTTAACCAATCTAAGTTTAAGTCACCAATTAATAATAGATCATGAGAGTGAGAATATAGTAATAGAACATCATGTAATGTATCCAGAACATTTACAGATGATGGAGGGGGCCTATAATGCCCTATCAGCAATAAAGGTTTACCTGAATAAAATTTTAATTCAAGTGCCAGATATTCACAAGATGGTGTATCTAAGTCTAAGAAATTCCTAGTAGGATGGGATTTCTCCAGAAAATAAATGAATACCATGCCCCTTCTTTTATTCCGATCAGCTTGAACAAACATACAGCCATGGATATTAACAACATTATCTTCATGTCTTTTACCTAACCATGTTTTAGACAAGACCACAAAATTGTGTTAATTTTTAACCATAAACTCAAATAAAACATTTTCATGACAAGATAGCAAGCCCTTATGATTAACTGATTTTACGAATAGAGGGCCAGGATTTGGGCAAATGTTACCACTCAATAACAATAACAATGTGATGCATAAACAAGTTAATAACCCCCACACAGAGACCTCTTACAAACTTTTCCAGAATAGCACATTCCAATATCATAACCCACAATTTCCCTGGCCCTAGTACCTGATAAACAATTACTAATAAAATGTATTGTACAACAGTGTAGCAATGCTCTTGGTCTATTCTAGGACATCAGCAATCCATTATCAAAAGCTTTAGCTCCATAGGAACACAAAGTTCCTGAGTTGGGGCATGTCAAATCCTTTCCATTTATGTCAATTTCCCACCCAAATTGGGTTCCCAATGCTTCCCATTTTAAACAACATAACATTAAAATATACACCACTACCATTAAACATGGACCCATGATCCCCTGAAATACTGCTCTGTGAGTAGCCCACCACTGAGCCCCCTCAGTTTTCATGAAGAACAAAAGTCGCTGTGCAAATGCAGCAACTAGCAGGTAGTAGTTCATCAACATACACAGCCACAGCAAGCAACAAATTCAGCAGAAATATCTATTCGTTCAGTCACTCAGCTGGCACAAGATGTTTGCAGTGCAGCTTCTCAACTCTCACCTGAGAAATGCTGTACTGTTGCTGTGGGGGAAGGGGTCAATGAAGGGCTACCAAGATTGTGACAGGTCTCAGAAATTTAAACTATGGCAAAAGGCTAGATTTACTGGGGTCGTATTCATTAGAATATAGATGACTACAAGGCAATGTATGCCTAGTCTACAGAGCTTTTACCAACCAAGATCTTTGGGACTGTTTGGGATTATAATTTAAAAATCAGTATCACACACTAGATCCCATATGTTACAACTGAATGGGAATGCTAACCATACCAATAGAAAAGCTTCTTGGTTAATCAAAGGGCAGTGACTAGGTGGAATGCCCTCACGCCGGAGGTGGTGGGTAATAGGAGTATGATTGAGTATAAGGCAAATCTGGATGGTTACTGCACAAAGAATAACATATCAAGATATTCTCTTTAAGCAAATGGTGAGCTTTAAATTTGCATTTGCCTTATTATGCTCTTAAAATGACCTATGAGACCTTGGAGTCACAGCCTCCCCATCTGGCTGGTTTAAATTCTCATCCAAGTAGTATTTAAATCTCCCACTAAGCATGGTGGTCCCCTTCTGAGAAGGATGCATGCTGTTTCCCCTATAGAAGCCCATACCCTTCAAGGTTGGCCCCCAATGTAGCCAAAGTAGTAGCAAAATAGTAGTAACATTTATTTATGCAGTATATCACCATTAGGACAATTTATGCCCTATTTGCAAGGTGTACCTGTGCAGTAAGCAAATAAATACAAATGTCCACACATTACAATAACACTGACATTACATATTTAGTTGTACAATCAATAATTTAAACACACAACACTTAACAAAATGTTAGTAAATTGTTACAAGTAATTAACAAACTACACTTAAACTACAACAAACCACAGGTAACATTGTGATACTATTACACTATTACACTATCAATTACACATACATGTAAAGCTAAAATGCTGTCTAGCCTTTATTTTAAAACTAGATTTGGAAAGGTCCAAATGTTTTAAACCTGGTGGCAATGAATTCCAGGTGTTGGCTACACTAAATTCAAAGGTCATCTTACCAAATTTATTAAAGGTCCTAGGCTGTATCAAACCATTAGCCCTGTGTTTCCTTAAGTTTAAACAGTGTTTAGGTCTTTGCATTTTCACTACTAGCTATTGTGGTGATTTATTTCTAAACATACTCCAGACAAGATTTACCCAGATATTTCTACAGTGTAACTCAAGTGATTGCCAACCCAGATTTTTATACATAATACAATGGTGAGTAGTATAACTACACCTCAAGACAAATCTTGCCAGTCTGTTGTAGAGGTTATCTAGTTTTCCCAGTTGCTGCTGACTTGAGTATCTATAAATGTGATTTCCATAATAAACAATCGGAAGGATTAATTAGATAGCTATCATAAGACGTACAGTTTTAGTTGTACTTAATGAAAACCTTCTTGCCGCCCCATATGGCTATTTACTCTTTTTACTAAATCTGTAATATGACACTCAAAACTTAAATTCTGATCAAAATAAATTCCCAAGTATTTGTAAGTAACAGTTTGAGTCAAACTTTTCCCTTCCAAAGTCTTTATATGCAAACACGGGTCCTTTAATTTAGATTGTCTGGATCCAAATAACATTGTGGGTTTTTTTTTTGTTATTAATGATCAAACTCAGTGAAGTGAAGCATTCTTGTACTGCTAAAAAGTTCTGTTGCAGTTTAGTTTCTACTTTGCTATGGCTGCCCCCCTCAGCCACCAGGACAGTGTCATCCACATATAAATTGATGGAAGAGTGCCTCACAAAATCAGGGAGATCATTGGTAAACAATGAACAACAATGGCGCCAGGATCGAGCCCTGGGGCACCCCATGGGTTACTGGCAAAATGTCAGACTGGAATCCATTTATAGCCCTCCTCCAGGCACCATGCCTTTCACTAGTTGATAAATGCCCTGGTGCAGAGTATTCTTTCTTCTCACCAGGTAACACTTTGGCAAAAGCCTTTGTGCATGTCACCTACTTGAGGCCCTTACCCATTTCCCTGAAACTATCGTGCACTATGCAAGCCATGCTTCTTGTCATGTCAGTTGTCTCTAGGTGGTCTGTGACATCTAGCTCCCATCTCCTGCTGTCCTAGCAATCCTCTGTATCTCTCCATCCCTCCAAACCAAAGCACCACTCAGGAATTTCAAGTCACTCTCCCTTTCTGCTCCTTCTCCCATGGCTATTTCTCCAAAAAGTGTCCCCCACCAGCAACGACTTCCTCCTCCGCTGGGGGCCACTTCATTCCTCCTTGGGTCCTCCCCTTCTGAGGACCTCTACTTCCTCCCTTACCACTGCTACAGGAGTCTTCTTTCAGTTACCCTGTCCTGCCAATATGGTTAAGGAATTCTACAGTGGTATATGCTGAGGGGCATGCACCCTTCCCTCTACCCCCACCCTCCAGAGCCCCATCAAGGTCCAACCACTCTGCCTCTGCCTAGACATCCTCTGGGGAGAGAGGTAGCAGACTCGGTGGCTCCTGGGTGGGGCAGAAGGTCCTCTGCACCATTGCCAGTTTGGCCGGGAGTTCAGCAACTTCTGCCCTCAACCCAAGGAGGTGAGGAAAAATGGGGCAGCTTCTCAGTCTCCAGAAGGTGTCAAGACTGTAGCCCCTCACCCACTGCACTATACAAGTCCCATAATCTTTCAGCTGAGGAGAGGAACACTGAGCTGCTAGCACAGCTAGCAAACCAAAAAATTCTGTAAGTTACATTTTTTGGAGCCTTTCTGATGATTTTCAGCTTGGGCACAGAAAGGAAGCAGCTGCTGGCCATCTTGTTGGGGACAGAGTTGGGCGATCACATGACTGACCCCCCCAATGGTGCTGCATCAGGAGGCAGGTCATCCTGCATAAAAGGGAGAGTTTCTCCATTCAGTGTGCTTTCAGCGGGCGAGAGGAGTGCTGACCTGCAAACACAGCTAGTGAGCTAAAAGAGCCTGTAAGTTATGTTTTTGTAGTCTTCCTATGGATTTTTAGCTCATGCAGGGGATGGAAGCAGCTACCAGCCATCTTGCTAGGGACAATGTTGGGAGATCACATGACCAGCTCCCCCCGTAAGCGCTGCATCAAGAAGCAGGTTGTCTTGAATAATTGGGAGTTTTCACCATTCAGTGCGCTTTGAGCTGGGAGAGGAGTGTGTACCTGCTAGCATAGCTAGTAAGCTAAAAGAGCATGTAAGTTACATTTTTGGAGGCTTCCTGATGATTTTCAGCTTGGGCATTGGACGGAAGCAGCTATCACCCATCTTGCTGGGGACAGAATCGGGAGATCACATAACCAACTCCCCCCCAACAGCGCAGCATCAGGAAGCAGGTTCCTGCATAAAAGGGAAGGCTTTGTCCATTCAGTGTGCTTTCACCTGGGAAGAGGAGTGCTGACCTGCTAGCACAGCTAGCAAGTCAAAAGAACCTGTATGTTATGTTTTTGGAGCTTTCCTGCTGACTTTCAGCTTGGGCACGGGAAGAAGCAACTAAAGGAATTACTGGTTATCTTGCTGGTGATGTAGTCAGGTCATCACATGACCAACTGCCCCCCAGTGGTACTGCATAAGAAAGCAGATCATCTTGCATAATTAGGAGAGTTTTCTCCATTCATTGCTCTTTCAGTTACGGAGAGGAGTGGCGACCTGCTAGCAGAGATAGCAAGATAAATAGTGTAAGTGACATTTGTAGGGCCTTCCTACAAATTTTCAGCTCTGGCATCGGAAGGAAGCAGATACCAACCAGCTTGTTGGAGACAGAGCTGAGTGATCAATTGACTGACTAAGGGACCACTCCTAATGTGTCCCTTTTATGTTTCTGTCCCAGCTAGTGAATGGAATGGTGAAGGAGTGAAATAGGTGTAGACTGGTGTCTTAGGCATCAGCAGGCATAAGTAGAAGGATGCAGGGAAGTGGGGAACTCTGCCAGTCGGCTAAGATAAGGCACCTATTTACTCCTGTTATTGCATTCACTGCTGGGAAGGGTGGAAGGTAAAAGGTATACTAAGTTGGGAATAGGAGCAGCATCCTATCTAGGACAGGTGTACAAGGAGAATAAACAACAAAAGGGAGTAAAACAGATTACACCCTATCAGGGGTAAAGGGTACTAAAAGTAGAGATGTGCAAAGTCATCAAAATTTGCTCCACCAATTAATTCACTAATTAGTCATAATTCGTGAAGTGCAATTCTGGAAATTCTCCAATTTGTGTAGTGCGGATCGGCCACTAAGTTTTGCATTTTGCAGGTGAAATTCTACACTTCATGGCACAAACTTCCTGGTATTACTAGTAAGTGCCCCCCTGATCGCTGCCTGATGTAAAACTGAATTATTTAAAATCCCTGGTGTCTAATGGATCCCCCCACCCACTGATTGCAAGCCCTAATGTAAAAAATATATTATTATTATTGCAATCCTTGGTGTCTAGTGATCTCCACCAGCTGATAGCTGGCCCCAATGTTAAATCCCTGGTGGCTAGTGGACTGCCACCCCATCAGGGAGTGGCCCACAACCATTCTCCACCCCTCACCACAACCCCAACTGGACGACCATCATAGCCCTCCACTCTCCACCACAGCTGGCTGCCCAACTGACCTAGAATGAATGAGTTCAAGCTTGTGTAAATATTTGCTCATTCATTCTAGGTCAGTCTGGTGGCCAGCCATGATGGACAGTGGAGGGCAGTGCTGGTCACCCTCTCAGGATCAGGGTGAGGGGGGTCTGTGTAGTAGGGCACTCCCTGATAGGGAGGAGGTCCCTCTAGACATCAAGGATTTAACATTGGGGCCAGCAATCAGCAGGGAGGGACTACTAGACACCAGGGATTTAAATAATAATATTTATTTGTTTACATTGGGGCTGGAGATTGGTGGGGGCACTAGACACCAGGGATTTAAATAATAAAATATATTTCGTACATTGGGGCTGGTGATCAGCTGGGAGGAACCCCTAGACACCAGGAATTGAAATAATAATATATATATTTTTTTTACACTGGGGCTGGAAATCAGTGGGGGTGAGGCCACTAGACACCAGGGATTTGGGGGATTTCCCATTTGCAACTTCTCCTTGCTTTGGGACTTTTTTAAGTGCAATTTGTTCTTAAAAAAAACCCAAAGGGAGGAAAAGTTACAAATGGCTAGTTCTCATTAAAGGGAAAAACTTTGCAAACTGATCTGTGGAGGCGAATTTCTAGACTTTGCCGAAAATTCACCAGTGAAGTAAAACTTCACTGCATCTCTAACAAAAAGGAATGAGGGGAACCATAAGGAAAGGAAAAAACTAGGAATAGGAGCAACACCCTATCTATGGTAGGTGTACAAAGGGGCAGCAAAAAGAACACAAAGGGAAGAGCTAGAAACACCCTATCAAGGGTAAGGGTACATCATTATTTCCAAGTAAACAGAGGGAGAGTAGCAATTGGGAATTCTGGGAGTGGTGCAGTGCAGTGGCTATGGTGTGGCAGTATTCAGAGAGACCTTCTGGAGACTACGGTACTGCCCCATCTGCATACATCTGTCTGGGTTGAGGGTGGAGGTTGCTAGACTCCAGCCAAGTTGGATAGGATTCATTGGACCTTCTCCCTTACCCAGGGGCCATTGGGAGGTTTGACACCATTACCTCAGAGAATGTCAAAGAGGAGGTGTGGCTGGAATTTTTAGGGCCCAGGAAGGGTGGGAGTGGTGGGATTTAAAAGGGTGAGAGGGTGGGTCATGGTGCACTGACCAAGACTGGGACATGGCCATAGCAGGCTATACTCTGTTCAGGAAAGACAGAGTGAGAAGGAAAGTAGGAGGTGTGGTGTTTTCTGTGAGGGAAAGTATAAACGTGATGGACATACAATGAATTCAGGGAGGGGCAGTGGTACTGTGGGTCACCTTGTAGTTGAGGAACAGAGCCACTATTTGCACCCATGAGATCTACAGACCTCCAACAAAGAGGGAGAAGTTGGATAATTATCAGTGGGAACAAATGACACACTGGCAGAAAAGGGGGACTTCAATCTGTGGGATGGAGACTGGAGCCTCTCAGCTTCAGCTTCAGCCAGAAGCAGGGACATCCTAGATTCCTTGCAGGGGATGTTCCTCAGGCAACTATTCAGTGAACTCACTCACGATGGGACAGTACTGAACCTGGTACTCACAAACAAGAGCAGTGTTGCAGACGTTGAGGTGAAAGGACAGTTGGGGACCAGTGATCACCATACAGTGTGGTTCATTATAAGGACTGCTATGGAATCTAACCACATATGGGTGAAGGTCCTGGATTTCAGGATGGTGGATTTTATAAAGATGTGTGACTGTCTAAGGGAAGACCAGGCAGGGGGATGACCTGGGGGTGGAGGAACAGTGGGCAAAGCTAAAAGGGGCCATAGCAAAGGCAACAAACCTCTGTGTCAAGCAAGTGAGTAATCCAAAGAGGAAAAAGAGACCCTTGGTTTTCAAAAGAGGTGGTGGAAAAAGTAAAGGCTTAAAGGGTTACATTCAGAGGGTACAAACAGATGCAGAGGGAGGAGGATAGGGAGATGTATCAGGAGACATAGGGAAGCAAGGAAAGCAGTAAGGAGTGCAAATGCACAAAGTGAGGAAAGAATAGCCCAAGCACTAACAAAAGGACACGACAGTTTTTAGGTAAGTAAGCAAAAAGAAGAAGACCAAAGGAGGGATTCTAAGGTTACAAATGGAAGGAAGGGGGAGCGTGCAGAGGGGGACCAGGAAAATGGCAGACATCCTGAACAAATACTTCTGGTCGGTATTCACAGAAGAAGGAAAAGGAGAGAGACCACAAAAAGTAACAGGAGCCTTTAAGGAAGGGAGGTGGACACTTAATCCTTTTTTTGAAGGAGGGAGTCCAGAAGGGACTCATAAATCTGAAAGTGGACAAAGCAATCGGGCCAGATGTAGTGTATCAAAGGGTGTTGAAGGATCTCAGGGAGGTACTGGCTGTACTTCTGACATAGAAACATAGAAACACAGAAACATAGAATTTGACAGCAGATAAGGACTGCTTGGCCCACCTATTCTGCCCATTTTCCTACCAAACAGATAAGCTGCAGATCCTGGTTAACCAACAGCATACTTCCTCCTACCCCCCCCCCCCACTAGGACTGCCTTATGTCTGTCCCATGCATTCTTGAATTCCCCCACTGTTCTTGACTCCACAACCTCCTCAGGGAGGCTGTTCCATGCATCCACAACCCTCTACATGAAAAAATACTTCCTCACATTGCCTCTGAGCCATTCCCCCCTCTATCTTCAAATTGTGCCCCCTTGTTTTTGCACATCTCTTTTTCTGAAAGATGCTACCCTCTTGTACTTTGTTGACTCTCTTGAGGTGCTTGAAAGCTTCTATCATGTCCCCTGTCTCCCTTCTTTCCTCAAGGGTATACATATTAAGCTCCTTTAGTCTTTCTTCATATTTCTTCTGGTGCAGACCCTGCACCATTTTGGTTGCCCTCCTCTGGACAGCCTCTACTCTGTCTATGTCTTTGTGGAGATGGGGTCTCCAGAACTGCATATAGTACTCCAGATGGGGTCTCACCAACTGTCTGTACAGAGGGATAACAACTTCCTGTTTTCTACTATTGATGCCTCTCCCTATGCATCCCAGTATCCCCCCAGCCTTCCTTACTGCCTTCTCACATTGCTTGCCCACCTTTAGGTCATCTGATATAGTTACACCTAGGTCCCTTTCCATTTTTACTGTTGTCAGTATCTCACCTCCCATTGTGAACTCTTCCCCAGGGTTTTTGTTTCCCATGTGCATTACCTTGCACTTCTTTGCATTGAATCTGAGCTGCCATACATTTGACCATTCCTCCAACCTTGCCAAGTCCCTTCTCATCCTTTCCACTCCACCTTGTGTATCAACCCTGTTGCAGATCTTTGTGTCATAAATGGACTGGTATTGACCGCCCATCTTCAGAGTGTTTCTCTTGTTTGGTTTAGGTACCTCTCCCTCCTTTTCCTTTGTGAATACTGAGCAGAAATATTAATTCAGTATCCCTGCTTTTTTACTGTCACCCTCTGCCCACATTCCCTCCCTTTATTAAGCTTCAGTATCCCTTCTTTGATCTTTCTTCACTCCCTAATGTACCTATAAAAGGTCTCATCCCCCTTCTTAACAGAGTTGGCTATCCTTTCCTTGGTTTGGGCCTTTGCTATTCTGACTACCTTCCCTGCCTCTTTCTGCTTTAACTGATAAAGTTCTCTGTCCTGCTCCTTCTGTGTTTCCTTATATTTCCTGAATGTTATCCTTTTCTCCTTAACCTTCCCTGCCACCTGTTTTGAGAACCATAGTGTTTCTTTCCTGCGTTGTGTTTTGTTGATTTGCTTTACACAAAGGCTTGTTGCATCTGTGATGGATGTTTTGATTATCCCCATTGTTCCTCCACCCCTCCTTCTTGCCTGTTTGCTAGTGCTTTTCTGATGCACTCTCTCATTTTCCCAAAGTCATCCCTCCTAAAGTCCAATACTCTTGCTTTTGTATGGCTTGATTGCATGGCTGTGTTTATCGTGAACCACACTGTTTGGTGGTCGCTTGTTCCCAGATGGCTACCCACTTCTGAATCTGAGATTCTTTCTCCATCCCCATTGGAGAGTACCAGGTTCTAAGATTGTCCCTCCTGAGTGGCTTCCAATACTAGCTGTCTGAGGCATGCCCCTTGTAGGGCATCATGAATGACCCTGCTCTTGGATGTGCCTGCAGCAAAGATGCTCTAGTTAACATCTGGCATATTCAGGTCCCCCATCAACAATATCTCCCCTTTTTCTGCCATTCTAAGGATGTCTTCTATCATTTCCTTGTCCATTCCCTCCCCCTGAGATGGGGGTCTGTATACAACCCCCATGCAGATTGTGGTGCCATTTCCTGTCTCCAGGGTGACCCAGAGTGCCTCATCTGCTCCCTGTTTACTCTTTAGTTCTGTTGTTTTGATCCCTTCCTTTACATAGAGAGCTACTCCTCATCCTTTTTCACCCTCCCTGTCCCTCCTGTAGATTATGTATCCTGGTATGTTGACATCCCAGTCATGATTCTCTGTGTATCATGTTTCTCTGACTGCCACATTATCCAGGCAACCCTCTTCCATCAGGGCCACTAGTTCAGGGAGCTTGTTACACAGACTATGAGTACTGGTACTCATCACCCTCCACTTTTTGATGGCCTCACCCCTTTTAGCCCCACCTCTATCCTTACTGCCTTTGCATTTTTTTACATTTACCTCTGTCCTGCTCCCTAATGACTTCTCTACCTTGGTGTTTACCTCACTAATTATCGTGTTTTGAGGGGGGAGGCTGGGATTTCCCTTCTCATTTTCAGTGCCTCCCCCCTTGGCTAGTTTAAATGCTTGCCAATGAAGCATTTAATCCTCTCCCCTAGGATCCTGGCTCCCCCCAGACAGATGCAGACCATCGTGCCAGTATAGGTCTGCATTCCTCCAGGTGGCTTCCCAGTCCCCAATGAAGCCAAAACCTTGAGCTCCACACCAGTTTTACAACCATTCATTGAATTCCCTGGTGAGGAGTACCCTAGCATCACCCTTGCCATAGACAGGCAGCACCTCCGAGAAGGTTACTGTATATGCTACTTGTCTAAGGCCCCTCCCAAACTCTACAAACTCCTCTTGCATTGCTCTGATACCATTGCTAGCCAGGTTATTTGTCCCTAGGTGGACAATGACATCCAGATATCTCCCTCATGCAGCTGCTCCTATGATCCTGAGGATTCACTTCCTGTCCTTCCAAGCTGTGGCACCAGGCCAGCACCTTACCTCCCTCTCCCCTTCCTTCCCCACTTCTACCCCCTAATGATTGAGTCCCCCACCAGGAGTTGTTTCCTTCCCCTGTGGGGTCCCATGCCACTCTCCTGTGGGTCTCCTTTGTGAAGGTTCCCAGCATCCTCCTTGGTCTCCACTATAGGTGCCTCCATGGAGGAACCACTATCTACAAGAAGAGTGTATGAATTGTGGAGTGATACAGCTGGAGGGATGCAACTCTGTTCCACCACCCTCTCCCTCCTTGAGCCCACCCTGGTACAGCCTCTCCTCTTTCTTGGCAACCTCTGAGGTAGTGGCATTGGCCCTGGTGGTCCTGGGTGGGGGAAGAGGTTTCACGAATCCTAGCCAGGTCAGCCTGGACATGGGCAACCTCCTACCTCAGACCAGAGAGGTGCCTGCAAATAGGGCACCATCACAGCCTCCAGAATGTCTCCCAGAACACTGCCGCCCCACAGCCATTGCACTGCACCACTCCTATCATGTCTTATTTTGTGTCCCCTCTCCTGTTCTCTGTAGGCTTACTCTCTCCTCTCCTTACAACTCTCACCCTTCCTGTTCTGGGACAGCAACTTCCTGTATTCTTCAGTAGCCTCCTTCTTCCTTGCTCAAGAATATAGGAAGTTGCTGTCCCAGAACAGGAAGGGTGACAGTCATGTTTAACAGATCACTAGTAACCGGGGTGGTTCCACAGGGCTGGAGGAGGACAGATGTAGTCATACTTCACTAAAGTGGTAGCAGAAAGACTGATAATTATAGAACAGTTGGCCTGATATTGGTGGTAGGAAAGTTAATGAAAACACTGCTGAAGGAAAGGTCTGTGGAATATCTTGAATCCAACGGCTTACGAGACACGAAGCAAGATGTATTCATGGGGGGTCAGTTCAAACAAATCTAATAGATTTATTTAATTGGATGCCCAAGGAATTAGATCAGAGTGGAGTGGTGGATGTGACCTACCTAGATTTCAGTAAGGCTTTTGACACTGTTCCACTTAGGAGACTAGTAAGCAAGCTGGGTAGCTTAGGAGTGGGACCAAAGGTGGTAACCTGGTAAGAAATTGGTTAGTGGATAGGTGACAAAGGGTTGTGGTAAATGGAGCTCACTCTAAGGAAGGGATGATAACCAACGACGTTCCTTAGGGATCAGTGCCGCAAATTGTTCTTTTTAATGTCTTAATAAGTGACATCACAGAGGAACAGGAACATTGGTGCCTGAAAGGTTTGAAAAGTGGTAGGGCCAAGGATGCAAGGGATAAATTCTCCCCTATTAAATACATTAACATGATTGCAAAAAGTGTTAGGGCCACTTATGAAAGTGGTAAGGCCATGGCCCTAGTGGCCCCCCGTTCCGGCACCTATGAACAGGAATGAAAGGTTTGCCTCTCTGTGGATGATACCTATATCTGCAACAGGTGGACATTCCAGGTAGGTTGAAAGTATGAGTAGTGACCTGAGAAAACTTGAGGAGTGTTAAAGGGTAAGGCAGATGGATTTCCATGTGAAAAATTGAAAAATAATGCACTTAGGGCACAGAAATTAGAGAGCAGAGTACAAAATGGGTGAAGTCGTATTGACAACAACTAAGCAAGAAAGAGTCCTAAGGGTAATCATATTAAATTACCTTTAGGTGGCTAGGCAGTGTGACAATGCAGTTGAAAGGGATAGTGGGATGCTGGGGTGCATAGGGAGGGGTATCACCAGCAGAAAGAAGGCGGTAGTGCTGCTCCTGTATAGATCACTGGCAAGACCCCCCCCCATGAGTACTGTGTCCTGTTCTGGAGAGCACATCTCTGGAAGGACATAGACAGAGGGGAGGTGGTCCAGAGGAGGGCAAGTAAAATGGTGCATGGTCTGCATCAAAAGTCCTACAATGAGAGACTAAATGACCTCAACATGTACATCCTGGAGAAGAGAAGGGAGAGTAGTTATATGATAGAGACCTTTAAATGTCTCATGGGGGTAAATAAGGTTCAGGAGCGAAGTATCTTTTAGAAAAAAATGAAGTACAAAAACAAGGGGACATGCTGTGAATCTGGATGTGGGTAGATTCAGAAGGGATGTGAGGAAGTACTTCTGCACAGAAAGGGTAGTGGATTCCTGGAACAGCCTTTCAGCTGAAGTGGTAAGGGCACAAACAGTGTGGGGGGGGAGCGATCAGGGATGCATGAGGTAGACATAAGGGTATCTTTGTAGAAAAGAAGGGGAAGGGGAAGAACCAGAGCTCACTTAGGGTTTGCAGTAATATTATAGGTGGGGGAAAATGGGCAGACTGGTCAGGCCAAGCAGTACTTTTGTCTGCCATTAATTTCTATGTTTATATTTTTTCTTCCTTTACTTAGTGTCCTTTGAAACACCTCTGTATCATATTTCCTCCTTTCTATCCCTGTTGTATTCCTACCGCTCTCTTTTGCTTTCCTGAAACTTATTTGTAACCCTACCTACTGTAAGTTAGGGTGCCTCTTACTTTCCTTTTTCGGACCCAGCTAACTTGTAACTTTCCCTGGTGTCTATTACACTTTACCCACTTGCCTGAACATTATTTGTTACCCTACCTTTTGTCTAGCCTGAAATTTATTTATTACCCTACCCTTTCTTTTGACTGAAACTTGATTGTTACCATATCCTAGATATGGTGTCTCTTATTTTCCCTTTTCTAACCCTCCTACCTCTCCCTACCTTATCTTGGGTGGGTGTTGTTTCTTTCCCACTTGTGGTATGTCTACAACCTGCAGCTACCTTCCCTGTTGCTGGTTGTATACTGTAAACAATAATGTGTTACTTCTTTACTTTGGCGTGATGCCTCCCCCTCCCCCCTGCAGTGTCTCCTGCAGATTGCAGAATATCTTACCGACACTCTACAGATGCTCCTAAGGCAGAAGATCCACTTCTGCACTGTTCCACTCATTCCTTGTGTCATGAACATAATCCATAGCAGTTTTGCAAGAACAGCAAGTTATTAGCCCTTAGGCCCCATTGCTCCTTTTTTGTTTCCTTTTTTTTTAAATATCCACTATAGCGGACTTCTGTTTGGCTGAGGCTGACATTGACTTGCTTTCCACTTCACAAAACAAAAAGAAAATTGCACCACATGTTATGTAAATCAGGTAAGTATAAAAAAAGACTGGAAAATAAATAGCAAAATGAGTGATCTCCAATAGTGTCAGGAGACCAAGTTGAACACATCAGTAGAAATTGGCCCAGATATTCAAAACATTGATCCAGGGCAAAATTAGCACAGCCTGGCGGGAAACATAGCCTGGATCAAAAAGCAAGCTATACTCAAAAGGAATAGCCCAGTGCAAAATCCACTGAATATAGCATGCAAAGAATGCTGGGCAAAGTGGCCTGGAGAGCAGGGTAAAAAATAGCCCTGGAATAAGACTGCACCGAATATAGCAAAGAAGACAGCACTGAATGTAGCAACCAGTCAGGCAGTGCAAAAACCCAGAGGAATACCATGCAGAGGTGAGCCTGCCTCGCCATGGAGAACATGCAAGGAAGAACAGCCCTTAAAGTGACCCCAAGAGCCAACAGCTGTGCAGAACTCAAAATATGTCAGACACCCTGGCATGGAAAGGCCAAACAACACCGAGGACCCCTGAATGGAAAGCAAAGCACAGGAGAAACCTGTGTAAACCCCACGCACCAAAAAACAACACTGGACATAGGAAGGTCATGAAAGTGTAATGTATTAATGAAAAATGACGAAGGGCAATTACAAACAAACAAATATAATAGCAACAACAAGAACAACAATATATACAACAAACAGTGATGGAACAATGTTAATACAAAAACAACAACCACTACAAGTCCTACTACAACAACTACCACTACTTCTACTAATACTAGTACTGCTACCTGCTACTTCTATTACTAACACCACTACTGCTACCACACCTAATGCTACTACTAATACTATGACTACTAATGCTACAACTACTAAAACTACAAGTGCTACAACTAATACTACAACTACAGCTACATTTATGAAAACTATTACTGCTACACCTACATGTACTACCTGAATAAAACATATACACAAAAGTCAGGATAGAGATGTGAAATGAAAAAGGAGGGAACGGGGAAGGGAACACAGATAGAAAACAGGAACACAATGCAGCAGCAAACAAAGCAGTCCATTAAATGGGGGGATCAAAGTGAACAGAAAGGGGAACAGCGTCACTGCTGCATGCCCAATGGTTCTGGCAGTCACGCCACCAGCACAGCAGCCATCCTCCTTGTCTCAGTTATGAGCACTGCCTGCTGCTCAATAATGGTCCTCAGTTGCCAGACAAGCCTGCGCAGGAGATTTCTGTCCCCTCCGATGCCTCTAGTCTGCTCACCCACAAGGAGGACCTCTGTGGACCTACAGGAGGAAGGGGTGCATATGAGGATGCAAAACCAGCAAGGAGGCAAAATGCAGCCACAGGTGGCAACACAGGGATGGACAGCATGTCCCAGCAGCCATGTCCATGTGGTGATGTGGAACACAATGGATTTCACACCCCACAGGTGCCCATATGGTGGGACTGGACGACAGGCAACAACCGACAACCCAATGGACATGCACATGAGTGGAAGGCCGCCGACAAAACCATGTCATAATGGACACCACCCAACCCAGCACTGCACACAGTGAGACAGTGCTGCCACACAGGCAGGCTCCCTGTGATGGCAGTGACAGTGGGCCATGCGACGACATGCACACGGGCTGACACATGTTGGGACATGCTGCCCATAGGAGCTGAACTATGTAACACAATGCATAGCACAACCACAACAGTACTGGGCACAGCAACAACACGGAACAATGGCATGTAGCCAGTATGAAAGCACAGCAAGACATGCAGTACTGACAACACCCACTGCAGCAGCACATACATGGCAGGCATGCATGGCAACACCCACAGCACATATGACCACAGGTCATGGTCCATCAGTGGTGGAACAACAGTGGGTGGAACACATGGCCAGAACAGTGCTGCATAAGTGGCCATGGTATGGCAGGTGCCACACACCTCAATGGTGGCCACAAAAACAATCACAGAAGTAGAACCAATGCACACCATGGCAACACAGACCACCATCCCGCACACCCCACAAGCATGACTGATGTACAAAAACCAGGCGGTGGGACAATGGATCAGCAGCTGGGTGGGGAACAGAAATCCCACCACTGCGATGCAAGAGGCAGACATGATGGGCGGAGACACACTGGCTGGGAGAACACTAGGCACCACCCCACCCCAATGCAGGCACAGTGTCCGAGGCACCAGCCAGCCCCTGCCACGGCCCATCATGCCATACCAGTGGCCACAGTGCAATGCACACACACTGGCAGGGTGACACAGGCACAATGCCACCCTGCAGCACCCTGGGATTTACATTGTGGACACAACTGGCATGCACCTACAACACATCTAGCAGCACCCCTGCACCCTAGACATGGTAGTGTGAACAGCATATGTCATGTGACTCACAGAACAGTCGGGCAGGGCAACTAATGGCAATGGCAACACATGCCAGCACAGCATGTAGGCCCCACACAGCCCACCCCTGACAGGCACATTGCTTGGCAGCTGTACACCCAGATACATGCCACACCTTGCCAGACCATTGTCCCACATAGTATCACACTGCCCATACCATGGTACCCGGCAGACAGCCAGGCACACATTGGGAACAGCACCATCTGCCCATGGAAATACCCACCCATGTCACAAGCTGTTGTGTGTGTAGAAAATCGGTGTACTCATGCAATAGGATCCGATTCTCAGGGCTGCTGTCTTCCACACGCTGAGGCATTGGCGGCACCCTTGTCCAGTCCCTGGTGGTGACCTGGCTGCCTTGTTGGTCCATGCTCCCTGACCCTGTCTGGTCAAGGAAACAGCACCCTTGTAACCATGTGAGTCCACACAGCACACCATAGCAGTGTCCATGCTACACAGGGCATCCCCCAACAATCCCCCTCATGCCACAGATTGCATATGGCACATGGCACCCCCCAGATAGGCACACACGTGTTACCCATGCCACGGCCAGCCCTGTACAGGCACAGCCACCATGGCTCATTGCAGGGGCACTCTGCACACAGGGTGGCATGACAAGGCAAGCGTGCTGTGGACTGCGGTCACATGCAGGTAAGCAATGGCGTAGCACACACCCTGTGGTGGAGGTGTGGCGGATGCTGGGTCCCCAACAAAAGCATTGTCCACCCATGTGTACAGCATGCAGACCATTGCCAGCATACCTGTGCAAAGCATGGCTGTGGCCAGGCCTGGTGGGCTTACAGCAGCAACAGGAGGTGGTATGGTCCATGGCTGCAACATAGTGCACCACAGATCATCCAACACACCAGATCCCCTAGGCGGCCAGTAGCCCACACACCACTGCACCCATACACCCACAGACCCCAGAACAAACATCACACATCCCACACATGTACCCAATGGCACCTGCAACACCCATGAGAACCCTTGTCAGGGCTGTGTATGGAATGGACCACAGCCACACACACTTACACACTTGTGCACGGTGCCAGCCATCACTTACCTGGCACAGGCACAGTCCCATCATGTACCATCTGGTGTTACTTGTCCAGCTGTTGCCATTGCCATCTCTGAAGGTCCACATACCTGTGCCTCCATCTCTCTCCATCGTGTGGGATTCCTGTCCTGGCAGACAGGTGGCGGGCGATGGATAGCCACACCTGCCGCCATGGCAAGTCCCCCTCCCTTACCTCCTCAAAAGGGCATCAGTGCCACTGCTGCACTAGTTGGACAAGGTTTGCAGTCTCAGTGTCACCCCAATGCCTGTCCCTATGCACAACTGCCCACTGCCTATGCCTCCCAGACACAGCCCTGAAAGTGTATTGCGCTCCAAAAGTGACAATGGGGCACACCCTGCACCTGGAAACACTGCCCTTGCGTAGCACCATGCTGCCATACACTCTTGCACCTCACAACCCAGAAGTATGTGCACTGTGCATGTGCAACACCGCCATGACCCCTACACTGCCATAGTGCACATGTGCAGTGCCATTGTACAAATGGCCATAGGGCGGTGCTACGCCATGCTGTGAAGGCACATTAGCACATGCAACCACATGACTGAGCATGTGTGGCTGACACATAATGGAACATAGCACAGTGCTATCACTTCAGCACTGCACAATACACTGCCAGATAGCCTAGTGCTATCTGCTAGCCTGGCACTAACACTAGTGGTATTCAGAGATTCTATGCAAATCAGCCCACTTGAGTATGCAAAGGGAAAACAGGGTGATTACCATATCATTGATGCCTCATTAGCATGCCAAACAGGTCTGATTGCCTGGCTGTGCTATTTAAGGGCAAACAGTGCTCCACCTGTGTTGTCAGTAGGGACTGCAGTGTTGAGCAGAAGTGAGACTGGCAACACACTGAGAAGGATGTCCCAGGAGAGACAGCAGCAACATGCAGGTCTGTAGACCATGTAGGCCAGGCCGCAGTACAGTACAGGGGAGTAGACTCTTGCTCCACACTGTCCACACATGTGTATAGCCACTGAACATACATGGGGCATTACCTATGCTGGACTGCTCCCATGAAAGCACTACAGTGTGTGTCTATGTTGTTCATGGGCAATGTGCAGGGCCGCCATATGGGCAGCATGTCCCAGGTGTCACACCTGTGTGGATGCCATTACAGAGGGTACTGGGCAATGCTGAATGTGGCCAGTACAAACAGTGTGAGGGCTGTGTACCTCGAGGGGGTTGGCAACACACATAGGCCTGCATATGCCCCTGGATATGTTTGGCAGCGCATGTGATGGGTGTGTGTGTGTGTGTGTGTGTGTGTGGCTGTGCACACCATATGGCTGCACTGTCCATCATGGCAAGTGCATAGGGAGCAGGGGATCCCAGCCATATGGCAGCAACATAGGCACTACTGGCACTGTCTGAACCTTACACACTGGAAACACCATGTGTCGTTCTGCGGGCTAGCCTATCAATACGTGGTGTGTGTGGCATGCACACAGCCTGTGCTGTACAGAGACAGGCAGTGCATAGCAGGTGTGTAGCGTGCCATGCACAATGTGAACAGGTTCTGTTGAGCACTTGTTGTACGACACAGTAGGTGACATGCGCCTTACTTCATGTCCCAAACAGGTGACTGTGCCAGTCAGGAGCAGATCTGGGCATACAAGTTTTCCAGTGACAAGCTCTGAGCCCTGGTACATGGCATCAAGGAGAGGGAGCAGGTGCTGCAGAGGCACAAAACCAGCAACACAGTGGTGCACAAGATGTGGGATGAGGCTACTGCAGAGGTGAATGCCATGGGTGGCTGTGGCCATAGCATGGACACTGTATGGAACAGGTGGAATGACCTGCTGTGACAGGCAAAAGAGGAGGAGACCCAATGGCTGAGAGAACACCTGAAGATTGGTGGAGGCCCACAGAGCATGTCACAGTGCAAATGGGATCCACTGATGACCCTGGTTGCCTCAACTCTGAGGCCTATGGTGGTTGGGGGTGTTGATGGTGGTGGGTTTGAAACACCACTCACACCACCTAGGACAGGTATGAGTACAGCATGTGTCCACCTGACACAGCATGACACCTCCGGGGCCTGTGGCACACCATCCCACTGTCTGTTGCATGCATGCATGCACATGGTCAGGTCACATCATGCACACTGTATGCATGCCGCACTGTGGTGTGCCTGTGTTGCCTGTGCAGGGCATGAAGCACTGCACTGGTCATGGTCCATGTGCACTCTGGTAGGGTGTGTGTGCATGGGGGCATGATCTGCATTGTCATGGACTGCACTGTGGGGGGTGCATGGGCGTGCTGTGGGTAAAACTCTTTAGGAGGTGCATGTCAGTGTAGTTGTCCTGGTCTTCCGTGTACTGTACTGGTCACTGACACTGTCTTTTTTCCTTTCACAGCACTGGGTGCTCAGTGAGCAGTGGTCCAGGATGTGGCTAGCATGGCGGCCCTGGTGCAGGAATTGGAGGATGCTGACAACATGCCATCAACATCAGGCATGGGTGCCCTGCATGAATGATCTGCAGCAGTGCATGGGTGGCAGGCCTCTGGCCATGGATCCCATGTGCCACTGGGTGCTTATGATTCCATGGATGAGTATGATGTACACCTTGCAGCAGGTGTAGGATTCAAGGATGCAGAGGTGGAGGACCTCAGTGGTGTCCAGGTGGTCATCCTGATGGTCATGAGTGACCATGACTTGGACGGTTCAGAGCAGGAGTACTACCTGCCTGTGGAAGGGACAGTGTGTGGCAGCATGGGGTGGGACCTGCTGGGGAGTCACACATGGGTGCAATAGGGGTGGGGGGTGCACATGCAAACAGTGGCAACATATGGCAACTGGACATTGGCAATGGGGTTATACAGAGTGTGCTGCTGGACAAGAGCCACCAGCCACAGGGTGTGGTTCAGGCCCCACAACCCGCACAACCCACCACTGTGAAACTGCAGCTGCAGACTCAGCAGCAACAGCCAACCGCCCAGCTACCCCACCATGCCCAACATTAGCCACCACCACCCGTGGCCCCGGCGGTGCTGCCCCTTTGGGACCAGAAGGTCAGGGGTCTCATCCTCTGCACCAGGCTGCCCTATTGTCCCAGCAGGGGGCCCAGCAGGATCTGCATGATTTTTGGAGGGAAGTGCAGCATAAACTGTAACAGCTAAGAGAGACTGTGAGCTTGGCCCTTGCCCATCCTGAGCAATGGGCAGAGGTGAGGACGACATGCATACTGACCACAATAGACCATGACTTTGGGGGGGGCACACCACCATGGTGGGTGATCTTGGCACTGTGCTTTGGAAGGCGCACAGTGGGCAGTGGTGTGAACATGCCACACAGCATGGCTGCACCACACATGTGCATAGGCAAGCCCCTAGAGCCTGCAGGGTGGGCACGTGTACCAGCACAACTGCATCACAGTCCTCCACAGGCCCCTCATGGTGTCATGGCTGACCACCCAACTTGGCTGGGTCTGCGGGACATCATGGATGCAGGCGTTCCACCCTTCCAACATCACCACAGTCCTCACCCAACATATCATCCACACAGAGCACTTCCGGCTGTGTCACGTGCACAAGGGGGCATCATGAGCATGGTGGAAGTCGCCATGGATAGGCACTGCTGCCATGCACACACACACACACACACACACACACACACACATATGCACACCCATGGTCCAGTGCCCACACACACACACCTTGTCACAGTCACTTCCCACCACACCCTGCATACACCTGCTATAGCTTAACACTTTGCTCACATGCATGTCCTGCACTGCACACTACACACATATCCAGGTCACATCTTAGCACTTCCAGCATGTATTACACATGATTGGTACACTGTCAACACTGTACTGGATTTCTGCACTCATTAAAGTCTCTGTTTATGTACTGCCTGTTACCTGTGTTGTGTTTACTCACTGTCCTGTCTGGACCAGTGTCCTGATGATGCCACTCTTGTGCTCCAGGGCTCTGCAAGCCTTTCTAGTATCTCTCCTCTCAAGTTGCTCTGCTACTCCCTTGACCTCTCACTCTGGGTCACTGTTGATCTGTTCCTCAGGGTTAGGTGCCTGTATCCCATGGTTCATTGCCATATTGTGTAGCATACAACAGCCTAGGATGATAGAGCATACCTTTTGAGGCCTGTACTGTAGGGCACCACTTGACTGATCTAAGCAGTGGAAGTGCATCTTTAACATGCCAAAGACCCTCTCTATGATGTTTCTAGTTGCAGTGTGTGCCTCATTGTACCTCTCTTTGGCCACTATGGCTGGGTGGGGTACTGGTGTCAGCAGCCAGGATCACAGGGGATAGGCACTGTCCCCTGCGGAGAGATGTGCAGCTGTTAGTGTTGCTGTTCTGCTGTTTGACCCTTGCAGCTGTGCATCCCCTGTGTTGCTCTTCCCCACCGCCATCCTTGCCTATCCCTGCCTGTCCTTGCCCCTACTGTGGTGTGTGCATGTCGTCCCTGCCGATGCTCACTGACAAGGTGCCCACTGGGTATCCTACCCTCCTCAAAGGCCTGGCACAGCCATGATTGGTGCCAGATGAAGGTGTCACGGGCACTGCCAAGGAACTGTGAAAAGACATTGCTGATGTACCTGCCACATCGCACATCACCTGGCAAATGATGGAGTTGTACCCATTCCTGATAACATATATGTCACTGCCATCGCCAGGTGGTGCACAGATGGGGACATGGATGCAGTCAATGGCACCAAGTACCGCTGGTAGGTGCGCAACTACTGAAGATAGAATTGCTGCATGGTTTGTCTGCACTAGGCTGCTGTGCTGGGGAATACAATGGATTCACCAGCACATAACAGCAAAGCATCTAGGAACTGGGCCAGGAGGTGAGAGGTGGAAGACTGCAATACCCCTATGGTGTCTCCTGTTTGTTGTTGAAACGTCCCAGTGGCTAGGAAGCACATCGCTGCTGTCACCTTCTCCTCCACTGTCATGGCATGGCTGCATCTGGTGTTGGGTTGCAGCTGCTCATGCAGGAGTTCATATAACTGCTTCAACATTCACTGTTCATCCTGTACCAGCCTGTGATGTGCTCATTGGGCAGGGTCTCGAAGGAGACTCTGGGCCCGGTACCACCTGTGTGCAGTATATCATCTCCTTTGCCTGTGTTGTGGGCCAGGTTGGGCCTGCTCCCTTTCTTCCTCCTCCACTACTTCTGCCATTAGGTACAGCAGCACTGCATAAGTGCCTAGTGCCATGTTTACTTCCTACTCTGGTCACTCCCCCCCCCCCGAGGTTTGCCCTGGGATAAGACCTGCCTTTTATAGGCGGTAGCCAGCACCACGCTATGTGTTGCACAATGTGGCATTGCTCGACACGATCTCTCTGAATATCCCATTGTGCATGTATGATCGTTCCCGCCCCCTTACTTTGCCCCTTGCATACATTATGGGTTTGTCCTGCGCTAATGCGGTTAGCGCACCCTAATTGCTCCTTTGAATATGGCAGTCCCACGCAAAAAAACGGTGCTATTCCTGTGCAAACAATTTGTGCACTGCACAATGCTTCGAATATCTGGCCCATTGACTTTTAACTTCCACAGGACTCCACATATATGTTATTTATAATTAAAGTTCCTATGTAACCTTTACAAAAAGTAGCACTGCCATACCTCTATAAACTACTGTAAATGTATTAATTTAATCTCACTAATTATTAAATGCACAAACTCTGGATTCCTTTGAACGACAAACACACTGCCCAATATGTTTCTGAAAAGATCTTTTTTTTGAAAATTGTAAGTGAAACCATTTCTGACTGTTTTGACATCATTTTTTGGCAAACTATTTTGTACATGAATTGCACCATGATTTATATGAAAACAAAAGTGGTCTGGAAAACTTGCTTTACTGGAGACAAGTAATCACAAAAAATGTTCAGAAGATAACACACTACTGTCTATAATTAAGCTTTTATGTGTGGTTACTGTCTCTGCATTTATGTTCAATAAAGAGACAGCAGTCAGACATGAAAGACTTCCAATTAAGCACATTTTGACAACTGAGTTGTAAGAAAATTGTATAACAGATTTTCAAACATAAGTGTACTTTCTATGACCTTGTTTAAATGTGATATGCTTTCCTCCTGTCATTCTTCATTTCACAGAAATTTCCTCTTGTACGAACAAAACATTTATGGACAGTTCCAGAACAGTTTGTTGTCACTTCACAGAGACATTTCCTAACTTTCTATTTAGTTTTCCCAGTAGCAGAATAATAACAGATGGTGGACAGCCTCCATAAAAGTATTTTGCTATATCAAGCATTTAACATTCTTTTGGGAATGTTTGCAGTTTTAATTATGAACATTGTTTATTTAATTATTCAGAATTGTTACCAGTCATGGCAAAATATACAGTACAGACATCATGGGCCTCATTATCAAAAGGTTAGTGTGCCACGCTAACTTGGAATAGTGCGAATTGTTGGGGGCGTGTCCATATTCGAAGGGCATAGATGCGCCAGATACCCCCAACAGCGCCATCCTACACAGTATTGTGCTGCACCTATGTAAATGAGGGTTCCCTCATGTATATGTGGTGCAGCACAATACTGATAGATTTCAGAAGCACTAAACAACTGCCGGCAGTGGCGCTGCTTAATGCTTCTGAAACCCAGCCCTAAACAGTGCACAGATCTGTCTGCATACTGTCAAGGACTGGGTACACTGGCTGACTGGTTAGCCAATGAGTGCATACTACATACTGTGCATGCTCTTTGACAGTTCAGTTGGTTGCTGGCCATGGTGGTGTGAAGAGGGCTGTGCCAGTAACCAGCATGGGGTTGGGTTGGGGGGGAATGGGGTGGTGGGTCACTACCTGCTGAGGTGGGGGGCCATTAGACTACCAGTGAATTTATTACTTTGGGTCAGGAGGGTGATCAGAGAATGGGGAAGGGACCACTGGACCACCAGAGATTATAAATGAACTACTAGGGAAGGGATTGGGGCTAGGAGGGGCCACTAGATCACCAGGGTGTGTGTAATAAATACCAGGGAAGGGATCAAGGATAGGGAAGGACCCCTAGTTCACCAGGGCATGAGTAATGTATGTTGGGGAAGGGATCAGGGATAAGGAGGGACCAATAGACCACCAGGGATGTTGTGGATATTTATGTGAATGGGGATTGGGGTTTTGGGGAGGGACCTTCTCCCGATGCACTCAACAGGGTATTAGCATGCAAATGAGCCCAATAATGGGCATGTATATGGCCCCTTAGCACTGTGCATGCCCAATGGACTCATTTGCATGTTTGAGATGAGTATCACCCTAGGGGGCTGCAGCACTTACCAGTGTACACAGTGCTTTAACCCTATGGGCAGTCTTTAGTCTCACCGTATGACAGTGCTGCATCAAACATGGTGACTGCTTGCTACGGGCCGTGCTACCAGAGTCCAATATTCTAAGAGATGGCAAGGTCAGTTCAGATCATGCTATCTGTTTGAATATGGCACAAGACCCAGCCAGCCCTATTTTTGCACACAGCACACTTGTTTGTGCACACAGCCAGCCGGCTCTGAAAATTGGACCCCGTATCTTCAATTGCATCCAGAAGGAAAGGAAAGGGGGTGTATGCAGGAATAAACAGAGTAGCCACAAGAAGGGTAAAATGGCATAAAACAATAATATACATATATAGCGTATACATGTATTATAACAAAATTTAATGTAGAATACTAGCAAAATAGTAGGAAGAAAATATGAAAATGCTTTAGAAATCAAATATATCAAGAACAAAACAATGTCTTTTAAATGGCTTAGAGATAAAGGAATTATAAATCCTATTTCCTATAATATCCTAAAAATAGAATGTTTCAGTAAAATCTTGTCAATTTGCATTACATGATGTATATTGTGCATGAATCTTATCACATAGCTCTTGCTGTCTCAACCCCTTCCCATTAGATGTGGGGTTTTCCTATAATTTAATACCTGGCCACATTTAATTCTCTGTTTTCATAAATGTCATCTCATCTCTTGATCATAATAGATGGATGAGACAGTGCTTTATGCCAGTGGCCTATACATAGGCTCATTTGAATTGTAGTGTGACATTGTAACTAGGACACATTTTGTGTCTCATTACCTTTGTTTCTTTATGGAATTCCATCTGTCTACCTTAACCTCCTGGGTCATGCATGAAAAAAAGGCACTTCTTGTCTAGTGCACCTACTTGGGTAACAAAAACTAACTAACTAAGTAACTAACTAACTAAACTACTGTACATCTTTTCTTGAGTGGCACTCATTGGTGGTGCCAATAAAACCAGCTGATCTTGAATAAAAAAAACAGTGACCATGAAACATTTGGCTCCTAAACACAAACTGGTGAAACACACCTTCTGTCCAGCTTAATCCTGATCATGCTATGTCTCATCCTTTAAATACCATTGGATTTGTCTGGACCAATCCTTGACTTCTACTCCAGCATTTAGTCCACCTTCACAAAATTAATTTCAAAACTTGGTGGTGTCTCCCACTACGGCATATCCTTTTCACTGTTTCCGACAAATAAGATTTTCCCAGGATTTGACTATGGTGCATTGGCTATGGAATGGTTCATAAATAATCACTAGTCAGGGTGAACCCCCTCTTCTTTATCTATATGTTCTTCTAAGTTTCTCTACATTGCTTCTTTTGTTCTTGCTACTGTGAACTACATTCTAGGCTAGGTGACCTTTCTTTGATGTACAGCAGCATATGTATTGTACCCTGCTGATTATCAAGTTCTGGACCAACAACCCCACCAATTAAAATTCCAATCCATGTGCCTTCTTTACTCCCAGATTGCAAGTGGCCCCAAGTATAATCTGGGATCACTGTTTCACAATGGGCTTATTTTATCCAAGTTGCTTCTTGAACCAGTACACCTGCTCAGGCACTATATTCCAAGTTATGTAACCAAATGTTCTACTTTTTTAATTATTTGCTCTCTCTTCTTACTTAACTTGTATTTTTTTTCTTTTTTTACACATAAATTGTATTTTTTTTGTTTCTTTTTTTCATACAGGTAATAGTGAAAATACTGAACTTAGAATCAGCAGGAAAGACAGTCTTGTTCGTATCAGAGGGAGGTGTACCTTACTTTACATTTTACACTTGTTATTGTTCTTTTGAATGAAGGGGCTTGCAATACTGCTTTGGAGATAGGGAGTTTAAACCCAGAGGGATTGAAATTCTGTTTACTTTTTCTTTCCTTGTGCACAGCTGACTTGTTTTGGGGCTGATTGCTTTAAGAGCCAAATTGCCAGGCTGTATTGGGGCTGGGGAGGTTTACCTGTGTTTGACTCAGCTGCTTGATTTTTCTCTGTTTGTTTAGCAGGGAATTTTTTCTGTTAAATTGTTGTGCAGGTTGTCTTGCTGACAGGAAGGTCAACACTCATCGTAGTGGTGGATCAGAGCTTTTAGCTGATTGTTTCGAGAGGGCACAGTTTGGGCCTGAAACCCCCCCTTCCCCTCACCCTAGTCACACCTGGTGCCATTTCCTTTATACCAGGGGTTCTGACATCATTTCCTTGAGACGGCAAGGTGACTATCACTGTCATATCCTTACTAGCACACTGCACTGACAATATAAATGTACACATTATAAATATTTATAAATAACAAAAAAAATAACAATAAATAAATAAATAAATAAATAAAACCTTACACAAGATAAAGAGGAAGGTAGACAGACATGTAGGGAGTAGTGCAATACACTGGCTGTGTGGCAGCAGTCTTCTGGGAGTCTTTCTGGAGGCTGAGATGCTGCCCTATTTTCAGGCAACTCTGCTCAGAGGGAGGAGGTTGCCCATCTTCAGGTCACATTGGACAGTAGTAGGAGAACCTCCCCCACTCAGGGAGCACCAGGGACACCACCACTGCCTCAGAGGTTGACAAGAAAGTGGAGCGGTTGGACGACAGTGGGCTCAGGGAGGGTGACAGTGGTGGAACAGAGGCACACCCAGTCAGTTGTACCACTCCACAATCCATACACCATTCTGGTGGAACATAGTTCCCCTATGGATGCACCTGCAGAGGATACTAAGGAGGTTGCAGAAAACTGTTGCAAGGCAGGCCCACAGGAAGGAGGCAGTGGACACCACAGGGAAAGAAAGCAGCTTCTGGTAGGGGACTCAATTATTAGGGGGATAGAACTGGGGGGAGCAGGGAAAAGTGAAGAAAGGTGCCTGCCTGGCTCCATGGCTTGGAGGGACAGGAAGCGCATCCTCAGGATCACGAGAACAGCTGCACAGGAGATGAAGCTGCATGTCATTGTCCACCTCAGGATGAATGACATGGCTCAACATGAGATTAGAGCAGTGCAGGAAGAGTTTGTGGAGTTAGGGCAGGGCCTTAGGCAACAGCACACACAGTATCCTTCTCAGAGGTGCTGCCTGTCTATGGCATGGGTGAGCGAGGGTACTCCGCACCATGCAATTCAATGAATGGTTGAAAAACTGGTGCAGAACACATGGGTTTGGCTTCACTGGGGACTGGGGTTCCACCTGGAGGGACACCAGCCTATACTGGCAGGATGGTCTGCACCTGTCCAGGAAGGGAACAAGTCTTCTGGGAGATATGTTTAAATACTTCATTGGCAAGTTTTTAAACTAGTCAAGGAGGGAGGCACTGATAAACAGCAGGGAATTCCCAGCCTCCCTCTACAAAACAGGGTACTAAATGAGGTAAAGATCAAGGTAGAAAAGTCAGGGGTAAATGGAGAAAGCAAAGTCAGTGAGGACAGGGATGGTGCTACAAGAGGTATAGCCTTCAAAAAATGGAGAGTAATGAGTACCAATGCATAGTCTGGCTAACAAGCTTCCTAAACTAGTGGCCTTGATGGAAGAGGAACATGTGGATATTGTGGCAGTCACAAAAACATGGTACACACAGAACCATGACTGGAATCTAAACATACCAGGATACACTATCTACAGGAGGGACAGGGAGGGTAAAAGAGGAGGAGGAGGAGTAACTCACTACAGAAGGGAAGGAATCAAAGCAACAGAACAGAAGGGTAAATGGGGAGGAGAGGAAGCACTGTGGGTCAACTTGAGACATGCAATGGCTACCAAATCTGCATAGAGGTTGTATACAGGACCCCATCTCAGGGGAGAAATGGAAAAAAATGATAGGATGGTGGTATCTTCAGAATGATGGGAAAAGGAGATATTGTTGATGGGGGTCTGAATATGCAGATGTTAACTGGAGTGCATTTGCTGCATGCTTTCAAGAGTGGGGTCATTCTAGATGCCCTACAGGGGGCATGCCTTAGACAACTAGTACTGGAACACACTTTAGAGAGAGCAATCTTAGACCTGGTACTCTCAGATGGAGATGGAGAGAGGATCACAGATTTAGAAATGAGTAGCCATCTGGAAACTAGCGACCATCGAACAGTATGGTTCATGATAAACACAGCAGTAGAGTCAAGTCATACAAAGGCAAAGATCCTTGCCAAAATGGGTGAGTGCCTAAGGAATGCACTAGAAAATGGGCAGGAAGGAGGGGTGGAAGAAAAATGGGGATTAATTAAAACTGCCATCACAAAGGCAACAAGCCTTTGTGTGAAGCAAATACACAAAACAAAACGATGTAAAAAAACACTATGGTTCTCAAAGGAGGTGCCAGGGAAGGTTAGGGAGAAAAAGATAGCATTCAGGAAGTACAAGGAATCACAGAAGAAGAAGAACAGAGAATGATATCAGTTAAAGCAAAAGGAAGCAGGGAAGTCAGTCAGAACAGCAAAGGCCCAAACCAAGGAAAAGACAGTCAACTCAGTTAAGAAGGGTGATAAAACCTTTTATAGGTACATCAGAGTAAAAGGAGACCAAGGGAGGGATAGTGAGGCTTAATAAAGGGAAGGAGGGGGTGGTCAGAGGGTGACTGTGAAAAGGCAGAAATACTAAACAAATATTTTTGTTCAGTGTTCACAAATGAAGAAGGGGAGGTACCTAAACCAAACAATAGAAAAACTCTGGATAGGGGGGTTGATACCAGCCCATTCACAGAAGAAAGAATTCTGCAAGAACTCTTAAAACTGAAGGTAGATAAAGCAATGGGACCTGATGGGATTCATCCCAGAATTCTAAAAGAACTAAGGGTAGAACTAGTGACACCACTAACTACCCTCTTTAACAAATCATGGGAGGATGGGGTTGTATCTGAGGACTGAAGGAGGGCCAATGTTATTCCACTTCACAAAAGTGGGAGCAGGGCAGAAGCAGGAAACTACAGACCTGTTAGTTTAATCTCAGTGATAGGGAAAATTATGGAATCACTTCTGGAAGAGGATGGTAGTGCCTAGAAGCCAGCGAGGCTGGGAACCCAAGGCAAGCATGGATTCACAGTGGGTTGTTTATACTCGAGCCAGATCTAATAGATTTCACTGGATGACCAAAGTAGTAGATCAGGTAGGGGCTGTGACACGGGCCTACCTAGACTTTAGCAAGGCATTTGACACAGCTTCCACACAAAATATTAAAAATAAGTTAGCCAGCCTTGGAGTGGATCCCAAGATGGTAGCCTGGGTAAAAATTGACGGAGAACAGGACACAGAGGTAATAGTAAATGGAGTCCACTCTGAAGAAGGGAATTACTAGTGGGGTACCGCAGTGTTCAGTACTAGGCCGGTCCTTTTCAATGTCTTTATAAGTGACATTGCAGAGGGACTGGAAGGAAAAGTATGTCTCTTTGCAGACAACACAAAGATCTGCAATTGGGTTGATACACAAGGTGAGGAGGAAAGGATGAGAAGGGACTTGGCAAGGTTGGAGGAATGGTCAAATGTATGGCAGCTTAGATTCAGTGCAAAGAAGTGCAAAGTAATGTACCTGGGAAACAAAAACCCAGGGGAAGAGTACATAATGGGGGGGTGAGATACTAACAACAACAAAAATGGAAAGGGACCTGGGGGGTAGTCATATCAGATAACCTAAAGGTGGGCAAGCAATGTGAGAGGGCAGTAAGGAGGGCTGGGAGGATACTGGGATGCATAGGGAGAGACATCACCAGTAGAAAACAAGAAGTTGTTATCCCTCTGTACAGACAGCTGGTGAGACCCCATCTGGAGAACTGTGTGCAGTTCTGGAAACCCAATCTCCACAAAGAAATAGGCAGGATGGAGGCAGTCCAGAGGAGGGCCACTAAAATAGTACAGGGTCTGCACCAGAAGACGTAAGAAAAGAGCCTTAAGGAGCTTAATACATATACCTTCGAGGAAAAGAGGGAGGTGGGACATGATAGAAACTTTCAAGTACCTCAAGGGAATCAACAAAGTCCAGGAGGGTAGCGTCTTTCAGAAAAAGAGGTGTGGGAAGAACAAGGGGACACAATTTAAAGATAGAGGGGGAAGGCTCAGAGGTAATGTGAGGAAGTATTTTTTTCATGGAGAGGGTTGTGGATGCATGGAACAGCCTTCCTGAGGAGGCTGTGGAGTAAAAAACTGGTGGAATTCAAGAATGCATGAGACAGACATAGGGCAATTTTAAGGGGTGGGTGTAAGAGGAAGTAGTCTGTTGGTTAACTAGAATCTGCAGCTTATCCATTAGGTAGGGAAATGGGCAGACTGGGTGGGCCATGCGGTCCTTATCTGCTGTCAAATTCTATGTTTCTATGTTAATAGGTTACCTGTTCCATGTAATGGTCTTTTAACTGTTTCTGATCAACTTGCTTGTCTGCAACTATTCCGAAATATGCACCATACAGCCAAGACACAGCTGGAAACAAGTTGTATGCAGCTTAGTGGGGGGTGTCATAGATTAATGAAAAATCAAGTAAATTAATACATACACACAGATAAATACATAAATCAGTAAATAAATATTAATGTCATTGTGCTTTCTACTATTCTAATATAACAGCTTCAGTTCATACCATTTCAACCTCTTTTTATAAAAGTTGAGGTAAAGCATTAGTTTCATCTACAGTACTATTTAAAGATCTCATGAAATTTTCCTTTGCCAATAAAGATGTGGTGAAGTCACAGACTTTCTCCTTCAAATAGACCTTGCAACGTGATGCCACCTTACTAAATGCAGGAGTAATACACTTCGATAAACAATGTAAGGTGCTTTGCTAACAAAGTCAGTGTAGCCATGGGATCCCCTCCCTTGAAATAATACATACACCAGTCTGGTACTTAGTCTGCATCTTTATTAACACTTACATTTTTCTTACATTTCTTTTATTTCACCACATCTGTACATTGTATTTACATAACACACGTCCATTTATTACATGCCTTATTATCCACTATAGTCAGATGCACACCCGATCTACATGTTGGCCCTCTGGGTGCAAACCTCAAGGTGCCAGCATGTCTAGGTGCACACCCAGTCCACGTTCCTTCTCTTCATCCCAGCCTAGTGCCTTTGGGCCCCTTTTATCTTTACTCTGGTCCTTTTCCCTCCCTCCCACCCCATTCTTTTCTTTCTTCCACTAGCCCATCTCCAGCTATTGTGATGGAAAATTGGCTTGCCTGTGTGTAAAGCCATCATTCCTTTCCTCCATGTTCCCCTTCAATTATAGGTTGAACAGATCAAGCAGTATATCCATCAGCTATACCCCATCTGGATGATAAAGCCCAGAACAATATTGGGAAATGTCCCCATGTGTTATCACCATCCACACTATTCTTATTTGACTATGCAGATTTCCTTTACAGCCAAGGCCTTGCACCTGCCCTGCCCAAATTAGACACACTCTACCACAGGGCCTTGAAGTTCATAACTGGTCTCTCATACTCCATACATCACTACTCCTTTTACACTGCAGTAGGCTGGTCATCCCTTAATTACAGAAGACAGAGAAATGCAGCTCTCTGGACATTGAGAGCCATCACAAAGATGCTGCCTCAGTACATCTCGGATTGTCTTCCTCTAGGTATGGTAGATATGTCCTAAGGAGTTCTGCCTTTATCTTCCTTGCAGTGCCAAAGTTCAAGTCATGCTTTGGCTGGTCTGCCACATCTCACGCTTTACCCTCACTCTGGAACAATTTGTAAAAAACCCTGAAGTTGGCCTACCCAATCAAATTATCAGCCTTCAAAGAAACACAGAAACATAGAACTTGATGGCAGATAAGGGTTGCTTGGCCCACCTAGTCTGCCCATTTCCCTAACTAACGGATAAGCTGCAGATCCTAGTTAACCAACAGTCTACTTCCTCCTACCCCCCACTAGAATTGCCTAATGTCTGTCCCATGCATTCTTGAATTCCCCCACTGTTTTTGACTCTACAACCTCCTCAGGAAGGACATTCCATGCATCTACAACCCTCTCTGTGAAGAAATACTTCCTCACATTATCTCTGAGCTGTCCCCCCATCTTCAAATTGTGCACTATATTCTTGCTTGAGCAAGGAATCTTGTAACTGCTTCCCCTGATGTCACCTTCCCCTGGCCTCATCTCCTTCTTCTCTGGTGCATCCCTCTATTGGTACCTCTGTCCTACCCTTCATTGGGCTATGTTAGAGCCCATAAGAACCTTACCTGAATGCTTCTTCTATCCGTACACTGTGTTTTCCCTTGTCATTGGTTACCTTTCCAGGTCCTCCTGGCTCCCACCTACACCCCTTGTTTACCCCCTTCTGACACCGTTTTGTGTGTTTTGCATTCTGCTACCTCACTGTTGCCACCCTCTCCCTGTAATCACTGGTCCTTCTGGGCACCCTATGTACCACTCACTACTCAACCTCCTGTGGCCTCCTCCTCTCCCTCCCCAGCCCCCCAAGTTTCTTTCACTTAATAATGGTGTTCATGGATGCTTCTATTACACAATGTAATTATAGTTGTGCAGGATTAATCTGTATATACACTGTAGTACAGTGGCTATACTTCTAATTACTTATTCTTCATGGTTTTAGCTTAATGGCTTGTTGTAATACTCTATTTTATTGTGTATTATAAACCTCCTGTGTATAATTACTGCTCTATATATTTACTATGTTATTGTGAATTCATTCTTTATGTATTGTTTACCCAATTATGATGTGAGTGAGTATTCCTTTGTATGTATTGTTTCCCTCTCCTTCCCAGGTCCATCTCAAAAATGAGATTGCTCAACGGTGTTTGCCTGGTTAAATAAAGATTTTGATTGATTGATTGATTGATTGACTATCTCCATACCCATAGCCTCTATCTTTCTGTTCAGTCACTTCCTGGCCCCATCAATGGCCCCAACTTTGCTCACTTGCCTCCAAACCCTCCTTGTTACCATTTCATACCAACCAATTACCACTTTCTTCCACCTCCTTCTGATCTTCTCAAGGTCACCTTTTATTTCCCACATAATATCCACCCACAGCCTACCCCTCCCCAGATCATTGCCCTCTCCCCAAATGGATAATCAAAACATCTGGCTTAGGAAGCTTAACTCTTAAGTCCTCTAACAGTGGCAACAATTGGACCCACTGAATGCCCTTTTGCCCCTCCAGTGCACCTTCGCTGCTTCCAAACATAGTTGTAGTTGTCTTCCCGCAGACCTTCCCACTGCTCATCTCGCCACCCAATAAATGTATAAATGGCTGCAAATCCAAATATTTCTCCTCCTGTCAGACTCTGGAAGAGCACAAACATTAATTCAATATCTCTCTAATGTATGTTTTAAACTCTCCAGTGTCCACTTTCTCACCCATTTTACCAGCTCAGCTGAGCCTCCCCCCTTTGACGGTGTCTCTGAAGCCGCTGCTATCCAAAATGAATAAGATGAAAACCCCTCTGTATCCTCACCTAGAAATGCCAACCCTCTCTTTAAAACCACCACTAGCTGTAACTGGTTACTGGTTCTATGTTGCCATGCACCAACAATGGCCTGTCCCCTGGTGGTCTGGCCTCATTGAACTCCCACATGACTCGTACCAGACACAACCACCTATTTGCCTGCTTTTTTATCATAACCCTTGCCCTATGCCCTGTCTGGTCCATTTTGGACCTGTGCAGCCATAGTTCTACCCTATCTTCAAACCATTGCACCTACTTCCAAAACAACCCTCTTTGACCTCCTTTCTCCCTTGGATGATGAACCTAAATTCTCTGTGAAACATCACCAAAAGCACTGCCAAAAATAGGCATGCCTCATAGTGGGAATGGCAGACATTTCCCAATGCCCCAACTAACCTATCTAGGAGGCACTTTGAAATCAAGCACCTACCATCATAGCTTTCCCTTTTCATACTCTAATACCTTTGGATCATCTTCCTATCAGAGTATTACCCCAAACCTTCAAAGTGCAAACCAGCCTCACTGCTGCCAAGGTGGATCCTCATGGTTGAAAAGGCTATCCCCTTTCCCTACTTCTGCACTATAAACCTCATCACCAGTCCTTCCACCACTGGGCCACTTACCACCATTCCAGCCTTATCTCTGAAGGCCTGGAATAAATGCCATGAGCACTCATATGACTTCAGTGTCCATGCTGACCAAGAGCTGCAAAATAACAGCTGGGTTCCTTTCAACCAATTTCCCAAGCTTGTTACAGAACTTCCATTCTGTCGGCCTCTGCCCCAGGTGTGACATCCTGGAACCTATCCAACTGAAGATAGGAAAGGCTATCAGCTATTAGCTACAATGTTCTTGACTTCCTCTATGTGTCTTGTTCTAAGTGACAAATTCAACCTCAGTCCTAGCAATACCAATTGCTTTATCACTTTCATCAATGTCTCTGCAGAGACCATCTGCCTATTCAAAACTTCCACAACTGCCTTATTGTAACACCAGAATACAACCTTCTGATTCCTTAGCTCCTCCCCCCAAACAACTGTCATGACCCATGTCGGGAAAATCTCCAGGAACATAATGTCCCCACATTAACCCTAAATTCCTCCTTTACTCTGGCAACTGTTCAGATAACCACTTTCTCTCCAAATATGCCCCCATTCTATTGCCCCCTACGGCATCTGTATACAATACAAGATTTGTATTGTATATCTGAGTCTCCTGCCAAAACGTAACCACATTATATTGCTCATTATATTGCCAAAATGTAACCACATTATATTGCTCCAAAAACTAATCTCTGCAGCCCCTACCAGTACTACACATTTCAGATATGTGACACACTTATCTGGAATGTATAATACAATGAAAAGCTACCAGTAGCTCACACTGTGAACCAATGGGTGTGCAACCCCGAGGTGTCAATGGGTGGCGTGCGGCAGGTGGGTGGGTGCTGCCGCCTGCCCGGCTGACTGGGGGGAAGCGGGATGGTGAGGCTCAGTGGGTGGGTGGGGAGGTGGTACCCTAGACCACCAGGTGTATTGGACCTTTTGTGTTCTGTACAAATGCCTGTGATCAGGCACATAGCAGTCCACTGGACCACCAGGGATATAGGATCGGATCTTTTCTATTATTACACAGATGCCCGTGATTGGACACATAGCGGTCCACTGGACCATCAGGGATATAGGAACTTCTATCTTTTCATACACAGATGCCCGTGATCAGGCATGGGGGGCCCCACCAGGTGCAGCGGGAACTCGGGTGGCCACCCACAGGTGGCAGCTGCCGTGTTGTGCCCTGCAATGTGGCAGATCACCTGTGGGTGGCCATCAGTTGTTCCTTTTTTTTTTGGCTTAACTTTGTGCTGGCGCAGGAAGGGGTTGTGCATGCATGGCTCTGCACATTCTGGGCTGAATATTGGGCTGTGCAGGTTATGCATGGGCATGCCCCCCCCCCACCTGTGCCTGCATACATTACTGATGTGCTCTGGCAGATCGGGATTTTTGCCATGCACTTTTCCCTTTTGAATATCGCACCAGGGCGCATCAGTGGGTTGCACATGGCACAACACTGTTGTGCCATGCGCAGCCCTTTTGAATATCTGGGCCTAAGTATTTATTATATTTATGCTATGCATCTAATTTGAATGTTTGTTTGGATGCACATTTGTTTATTGTTTTATGTCTATACATCCGTAGTCAACAAAGCACTTTTGCATGTTGCTCTTTGCACTCTGCACTTTGTTTGTCTTTGTGACTGTCTCTTTAAATGTTGCATTTTAAAAATGAAGGTGCTTGATGGTAACACATGTTCTGAGGAAGGCGTCATGTGTGATGCTAAAACGTAAACTATTTGTGTACGTGAACGTTTGGCAGGTCTGGAAATCCTTGAAGCTGGAATTGTATGCTTTAACCACAATTGGATTTATTCTCTGAATTTTTGAACCGTTTTGCTTACATTCTTCAGCTGCTGCACAGTTTGGTTGGTAAAATAAATACCCCTGTGGCTTCTAAACCTGAGGAGTGCTGAACATTTTCCTTTCTGTTTATCGGAGTGTGTCCTGAATTTGCTTGTCTCGTTAAGGTCTTTTTACATACTGGTAAAGGTTTTTCGAAAACTGGAAGCAATAATTTACTGAGCAGTGCCTCTTTGTGACTGTGATTCCACTCAAACTCTACTAGCAAATAAGAAGGGAGGCATTCTCTTGCTACCCCTTTTAAATCCCCTCCACTTTTATGGGTTTTCTTCCTCCAGTCATCTCCCTTCTATCATCCCCCAACCCATTTTATGCTGACTTTCTTCCTAGCATTCCTCCTGAGATCCCATAAATCCTCCTCCTCTATTTCTCCATCCCCTCTATCCCTCCTCCTCCCCCTCCCCCTGCTTCTTGTCTGGCCAACCTTCAAGTTAAATGAAGTGACAACAGAAATCATCTTTCAAACAGGCAACCCATTTTACTGTAGCAATCCTGGACTTTACAACATGAAATATGTTGCCATCTACTTACCATAATATGGTGAGAAAATGTAATGCCAGCTATACTTTGCCAGCCTCAGCATGGGATGTAATGCTGCTGCAGCAAATGCCTACAGCTGAACAGTTTTCAGAGCAACATAACAACATTTATTGATCTACCTGTTTTTTGTTCAGTAGCATGCTTTTCCCGGACAATTCTGGGGGCATGAGCTCCAATTTATTCAAACAGTTTGCATAACATTGTATGCATATTGTATAATTCTTCTCCTGCCCTGAGTCCCAAAGTCAGTAGCTGAGAAGAGACACTTTCCCTTCAGTAATACGAGAAATACCTGATATCCATTGGGGTTGGGTGTTTTGATGAATCCTGGTGAAAGTGCACTGTGAATGTGAGATGCAATTACCCTAGAAAAAATAAGTGTCCACTGTAGTGGACAGCTTGCAAGCTGGCCAAAGGTGACTAAAGAACTAGATACAACCCAAAAAGGGTACTCTTAAAAGTATCAAAAGAGTTCTGAGTTACATCTCACCCAGAACTGTTGCTGTGACTAGAAATGCAGCAAATTTAAATTCCACTGGCAAAGTAAACGCAAAGTGGGCACTTCACATTGCCAGTCTACTACGTTAGGTGGACAACCCAGCATAAGTCTCCTCCCTTGTCGTTACCACTTCTCGTTAAGGCAGAATGGCAATGCGAAGTAAGGTGAAGTCATTGTTTTTAATGGACTTCGCGTTCCTCATTATGATTCTAAGTGATCCACTTAGTATTTCAGATTTGGCAGCCACTCCCCACACATCACATGGCTTACAGTACTGTAAGTCACATGCTCTCTAGCTAGGCAGGAAGGAAGTGAGTCATAGAAGCGACAGTTTTACTTTCTGCTGTGCAAACGGAGAGAGAGGAGTTTGTTTTCTGACTGCTGATACTTTGTGATCAGAGCGAGGAGAAGATTTAAACTTTGATTTAGACCCAACAGCTTTTTTAAAAGCTACATTTTTTTGTCTTTTCTGTACTCTTTTTTACTTAATTTGCTCCTTCTGTAAATTTTATTTTTCTTACCTTTATAAGTAGTTTGTTGTTTTGTCACTACCCCGACGAAGCAGGACCAGCACTGCCTCCTGTCCTGACTCTGAGGCAGTTTAACCACCACCACCACAAAAGCACCAGGTCCTCTGCAGCAGGATGTGCCTGTTCCTCCAGGCCCAGGTGTGGATCCCATCCCTGTTCAGCACCGTCACAAGTCAACTGCCAGTTCATCTGGCCCTCCTCTGCCTGTGTCTGGTCCTCCCCACACCTCCACTGTTTGGCAGTTTTTTGACTGTGTCGGGGAGGACAGCAGTGTGGTCAAGTACCACCTATGTGAGGTGGAGGTGCACCATGGCCCCCGGGGGACTCACCTGGGGACTGGAGGCCAGCACACCCATATACTCAATCACCACCCATTGGAGTGGCAGGCTGCCACAGAATGGACCATGCCTGCACCTGCTGGCCATTCTGTGGCAGAGGGTGCAGCTGTGCATGGCAGCATCCCTAAGACAAGGAGGGCCACAGCAGCACCTGCTGCTCCACTAGGATCGCATAGAGGGACATCAGTGTCAAATTATGTCCATGCTGAAACTACTGCTGGATCACCATGGGATCCCACATTAGTTTTTTTTCCTCACACCATGTGCCCCCCCACACCTTCCATGCTGTGTTATAAAATGTATTCCTCCACCATCCCCGATCCTTGTATGTAATTATACCCTTTTTTGTTGTCTTCCGTATGCATGACACTTTGTATTCTGAGCAGTGCAAGTATACTGTGCTAAACTGCATGTGTGCAGTCAGTCTTCTTCCCAATCTGTGTATGTACTGCAGACACTGTCCAAATCCCTAACTCAAAAACACTTATTAATGAGTACAATGGTGGGATAATGAAGCCTGGAGAGATACTACAAATCAGGCTTACAATACATCCAAGTAACTAGTAAAAAAAATAATGTTGTGATTCATGACATAATCATAAATCATGATTTGTGACTGCATTTGTGACTGTGATGATGAAGAAATGCGAATGCCTATGGCTGTACTTCCCTGGGCCCGGATGAGGTGTGGTACAAAGCTCCCTGACTTAAAAACACTCATTAATGAGTACACTGGTGGGGTGGTGAAGCATGGAGAGATACTATAAAACAGGCTTAAAATATATCCAAGTAACTATTAGAAAGAATAAATGTTGTGATTCGTGACGTGATCATAAATCATGATTTGTGACTGCATTTGTGACCATGATGATGAAGAACGTGATTTGTATCACGAGTGACTCGTGATGATGATGATGACTTAAAAACACATATTAATGAGTACAATGTTCATGCAGAATTATGCGCCACACCTGTCCAGAACTCTGAAGGGAAGTCAAAGAAACAACTGTGACTTAAGTTAGAGATGGAGATTGGGTCCTAACGAGATGCAAATGCACAGACAGATTAAGACTGCGCTGCACACTGAAAAGATGCAGATGCAAAGGCACAACACCTAACCAGTACTCACCATCACAAATTCAAATCTGGAAAACAATTCCTTTGCTGGTTGGGGTGGGCTGCGGGGGGCAGTATGCTGCACTGCTGCAGTAACAGTCACTAGTACTAGTACCAGTAAAGATACCACAAAGAAATACAAAAATTACGCAGCTGCAGTGGATAGCAGGTTCACATTGCTGAAATTATGTGGCACAATAAAAGGTGTCTGATTTGATGACACACATCACACATAAACTCACACACACACACACTAAGTAATGTATAGCAAATTGAAAACTTCAGTAATATAACCACATATTTTAAACAAACTAAAATTATGCACTGCTGCACCACAACAATCAGCAAAAAAATGGCAAGAATTATTGAAAATATTACTGTGTGCACATTAACACAATTATACAAGAAAAATATCACCAAAACAGAAAGCACTGTCTTTTTCTCCAAGTTAATCTACCATCACCACAGATGCGCCCCTCCTCCAAAGCACACTTCCATTATCTCTCAGTACACAGACTGAATATTGCACATTAACATTCAAAATCCACACCTAAACAATAAACACTCAATGATATGAGCACAGAAGTGTTTCCTATAATCGATGAACTAAAGTTTCAGCAAAACAAATGACCCAAAAAGGCTTTTTTAACAGCTTTTAGAAGGTCTGAATCGCAGAGAGCTCTCAGATAAGATTGTCTCCTACAACTTCATACACACACTACCCCAAACTGAGGCTGTGTAGAACAATCTAGAGCCCATGTGACCTGAAATCCCATGAATCACTGCAAAATTCACCTTTGGAGCTTAAAAACAAGGTTAAGTGAGGCGGAGTACACTGTTTTCAATTTACTTCACCTTAAGAATTGGTGGAGTAGTGGTTTGGGAAGGAGGAGTAATTCAAATTCATTGTTTTCAATGGACTTTGAGTTACTCATTGTAACATGAAGTACTCGATTTTGCATTGCAGAGCACTCCATGAATCACTTTGTGGAGTGAATTGGGGCCACTTTGCCCACCACTAGCTGTGACACATACAGTATGTCTGATGATGCCCAGAAAGGGGCCAGGCAAAATGTTAGGTGTGTTACGTCTTCTACATGGTGGTACTGGGGGTGTGCTACACACTGTATGCCTGTAAGTTAAATTCACTTTTTTTGCACTTTGCTGAACTACTTAATGGTAAAATAAATTATACATTACTGTCAGTATAATTAAATCAGAGACTATTTGTATTTTTTGTGGTTACTACTGCATGAAAAGTACTTTGAGTAGCTGTTCAAGTTTTTGATGCACAGCAACAGTTCTGGGTGAGACATAACTCAAAAACCTTTTGATGCTTTTAAGAACACTCTTTTTGGATTGAATCTAGTTCTTCAGTCACCTTTGGCCAGTTAACAAGCTGTCCACTAAAATATTTGCAATTGCCACACTTGTGTGTATCAGAAGGGGTGGCAACCAAGTAATCTGTGAAGGATTACAGAGTCTCTGAAAGCTAGAAACATAGAACATAGAAACATAGAAACATAGAATTTGATGGCAGATAAGGACCGCTTGGCTCACCTAGTCTGCCCATTTCCTACCTAACAGATAAGCTGCAGATCCTAGTTAACCAACAGCCTACTTCCTCCTACTCCCCACTAGAATTTCCTTATGTCTGTCCCATGCATTCTTGAATTCCCCCACTGTTTTTGACTCTACAACCTCCTCAGGAAGGCTGTTCTATGCATCTATAACCCTCTCTGTGAAGAAATACTTCCTCACATTACCTCTGAGCCATGCCCCCTCTATCTTCAAATTGTGCCCCCTTGTTCTTGCACATCTCTTTTTCTGAAAGATGCTACCCTCTTGGACTTTGTTTATTCCCTTGAGGTATTTGAAAGTTTCTATCATGTCCCCCCTCTCCCTCCTTTCCTTGAGGCTATAAACCATATTGTCACTTACTGTTTTTGCGTGTCTGTAAATCACCTTTGGAGTATCTGGAATCCTTTCATCTGTGAACAAGGTTCTCCGATTGATCTCTACTATCTTTCTTACTTGTTGTACTTGTTGACTACCTCAACAAGTATAAAATGCAGTGCCAGGAACAGCATGGTTTCCACAGAGCTCATAGTACCATATCCACCCTTACTGAATACACTAGCTACAGTTTTGAAGAGACTGATAAGGGCACACTAGTGGGATCAATAGTTACTGACCTCACCAAAACATTTGACACAGTTAATCACCTAATATTGCTATTCAAGCTTCAGTCCCTGGGCCTCTCTACTGATGCAGTATCATGGTTCAAGAGCCATCTGGAGCATAGAATACAGAGTATAAAAATGAATGGGACTCTGTCCAGCCTAAGAACAGTCACCCTCAGATGCCCCAAGGTTCCATTCTCAATCTGCTACTGTTAATCTTCTTCATTAATTCAATGCCTCTCAGGTGCCCATCGAAGTTGTTGCTGTACTCAAATGATGCTGTCATCTTCGTTAGTAGTAAGGAGGTGGACCAGCTTGTAGGTGAGCTCCAAAATAGCTTCAACAAACTGGAACACTGGTTCCAGCAAAACAAGCTCCTTTTAAATTACAAGAAAACTAAGGTTATGCTGCTCACCACAGTACAAACTAAGCACTGAGTAGGCCCACTAAACGTTACTAGAAATGAAGGAGTGCAATTGGAACAAGTCAACACTTTCAGATACTTGGGCCGACACCTGGATGACACCCTCTCATTCTCACAATATACTGAACACGTAGTTAGAACAACCAATGTTAACCTTGGCATTCTCTACCATCATAGGAACACTTTAACTCCCACTGCGCTGAAACTGGCCATTAGTAGCTCAATCCTTTTGGCTCATTATTTACAGTGCCAGCACTGACGCAGCACTTAAATGGATCCAAACCATCCTAAATAAAGCTTGCAGGCAGGTCCATAGGGTGGATAGCACAAACCACACCTGTAATCTCTTCTATCCAATGGAGTGACTTCCCTTACAGAGCAGGGTTAAATACCAAACTTGTATCCTGGGAAAAAAGGCTTTGCTTGGACAAGCTTCATTTGGGCTGCACAAACTCTTCTCCCCTACCAACTCCATGCAGTGTACAAGATCCAAAGATAGGGAAACCATCTCTGTCTCAATCAGATGCATTTCATGCGCACAAAGATCCATATTCTACAGAGGTCCTAAATGGCTTAATGAATTCCCGAAAGACCTAGCTAGCATCCCCAGAATAGGTGCCTTCAAGAAAGGCCTATGGATCTGCTTGACCACTAATAACTGTTCTATTTGCTACAGATGATTTCTAGACCTCACACACTCCACTGACTCTGCCATTGCATATTAATCTGGCAGTGGGCTACCAAAAAATGTCATAAAGTATTATTCCTTAGCAGACAAACTGTAATGCTGTGGATCCTTGACAATGCCTATAGGGCTACTGTCTCTCTCCTCCTTGCTCCTATCCTAGCACAATGTGCTATCTAATGATGCCTTATGGGCTGAATCCACCTTTCTGATTGATACTTTTCTTACCTACTGATTTTACTCATGTTGTATGTTGAGTCTAGTTAAATGTGATATTCTGTAAATGTATTATCACTCAGGTGTAGATCAGAAGCCTTATGAAATGTTATTCGACCTGTATTGTATTTAATGGGTAACCTTGTAACCCTATTGAACTGTCATGGAACCTATAAAATGTTTATGGAAACTGTATTGTGATTAATGTATGCCCCTGTAACACTATATACTGATGTGGAACCTTTGTAAAAGAGCTGCTTGCTCAAAGGTTGTAATCCAAATTATCAATAAATAAATTAGCTCTACTACTTTCATGCACTAGTAACCACAAAAAATACAAGCCTGTAAAATGCACTTGTTATTTTGAAAGAACTGCTTAAGCTAGCATTCACCATAAGTCTTAATGAAGTTACACCTACTTAGCCAATTGTCATGTACTGCTACATGTTCATGGGATAAGTGTGTCTGCTCTATGTATCTGCCTGACAACCTCACATGCTGACACACTGGTGGTAGCAGCATAGCCTCGGTCATTGAACCTCTGAATTTGCTCTTGTTGGTTAGTTTCAAAATCTTGTTCCTGGGCACAGTTTCAAAGGGTACATACGAACTTCCCCTTAAGAATGTTCTTAACTACATGGGGAGGGTGACTGATGTCAGTGGACAGTAAAGTACTTTGTTCTGTTGTTTTTTTGTGTACAGGGTAGTCTGACAAACCATTCTCAATTTTGAAAATCTCCAGGTTGAGAAACCATCCTGTTCTTATTTATTGTACTCTTAAACCATAGATTTTGATCACTGGTTTTCAACAACTTCACAAACTCAATAAACTGGTCAGGGCTGCCCCTCCAGATGAGTATATCATCTATGTAGCAGTGCCACAAATTAAAATATTAAAAAAATTGATTTGTGGCACCATTGTATAACCACTCTGACTCCCACCTACCCACATACAAGTTGTCATAACTGAGGGACATTGTGGCTTCATTGCCATGCCCTTGATTTGTCTGAATTATGTTTTTCAAAAAAGGAACAGGTTATACTCCAGCTCTAGTTCAGCAACACCCACTACAAATTTTGTAGGGAGTCCTCTATCATCTTCTCTGTAGTCTAAAAAGAATGTCAAGACCCCGGGGCCACTTTGGTCTGGTACATTAGTGTATATTATATCCACATCCTAGGTGGCAAAGTACCAGTCTGGTGACATATCTAACCCCATGATGGGGTTAATAAACTCCACTGAGTCATGTATGTATGAAGATTTCATACTATAGGCTGAAGATAATTGTCCACATATACAAAAAGGGGTTCAGTAAGCACCACTTCTTGGGGATAATGGGGTGGCTAGGAAGATTCTGGATATTCTTATGTTTTTTGTTTTTTTTTTAACCAGGAGAGACACACTAAGGTAAAGTTTGTTAGTAGGTGTGACCTGGGAGTACAAGAAAGTTAAGTGACTTGCTTAGGGTCACCCAGTATACAAGTGGGGGCTGTGGGATTCAAACCCAGGTCACCAGGTTTGCAGCTCAGAGCCTTAAACCACTGCACTGCACTGCCCCCTATGCTATGTAACTCAGGCACTTAATAGATAGTGGGTACCACTAGCTGGGCTACAGTCAGAGCTGTATATTCCCCTTCAGTTATGCAGTACTTAGCACATCTATTACCCAAATGTGCATTGGCCCAATATTTAAGAGCAACAGTCTTGTTATGCAGAAGTTTATAATACAATATGGAACCAATAGATCCTGGACCCTGGTATGATCTGTGCTGGTGGAACAGATCGGCATAGAATTTGGCTGGAATCCAAACCCCCCCAGGAGTAAAGGAGACCAGGAATGGACAACTTGGTGAAAGCCTTGATCCAGGCTACAGCAGCCCAGCAGGAAGCTACTCAGGCTCACCAAGAGATGAACCAGTTGCTGCTCACGCAGACAGCCCAGGACCACACTGTCCTCCAGGAAATGGCAAAGCATCTCATTGAGATCAAGCCAGGAGAAGGTTGCCTGGGAGGGCCTACCCCAGAGGGTTACTGGACTATACAGGCTTTCCACTGTCTGCAGAAAATGATGATGGCTGACGACATTGAAGCATATTTGCTCGCTTTTGAAAGGACGGTTACTCATGAATCATGGCCTCAGGAACAGTGGGCTAGCATTTTAGCTCTGTTTTTGTGTGGCAAGGCCCAGAAGGCGTATAATGATCTGGATGAGGGAGTCGCCACTGACTATCCAAGGCAGAAGGAAGAGATCTTGACCCATGCTCACATGACTCCAGCCCTTCGAGCCCAGAGGTACCACAGCTGGAGATTCTGGGAATTGGCAAAGCCATGGTTGCAGATGTATGACCTCCTCCACTTGGCCAAGAAGTGGTTGCAACCTGAGTTCTATAGCGCTGCCAAAATCGTGGAGCTCCTGGTAATGGACTGGTTCTTAAGAGGACTACCGCCCAGCCTACGGCAGTGGGTTGAACATGCTGACCCTGCTTCCTGTGATGAACTGGTCACCTTGGTGGAGTGGCATTATGCCATGAAGGAACTTTCCTCAGATGATGGGGTCGGCTACCCCTGGGACTTGGGGCAGACTACAAACCGGAGATACCAACTCCCCGAGAGGTCAGACCAGACAGGGCCCGGGAGAAGGACTACCGATGAGTGGTCTGAGGCCACAAAGGGACTTTTGGGTTCAAAAATATAGGGGGACCTGACTTCCCCTAGAAGCCCAAAGGGTTCAGGTTCACTCTGAGAATGCTACCACTGATATGGGTGCGGGGAGCGGGAACATATACAGTAATTGCCAACTGCCTGAATGGGGTCGAACCAATGCAGTGCAACTGGGGTGGGTTCCCACAGAGCAATTGCCATTTGATTAATGTTGTAGGGGTGGTCACCACTTCACACCAATTTACCCGGGTGGTTAAGGTAAACTGACAGGCTGTTATGGTCCTTGTCGATTCGGGGAGTGAGGTCACCCTTATAGTTCGCAGTATGGTGCAACCATCCCAAATTAATTTCCAGAAATGTACCAGTATTACCAGTGTCTATGGCACAGTGTTTTATTACCCCATGGTGCTAATTACTGTGGAAGCACAGGGGAAGGAGAGGCAGATCACGGTGGGGGTCCTCCCTCGATTGGCGCATCCTGTCCTGTGGGTTGAGATTTCTCAGGGTTTGGGACATTACTCCATGAGGGGGGAACCTGGGAGGCCAGGGCCCCAGTAACCGAGGCTATGGTGCTAGGAATCCCTGAGGGGTCAGAGGAGTCACCCGATTATTTCCCTTATGGGCATTGGGACCCCAAGTTGTATAGGGAGGCAGGAAGGTCCCAGAAATCATGAAAGGAACACAGGGATTGTAAAAAGTTAGGGACCAAGATACTGGCTGTCAATTGCAGGTCCGTGCTGGTGGGAGGTAGAACCCCACTCCCAGAGGGACAACAGTTTGAGTGGTCTGGTGCCCAAGGGGAGAGTTGTAGGGAGGAAAAGGAGGACCCAGAAGAGGAGACAGAGTTGAATCCCCCTGAATTGAGTACCCTCAGGATAGCATCCAGGAACTTTGGTTGGAACCAAATAGACGAGCCTCTCTTTCAGAATATCTGGTCAGAGGTTGTGGAGATTAGCAGGGTGCTGGTAGAAGGCAGAGCCAAGGGATCTGGACCATATTTCACATTAAATAATGATCTCCTATACCGAGTAATACCAGATGAAGAGCATTATGTGGAACAGTTGCTGGTCCCCCGCCAGCACAGGAAGGCAGTAGTGGATTTGGCACACTCTCACCTTCTTGGAGGACACCTTGGGGTCTAAAAAACACTGTGCCACATACTCTGAAGATTCTACTGGCCTGGAATTTATGCTGAGGCAAGGAGGTACTGTGCTTCGTGCCCAGAATGCCAGTTGGCATCCCCGTGGCAGAAGATAAGAGCCCCATTGGTGCCCTTGCCAATCATCGATGAACCCTTCATGAGGATTGTGATGGATCTGGTAGGCCCCCTAGACAGGTCAGCCCAGGGCCACCAACACATCCTGATCATTGTAGACTATGCTTCAAGATATCCGGAAGTGATCCCGCTCTATAACACGGCCTCAAAGTCGATTGCCTGAGAGCTAATTCAAGTCTTCACGATGGTCAGAGTCCCAAAGGAGATACTGATGGACCAGGGTACTCCCTTTGTCTCACATTTAATGAAGAAGCTTTGCAGACTCCTCCAGATCTGAGCCTTGAGAACCTCAGTGTACCACCCCCAGACAGATGGTCAGGTCGAACGATTTAATGATACTTTGAAGGGGATGTTGCAGAAAGTCATGAGCAGAGACGGAAAGGACTGGGACTTACTCCTTCCTTACTTAATGCTCGCTATCTGAGAGGTCCCCCTTCGAGTTGTTATATGCCTGCTGGCCCAGGGGTATCCTCGATATACTAAAGGAGGACTGGGAAGAGCAGTGTCCAGAAGGAGCCAGTGTGATTTGGTATACCTCCCAAATGCGGGAAAAGTTGGCCCGGGTCACTTCTATTGTCCGGGAACATTTAGAAAAGGCCCAAGAGACCCAATGGACTTATTATGACCATCAGGTAAGGATCCAGAATTTCTGGGGGATTGGGTGATGGTCCTGGTTTCCACAGTAGAAAGCAAACTGATCACCAGGTGGCAGGGTCCATACGAGGTCATGGATGCTGTTGGTGATACGAACTATAAAGTATGCCAAACCAATCGCAGGAAGAAGTTCCAAATAGACAATATTAACCTCCTGAAGGTGTGGCAAGACCGGGAGGCCTGCTGTGTCTCATTGGCCGTAACCCTGGCAGAAGGTAAAACAGAGGGGCAAGTCCATATCTCACCCAAGCTGTCTCCTACACAGTACAAAGAAGCAGTGGAAATGGTTCAGTGAAACAGGGATGTGTTCTCCGAATGACCTGGTCAGATGGTCACAGCCTACCATGACATTGTGACAGCTCCGGGCGTAAGGATAAGGGAAAGACCCTACAGTATCCCAGAGGCCAAGAGGAAAGTAATCCAAGCTGAAGTCGAGAGGATGTTGAAACTCGACATCATAGAAGAGTCCCATAGTGAATGGTCAAGCCCCATTGTCCTCATGCCAAAACCAGATAATACTTGGAGGTTCTGTAATGATTTCAGGAAACTAAATGAGGTTTCGCAGTTTGATGCATACCCCCTACCTAGGGTCAATGAACTGATCGACCAGTTGGGGAAGGCCAAATACCTCTCCACCTTGGACCTTACAAAGGGATACTAGCAGATCCCACTCACAAGGGCAGCCCAGGAGAAGACCGCCTTCTTCGCCCCGGGGGGGTTATACCACTACAAAGTCCTCCCGTTAGGTCTGCATGCAGCACCTGCAACCTTTCAGCGCATGATGGACTTACTGCTGTGTCCACACTCTCACTATGCTGCCGCCTATATCAATGATGTGGTCATCCTTAGCACGGACTGAGAAACTCACTTTCAGAAGGTCGAGGCCGTACTAGATACATTACGAGAAGCCGGGTTGACAGTGAACCCTGCCAAATGTAAGATTGGCTTGTCAGAGGCAAAATACTTGGGGTATGTGGTTGGATGGGGATTGGTGAAACCCCAGGTGAAGAAGGTAGAAGCAATTCAAATCTGGCCCCAACCAAACAAGAAGAAGGAAGTGAGGGCTTTCCTAGGGTTAGTCGGTTACTACCGGAGGTTCATCCCTCACTTTGCCACTCGGGTCGCTCCATTAACAGAGTTAACCAGGGTGAGAGCACCAGATATCGTGAGGTGGTTGGAAACAGTGGATGAGGCATTCACCGACCCCAAGATGGCCCTCTGTTCTGATCCGGTACTGGTCTCCCCAGATTTTGATAAAGAATTCATTCTGCAAACAAATGCCTCGGATGTTGGATTGGGGGCAGTACTCTCCCAGGTGGTAGCAGGTGAAGAGCACCCCATCCTGTACCTAAATAGGAAGTTGTTACCCCGGGAACAGCAGTACGCCATAGTGGAAAAGGAGTGCCTTGCAGTGAAGTGGGCGACGGAAACCCTCAGATATTACTTATTAGGTCGCAAGTTCACTCTGGTAATGGACCGTGCTCCACTCAAGTGGATGCAAACAAACAGGAAAAAAAATGCTGGAGTGATGAGATGGTTCCTTGCACTACAACCGTACCACTTTGTGGTCCACCACAGAGCGGGGACACTGAACGGAAATGCGGACGGACTTTCCTGAAGACCCTACCTCTCGGCACAGGCCACCCAACCCTATAGTGCTGAGCTGGTGAGCGGGATGTGCGGTAAACTCAGGTACTGGAGGAGAGGGGGTTTCCCTGAGTAAGATAGTCAGGGTACAGCTGCACCTGATTAGCTGCAACTGCACAGACAGGAGAGCTTTAAAAACAGGAAGGAAAAGTCAGCAGAGAGTTGCTGCAGGGGTAGAGGGCTGACAAGCTGCTTGAATGTGTCAACAGGAGTCAATAGGAACGATATCAACAGGAGTCCCTTAAACAACCCTGGGGAGATTGGTCTCCTGAATTAGGCCAAAAAGGAAAAAGTTATTTCCATTGTGAGTTTTCCATTTTACTGTTTGTGTTCTTCCAGAAGGTCTAGCCTTCTGGAAAAGGGAGGTTTCTAGTTAGGGTCGGGGATTGTTTAGTCAGTGCTCCCATCTGGAGCTAGGCCTCTTTATTTCTGTTTTTGTTTCATTTTCCCCAGTGGGGCTTAAAAAGGAAAAGGACAGAAGCCCAAAGTTCTGTGTCACCAACCATATTAAGAAAATAAAAATATACCTGGTTGGTTTGATGTTAACAAACTGGTCTTCCTGAGACTCTTTAACCACCGCAAAGCTAATCCTGAATCCTGTGGCGAGGCTGCACCTTGTCACACCATATATATATATATATATATATATATATATATATATATATATAGATAGATAGATAGACAGATATATGCATACATACACACACATACAAATGCTATTTTTCCATCATATCGTTGTTAGTTTTCAGACAAATTCTCACAGACTTTTTTCTGTCCACCTTTTGGAGTCTTGAATGAGTTAAGTAAATGTTATTATTTTATCAAGGCCATGATTCAAGCAACTCAGTAAATACGCACTCAGTATATCTTATTATAAAATGACAAAAAAAAACTTTCTTCTGTTTGCAGTTATTTGATCAGGAAGTTGATAAATGGTATAAGTTCTTTATGTCACATCTATGTTGGTCCAATAAAATATATCAAATCAATTGCTTCTGTGTCACTCATGGTTTGCCAGCAGTTAATTCATTAGATGAGTTCTCCCTTGCCTACAGTTTGACTGTTTCTCTACCCCTCCCCCAAACACACACACACACACACACACACACACACACACACACACACACACACACCTCTCTCTCTCTCTCTCTAACTATAAGATATTTCAGTAGCTCTTATCTGTTGTTTGGAAAGCAGGCTCCAACCCTTTTCTGTCAAAAATAAATTTATGTATTTAGTATGGGTTGTTCACTGAAGACTTGCCATTTTATCAGATATGTTTTGAGAAGTCAAAAACAGTGTCAATTTTTACAACATTTGCTGGGAAAGGGTAACATTTATGAGGTATGAATTTTCTTGAAAGATATTCATCCCCAACTGAATTAGTAGCAAAAATGTTTAAATGCTAATCATTTAAATGTGCAATCTGTTGCATTTTGAAGGGGGTGTAAACAAATCTCCAGTTTAATAGGTAACCAATATTTAGCAAGCAATTTCAGTTTCCTAATGGCCATCAGATAAGCTGCTTGGAGTTATGTCTCCAACATTCTAAAGTGAAAAACGATATTATTTAATTTTAGTTATCAAAGTGATTTGTAGATGTGGAAGAATACATTGAAATGCCAAAAAAAATGAGTTCCATGAAACTCCATTTTCAAGATACAGATAGCAAAATAGCTGTAGGGTCCACCAACAGCCATAAAAGAACACTTGCAACCTTACTAACTTAACCAGCTAGTGTACTGCCTGAATAATATTAACTTTCAGAAGTAGTCAGCTATTGCATCTTATGTCTGAAGTATTTTTTTCTGTTTTGCTAATTAGATAATTTGCTAGCTGTCAATACTAGGTGTGATGTGTTGACCAACACTCTATGTGTCCTCTATGTGTCAGCTGACATAGTCAGTTCTATTCCTCTCTATACAGCACATCAAAGTATTCTGACCTCACTGGTTGGGACATCATTAGTATCTGAGAATAAACAATCTCTGGCTGTTTGGTAAATTGTGACACGTTACCGATTAGGCAGCAAGGCTTGTGATGTAGCAGTGAGTGTTGCTGATGATGTAGTGGGAGGAACAGACCTACTGTTGTTATAACAACTTCCTGGTAAAGCATTGCTTTGTATATCACTCCCAATAATATTAAGTAGAAAACCATCAAATGAGGACATAGAAAAATAAAAAAAACTTCAGAAATAAAAAGTAATAAGGGTCTACTTTAAAACATTTTTTAAACATGTTTGCCTGTTACATTTTGGCACTACTAGCTCTTGAACATCTAAGGGTCAGTTGGCACGGGGAGCATAAAGAGACAATTTAAAAAACAAAAGTTGCCCACATTCAGAAGTTTCAACCTAACATTTATAGCCCTACAGCCAACATTAACACCATGGGTAATGTAAAGAGAAATTAAACCAATAAGTTAACTTTGAAGAAGCTAACTGGAAATAAAAAGACTGCTCCGTCAGAGCTGATTTGATTGAACACTCAGCTCAGTGGCCATCTTACATTTTTCACCCAGTTGAAGATGTTAGAAACTAATGCCCCTCCCACAAAAAATATACTAACTTCTGACTGAAAAGTCTATTGAAAACTCACAAAACACCTCAAAACACTGTGTTTGATTCAAATATCTCCCATCAGATCATCTTAAATAATAGATTATAGATTTTAAAATGAAATTAAATTTAAAAACTCTCCTGGGAAGCTTGTTTAAACAGTTAGGTCTTTAGGGCCCCCTTGAACATCTCCACAGTTGGGGCCTCGCTTAAAGATCTTGGCAGTGAATTCCAGGGGGCAGGGTTGGGAACCTTGAAGGAATGATCCCCCAAGGTCTTCAGTCTGGCCCTTTGAATCAGGTAACCAGGGCCTAGTCTGTACAGGACCTTATAGTTGAGCAAGCCCACCTTGAAGAGGATCCTCCACCTGACTGGCAGCCAGTTCAGGTCTCACAGGACCAAGGTCAAAAGGTAGGTTTTTGGGAGACTCGCCAGCAGCCTGGTGGCTATGTTCTACACTATGCAGCCAGTGGAGGGTCCCTCCATTTACCCTGAGTTATTGAGCATTTCAGTAGTCCAACCTAGAAGTCAAAAAAATATGTACTAGAGAAAGAAGGTCCTCAGGTGAAATCAGGGATTTAATTCAAGTGACATTCCTTAGTTGATAAATATCCACTTTTGACAACAGATGTCACCTGGGCTTCCAGAGTCAATCTGTCATCCAGGATGACACTTATATTTTTCACCCTGGGGGAGGCCGCCAAAGGGGTGGAACCCAGAACCAAGCCTGTCACTGCTCTGGAGCACCCCCCCCCCATCTTGTCGATGACCAGGCTCAATCACCAGCACTTCTGACTAATCAAGGTTCAGTCTCAGCCAGTTCAAGGACATCCAGCCCTGAATCTCGGCCAGGCATTTATTCAGCACTTCAACTGCATTTCCAGTTCCAGGGTCAAATGGCATATACATCTGGGTGTCATTTGCATAGCAGTAAAAACCCAGACTGTATTATATAATGAGCTTCTCCAGGGACAGCATGTACAACGCGAATAACATCGATGAGAGGATCGAACCCTGAGGAACTCAACATGACAGGAGCATCGAGGAGGAGAAATTCCCCATCGCTACTCTTTGCCTCCTGTCTGTGAGATAGGACTCAAACCATTTGATGACTATTCCAGTGAGTCCACAATACAATCTAAGGGGATCCAATAGCACAATGTGGTTCACGGTGACAAATGCTGAAGACAGATCCAGTAGAACAAGAATTGACCTTTCTCCTCTATTTCTCACCCTGAGGAGGTCATTCTGCACCCCATTTCTGTGCTATGCATGGCTCTGAAACTGGACTAGAATGACTCATTGATGTCAAAATCCACGAGGTGCACCTCCAACTGCAGAGCCACTATTTTCTTGACAACCTTCCCTAAAAATTGGAAGTTGGAGATAGATCTATAATTCACCAGGACGTCAGGGTTTAGTGATGGCTTCTTCAAAAGAGGCCTCACTAGCACCTCCTTTAAGATGCCAGGAAAGCATCCCTCTGAGAGTGAGCATCGGGTTATCCTGGTGAACACTGGACCAATGGTTCTCGCCCCTCCTGCTAGGAGATGGGTTGGGCCAGGATCCCACTCACAAGGGGTCCACAGCTTTGAAATTACCTCAGTGACTTCTGCCATCTCAACTGGCTGAAACTCCCCCCAAGCAGGTGGAATTTATCTGCTTGAACCAGGCCCACCACTGCAGGACACATTTTGCCTCACTGGGGATATCTCAGCCTGAATGGAGGACATCCTGTCTGAGAAGAAAAGATCAAACTCCTTGCATAATGTGGTTGAAAATGTTTTTTTCAGCTAAAGACAGACTGGACATAACAGTCTGTCTACAGTCCAAAAAAGCTGAGCAAGTCTATTCTTCCCAGCAGCAATCTCCCTGGACAGGAATTCTGCCTTCTTACAATTGATTGCCCCCTTATAATCATTATAATGATTTCTCAGGACCAGTCTGTCCTCCAAGGACTGGATATTCCATCAGCAATGCTCCAAACTTTGACCCCTGGACTTCATCACCATGAGAGCCCCATCAAACCAAGGGAATCTCATGCGAGAAGACCAGGGTCATATGTGGACTGCAGGGATGGCATTGAGTACCTTGCTGATAGCTCCATTATAGGCCACCACCACCTCACCCATGCTAATCGCACATGCAGCACTCATGTCAGAAAAATCCACTGCCACCAACAGTCCCACTGGGGACAATCCCCTTAAATGGTAAAGTGAATCATCTCAACAGGGAGGAGATTCTTTGGGGGGCAAATGAGAACTCTGATGTTCAATGATCAGACCAAATGACTGAATCAATCTTGCTGTTAGTAACATCAAGTTCCAGCAAGAATACTAAGTCCAAGGTGTGGCCGTGTTGGTGGGTCGCAGAGGTGACTTTCTGTGTCAGGCCCAGAGATGACGTCATTTGGAGGAGTTTGTAACCAAATAGCAAGGATTCATCGTCAATCCAGGCATTACAATCCCCCAGAATTAACCATCTGGGGAACTCCAGCACCTTGTCGATGACAAATTCCGCTAAGTCCTGCAGGAAATCTCCATCCCATCCTGGAGGACAATAGATAGGAAGAATCCTGCAGTCTGCACCTGGACCTCCATGCACTGCCACACATTCAAACAACAAGGTAGACCCAACAGGGTGTATGGAGAGGTTCAAACTTGATCTAAAACAGATGGCCTCTCCCCTGCCACTGCATTCACTCCTTAGGCAGTGCACCACCCAGTATCCAGTGGGGGCCGATACCTCAAAAATTGGCCCAGTGTCACCCTCCAGCCAGGTCTCAGTAATGCAAGTCAGGTCGACTGAGGAAATCAAGTCTGCCATAGCAGCGGTTTTGATCCTCATTGACCTGTCATTGCACAACACTGCCATAACAGGACTAGTAGAGACTTCTGATCTTTTAGCTACCTGCCCACATGGTCCAGTGGGATCCCTGGGGACAAGAGCCAAACGCACAGGGCCCCTCTCAAGGCTCTGTCTAACTCCAGGGCACTTCCTATCCAGACAACCCTGATACTATTTCTCCCACTGTGCCAGCAATGCCCTGCTGCCCAGCCCCCTGCCCCCTCACAATACCCACCTCCCTACATCATCTTTGTGCAACCACTGGGAGAGGGACATCTACAAAAGGATGGAGGTTGCCTAGCAGGGATGTAGCATAAGCTATCAGGGGAGCAGGCCTAACACATTCCAGAATCAGAAAAACCCTCAAACTTAAGAATAAAATTCATTAAATTAAACAAACAGCAAACCTGACTAACACTAAAATTAGCCTTAGCCACAAAGACAGTGGCTAGTCAATGTGACTGCGGGTAAAGCCGACTAACCACAATATCTACTTATACCCCTTAGTGTACCAAGACCAATCAAGCAAACATCCACCACATAACAACCCCACTAATCTTCCCACCCTCCAAAACAATACTTAAGCAACATAAATTAATAAAAGAAAGAAAAACACCTAACCTATTCATACACGCATCTTCCACACTCTAATACAGTTTCCTAACAACAAACACTCCACACTCACACATTGACTACGCTCCACCAACCCAATAACTTAATTTAAAATAGTATTGTAGGAGAACCCAGTCAATCTAGCTGCAGAGGTAGTTTATAAAACTTTAATGTCAATATTTGGAAGTATCCAAGTTCCCTTTCTTTCAGGAGCATATAGTGTTTTCACCACTGAGCAAATCAAGTGTACCCCCCCCCCGCGCAGTGGGTGCTTACATTGATGTCACTTTCCGCGGTAGTGCCTGCCAGTTCCTGGTCCTGTATGGCCCTTGAATGCTCCTGTCAGCTCTATTAATTTTCTGCCAGCTGTGGGGATCAGCAGAGTGCAGAAAAAGAGAAGCCACCATGTGGTGGTAGCCAACCACTGAGCAGTTCAGTGAGTGAAATGCTGCGGTCGGCTCTTCTCTCTCTCTCTCTCTCTCTCTCTCTCTCTCTTTCTCTTTCTTTCTGTCTCTCCCCCTCTTGCACTATGTGACCACTGCAGTGCTTAAAAGTAAAAGCCACACTTTGTGACTTGGAAGCAGCCTGTTAGTATGTGCCCTGGCCCCCGAGGGTAAATAAGATGAAAGGGGGTCTGGAAGTACTTGGAGAAAAATAAAATGTATAAAAAGCATTCTTAAGCACTGTGTATTTGTTATGGATGCTGCATACTTTAAGGAGCAATTGAGGCTACTCATGAATATTAATGAGCCCTGTTGGTGCCCTGGGGGATAGCGCTATGGAGGTAGCAATGGGCACATGAAGCCCTAATTGAAATTTACACTGCAGTCACTGCGTACGGCATTGAAGCAGCTACAAATGTGTGTTCTTAAATAAATATAAAGCTTTACTGATTGCTTGTATTTTTATGTTAAAGTGGGACACAATGTTAACTGTTTACTACTGCAGCAAAGCCAGCCAGGAGTCCAGGAGCCCTAAGGTTCTGTCACTGTTGTTTCCTGGAGATAGTGGGGATTGACTGCTCCCACCAAAACAGCCAGCCAATCAGGCATTGAGGGAACATTCTAATAACTGTTTTGCCTGATTGACAGCCAGTGTGACCAATTGTGATCCTGTTCTGATCCCCCTGAAGATTGGGGGGTGGATTCAAATTTGACAGTTGCCATTTGAAAGCCTCCAGAGGAGGAGAGGATCAGTATGAGAGCTCTGTAGAGAGTTTAAAGGGTTTCCCGGGGCTTCCACAGTCAACAGCCAGGAAAAGCCTTATTTGTTTCCAACATCTGGAAAGTAAAAGGAGGTGAAGTTGTATTTAGCTTCATCTGCTGAACTTTCATAAACTGAAGGTTTGTTTTTTTTAACTCTTTTTCACTCCCCTCTTCCACTGACCTCTCTGGCATGGATTCTCAGTGTTGGCTCTGCCTGCTCCTCTGAAGCTTTGGTTATACTCTCCATGTGTCAGCCTCCTCCCCCCTGCAGTGCTACCCTAACCCCCTGGCTCTGAGTCCCCCCGAGGAAGGACCACCAGTCCTACCGGTGCTCTATCTAGAATGTTGGTGGGTACACTGCTTGTGAGGAGGAACCGGAGAACACTTCCTGAAAGCCCAGCATTGGGTGTGAGGCCACTGCTACTGAACCCTTCTTTGTCTGTCAGCAGAGGAGAGTTTTTCTACATGTTTTCTCCCAGCCTTCCTACCTCCCATGGAGCTTGGATGTGCAATGATGGCCAGCATCTTTCAAGCTCCGCCCCGAGTGCCATATGGCAGTAACGCATGTTCCAGGCTTCCCCTGGCCAATGCCAGAGGTCGCTCAAGAGTGACACTATGCTCTGCACCTCCCTGAGAAGGGAGATCTGTCCATTGGATGCTCGATCTCTCACTGCCCCTGCTGACCCCCGACTGTGAAAGTGTGCTGTTAAACCTCCAAATACCTGTCTAATTCTGTTTCACAAGTCTACTGCAGTAGCACGCTCTGAATATCTTTACTGTCCTTTCCCTTACTTTCCCCCTTTTAATTCCCTTTTTCCAGGCAGGCCACCTGGATAAGAGGCCATTTCTATTACTTTCATTTCATTAAAAAGACAGGTATGGAGCTTCAGTACCCCCCCCCATGATAGGCTACAGTGTATAGACCTAGAGTTTAGCATATTTGGGCTAGTAGTTCCTCTTTTCATGTTTAAGCAATGCCCAGGAGACAAATGTGTATCCCAAATATAGAGGAATTCTCCTCACAGTGCAAGCACTTAGTTTATTTAGGCAGACAAGAAAAATAAAGATAGTAAAAAGATTCAGAATCTGCCTGCTGGTCACCCAGTCCCTTAGTGTGTTGTTGTAAGGTTCCCTAGATATGCCTTAGCAGCACTATTTTGACCCAAAAACAGTTTACTTTTCCTTACTGTTTAACTTTATTATTTTTGGTAAGGTGACATGGAAAGGCAATATGCCAGCAGCACAAATAGTTTTAAACATAAGCAGATTTGAAATTAAAGGGACTGCTTTTGTTTGCTTGTGCTGCAATGTGCAGTATTTCAGACATTGTAAGGAAAATGATGGACCCTTTTCAGTTTTACTCCTTTTCATAGCAGTCTGGCTCCTGTTAATTTTAAAGAGTAAAGCTTACCAGCCTATGACACCGACTGCCTGGGCTCATTCCCGAACCCATGTTACCAGCATGGCACGAGGTGAGGCATCTAGTGCCTTAACCCTCAGCACCACCGGGACGTCCTCCTAAATTGAAGTTGAAAGACAAATTCCCACTAGCACCTGGTAGAGATCTCTTATGCCACAACTGCCATCCTGCCAAGTGTTGAAGCAATCTGAAATCCATTAAAACCTGAGAACAGTGCTGAACTCTTTCTTTGTGCCTGAGTGCTGAACTGAATCCAGTGAAACCAGAGACTGCTTTACATTCACGTTGTTCTGGAGCCAGGTAAGGGACTTGCTTCCCTCAAGTAAGATAAATAGTGTGGTGCCTCCACCAAGAGTAAAATATATAGTGGGTCAGATATTTTTAGCAGTACAACCCCCTGGGATGCTGCACCTGCCCACTTCCCCTTATAGGAACCCCACACATGGAATATCTGAAACAAAAACCCTTAGTTAATACACATGCAGTTATTAACTGTAGCTAATAATATGCTCACTAATGATGTACCCACAAGACAGTCATAAAAAAGGTCAAACAATTTATTTACCTGGGGAGAGTTAGGAAATCCAGGCCCCTCATCCTTGAATTTTGATCAACACATCTCTTCTATCTGTAAATCTGTGAATGTCAAATTTGGGGTTGCCTATAAGACCAATTATGCTATTATCCCTTCTGCTAGATTGACTATTGTACAAGGCATCCTTCTCCTAGCCCTCACCTACAGTATGGTGCTGTTACTTTCTTAGGCACCTCTAAAACCTCTCTACACAGATGGGACACAACTTACAATAACATCTGTTGCTATGCCTCTGCCTCTTTGCATCGCAAACACCATTGTCAGCTCTATGCTGACCTAAAATGGCCCTCTCCATCCACTCACTGACTGCTCTCTCTTGGCTCACTGACTGATAGCATTATCAGATCTGGAACCCCAGCATCACTAGCCTCCATGCTAACCTGGTAGACCAATTCCCATGGCTTAAGGTCACCTGACCAAACCCTCCTGCCTATACTGAGGTGTAAAAGAGCCAAAGGCATCCATGCCTTCTCCCATGTGGCCTCTCACTACTGGAACTCCATCCCTTTGGTTGTCCAACTAGCTCCAAGTCACAACCTCTTTAAAAAAACAGCACATGGATTACTTTACCAAATTAGCCTCATGTGCTTGTATTCATCCACCTTAAGCCCCTCCTCAGACCCTCTGCTGCTGATCTTCAACCTCTGCTCCTAATCACCCTACCACTGTCTCCCATCTTGTCTCCATCCCCCCATGTACTTACACTGAACATCCTTAACCTTAGACATGTCTCAGCCCCCTTCACTCCCCTTTGCTCTCCTGCTTTGATTTGCTGTTTATTCTATTCACATTCTAAGCTTATTCCTTACAATACTTGGCACTTATTTCACTTGTGCTATAAACGCATCTCTGTTAACATTGTGCCCTCTGCCCTCGGTAATTCCCTAATTTTGTACTGACTGTTGATTATCTATATTGTATCTTATTTTTTAACTAGTACTGACTGATTGATTATCTGTATTATATCTTACTATTGTCTTGTTTTTGTACTGTATATCCATCATCTTATCATGTACAAACTGGTTGTTACTTCCCGGGTAGAGATGCAGCAAATTATTAATCCTCCCGCAAAGTGGATGCGAAGTGAGCACTTCGCGTCCACAGAGCACAATGTGAAGTGGACCCTGTAAAGTGCTCACTTCACGTTATTGATTCCACTTTGCATTCTCATTATGCCTTAACGTGAAGTAAGGCGAAATGAGAGGAAAATAGGCACATCACATGGCTTGCAGTACTGTAAGTCACATGCTTTAGCCAGGCAGGAAGGAAGTGAGTCAGAGAAGCAGTTTCACTTTCTCCTCTGCATTTGTAGAGGGAGAAAGCAAAATTGTGAGAGTAGAGGAGAGAAGAGGAGTTTGCTTGGCTTTTGTTTCTTTTTACTGCTTGAACCAGAACAAACAGCTTTTTTAAAAGCTATTTTATTTAGTATTTGTATTGTCTTAGTGTTTTTTTATTAGTGATTTTTTTTTGTATAAGGTTTGTTTTTGTTTTGTTTTGTTTTGTGTGTGTGACTGACTCTGCGTGTGTGTGTGTGTGTGTGTGTCCACTGTCTGTGTGTGTGTCATCCCGTGGACTCAGGAGGATGGAGGTTCACATTAGAGAAGGCGAGTCACTTGCCCATGGGTGCATTAGGAGGGGAGGAGTGTGGACCCATGGGGGAGCGGTCATGTGATATTGGACCGCTCCAGACTCCTGGCCGGTGTTGCTTCCCCTGCAGAAGCAACAGGAGCAGCTGCAGCACCAGTGCCATGGGTGGCTGTTGCACATCCACCTTCCCTGCCACGACCACCACTACCACCACCACCACTAGCAGCAGCTGTTGGGGCTCCAGCAGCACCCCCCCACCACCTCCACAGCCACAGGCGGTGTCCCTGGCAATTGTAGGTCGTGGTGGGACTCTTGCCCGATGCGTGTGGACTGTGTTTGGTCCTCCCTGTAGCTCCCCAGTGTGGGATTTTTTTAGTTGTGTGGGGAGAGACAGCACAGTGGTGGAGTGCTGGATGTGTGGTGTACTGGTGTACTGTGGTCCCCCGGGACACATTTGGGGACTGGTGGCCAGCGCACCCACATGCTGAACCACCACAGGGCAGAGTGGCAGGCTGCCATGGCAGGAGCCAGGTGTCCACCTGCTTGCCCTTCTGTGGCAGTGGCCAAGGGTGCTGCTGTGGTGGGAGATGTGCCTCACAGCAGTCACCGCTGCAGCTGGAGGAGGAGGGCTACTACATCAACTGCTCCACCACCACCACTGCCACCACAGCCACCAGCACCACACTGTCCACCACCAGCCCAACTCTCTGGATTACCCACTGTAGTGGACCCCGCCACAGTCCCCGCAAGCCAATCTGACCTCAGCCTGGTGTGGGTAGCACTCAAGGAAAATAATGCATGTGTCAGTGCTTTGGAGCAGCAGGTTAACAGAGTGGAAGCACAGCAGCAGCAAATCGTACAATGCTGCACCTGCTGCTGGGCCACCATGGCATCCCATGGTATAGTAAGTCAGGGGATTGTTTTATGCCCCCCAGACTCACCCCCACCCCTGACCCCACCCCACTACTGTGTTGTACTTTAATGTGTATTTTTTGTTTGTGATTGTTTAATCATGTACATTTTCCCTTCCAGGAGAATCTTTCTTGCACCACATAGTGCAATACATTTTTGTGAAAACCAGGCATAATTTCATTACAGTGGGTCACGTGATGGAGGAATTCCCGTTCTGAAAATCTGCCCACATTCTGCATCTCTTCTCAGCAACGTTAGGACGTGATGGCAGGGAGAGCACGTGTGTGTGCTCCTTATAGTGAATATCCGCTTGTCCAGCAGGTTTCCAAATGTTTCTTTATGTTATAATGGTCAGTTTGTGGAAAAATGTGTGGCCACGTTTCCAGTAAGAAGAGCATTGTTAGTGGAAACATCCCACATTTCACCACAAAATGAACCTTATAACATAAGGAAACATTGGCTGGGATAGCTGCCGGACATTCACTATAGTGAACCATGCACCTGCGCTCCCCCTGGCATCACGTCCTAACATTGCTGAGAAAGGGTGGCTTTTCTGATTGGTAATTCCTCCATCTCGTGTCTCACTGCAATGAAATTATGGGTGGTTTTCACAGAAATATATTGCACTCTGTGGAACAAGAAATATTCCAGTGGTAGTAATGACCCCACATATTAGTTTATGTGCATCACCATAACTATGTAATGTGGTGAATGTCTGTAAAGCAGCAGCGGAGCAATCTGTTCATAACGCTGACCTATATTTTTTAATGCTATGTTACAACTTCATTTACTTACATTCTGATTGACTGGAATGATACGATAATTTGCAGTAGTTGAGTCTGCTGCACTACCCTTTTTCATGTGTGAAATAATGAAAGGAGCATTCCATTTAAATTGGTGCTGGCCAGGTCTTTGTCATTGTTTTCTTCTGCTTTTCTCCATCACATCAAGTAGTTGTCATATATCACTTCTGTTGTTAATTAACAGTTATGCATCAGGCAGTGTTTTATGATACCACGGAACAATAGTTATTGAAAAGCAGCTGCAAATAAATACAAGCTGGTCCGAACAATATTGGAAGATGTGCTCATTTTTTTTCATACATGAAAAAAAGTAGTCAAGTAAGTAAAGCAGACATAAATTGTGAGAAGAATCATATCATTCAAGTCACTCACGACTCGGAGGTAAGTAGTGGTGGCTGTCACAATGTAAAGTAGCATAAAAAAGTAGAGTTCAGAATAGTGAGGACATTCTTGCAATGTTGCTTTAATTGTAAAAATCCAGTATGACATTATGAGCTCACAGCAAAAATCACAGAACACACAAAAGTGGCACAGAGTCCCCAGATTTTTTCTGCAGGCCCAGAATGCATCCTCCTTGTGTGCAGAAAATTGACAAGTGGTAACGAAGTGAAATTAGACTGTTTCAGCACATACAAAGTCCCCCAGAATTAATGGTGCACTCAGTTATGCACATAACAGTGGCACAGAGTACCCAGATTATTTCAGCAGGCCCAGAATGCATCCTCATTGTGTGCAGAAAATTGACAAGTGGTAACGAAGTGAAATGAGACTGTTTCAGCACATACAAAGTCTCACAGAATTTATTCCGCAGTTACTCATGTGTGCAGTGCCCCTAAAATGATGACCATGAGACAACTGTTGCTGGTCCAATGTATGCTGCGATGCGAGCAAATGCAATGTGATCATCTCAACTGGATGGAAGGGTGCCCTTTGTCTGTACACTAATAGTAGCCTTGGTGAGTTGATATATATAGATATATATATTTCTGTAGTTTGTAGGTGAAGGGTGTTGACATGAACATGTACTCATGGTATTGTTCTGTATCACAGGTCACAGATACTGTTGGTGTGCACATTCCAGTGCTCGATTAGAACTTTATGCATAGAAATTTGCAATGGATAACTGTCAAGCACATGAAGGTATTTTTTTTTTGTGGTGGTTGAAGCATATTTGTAGGTTTGTCCGTAATGGTTACTTATTTTCTTACTTCTTCACAGATTTCATCTGCATCCTTTTCGAGTCTGGTGTGATGGTCATGGTCATCTAATGAAATGACTTCTGCATGTTGCATGTGCACCCCAGCCTGGGGGGACCTGATGTGGAAGAACTTGTTTAGATAAAGTCGCTTTGTCAGAACAACAAAGCATCTGGAAGTTTCCTATAAAAAGAAATGAATGACTTCTTACAACTTAATTGTTATGTGTCCCTCCCTGGTTCTCAAATTTCAATCCCTAAAGTCAAGTTACATTTCAATGACACATCTTGTCAAGTAACACAACCTGTTGTGTGCAATATTTACTGCAGTCTTTACAAAACAATGAAATGGGTGAAATAAAATCTTCACATGGATATTCCATCGGTTCCTCTATGTACGGTACAGCTACAGCATCATTCCCAAAAAGTTTTAGCAATGGAGCCTTTTTTTGTTACCGTGTAAAAGAAACAAAAGAAGTGCACTGTATGTGTCTTACCACTGAGGCTCTGAAAAGCTACAGAAAACAAAACATACAACTTAAGGAAGTGAGGCAGCATAACAAACATGAGTACACATACTCACTTTATGGTTTAAATATTAAGAAGCTGGTGGTGGTGGTCCATGGGGGGTAGACAAACTCTTGGTGGCAGACTTGGATAACATCAGTCCCAGTGGTGGTGGTGGTCCATGGGAGGCAGACAGGCTCATGGTGGCAGGCTTGGATAACATCAGTCCCGGTGGTGGTGGTGGTCTGTGGGAGGCAGACAGACTCATTGTGGCAGTGGTGGCAGTGGATAACATCAGTCCCGGTGGTGGTGGTCTGGGAGGGCCCACCACCTTTTCAAGTACTGCAGTTAAAACCTGCGAACATTAACCACATCATCATCCTCATAAAGAAAACTGCCCTCACAGTCATCGATGTCTGAAGTCTGACAACTGGGAAATTCTTTCTCCATTGTGTCATCGTCTACATCAGTGGTGGGCCATTTCAGGCAGCCACTGCCAGTGTCACCAGGATGCTCCATTTCCACATCTGCAAGACCACCATGACTAGGCTGGGGTATGAATACCGAGGTTGCAGTCTGTGCTGGTATGTGCCTCTCATTCATTTTAATGAACATTAGCAAAGCAACATTTGTAGGAGACAGGTCTGACGATGATCCCTGACTATTGCACCTGCTGAGCTGAATACCCTCTCAACACTTACACTGGAGGGTGGGCATGTGAGGTACTTCAGTGCCACTGCAGTTAGCTCTGGTCATTCACTGACCTTTCCATTCCAGTACAAAAGAGGATCTTCACTTATTGTCAGATGCCTGTTTTCAGACAAATATGACTCAACCATTCTCTGTGCTGCACTAAGTCCAACTGTTGATGCATCATCCTGTTCTCCCGAATCATTTATTTCACAAATACCCACTTGGGACAAAGCCTCCCAAAGTGGGTTGATGCCACCCACTTTGGATGACAGACCACCTGGAACTACAGTCCCCTTCCCCTTGCAGGATATGCTTAATTGTCCTCCAGGTACACCTTAAGCCAGATTATCCTGCTGAGGTTTGCTGACCTTGGCACATGACTTCTGCGCCCCATGAACCAAGTACACCTGTTGACCACTGATATTTTTTACCTGTTCAGGCCCTCCCTCCAGTACTGATGTAATGTTTGTATCGGGGGTCCAGCATTGTTGCTATGGCAAAGTTGACACTATGCTGAATGCTCACAGTGTGACGATTATGGTCGAATACTGTCAGCATGTGTTGCAGCAACATACAGCCACCACCATCTCCAACAACATCAAGGCTATGCTGTACATTCACCAATGTCTGCCTCAGCACCTGCAGCAGTGGAATTGATTGGCTAATGGAGGCAGATTAGCCACTCACTGCCTGTGTGGCATGTTCAAAAGGCCATAAAATTGTTATTACAGAGTCCATGAGGCGCCACTGTTCAGTCGTCATGGACATGGATGCCCTGGAACTGTTACGGCTAGTGTGCATAACAAGATATTATGAGATGGTTTTGTATTATTCATGCAACCTCTCTGCAATGTATAAGGTGGAGTTCCATCAGATGACAACTTCCGGCTTCAAGTGGTGCTGAGGCAGGCTGATTTGTATCTGCAACTGCCGCAGTTGGTCACGGGCCTTTCCAACTCTTGAAACGTGAGACCAGATACGTTGTGCAATGGTCAGCATTTCCTTTATATCAGAGTGCTGCAGAAACTTCTGAACCACAAGATTTAAACAGTGGGCCAAGCATGGAACAAGAAAAAAACACCATTAGTGATGCATTTCACCACATTTGACCCATTGTCACTTGCTATGAACCCAGTTTTCAGGGACATAGGGTTTAGCCATTTGTCAATATCAGTAAGTACCGTGTCCAACGTGTCCTCACCAGTGTGTGAACAGGTCACACTGTGCATAACAATTGTTGCATGTTGGCGAATTCCACGAAGATTGCTACCATGACAATCCACCTTACTGCACTGATTATTCACACTACCAACATCACAAACAACCCCCGGCACCTGTACCCAGTGTACAGTTATACATAAATATGAACTCCCCGCTGTTTTGCCACTTGTACACATATCCATACTTAAATGGATGAATGGAGAGGAGGAATGTTGAAGGGCATGTCTTACTGAGTTGGACACAGTGCAGAACAACTTGAGGACTGCACGAGTAGAAAAGTATGTCCTGGATGGGACTTTCCATTTTGAACAGGCATGTGCAGCAAACCACCAGAACCCAGAATTCTCCACAAAGGAGAAGGGCAAAAGATCAATTGCCAGCATTTCTGCTACAGCAGCATTAAGTTCATGTGACACTGTATGATCGGAGGGGTACTTCAGCTTCTGCACAAAAGCACTGTGTAACATGGGCTGACTTAAATGTTTTACATGTGGAGTGTTGTTGGTCACAGATGGTTGTGCTCTGTGATGAATGGCATTGGCAAGGGGTGGAATGTGGACATTTGATGAAGACAGCTGCACAGGTGATAGTGACAAACCCAGAAATTATGTTATTTTGCCAGATTTGCCAACCAGGGTTGATGTGCCACTTGCACTAGACATACTACATTCACCACCACCACCTCATCATGCCTGTAATAATCCTCTGCTCTTATTATCGCACTACTGCACATGTTTAATTTTCTACTGGGCTTAACAGTCATGGAAGGGGATAACATGCTGGCTATGGTTGCCGGTGACATGGGTGAATGCCCCATTGTGGTATTAGCTGCCAGCTTGTGCTGGGTCCACAGAGCCAAGTGCCAATTCTTAAGATGCGTATGCTGTCCTCCTGTTCCCAGATGGCTCCCCTTTTTACCTCGACTCACACGCACATGGCAAGCCTAACAGATTGCAACTGAATCATCATTTGCATCTTGAACAAAACAAATCCCAAGCAAGGGAGTGTGATGCTCTGCTTTTAACATGTCCATGATGTGGCTTATTTACATCTGTTATTTTAAGCACTGAAGTGGGGGGGGCACATGATGTTTCTGGCACTGCACACCTGGACTGCAACTAACCACCATGACTTCCTATCATATTGATTACTGGGTCATCATCATTGTCATCATCAACTAAAAGCAGTAGTTCACAAGTTTTTATGGGGGGGGGGGGAATTCCTGCAAACAGACTCAGACACAGCCACTTTTAATTTCTTTTTCTCCAGTTCCCAACTGGTGTCAATTACATCATCATCATATTCATCAACTTCACTCACATCCACATCTTCTGCTTAGATGCTAGTATGTGGACTGCATGTTGCAACAACATCAACATCATCATCACCATCACATTCATCATCAGCATCTACAGCACCATCACCTGATATTTTTTCACCACACTGTGAATCACTGCATGGAAAATGCATTACGTTAAGTGCCACAATGGATGGAATATCACATTGTATGCTATCGTTGACATGATCATCAGAATGCTCAGGTTCAGTTACTGGGATGTTACTGGGAAGTATGACATCATCTACGCTGCCACTCACTTGCACTGCTTCACACTCAATATGTTTGGATACGGTAAACTGGTCAGATTTAGAACTGATGCAACACTACTAATACTACCTCCTCCACCGCTAACACCAGTAACACTATCACCACTGGCTGGGAAAACATCATCTCCTCCAACCATGAGTGAAGCTACTGGTTCAGCTGTAAAAAACATTGCAGGAGAAATACGTTTCCTCACATCAGCAATGCACTTCTATGTCTGCATACTACTACCACACCCACATACCATCTTACTGCCAACATTACCATGGCGAGAAACAGCTTTGCTTGCACATTTCTTTGCAGGCATTTTGGGGGGATCAACCACAAATATTATTACCAAATTCAGATTTTGATATGTTCACTTTCTGACTGGAGGAATGCTGGCTGGATGTGAATCAAAATAAACAACTGTGGCTTCAGCAGCAGATAAGAGACTACTCTGAGAGTGTCACATAATTAAAACAACTTCAGTAACCAGTGATACTGATGGGGTCACAAAAACAATCCAGTCTGGTAAAAAATACCTTTTGAATGTGGGGGGGGAGCACTGAACACAGACAGTGCTGATTTTTATGGCACTACAAGCAGCAAAACTAAGAACAGAGAACACAATTGCAGTACAAAATCAGGCAGCTGCAGTTGATAGCAGGTTCACACTGCTGCACTTAGTTGCACTTACACTAGCCTGTGTCACAATAAAAGGCATATTATTTGATGTATGCAACACTGCACACACACTCACACACAACACAGAACAGTTTGTGTACAATGCTGAATGAGGAATGTGCCGCAAATGCAATAGTTCAGTGCACTATGCCACGTTAATGTGAATTTCTAATTTAAACAACCTGACCTTATGAAGTACTGCACCACATCCACACAGCAATCAGCAAGAACATTTCTACTATATTACTATGTGTACAAAAAGTACATTAACACAATCAGTTATATAGCAAAAATATAACCAAAAAACAAAGAAATCACTAGTTCTCCAACTTAAATCTACCTACACCACAGATACGCCCCTCCCCCACAGCACACTTTCACTGTTTTTCACCACACACACTCAATGTAGTAAATTAACATTCAAAATTCACACACAAACAAAAACGCTAGATGATATGAACACAGGAGGGATTCCTACAATCGATGAACTAAAGTTGGATCTCCCAAAAAAATGCTTTTTGAACAGCTTTTACAAGATTCCTATTATAGACAGCAATCAGACCACACTGGCTCCTACTCCTTCCTACTCATACTGCCCCGAGCTGAGGCTGTGCAGATCAATATAAAGCCCATGTGACCTGAAATCCCATGAATCACTGCAAAATTCACCTTTGGAGCTCAAAAACAAGGCAAAGTGAACTGCCACCTATGCACTTCACCTTAAGATTGGAAGAGTAGTGGCCCGGGGGAAGTAATGCAAAGTCAGTGTTTCTAATGGATTTTGTGTTTCTCATTATAATTTGAAGTACTCTGCTTCGCATTGTGGAGCACTCGGATAATCCACCTCTGCTCCGTGAAATGCTTCATGGAGCGGATTGAGCCCACTTCGCCCACCACTACTCCCAGGTCATGTCTGAAAATAGGCATTTCTATGTCTAGCACTCCTCACCTGGTTACCAAAAACAAACAAATAAATAAATGTTGTTGAGTCCCGCAAGGCAGGGGTAGTAGCCCTTTTAGACTTGGAGTCAGGGTTACATCTTTGGGGCACCGTTGGGATTTATTGTTTCCTAGTTGGGCGCCACATGGAAGCCATTGCTCACTAGGGCTGGGCACTGACCCCCAAACCCCCAAATCCTTGCTTACGCTATGGCTTGTAGTAGGCTAATTGACTTTTGTGAGAGTGAGGATGTGGACCCTGAAAAGTAATTTTGCTCCTGGGAGTCCCCCCTCCAGGACAGACAGGGAAAAGATAGAATAGGCTTTGTCAGTGGTCAAATGCCTTGGTCCAATTGCTGTGAGAGATACACTGAAGGACTCTGCTACTAAGACTTTAAATGTGCTAACTGAGTGTCAACATTTTGTTGATTCCACTAGAGTGCCCAGTGTACTAACCACTGAAGGTCCCAGTGTGGCATGGACCATAGTGACTCAGGCTAGTGTGACTCACAAAACAAAGGCCTTGTACAAATCTGAGGGATTTAAGAAGAACCCTTAACAAATGTACAATACCAGATCAATACAATGTGTCCAGAATTCAAGTTGCCTTGGATTGCTTTAGTGGAAGCAAAATGTTTTCAGTGTTCAACCTAAGAAGAGGGTACTACCAGATACCCATGGCTTCACAAGACAGACAGAAAACTGCTTTTGTATGCCCTCTTGGTTTTTCTTAATTCCTCAGAATGCCTCAAGGTATCTCTGGCACCCCTATCCACCTTTCAGCATCTAATGGAAAGAGCTGTTAGAGATATGAATCTCTTTGAATGTTTGATCTACCTTGATGATGTCATAGTGTTTGGGAAGACCCTGGAGGAGCATGAGACCAGATTGTTAAAGACTCTGGATTGATTGTAGGAGTTCGGCCTCAAGCTTTCCATCGACAAGTGCAAATTTTTCCAAAATGCAGTCCAATACACGGAGCACATTGTATCAGCTCAGGGTGTCCAAACTGATTCCTGTAAAGCTGAAGCACTAACTACTTTTCCAAAACCCAAAAATCTAAAAGACTTGCACCATTTTCTAGGATTCTGTGGGTATTACAGAAGATTCATTAAAAATGATTCCCGAGTGGTGAGGCTACTACTGAATTTGACACAAGGCTATCCACCCATCTGTTGGAGCAAAGGCTATAGTATCACTTTTATAATACAGCATTTGGATTCACCTTAGACTTTACCCAAAAAATATTTTCCAAATTCCCCAAAATATGATATTATCCCTGTTCTCCAGGTTCACAATAATGGCAATAACATTTCTTCCACACCAAGAAGTATGTAAAATATGTGGCCCCAATATTCAGAATGCACCCAGCAATGGCGCAAGTGGTGGTGCAGTACTACTGAGGTGTGCTGCAGCAATTAAGGGAGATACTGATAGGAGATGGACCATGGTGCATCACCTCTAAATATGGCACAGAATGCACCAGACGCATATGCAATGCACCGGTGCATCCCCCAGACAGGTAGGACCAGGAATGCTCCAGTGCAACTGTCTCTGCGCTGTGCTCAAGTACCAGATATTCAGACATGGACATGCAAATGGGGCCATAATGTATGCAAGGGGCAAATGGGGCCATTAACATGTCATTATGGCCCCATTTGCATGCATTAGATAGGGCAGGCCAGCAAAATGTGCCTGGCACCCTGCACAGCATGTGGTGTGGATAGAGGGGGTCCTGGGGAACCCCTCATAGTGGTGATCACTGTAAAACACAACATTAAATCATCCCTGGCAGTCTAGTGGCACTTCCTCCCCACCTGTAAGCCCAAGCACCATAGAAATGTATAGGTCCATTCCTGGTGAACCAGTGGTACCCTCCCACCCGCCCATAACCCCGATCACTGTAGAATTGTAAACTCCCATTCCCTGGTGGTTCAGTGACACCCCTCCCTTCTCGTAGCCATACCACCCATACATTAAACTGTACCAATCCCTGGTAATGTAGTGGTGCCTCCACCCCAACCATATCCCTGATCACTGATCATCCAAGATAGCACAGCTGCCTGGTGGTCCAGTGGCCCCCCCAACCCTCACAGGCCCCCTTGCCCACCCAGTACCCTCCAGTCATCAGCGGACAGCTGCAACCTGCCGGCATACCACCTGGCTGCCCACTGAATGACATTGTACAGTATGAGCTGCAATGCCATTGACCTACACTGTGGACTAATGGGCTCACAGTGCATACTGTGCATGTCACATACAAATATGTGAATCAATAATGGTTGGGGTTGGGGAACCACTAGACTACCAGGGATTGGTACAGTTTGGTGCCACTATGGGCAGGGAGGAGGGGGTATCACTGGACCACCAGGGACTGGATTTCTACATTTATATGGTGATCAGGGTTCTGGGCCAGGTGGGGGGTACCACTGGATCATCAGGAACTGGATTTCTACATGTGTATGGGAGTGCATTACAGGTGGGGAAGGGATGCCACTAGACCACTAGGGTACATATGGGTGCTCGTGGGTGGTGTTCTGGGTGAGCAGGTGGCCACCCATGGCTGGCGGTTGTTGTGTTGCCCCATGCAGTACGGCAGCCAGCCTTGGGTGGCCAGTATTTGAGTCCTTTTTTCAGGCTCAACTTTGTGCTCCAGTGTGCAGTGCATCTCAGGGTTGTGCCAGCATATGCGCTGCACATCCTTGGCTGAATATCAGGATGTGCCATTTATGCATGGGCACACCCCTTTCAGAGGTGCTGCATACACTATAATTGTGTCCCAGCACATTGGGACTTGTGCTGCCAAGTTCTCCTTTTGAATATCACCCCAGGGTGCATTACTGGGGTTGTGTACAGTAGGTGCAACTCAGTTGCGCCAGGTGCAACTCCTTTGATTATCACAGCCTATGTATTTTACCCACATATGTACAAATTCTAAATATCCCTAATTAGCATAAATATCAAGCATAATGAAAATAATGTAAACAACAAAATTGTTTCAGAAAATCAAGCAAACCAATAAAGCAAACAAACAAAACAAATTTCAGCAAATAAACAATGCAAATGAATCTGCCATATTTAGCATAATAAATTGCATTAGCTATATACTAGGCTTTCAGTATACTTAGTATTTCGCATAACCAATTTATTTTCATGAGAACTTGCAACAACTCTTTACATTAGTGTTTTACATTATATTTTCATAAAACCCAGTTTTAACTTTTTAGATCATGCAAAATATATTTTTCTCAGTTTAAACCTTTTAAGCTATATACCCCAAATTCTCTAGTTTAGAGGCAGTTCCCTTGTTACTTTCCCAGATAAGCCAATTTAAATTACTAAAGCTATCAATTAAAAATTAATTAGTAAAAGTTAATAAAATATACTGGAATTTCTGGTTGTAGAAGTGGTTTCTTCTTGCCCTCTTAATGTAGAAATCTTGGTTGAGTCTGGCTCTGAGTAAGAAAATCTCTTTCAGTCAGCCTGTCTCTTCTGTTTTTCCATGGAACTTGAACTGGAACCTTTTCTTGCATCCATTTGGAATGTCACTAATTATTAAAAGTCAGTTTGAAGGATTCAATAGGAAACATCAGACAACAGGTTTTGAACAGTCCTATAGCAACACTTGTATTAAAAAACGTTCTTGTGGATAGCAAAGTTGTCTTAATAACTGGTTTCTGACTTCATGTTAATTTATCTGTGCTCAAACCTTAAGACACGGGACTCCTTTTATTCACAACACTGCATGGCTTGCTTTGGCTGTGAATTTTAAAGTCAAGTTTCTAGTCCAGGCTTTAGCAAGCAACATTACTTCAGGCAAAACGCTCAGTAAATAAAATACAGACCTTGCTTCATAACACAATGAGAATGTCCTTGTATCAAGAAGTTTGCGTTCAGAACTCCTGGCAGTGCTGCATAGACTTTCAAGCTTATCCTTAGCTCCCCCTTCTGGATATATCATAAGTTAACCAAGGCTGGTCCCAGTATTCCAAATTCAGGCACGGTCTAAGCTTATTTATTTATTTATTTAACAAATTGGAAAGACCTTTGAGCCAAGTGCTCTTTTACAGAAGTTCCACATCTAGTCACAAGAATAGCAAATTACAATGGTTTCAGTAAGTAGTACAACATGAAGAAAGTAATTACATAAACAAAAGAACAATATGGCAAGATAAATATTGTGCCAAGTGCAGCCAGTGGCCTTGTCTGAAGAGAAGTGAAAGGGCTTACAAGGAGAGAAAATACAGGGGTGAGTTGGGGGGTGGAAGGAGAAAAAAGGGCAAGGAGAGAGATTCCACAATGAAGCTTGAGCAGGAAAGACTCACTGGGTGAGGGGTAGCAGGCTAGAACAAGATGAGGAAACAGAGGAGACAGGGAGAAGTGGGAGTGGAGGGATAAGGGAAGGGGGATGAGGTAGGATAAAAAGAGGGCAGGAATGGGAAAAGGATAAGGGAGGAAGTGCTGTGAGTGGAATAGCACAGCAGCAGCATAGGGCTATACAAGGGCAAATGGTAAAAGAGGGAGGTTCAAGTGCATTTAGCTGTCCGCAAAGATTAGGTATAGCAGTCACAAGATGCTCTGAAAACTAGGAATTGATGCAGCTTCTGCTTTAATGGTTCCAAGGTTTCAATCTCAGGAGGAAGGGAATTAATTTAATTAACAGCTCTAACTGCAATGGATCACTGTCGGAGAGAGATTCAACAGCTAGGGATAGTAAAAGTTTGGCTCACAGAACTTTGTGTGCTCAGAGTGCCCCGGAAGGGACTAAAAAGCTGAGGAGAACCTGGTGGTAGGAGACCAAGATCTGCCTTCTTAGCCATAAGGAAGACTTAATATTCAATGTGAGCCTGGAGTTGAAGCCAGTTTGCTTGTTCGTAAAGGTCACAAGTGTGAGTACAATACGTTGCACCAGTTAATAAATGGCAGGCCTTATTCAGAGCTGTGGTGAGCCGACGTAAGGTTGTTTCTGTGGCAGAACCATAAATGACCAAACCATAGTCAATAATAGACACAGTTGAACACTGGATAGCCAATCTGAGGGCTTCGGTAGTAAGGCAGTGTTTATGCCTATGTAGAAGGCTTAAGCAAATGTTAACTACCTTGGAAACATTCTTAACAGGGTTGGAGAAGGAGAGCGTACTATCCAGAGCAACTCCTAGGTATTTAAAAGATTGAGTCTGATCCAGGATAACACCCGCACTGTTTTTAATCACCAATTGTTTAGCTTTGTGCTTGCTGTGGGTACCATGGAAGAGCATGACCTTAGTCCAACTTATGAGAGATGAACCAGTACTCAGTTTCAGTAAAACTTTTCTGAAGTTGGGTGTGAAGGAGGGTAGGGTCAACAGTCTTTGAGAAAATGACCGCATCATACACATAGAGGAGTACTGGTCCATAACAGGATGCTGGAAGATTATTGAGGAAGGTGTTAAATAGAAGGGGTCCCAGTATTGATTGTTGAGGATCTCCAGAGCAGACAGGCAGTTTAGCAGAAAGGGAAGACCCTATTCTCACCTGCTGTGTGCAATTTGCTAGATAGCTGGTGAAGCACTTTAGGGTTTCTGAAGATATACCAAGCCCAGCAAGTTGATGTATCAGCAAATGGTGATTGACCTTGTCAAATGCTTTAGACAGGTCAATAAAGGTTGCACCAACAAGTTGACCCTGATCAAGAGTATGGAGAATGAAGCCTGTGAATTCCAGTAGGGCTGTAGATGTGCTGTGCCCTTTCCAAAAACCATGTTGTTGGACACATTGTAGGTTGTATTTTTCCAGGTACTCCACAAACTGGTCAGCAACAATCCATTCAAGTGCTTTGGACAGTGGGGGAAGAATAGATATTGGCCTGTAATTCCCAGTTAGTAATCTGTCCCCACTCTTAAAAACTGGTGTAACCAGAGCAGATTTCCAGATCTGGGGGAATTGTGAAAGTATGAGGGAGCAGTTGAGAAGCTTGGTGAGGGGGAATAGGACTTCATCTAGAGTTAGGGTAAGACATTTTAGGTCAAGAGAATCACTGCTTGTCCTAGTTCCTCCTAGAACCTTATGTAGGTAAGTCTTGGTCTCGCTTTCCAAGATAGTTTTGAAATAGAAACATGGGTCAGTAGAGGCCTCTTTTGATTTGGTGGACACAGGAGCTGTGCTGGGTAGTTCTAAGAAATTTGGCGGCAGAGTTTGGCTAAGGTCTGTGAAGGATGAATTAAATGTGTTGGCAATTAACAAGGGGTCATGGGTGATAGATCCATCAACATTTAACATAGCTGGAGCCTGTTTGGAAGCTTTCCCAGTGATTTCCAAGAGGTTTTCTCAGAATTCTTTCCCTTCAGCCCAGGTCTTGTAAGAATGTCCTTATAGTAATGCACTTTGTGCTCATGGATAGCCTTAGTACATGTGTTCCTGGCCATCTTATAGGCATGTATGTCAGGTTGACTGCAAGAGGTCCTGGCCCTATGCCAGAGGTGGTCACAATCTTTAATTTGAGCCAGAAGGCTAAAAGAGATCCAGGGATTATCAAGTCCCTTGATCCTACATGTTCTAAAAGGGGCATGGATGTCACAGGCTTTATTGAAGTGTTAAATGAAGTATTGTAAAGAAGAGTCAATATCAGGTTCGGTTTCAATGTAAGACCGATCTTGTTGACAAAGGTGAGACTTTAGTGGCTGCGGGTGACCATGAAAGAGCACTCTGATAATTTGTTAGACCAATAACACTTGGTAGGAGAGTGATCACTGACAGTGTTTGGCAATACTCCAGAATGGGAGATATGTGTTGGATGATTCATTATGACCCAGTCCAGGAGTGTGCTAGCCCCAGTCTTATAGTTTATCCTGGCTGGAGTTGTTATTAACTGGGTAAAGCTTAGGCCTGTTAACTCATCCCTATTCCTTCTGGCACCTGGCACGAGCCAGTTGACATTAAATTCACCTAACAGGATGGTTTCTGTGTCTTGTTTTAGACTCATGATGCAGTTCATTAGGGGTTTTAAGCCCTGTTTGGCAAGGTCTGGGGGAATATAGACTGAGCCAATGTTGAGGACCTTGTTGTGTGCATCAAGCATAACCTCAACAGCAAGGATCTGAATATTCATAGCTGGTTCAGGGAGGGAAAGTGGATAGGCCAGCAATGACTCCTTTAGGTATACGGCACAGCCACCTCCTCCTCTAGATAGTCTGTCCTGTCTGAAAAGTGAGTAGCCTGGTAGGATGATGGTTGAGTCGGGGTAGATGGTGACAGCCATGTTTCGACGACTGACAGGATGTCAGGATCATGTACCACAACCCAAGCATTGAAGGCATCAAATGTTTTAACAGACTGCAGATGTTCATACTGGCCAGGACAAGGGTACCCTCTTTTTGTTGCCATTGACTCCATATGAAGGATGGCCTGGATTAGGCCTAGTAAAAGTTATGAAGCCATTAAGGTTTCAGTCAAATTCTTAACTAGACTGACATAAATCCTCTTACATCGGTGTTCAGTCAAGACTGAGGGTTGGGCTCTGAGTTTTTTATATATGATCCTGCTGTGAGTGGTGTCATCACCAAATTCTGTTTGGTTCTTGCAGATGAAAAATGGTGAGAGTGACCATGCCCCTGCAAAGACTGCCCACTAACTCCAAATCCACTTTTATCTTGAAACTGTTTTCTTACATAATTTCTTACTGCCAATTAATTTAAATTTTAAACTTAGATATTTGAAATTCTCTCATCTAATGAAGCATTTTGGTATGTTTCCCATATTCATATGACTAATATTTCCCAAACTAGACTATTAAAGGTTATAACCTCATAATTTTAATAAAACGTCTTAAAATAAAGTGATAGTTTATCTCTAAATAATCTAAGCTACAGAATAACATAAGATTTGTTCATAAAATATATTCATAAAAGTTTTAAACATTAGTTTTTTATCCAAGCACATGGAGTTCTTTGTTTTGTAAAGAAGCAATACATTTTAAAATGTCAAAAGATTATTTTTAGATGTGTATTTTCTTTTCCAAAAAGCATGTTACCCACTTAAAAATTATTTTTGTGGTCTCCTCAGGATGTCAGCTATCATGAGAGACAACATTTGTCTATTTATCAATAAAGGCTGCTATTTCAAATAATTTTGCACTTAACTTTTTTATTTCTTTAACTTGCATCCATGAAAATTAGTGATCTTATTCATTATACTACTATCCATCATCTGTGAAATTTTCAGACCAGCACCATATTGCATTGTTAAGTTACAAATAAAACTTCTTATTCCTATACAAAGTTTAAACAGCATTGAGTTTTTTTCTCAAGTAGGCTGGTACCAGTTACATGACTTTCTCTCTGAGGGTAACCATGGATACCCTACTCTGGAATGTCCATACCAACCTAGTATTCAAAAACATGTCTATAAATCAGTCAAGAACACAGGAATGCTTCTCTTGAGCCAGTTACAGAATGTCAGGAATGCAAGCTAGGCCCCCTTTATCTCTGTGCTAGTATAGTCAGAGTCTATAATATCATGGCTTAAAAAAAAAAAACTGAAGTCTTCACTTAGTTTTAGGCAAGAAACTCATCTGCCATATATGGGAAAAGAGTTACTCTGCCAGGAAGCAGAGATTTTTTCCTTCTTTAAACAAAAAGCAGATTCCTTGTTTTTAAGATTCAATTAGCATTTTGTGTTTTGGTTTTTAAGAATTTATGCAAACAGTAATCTTAACCAGAAACTATAGTAAAAATTTCCATAATTAACAAATTAATAATTAAAAATCAATTTTTGATAATACAAATAAAATCATTTTTCCATCAAGGGTTTTGTTCCTACATTTCCCCTCTTTTGAATTAAAAATGCACCCTTAAATGTATTTTGTAATTCAAAACTATAATCCTACTGTATACAAGTATGTAGTTTAAACATAAGGAAAATTAAACACAAAACACAAAGTCGCATCATCATGTTGTAGCCTATGACATCATCAGTGCATGGCATCATCACATGTGGCATAATTGAATGTGACATCATAGTTGTAACATCACTAGATGACATCATTGAAGATGTACCTTTTGGCATAGAAATATGAACAGCACTACATGAACAGACATGATTAAACTATGTACACTTTTTAAATGACATAATCTTTTACTGTACACTGTTTTAAGCATTGTACAAATACAAGTAATTCTCATTGTTTATTAACTTTAAAGTTCAGTATTACAATTAACATTTTCAGCTTGACTCTTGTTCATTATTTTCACTCTTTTTAGGTTCTTCTACTTTTTCAATCGTTAGTATTATAGTACATATAAAGCTAGTAGTCTCAGTGTTACATTTCATAAGTTATGTCCCCCCATGTGCTGAAGGTACTACTAAACTGGGCCCTTGTAACCATTACCAATATTTACCAAGATAGCATCCCTTGATTGGTAGTTACCTTTTTGGTATTACACAGATTTAAGTTTAAGGTATATTTGTAGTGTACCTTTTTAGCAATTATACATTCATTTGTGATTCCTTAATGAAATTACAAATGTTTTCTACCATTTAGTTACCTCATTATACTTTTACTAAATTAAAATAAAAACCTTCACTATTTTTGTGCACATTTTCTTTAAATAAAAATAAAATTAAAATTAGAATCAGACTTATTTAACATATCATTTTCTTTTTTTAGGATGCATGTGGTGTTTTGCTCTAAACCAGTGCAAGGGTATGGATACCTGGGTAACCTGAAGTTCAGTTACCCCACATTATTGGCATAATTTAAAAACATCTCTTTCAATGGAAAGAGTATTTACAAACAAGCATTTTTCCAATTTTAGTTTTACAAGCATACAATTGTTTAACTTGTTGTTTAAAATCAGACAAAGTAAGTTTTGCCTGAAATTACAGTATCTTATTTTTCAACATGTTATTCTTCTCATTGTTATCCACTTTAGTTTTACATCACCAACTACATATGTTTTTTTTAAACTCTTTTGTTTTATCTCTCTTTTTAGTTAATACCTCCTGTTAGTTTCCCCCAATCACTGGAACAACTCATATCTGAATTATAAAGGATTCCCCCTTTCACTTTTTGGTAACCACAGTTAGTTTTAAAAGTGACAAGCCCTGTTTTTGGATTTATGTACTTGAAGGAAAAACATGCATTACTATAATGCACATATCTGGGCAAAGTGTGGGATGGATCTTTAAATCCATATTACTACTGCACATTAGGCACAAAGAATATAGTTTATAAGACACTTCTTTCCATTAACCCTATCAGACAATTCCTTGACTTTATCTGAAACTGTTACAGTGAGTTCACTCATCACATGGCACACATGAGCAATAGTTTATCTAGACCTCAAGGCTGGTGATGTCACTTTATTGGGTTAATATTTCCCCTTACTTGTGACTACAGAATGCACAAGCAGTAGTACAAGTGCATCTATCCCAACACAAGGGAGATTTTAAGCCTTGCATGAAGTACAGGATGTAGTATATTTTTTTCCCTATTTGGAGGTTTAAGCAAAATGCCTATACTTTTCAAACTTTATTAGTGGTTTGGAACATTTTGTAACCATTTATTTTAACAATGGGCAAATATGTGCACTGCGTGGACAATACAGTACTTTACAAGTTCTGTTTTGTCTAGCACCTTGGTTTTAGTTCTGATTTTACTCAGTGGAACCTCCTTTCCACAGTCCTTGGTGGATCTTGTATGTAGAGTTTAATGCTTTTGTCAAAAACAGGATGGCACTGGGAAAAACAGGACTAACTTTCACTAAAAATACCACCAACAGCTTAATCTGATTCAAGGTCAGTTGGCATTCATCTGTATCCCCCCCCTCAGGTTGTGCCTGAAAATAGGCAGCATTTGTCTCGTGAACCTACCCAGTCAAAAAAAAAAAAAACTAAAAACTTTCTTTGTGGAGAAAGTCATGCATCTGTTTTAATTACAGATTTACCCCATCTTGTTTTGACACACAAACCACATAAGCTTTACTTCTCCATTTATCCAAATTTTAGAATTACCAAAACTAGATGCATTAATTACATTAGAACCTACAAAATTCAATTTAATCATTATATCATTTTTCTTACAGTAGCGTGAATTTGATTGTTTAGAAACTTCACTGACTCTAAATGGAATATGTCCCTTTACTTGTGACCATAAGATGTTCTGGCCATAGTCTAGGGTAGGTTTAACCCTCTTTATTATGTCATTTCCAATCAAGAAATAATTGCCTGCTTTGTTTGAAACATACACTGGATGTTTAATCACCATTTTATCAAATTTCAATTTTAACCAAACTTGATCTAAGGTCTCTTGAGCTTCCTCTCCATAACCTACAATTTGTAAGCTGTTAGGGAGGGTGTTTGGCCTTTTTTGAGTCACCACATGCATTAGTCAATTTATCATACAGACTTTTAGACACCAGACTTACTTTAGCCCCTAAATCAAGCAAAGCCTCATGATTTAGGCTGTTTTCAATGTTTATGTCACAGTAACATTTTTCTGCTCTTCCTTTGGGAATTAAACTGCCCAGGAAGAATTTGTCTTTCTTTCTCTGGCAACATTGCAGTTTTGACATGGCATTATACACTTTGGTTGGAACCTGGATACCTTTTGAGAAAGGCTAAGCACAGCAACAGCATTTTTAACTTCACTTTACCATTTTCTTTTTAATTCTCATCCCAATTTCATTATCCATTTTTAAAATAGCAGTTTCTTTTACCATGTCAGCAATAGAGTGAGCATAATCTATGAGTCACATAGCACTAGGTACAGCTGAGGAAGGATTTTCCACAGGAAAATGGAGGTCAGGAGGTGACCAAACAATTTGAAGTGATCTTTGAGAATTAGCTTGTAACTCTTCTGTTTTCCTTTTTGTCTCCTCCATTTCCTTTTGTGAATTATTAATCATTTCCCCTAGTCTTGTACAACTATGTCTAGACCTGTTTTGAGATGCACTATCATTTTGCTGATCATAGTCAGAATAGTGGTACCCCATGATCAGTTTTGTCACCATGCTCACTGCAGTGCCTTGCACCTGGGCCTCCCCCTTTTCAGAGGTACTCCAGTGTTGGTATTGGTCTGAGTCTTGGTAAGGCTGCTGAGCCACAGTTGGACCAAGCATGGGCTTCAATTGTTTTTTCTTGTTAGACATAGGTAATTTTTCACCCACCTTATCCAGAGTATTAGAGGTGGTGGACTCTAACACCTTAGTTTGAGGTAGAGAGGAACTCCCTTTTTGCTTAATCTTGTGCTTTTTCTTGTATTTCTTGAATGTTTCTTGTTCTGAATCAGAATTTGAATCACTTGTCTGTCTAGGGTTCTGTTTTGGCTCTGAGATTCATTTTCTGAGTCAGAATAGTGGTGCCCCTTGTGATTAGTTGTGTCACCATGCTCATTGTAATGCCTTGCACCTGAGCTTCCCCCTTTTCAGAGGGACTCCAGTGTTGGCATTGGTCTGAGTCTTGGTAAGGCTGCTGAGCCACAGTTGGACCAAGCATGGGCCTCAATTGTTTTTTTCTTGTTATACATAGGTAATTTCTCTCCCACCTTATTCGGAATATTAGAGGTGGTGAACTCTAACAGCTCAGTTTGAGGTAGAGAGAAACTCCCTTTTGCTTAATCTTGTGCTTTTTCTTCTATTTCTCAAATGTCTTTTGTTCTGAATCAGAATTTGAATCACTTATCTGTCTAGGGATTCTGTTTTGGCTCTGAGATTCATTTTCTGAGTCACGTGATCCAATCAGTGATATACCAGCATCAGCATTACAGTTTATCCTTTTGAATGCATTAATATTTTCTTCAACTTTAATAAAATCTTTGTTAACCTGTGAATAAACATCTGCTAGTTCAACTTTTTCTCTTGTCAAATTCAAACACTGCTCCTGCCATTGTTTAGCTTTTTGTAACTCACTTTGCAAAGCAGCATTTTCAGTCATTAGCTTAACCAAAGTACAGAAGTTATTAGAAAGGTTAATTTTACTCTCCTGTAAAAGCTTTTCTAAAATGTCTACCTGACCTGCAAATTTCCCACACTCAAAACATTTTTCCTCCAACATTTTTCCAGCTGTTGTATTCTTTTATTTTTCTCTGTCAACCTGATAAAGCATCTGGGTGATATAAAACATTGATGTAATACTGCAGGGGGTGCCACTCATTTACTTTATTCCAGTAAACTGAATGGTTTTAAAAGTGTCCTAGTGATGGATTTTTTTCTGCTGTTTTGAGCATGCAGGCAAGTTCTGTTTGTTTTAGAAAATGCTTAGTGTTGGTGGATGTCATTGGTGCCAGACCTTGGTATAGACTTGACAGAGATGCCAAGTATTTAAGGCACAGGGGGAGTGTAACACCCCCCCTGCACTGGGGGCTACTGTGATGCCACCTTTTGTGGTAGTGCCTGCCAGTTCTCGGTCCTGTGTGGTTCTTGAATGCTTCTGCTGGCCCCATTGTCTTTCTGCCAGCTGTGGAGACCGGCAGAGTGCAGAAAAAGAAAAGCTGCTCACATGGTGGTAACCAACTACCGTGCAGCTCAGTTTGTGAGCTGATGCGGTCGGCTCTTCTCTCTCTCTCGCTCTCTCCCTCCCTCTTGCACTATGCAAGTACTGCAGTGCTTAAAAGTAAAAGTAATTCTGTGCAGCTTGGAAGCAGCCTGTTATTGTGTGCCCCAACCCCTGAGTGTAAATAAGATGAAAGGGGGGTCCAGAGGCACTCGGGAAGAAAAATAAAATGTTCAAAAAGTGTTCTTAAGCATTGTGTATTTGTAATGGGCTCCTCTTACTTTAAGGACCAGCCAAGGCTGCTCATGAATATTAATGAGCACTGCTGATGCCCTGAGGGAATAGTGCTACGGAGGTCATAATGGGCACATGAAGCCCTAATTGAACTTCACACTGCAGTCACTGCCTAAGGCACAGAATCAGCTACAAATGTGTGTACTTAAATAAATATAAAAGCTTTAATGATTAATTTTATATTAAAGTGGGACACAATGTTAACTGTTTACTACTACAGCCATCTTTTCTAGCGTTGTGACTGTAGCACAGCCAATCAGGAGTCCAGGAGCCCTAAGGGACTGTCACTATGGTTTCTGGGAGATAGTGGGGATAGACTGCTCCCACCAAAATGGACAGCCAGTCAGGCATCTTGTGAACATTCTAATGATTGCATTTCCTGATTGACAGCCTGTGTGACCAGTTGTCATCCTGTTCTGATCCCCTGAAGCTTGGGGGGCAGAATCAATTTTGCCATTTCCTATTTGAAAACCTCCAGAGGAGGAGAGGCTCTGGGTGAGAGTCCTGTAGAGATCTTGAAGGGTTTCCTGGAGCTTCCACAGCCAGCACCCAAGGAAACCCTTATTTGTTTCCAACATCCGGAAAGTAAAAGGAGGTAAAATTGTATTTAGCCTCAACTGCTGAACTTTCCTAAATTGAGGTTGAAAGACAAATTCCCACTACCATTTGTAGGGAACTCTTTGTGTCACAACTGTCAGCCTGCCAAGTGTTGAAGCAACCTGAAATCCAGTCAAACCTGAGAACAGTATTGAACTCCTGCTGTGTGCTTGACTGCTGAGTTTTAAATCCAGTGAAACATGAGAACAGTGCTGAACTCCTTCTGTGTGTCTAAGTGCTGAGCTGAAACCAGAGACTGTAATTTGTTCAGACTGTTCTGGAGCCAGGTAAGGGACTTTCTAACCCTATCAAGTGGGGTGAATCAGGAAACAGGGAACCACAGGTGCAGGTTCAAGTACTAGGGCACTCTTGGGGGAAGGGGGAGTCAGACCATGGGGTCATTCCTGGGTCTGGGCTCCTTGTGGACTGGGAAGCTACTGTGAAGTGCTCCTGCATCCTGGATGATCCAGAAGGTGACAAACTGCTTGATCATAGGTCAAGCCAGAAGGTGGTGAGCTGCCAGACCCTGCCTCCACCAGCAAACCTATTTTTTTTCCAACCATTATAATAGTGGACACTGAATCAAAAGCTTTGGCCACATCAATGAAAATGACCACAGTAACATGCCTGTGAACCATTCTAGAGAGGATGGAATCAGTGACCGTAAGTAAGCAGGTGATGGTGGAGTGATACATGGATGTCACCATGTGACAGTGTGCAGTCCTTCCCTGTTAGGGTAAGAAGTGTGATATGTCTCTCCATTTTGCTGTTGTGAAGAAAACCAGACAAGAACAGAGGCACTGATTGACTTAGATCAGTATTTTTTATAGACTATGTTTACAGTAAGTGCTCCTATGTGATATGCAAATGAAATATAAGTGGAATGGGTTAAAAAAAAAATTGTATCAGATATTTGTGCTGTTATTCTGTGCTTACTGTCAGTGCTCTGGACTTTGATTGGATGTAAGCAGCTTTTAAAATAAGTATTTAGCACTGTGAGGGATTTAGAGGGTCCTGGTGATGCAGACAGGGGGACAAGCCACATAAATGGCCAAACTCCAGATAAAATCATGTTATCTGACACCACACAACACCCCAAATATATACAAACTGTAAAAATACTATAGCTTCAGGCAACAGAGTACCACCATAAGCACGATAAGAACCAAGCACAGAGTTCCTGCTCTGTCAGTGGTTCTTTGCACACTGCTCTCAATATTTTACCCTTAATTGTGATTGACACTGTCATTCAAAGTGATAACCACACCCCCTTCTTCCAAATTATTTATTTATTTATTAGCTTTTGGTAACTTAGTAAGTACATTAGACATCAGTACTGCCTATTTTCAAGCACAGCCTGGGAGGGTACAGTAACAATCAATGATGATCAACAAGAACACATACAAGACAGTTGTCAGTACACACCTGCAAATAGTCAGGTGAATAAATTCATACATGAAATTGAACAATACAAAATGGTCAGAAAGAATACAATATTGACCACCTCAGAGAGAGTCAACAGCAAAACAACAAGCAGTGACCATCCATGATGGGATGGAAAAATAGTTCATTTGATACAGTAAGACAATACAGTTCAGTTAGGAGAACCCAGAAGATCTGGGAAGGGAAGGCAAGAAGCAGAGAGTGTGGGGGTTAGGCACTTACACAGGAGTCAAGTGCTTGGAGGTGGGAAAAAGTGCAGATTTAAAGGCAAGGTGAGATGAGGAGCCCTTTAAGGTGGCAGGTAAAGTGTTCCAGAATTTAGGGATGAAATGGAAGAAAGCTTTCCCCCCATTTTGATTGAGCAGTGGGGGACAGAGAACAGATTCGAGTTAGAGGACCTCAGAGTACAGGCCTGTATCACGGGGGTGAGCATGGCCCCAATGCAGACAGGGTGGGGGGATCTGTTCATGGATCCAATAAAACAACCCAGAGAGAAGGAGCACTGGGCTTTAGGGGATAGCCAGTTCAATGAGGAGTATAGAATGCAATGGTGGGTAAGGCGAGGAACAGAGAGTTCAAATCTGCAGATGTTGTTATATGTGGTGTCCCAGTGATGGAGTATACCCACACTGGCATGAGAGAGAATGGGGAGAGCGTACAGAAGTCTAGGAAGCAGTACGCCCCGTGCTACAGAGGTTCTGGCAGTGGGAGTTAGGGAATGATGCACATGGTAGGAGGCTCCTAACTTGGCATTAACTGACCTACACACCTCATTTATGTGCAAAGAGAAATCAAGGACAGGATCAAGAGTCACACCTAGGTATTTGAAGGAGCTAGTAGACTTGATCACCAATCCATCATGGGCTAACAACACGGAGCTTGGTGGACACAGCAGAGACTTTCCTAGTAGACCCAAAAAGGATGGACTGGGTCTTAGGTAGGTAGAGTAAGAGTGAGTTGTAGGAGAGCCAGAACTGAATCTGTTGGAATGCAGAAGAGAGGTGGGAGCTAATGTCAGAGACAGAATGAGAGGCAGTATAGAGTACAAGGTCATCAGCATACATGATGGTTTGACAGTGGGGAAAGTATGAGGGATTGTCATTAACAAAGATGGAAAAGAGTAGAGGTCCCAGAATGGAGCCTTGAGGTACACCACAGGAGATAGTAGCGAGGGATGACAGAACTTTGCCAAAGGAGATAGATTGGGAATGATTTGTGAGCTAGCTACTAAACCATGAAAGGGTGGGCCCAGAGGTGCCTAAAGAATGTAGTTTATGCAGGAGCAGAGGGAGGTTTACCAGGTAAAATGCCTAGGTGACATCTATGAACATGGCATCAGTAAGTAAACCACTGTTCATGTTGGACTTGACCTGGCTGGTGAGTAAGGTGAGGACAGTGGTGGTGCTGTGTCCTGCCCTGAAACCATGTTGAGCAGGTGACTGAAGATTAAAGTTCAATAAATGAGATGAGACCTGGCGATGGATAAGTTTCTCTAAGATCTTACTGAGGGTTGGTAGTAAGGCTATGGGACAATAAATAGTAAGGACTTTAGGGTCACCTTTTTTGAAGACAGGAATAACCCTGGCAGCCTTCCAGGCTGCAGGCACTGTTGAGGTATAGATGGACAGATTGAACAGCCTAGTGATTGGGGTGGCAAGGAGATGGGCCCCAATTCAAAGTATCTGGGGTCCAATTCCATCAGGACCGGGGTTCCCACTTGGTGGAATGGACTGAAGTAACCTGATAATGTCCAGCCAAGCAGTACAAGGGAGGACAAGTGGTGGAGGAGCTGAAGAGGGGGAGATGGGACCTTGAGATGCCTATGGGGAGATTTTAGGAGCTTTAGTAAAAAGGGAGTTAAAAGCATTGGCTATAGTATGGGGGTTGTTGCACAGAGTGTCATTAATTAGCATCTCATTTGGGGCCAAAGGTTTGGTGTTCCCCAAGATTTCATTGATCTGGCTCAATACTTCTTGGGGTCAGAGGCTGAGGACTGAAGGAGTTTTCGGTAGTAGCTACTCTTGGCAGCCCGAATTTCCTTCTTGCAGGAATTCCGTAGCATCCAGTAGGCAGCAAAGTCAGTCTGAACAGAAGATGTTTTTCATTTGGTCCACAGTCTATCATATTCCTTGAGTAGGTGCAGGAGGGGCTGCTTCAGCCATTTAGACACTTTCCCTCTGACCCTTTGCACAGAAACTGGAATATTTTTAGCCTGTAGGGCTAGTAGAGTGGCATTGAAGTGATCAGTAGCCAAGTTGATGTCATTGGTATGAAATAGTGGGGACCAGTTGGCCTGTTTTAGGTCATGAAGGAATGCAGTGGTGTCAAGACTGGAAAAGTTAGCAAAGGACAGTACTTTAGGAGGCAGTGTGACAGAGAAGGGGCCCCTAGCATAGTAGAGAGGGCAGGGGTCACTGATAGTGTCTGGTAGAACCCCAGTAGGGGAGTAGCAGTCCTTGCGATTGGTAATGATCCAGTCAATCAAAGAGTGACTGAGGTCATTCTTAGTTATCCGAATGCGGGTAGAGATGAGTTGCTCAAGGCCGGCCTTGCTGACTATAGACACAAGTGATGAGAAGTTGGGACCAAGCCAATCCAGATTAAAGTCACCCAGATAGATCACCTCATTGTTTTTAGTTAGGGCAGGTATCAGTCCAGTGAGCTCCTCAAGGACAAGTTTACTATTACGGGGAAGGGAACATACCCCAAATATGTGCAACTTCTTGGCTCCCCCAAGGAGCAAGATAGAGTGCAGTACCTCAGTGTTGTTTATGCAGGAGGATGGCATTACAGTGATATTCAGGTGAGACTTATAATACAGAGCCAGGTCACCCCATCTTTTGGAAGAAGCCCGGTCAGCTCGATACATGTTATATCCAGGTAGGGCACAGCTATTGACCAGGACAGTGGGTCTTAACCAGGTTTCAGATATCACAAGAATATCAGAGTTATTTGCCATAACCCAGGCTTCCAGCTCTGGGAAGTTGGCAAGTAAACTATGGATGTTATGGTGAACAAAAGATAGGCCCAGAGCATGGGGAATGAGATAGGAGGCAGAGGGGTTGGAGGGGATAGGAGAAACCAAGGGCCCAGGGCTAGTTTCAATATCCCCAGCTAGAGTGAGAGTTAGTGAAATGATCCATAGAAAAATAAGTGCTATAGCTCAAAAGACTGAGGTTGTGGAGGTAAGCCTCCTACTCACTATATGCCTAAGCATGGCCACGAGGAGTTTATAGCTATTGTGAACTAGAAGGACCAATGGGGATGAACCTTCAGCTATCATGTTAGAGTAGAAAAAGTTACCAGGAGACACCATAGATGGTGGGGGAGGGGTCAGCAAGAAGGGATAGGGATTTGAGGGCAAGTAGAACAATAAGAAAAGGCACAACGAGGTACAGAGCTATATGTAGCATATTGGTATGTAGTAAGCACCAAGGATGTTAACAAAAAAATGGACTAACCAGAGGTGAAACCGTAGAGGAAATAGGGTAGTCAAGTTAGGTGTAGAGAAGGAAATCACTAGGAAGGCTATAGGGTTCAGGCAGAGGTACTGAAAAAGTGACAGAAACTGAACTACCATAGGAGAGCTTGGTTGGCTTTTGAGTAAGGATGACACCTAGTGGTGAGACGCTATAACCTGTGGGTGAGAAAGTAGACTGATAGAAAAAAAAAAAAAAAGGAACACAATTCACACGTGATACCCCTTACCTATATAAAGAAACATGGCTAAGGGTGGGAGGGTATTGGGGGATGGGCAGGGAGCAGCCGCATAGTGGCTGCAGGGTATACAATCCCCAAGCAGATGCAGCTGCAAGAGTCGGTCGCCAAAGGCAGATTAGTGTACACTCAGTCTGATCTCCTCGATGATGCCACCTGAGCATTATTCTGCTGTAGTGGTATTGGCAGCACCAGATTTAAATTAACTCTATAGTATACGAGGATAGTCACTCGCTGTTTCAGCCCTCCAAGGGACTGGGGAACAGCACTTGTTCAAGATGCAGGCACAGTGAACTTGAGAGGCTGAGATCTGCCTGGTTCACCTCAGTGTTAAGGTAAAGCCCCACTGGGAGATGGGGCAGCCTCCACAGGGATTCGAGCAAGCAATTAAATGTTCAAAAAGTTATCTGTGGGCAGGGCCCCTACTTTTCTGTGGCACAGTGGGACCAAGTTCTGCGGCAAGACTACCATTTGCCGCAGAACTTCTGCGGCTGTGGTTTGTAATTTTTGCAGGAGTTCTGCGGCACTTACAAACTACCACATCACAGTGTCGGCCTGTCATTCTGACTTCACTTTCATGGCAGTGGTTATAGCAATCAGGATGGTGGAAAGCACAGTGACACTAGTTCAAAAAATAATAGACTTATAAAAATAATTTTATGCCTAAAAAAGCAAAACAAATGTCTCTTTCCCTAAGGTCCTAGTCTGTTGCGTAAATGACATATGCAGAGAGGATCTTATGTGGTAAATAAGGTATTTCTGTATGCATGCTATCTGTCCCACTAATAAGGTCTCCACTGTCTATCACTTATATAATTGTGTGTGCTTTCTACACCACTCATGAGGTTCCTGATTGTATCATATATTTATATGCAGTATGTAACATACATACAAATATAGAGTGTGTGTGGTGAGAGATACAGAGATAGTGTATATGTGTGTGTGTGTGTGTGTGTGTGTGTGTGTGTGTGTGTATGTATATATATATATATATATATATATATATATATATATATATATTTTTTTTTTATTTCCTTGAACTTGCATCCTCATTCATACATGTCCCATTGGAAATGGAATAGAGGGTTATTGCAAAACTCTTTTTATGTGAAACTGCTTTCCTGCCTTTTCACGTAACACCATCAGGCCATGACATGCATGTGAACCAATTGTCAGATAGAGCTCTCCAACCCATCACAATGTGTCCACCATGTGAGAGAACACTGCACCATACCTTCCCAGGTTTCGAGCAGTGATGTGTTCCACCAACCCTTGTGCTGCCCAGCCAGCTCCCAGAGCTACAGTAATCTCTGAACCTGAGTTGCTGGCACGGAAACACATCATGCTATCCTCTGGCCCAACAGCTGTCCTGCACACATTTCTTCATAACTTTTAGGTGATTCTATCAACCAATGACAATATGTAATCAATAACCCTGGCAAAAATGCGTACAGGGCAATTATTTATTTAACAGGTCTCTTCTTTCAACAGGTCTACACATTATTAGATTCTACTTTTCGGGGCATAATTACTTTATTTTTCTTAAAAGTGACAGTTAAATTCATTTTACCAGTTATTCATTTCAGATGGCATCTGAATACCTTAAAGGCACAAATAGGTTTGTGCAAAGTGAGGTATGGAATGAACAGGTCTGTGCTATTGACAAGGTTTTGTTTAAGCTGGCCCTAGTGCAATAATTTAAGACTGAAAATTGTATTAGGCTGTAGTGCAGGTTGAGCAAATATCACCATGCATGATGTGCTGTGCCATGTGGCAGATAAGTGACTGTTCATTTCTGTTGCAGAATGCAGTCATTTCATTAGCTAATTACCCAACATCACATTCTGAGCATATAGGAGGTTTGGATATAAAAAGAGGGGACAGGAACCAGATTCTATGGATAAACAGAAATATTAATAAAAAGATCACCAAGAAGAGCGAATTCTGACACCTGAAGTTCTGTGGTAGATTGCAAGTTCTGCACAAAATTCTGCGGCCGCAGAATTCTAGGGGCCTTGTCTGTGGGCACTACATAAATTTAATACAGTCATCCCACATTGACCACCACTGTGCAGGGTTAGCTAAGCAGATGAAAAAAAGCTCAAGTAGGCAGATCTAGTAAAACACAAAGCTGACAAAAAGGCACCAAATTCAAATCTGGGCTGAGGCCATCCATTTCAATACATGAAGTGACTTGGGGGGAGGTCCCACAGCAGCTCTCTGTGGGCAGAAAGCCCCTGGGGAATTGAAGTGTGCCGTGAAGAGAAATAAAGGGAGGTAAGTGGGAGGTTACAGAGGGAGGGTCAGGTAGGTCAACTATCTGAGAGAGGGGAGGTAAAAGAAATTCAAGCAGTGAGGGAAAGGGGGTAGGTGGACAGAGATGGTCAGGTAGAGACAGTGGAAGGAATGGAAATACAGAACAGCTTACAACAGCAGTTACCTTCTAGAGGCTCAGTTACAACAATATTCAATTGTGTTATTTAATTGCAAAATAAAATAGATCTTAGGGATTGGTAACTACAGAACACAGTGTTGCACTTTGGAGACAAAAAGCCCAAGAAGTTTAAATCTCAACATACATAAGAACATTAACCAAAAAGAATGCAAGCAATCCCTACATAAGCCTGATAACTCTTTTAAACTTAGAACACTGGTGACTGCTGATACCTAGTTACCCTGTAAGCACCCAAGCCAAATTGTGGTTGCTCTTCTTCCAGAATTGCAATTTACCCCTTTCACCATCCCCGGGCAGATGCAGCTGTGACAGCCAGCTGTCGAAAGGCAGATTAGCGTATGCTCAGTCTGATCTCCTCGATGGCGCCACCTGAGCATTGTTCCGCTGTAGTGGTAATGGCAGCACCAGATTTAAATTAACTCTACAGTCTATGGTGATAGTCACTCACTATTACAGCACTCCAAGGGACTGGGGAACAGAGCTTGTTCAAGGCGCAGGCACAATGAACTTGAGAGGCTGAGTTCTGCCTGGTTCACCTCGGCGTTCAGGTAAAGCCCCACTGGGAGACTGGGTAGCCGACACAGGGATTCAAGCAAGCAATTAAAGGTTAAAAAATTCTCTGTTGGTGCTAGATAAATTCAGTAGAGTCATTCCACATTGACCACCGGTGTGCAGGGCTAGCTAAGCAGATGAAAAACAGCTCATGTAGGCAGATCTAGTAAAACACAAAGCCAACAAAAAGGCACCAAATTCAAATCTGGGCTGAGGCCGTCCATTTCAATACCTGGTAAAGTGACTCAGAGGGAGGTCCCACAGAAGCTCTGTGGGCAGAAAGCCCCTTGGGAATTATTAAATATTTATACTATTTACAATGGATGCATTCTAAAAAGACATTTTACAAACCACATAAATACAAATAAGAGGTTTTGATCAAACATTCCTCCCTTTAAAAGACTTCCAAATTATTCTTGCAACTGATTGTTTAATTGTCCGACTCCTCCTTGAATTCACCTCTATGACATCACCCTTTGCATAGCTACCAGTGTATAATTAGGAGAGAGAAGAGGCCAGCCACACCCTATACTAACTACCAGCATCAGCCCAACTTCACCAAGAAGCACAGAACTTTCCAGACTTCTCCACTAATTCCAGCCTGGTCTTTAAAAGAAGGTATGTTTGTAAATTCAGGCTTCTAACAGGGACAACACAGCTAATGACTTTTAGCTGTTTTCTCTGTCAAGCCAGTGGACCAGGAGGGTTTTATTTTCTTAAAAATAAGAGTGTGCTGTTTTCATAAACTGCACCGTAATTCAAGCTGCAGCATGACTCCCTCCATTCTTTCCTGCAGAACAAGCAGGGAGAACTGGAAGAGAAAAACACAGCTTGTTTCCTGGCAAAAACTCAAAGGTGCAGCAAGGTTGTCAGGGAAATGCCTGTACTCTTAAAAACAGTAAACTGAAGAGACTGCTCTTCTCAAATGGAGGAGTTAAAAAAATACAGCAAGGTTGGAGGATGGGAGTTAAAATACTTAAAACATAAACAAGCAAATGGGCTATCACTAGCATGTCACCATTTGTAGCAGAGGGGAGTGTTGGTAGCCTACGAAATATCACAGAAAAATTGAAAGGAAAGAATAGACAAAATTAAACAGCAGCAGGCAGAAGTTTCTCAGGGCACAGAGCTGGTCAATAGAGGGACCACTGGATTCACCTAACCAGGTGAACAGTAAAACATGGCTCACATCTTCTCTGGTTATATTTTCTTTGCTGATATACTTTTTTAGTCTGTCCTCCATGCACAGACCAGATATACCTCACAACAGCACTTCTCTGGCATAGAGCCTTTTTCTGTATACATGGAATACGGAAAGCCATGACTGGGATGCTAATATACCTGGGTACTCATTTCACAGGAAAAACAGGGAGGACAAAACGGGAGGGGGTAGCGATCTATATCAAAGAGGGGATCAAAGTAACTGAAATAAAGGGAAATCAGGGAAGAGAGGATGAGCGATGGGTCACACTGGAATCAGAAAATGGCAACACTATCCGCACAGGGATTATCTACAGACCCCTCATGCAAGGGGAGGAAACAGATAGGCAAATAGTAGATAACACTTGTAAAATGTCAGAAAAGGGGGAAGTGTTGCTGGTAAGAACCTAACTAACCAGCTAACTGGTTATGTAGCAGGTATCTGGTTAGCTCCATTGATTCATGTAAGGGAATATATTTCTTATGTAACTAACAAGTTGCCTGGACTGCTTTGTACATAGGAGTCATAGAGCCAACCAGCACACAGCCTAAGAGGAAAAAGGCTTTTATAGGTGTGATTGGGGGGGGGTCCTTCTTGCTTTCAGGAGTAAAAAATAGAGGGGCAGCGAAGATGGAGGGGTACCATGAATGGGGTGCAGGCAGGTCTTGGATATGGTCCCTGGGCTGCTAGGGCATGAGGTAGATTTGGAAGGGTGATTGGGTGCAATGGATATGGATTGGCGATTGTGTTGGTTATAATATGGAAACTGGGGTGCTGCATGGTATGTAGTCAGTGAGCACAGCTAAAGGAGGAGGTGGGATGGTAAAATGGACACTAAGCAGGTTAAGGGAGATGGGCATGGGGAGGACTGGTGAGGGATCTGCAAAGGGAGAAAGATGGGTGTAGGGGAAGAAAAGGGAACACAGGGGGATCTGTTGGAGACTAGAAACAAGTATAGCAGTAGACAGGGGAAAAGGGGGGACTGGAAGAGAACAAAAAGAGACATGAGCAGGGAGGGAGGGATAAGGGGGTAGCAGGGGGGTAGCATGGGGATCAGGTAAAGGTGGCAAGGTAGACAAGTAGGAGCAGGTGAAATGGCAGGAAATAATGTACAAAGGTGCAAAGCCTGCACAGGCAGAAAAAGGGGAAGCACCTCAGCCAGTGAGATATGGGAAGTGGGCATAGAGCAAGAAAACAGATTCGCACCCCCTGGGGACACATAAAGAGGAAGAGAAGCAGGAAAAGGGTTGAGAGGAGGCCTAAGGGTAAACAGGATAGGCAAAAACAAAGGAATGTTCTGTAGGAAGGGGAAAGTGGGTTGCCACTTTGGGAAGGAACCAAGAAGGAAGTAAACATAAGGGGAAGGGCAAGGGGGTGAACATACACTTGAAAGGGTCAAGCCCCACAGAAGGGAAGGCAGCAAGTACAGGACTAGAGGGGCAAATCAAAGTGGGGAAGGAGGGGGTTACCTGCTCACCAGGGAATCAGTCAGAATATTTGCAAGAGAAAGGCAAAGGGAAGGGCAAAGAGGGGAATAGTGCTCGGGGAAGGAGAGGTGGGGTGGTGGAACAGGAGATGATGCCAGTGGGAGAAATAAGGTGGGAGTAGCGTGGGGGAAGCAGGACTCCGGGAGATGGCGATAGGCAAGGGGAAATGAGAAAAGGGAAAAAAAAAGGGATGCCAGGAGCTAGGAAAAGGATAGAAAAACAAATGAACAAACAGAAGGAAAAGGAGGGCAGGGTCCTACTCATTGATGACTCAATAATGAAGGGAATCACATGGGGGGGGCATGGGTGTCAAGAGCAGTGCAGATTAGGTTGAGTGCATGCCGGGTGTGACAGCACTAGATGTAATACGCTATATTCCCTCATGGGACAAACAGCAGGATGTGGAAACACACCTGGTGCTCCACCTGGGCACCAGTCATCTGGAGGGGAATAGCCTGATGGAGGTTCAGACAAGATTCAGAGAGCTTGCTAGGTTTTGTAGCAGTCTGGGGTTCCAATCTATGGCTTTTTCAGAGGTGTTGCCCATGCCAAAAGTGAGTACTGCAAAGAAGCAGAGGATTAAGGAATTTAATCAATGGCTAGCAGGATGGTGCAGGCAGATGGGTTATGGATTAATGGGGAACTGGGGATCAACATGGGAGGATGAGAGCCTATTTTCCCCAGACAGACTGCACCTGAACAGGAAGTGAGTGGTAGTACCAAAAAGTAAACTAGGAGTGTTCATAGAGAAAACATGCAATTTAAATTAAATTGGGGGAATTATGAAACAAACCACACCAAAAGACAGGAGAGATGGAGTCTACCAGACTGCCCCAAGATAGTGATAGAATGTTAGGCATAAGCATGTCAAAGGAAAGGGGTGAATTTGGTGGAAGGGGTTTGCAGCTAATGCCAGGAGCTTGGGGAACAAAATAGCAGACTTGGAGGCCATCACTGGGGACTGGACATAGTGATAAGTGAGGCTTGGTGGACACAGCATCATACCTGGGAGACAACTATCCTGGGCTACAAGCTGTTTTGCAGGGACAGGGTGGGTAGGAGGGGGGAGTCACTTTATACATCAAGGACAACTTAAGGGTAACTGAGGGGCAGGAGGAAGATGGTGAAACAGAGCTCCTGTGGGAAACACTGGACCAAAGGACTGGGGAATGCTTTCAGCTGGGAGTGGTACACAGACCTCCTATGCAAGGGGAGGAAGGGGATAGACAGCAGATACAGGTGGTCACATGGATGGCCCTCAAAGGAGAACTACTCCTGGTGGGGGACCTAAACCACCCAGATGTGGACTGGGACATGTTGGATGCAGTATCAACTAGGAGCAGGGAGATACTAGAGGTGCTGCAGGGTGTATTCTTACAGCAGCTGGTCAGGGAGCCAACAAGGGGCAACAACCTGCTGTGCATGCTCCTGATAAATGGGTAGAGTGTGTAGGACATGGCAGTGGGACTCATATTGGGCACCAGTGATCATAGGACTGTAAGGTTCAGGGTAAGATCAGGGAGGGAATCAAACCAGAACAGCACAACAGTTATGGACTTCATGAGCACAGACTTCCACAACATGAGAAGGATATGAAGGGAAGAAATTGTAGAAATGGAGAATATAGGGGAAGTGGAGAGGCTATAGGAAACTATTAAAGGGGGGCACTGAAAGCCATGGAAATCTGTATAAACAAAGGTAAGGAAGAGGAGGAGACCACTTTGGTTTACAAGGGAGGTGGTGGGAGCAGTCAGAGACAAGAGGAGGGTTTTAAGAAAATATAAGAGGACACAAAGAAGGGAGGACAGGGAGGCTTATAGGGAGAAGAGGGAACTAGCAGGACAGAAGATAAGAAGGGCAAAAGCAGATTCTGAGGAGATAATAGCTAGGCAGGACAAAAGGGGAGATAAAACTTTTTTTTGATATGTAAGGGGAAGAAGGAAGCCAAGGCAGTGGATTGCAAGGCTGGGGGGAGAGATACATCTAGAAGAGGACTGTGAAAAAGCAGAAGAGCTGAATAAGTACTTTTGCTTGGTTTTTATATAGAAGGAAGAGGGTAGGGGACCTGAGCTTAGGGGGGTGGAGGACAAAAGGGTGGATCCGAGCCCATTCAGTGTAGAAAGAGTTAGGGAGGATCTAGGCAGGTTGAAGGTGGACAAGGCAATGGGACCAGATGAGTTGCACCTGAGGGTGATCCAGGAGCTGAGGGAGGAGTTAGCTGTCCCACTGATGAGGCTATTCAACTTGTATCTGGATTTGTGGAGGGTGCTGGAGGATTGGAGGAGGGTGCATGTGTTAGCACTGCACAAGAGGGTTAGTAGGGAGGTGACAGAGAACTATGCCCAATCAGCCTCACCTCAGTGGTGGAGAAAGTCATTGAGACACTCATAAAGGAAATGGAGGTAGACTACCTGGAGGATAGTGGCTTGCAGGATGACAGGCAGCATGGCTGCATAAAGGGGAAATCATGTCAGACAAACTTGACTGAGTTCTTCGATTGGGTGATGTAGGTGATTGACCAGGGAGGAGCAGTGTACATAGCCTATCTGGACTTCAGTAAGGCCTTTGACACCATCCCTCACAGAAGGTTGGCAAGCAAGCTGGAAAGTGTAGGTGTGGGTGGGCAAATAACCAGAAGGGTAGAGAAATGGTTTGCAGGCAGAAGCCAGAGAGTGGTGATAAACTGGGTGCACTCCAGGATAGGGAGTGATCAGTGGGTTACCCCAGGGGTCAGTAGTGGGACCCTTCCTTCTAAATATTTACATCAGCAATATAGGGGAGGAGCTAAGGGGGAGAGTGTGCCTATTTGCTGATAATACAAAAATTTACAATAGGGTGGACATCCCGACGGGTGAAGGAGATGAGGCAGGACCTAAAGTTTCTTGAGGGATGGTCAGAGACTTGGCAACTGAAATTCAATGCCAAAAATTGTGCTGTGATGCACTTAGTGTGTAGGAACCCACAAGCAGGATCCCCCTTTGAGGGGAGGGCATCAAAGAAATGGAGCAGGAAAGGGATCTGGGGATTATAGTAACATGCAACCTTAAGGTAGGTAACCAATGTAGCAGAGTGATGGGGAAGGTGGTGGTGGTGGGGAAGGCCAATGGAATGCTAGTATGCATTGACAGGGGCATTACTAGCAAAAGGAGGGAGGTACTGATGCCCCTCTACAAAACCATGGTGAGGTCACACCTGGAGTATGGAGTCCAGTTCTGGAGACCACATCTACAAAAGGACGTAGATGGGTTAGAGAGAGTTCAGAGAAGGGCAACCGGGATGGTGCTGGGTATGCAAGGGAAGACATATGAGCAGAGGTGTAAAGAACTGGATCTGTGCATGTTGGAGACTAGAAGGGAGAGACGGGACATGATTACAACTTTTAAGTATGTGAAGGGGATCAACAAAGTAAAGGAAGGGTGTTTACTTAAAAGGGTTCTATGAAGTAGGTTGACAATTTCTTTGTCGACTGACATTACAGTGACTCTTTTATGTTGACTGCACCCTCCCACTACTTAAATAATCAACTCTGAGTCAGAGTTGCTTTGAGGAGAAGGTGTGATACACCCAGAAAGCAGTACCAGGATCCCGCTCCAACACCACAGCGACCTGGTGCTGTTGTCACTGCAGTGTAGGTCATGATAAAGTTGTCGAGGCAGTGATGTATACCACTTAAAAGGAAGGAGTAGGCTATAACTAGAGGGCATAGACTAAGATTGCAGGGAAGAAGATACAAAGGCAATGTGAGAGGGCAATTCTTCATGAAGAGTTCTATGAAGGTCTGGAACAGACTACTAGAGGAGGTGATGGGGGCTGAAATGGTGGAGGGATTCAAGAGAGCATGAGACAGACATACTGTATGGGGCTGAGAAGTGGAGGGAGATGGCCAGCAAAGGAGGGATGAGTAATGGGGTAATGGGCAGACTAGATGGGCCAATGGGATCCTTATCTTCCACCAAGTTTCTATGATTCTATGAAATATACCTGATGTTAACAGAAACACCTATGCTGTGGCCACATCCAGGAGTAGGGTCATCCTGGATGCCCTGCAGGGGGCATGTCTCATGCAGCTAACAATGGAACCTACGCAGGAGGGGGTGATATTGGACCTGGTGCTCACAAATGGAGACAGAAAAATGGATGTATCAGTGGGCAACCATCTGGGGTCCAGAGACCACCAAAAAGAATGTTTCAGGTAAAGACAGTAGAAGAGTGAAGCCACACAAAAGCAAGAGTGCTAGACTTTAAAAGGGCAAACTTTGCTAAAATGGGAGAATGCCTCAAGAAAACACTGATAAAGGGTGAGGGAGGGGGAGTAGATGTACAGTGGGAGAATCTCAAGAGAGAGCCATAACAGAAGCAACAAGCCTTTGTATGAAGCAAGTTAACAAAGCAAGAAGACAAAGAAAATCATTCTGTTTTTTCAAAAGAAATGGCAGGGATGGTTAGAGACAAAAAAATGGCATTCAGGAAATACAAGGAAACACAGAGGAAGGAAGAAAGGGAACTGTATCAGACTAAGCAGAGGGAGGTGGGAAAAGCAGTCAGACGTGCAAAGGCACAAAAAGAGGAAAGGACAGCCCAGGCAGTGAAGGATGGTGACAAAACCTTCTTCAGGTACATAAGGGAAAGAAGATAGGCCAAGGGAGGGAGGGATAGTGAGGCTAAATGAAGGAGGGGGGAGTGGACAGAGGGTGATCTGGAAAAGCTGAAATATTAAACAAATACTTTTGCTTGGTATTCGTGAAAGAAGGGGAGGAAGAGGGACTGTAATAATCCAGCAGACACACACAGGGAAGAAGGGTGGACTCCAGACCATTCACAGAAGAGATGCTCCTAAAGGAACTCTTGAAACTGAAGGTGGACAAGGTAATGGGGCTGGACAAGATACATCCCAGAATACTAAAGAACTCAGAGAGGTGCTACTGACACCACTGATAGCCCTATTCAACAAACTGTTGGAGGAGGGAATAGTACCAGAGGACTGGAGGAGGTCAAACATGATAACCCTTCACAAAAGTGGAAGCAAGGTAGAAGTGGGAAACTATAGACTGGTCAGTTTAACTTCAGTGGTGGGAAAGATGATGGAATCACTGCTAATGGAAAGGATTTTGGAATATCTAGAAGCCAGCAGGGCACTGGGCCCAAGGCAACATGGATTCACAGCAGGAAGGTCTTATCAAACAAATCTGATAGATTTTTTTGAAAGGGTGACAAGGGTAGTAGATCAGGGAAGGATAGTGAACATAGCCTACCAAGATTTTAGCAAGGCATTTGACACATTCCCACATGAAGTTAGTAAACAAGTTGTGCAGTCTGGGAGTGGATCACAAGGTAGTCAACTGGGTCAGGAATTGGCATAGCAACAGGACACAGAGGGTGGTGGTAAACAGAGTTCAATCTGAAGAAAGGGGAGTAACCAACGGGGTGCCGTGTGGTTCAGTACTGGGGCTAGTCCTCTTGTATGTCTTTATTAGCAACATTGCAGAGCAACTGTAATGAAAGGTATGCCTCTTTGCAGATGACACCAAGATCTGCAATAGAGTTGACACTCCAGGAGAACGGTTGGAGAGGATGGAGAGAAACTTAGCCATGTTGAAGGAGTGATCAAGAGTGTGGCAGCTCAGATTCAATGCCAAGAAGTGCTAAATCATGCACTTGGGGAGCAGAAACCCAGAGGAGGAATACATGATGGGGGGAAGGTACTAACAATAACCAAACTGGAAATGGACCTGGGAGTAGTCATAACAGATGATCTAAAAGTAGCCAAACAATGTGAGAAGGCAGTGAGGAAAGCGGGGGGGGGGGGGATGCTGACGTGCATAAGGAGAGGTATCACCAGTGGAAAATAGGAGGTGGTGATACCACTGCACAGGCAGTAGATGATGCCTCATCTGGAATACTGTTGGCAGTTCTGAAGACCTTATCTCTGCAAGGACATTGACAGTGTGGAGGCAATCCATAGAAGGGCAATGAAAATGGTGCAGGGGCTACACCAGAAACCATACGAGGAGAGATTGAGGGAACTCTGTATGTATACACTGGAGTAAAGGAGGGAGAGGGGGATATGATGGAGTAATTCAAATACCTCAAGGGGATCGATTGAGTTAAAGAGGGCAGCATCTTTCAGAAAAGAAGATGTGCAAGAACAAGAGGTCACAATATAAGGCTGGAGGGGGTAAGACTCAGAGGCAATGTGAGGAAGTATTTTTTTACAGAAAGGGTGGTGGATGCATGCAACAGCCTCCCTGAGGAGGTTGTGGGGGCAACATCAGTAGGCAAATTTAAGAATGCATGGGACAGACACAAGGCAACACTAGAGGTGGGAAGAAGGAGGTAGGCTGCAGATCAAGTAGTATCTGGAGTTTATACAGAAGGTATGGAAATGTGCAGATTAGGTGGGTCAGGTGACACTTATCTATCATCACATTCTATGTTTCTATCCTTGTGCTGAAGAAACCAATACATTGTGCACTCCTGCACTGCACATAATTAGGATTCACTCAGAGGACTCCATATGCCTACCTGGCCAAAATTATGCTTTTTACAATCTACAGAAGAATAAATAAGCTGAGTAAAAGAATACAGAAACACCAGGAAATGGTGTGTTTGGGGTGGGGGACTGCACACCATAACTCTTTCTTTTAGACCTTACAATTCCATAAGGACTGTATACTATACCATCACGTACCTCCCCCCTTAAGAAGGAAGCCCAAAAAGGTGTTCTGTCAAAATTAGCCAATACCCCTATGCTGCTGGGAGGAATCTCCACACTTCTCAATCCACAGATCCCACCCCTAGGGACCCTTCTACATATAGAGTATGATAGGCATTGATATGGACTCTCAATACCATAAATGAGCCCATCTGTATTTTAATAGTTGCAACTGTACATTTAGCCACTGCTTCAATTTTGGAAATTTCTGGTTTGACTTCCCCTTTTCCTAGCAGAAAACCCAGGTATCTTGTTTCTGTCATATACAGTGTGCATTTCTTAGGATTAATGGTCAAACTTGCAGTGGAAATGAAATTTACAACTGCTTCTACATGCTTGAGGTGACTTTTCCAATCCTCACTAAAGATGACAATATCATCCAGGTATGCAGAACTATACTGACTGTGGAGCAAGGATGGAATTCATCAGTCTTTTAAAAACATTGCTGGTGCTCCATGTGACACTCTGCCCCTTGCTTATGATTACGTATGATATTTGTAAAATAAAAATATAGTACATGATTTTCTCACATAAGTCAGCCTGTGCTTCCATGGGTGCCCTCCCCCCACACACGCAGGTTGCAGTGAAGCTACAGGATATGTAAAGTGACCAGAGGATGTGTGACTAGTGAAGGGAAAACCCAGAGTTTCCTGTTCTGTTCTTAATTAAGACTCTGACCATCTGCCAGAGGATAAGCCTCATAAACTTTTATAATTTCCTAGAGGAACCTATTGATAACAATATTGTGTTAAAAACCATAAAACATTTGATCTGCCTTGGGAACAGGAACCACAACCAATTGAAAGAAATGTCTGATTAAAGACTGTCATATGTAGGAAATTACTTTTTGCTGATGTTCACATTTATTAAAATACCTCCGGGTAGAAATTATGTGAATTAACATTAAGAGAGGGTCTAACTGACCTCACAGAAGGGGAGGGGAGATGCCCCCTGAAAATGATCCAGTATCTGGTAAATTAGAGTGTATGTCATCTTGTGCTCTGAAAACAAAACATCTAACTTAAATCAGCACTTGCAGAAAGGTAATACATTAGATAGCAAAGATCTAAAAGTATTGTGGTAGGAGTCTGTGTTCTATAATTTTCCCCTTTTTCTTTTGTAATTGTGAGCTCATGCTATTTGTTCTGTATATTATTTTACTTATTTTACAATGTTTAGTAAACCACCCTTTTCTTTAAGATATTGCCTGTGTCTCCTCAATCATTTTTGCATGTCATTGCTGAACCGATATTAAGTCTGACAGCTGTAAGAGCTTGCATGGTGTTACTAAGCTGGAAAAAGGTAAGAATACACCCAGTGTCTCTTATAGACTTTTAAGGGTTCATTTTGGATACCTGGTTGGGTGCCCCTGGCGAAAGATTGTACTGTAGTCCCGAAGAGAGTACATATCTGAGCCTGTACACTGGGTATGCTAACATAAGGTTCATAGCTTGAATCCTGCCAGAACTTGAGGCTAAGAGGTGATTCAGACCCAAAGCAGACAGGAGGGTTACTCTGTCTGTTACCTGTTCACACTATTGCACTCTGAGGTTGGCACTGTGGGAGCAGAGAGCCTGACCTGAGGAGTGCATTTGTGACAGATTTGGTTGGCAGTGGTGCAATACAGAATTGGTAACACAAGCTTTAACAGTTCAGTGTGTGTGCTTAATACTGTACAGCTCACCTGCAAAATAAGGCAGTGATTTATTTTTCTAAAACAGTAAACAGAACTATATCATTTTGCTTACAAAGTTCCTACCTGTTTTATTTTTTTCAAGTGCAAGTTAGAGTAGCCATAGTTAGAGAAGAAGATGGCTTCCAACTACAGTGGGAACACTGCAGACTACTCGAGGCATTTGTGCCAGGACAGAGGATTCCAGTATGAGGGAAAATCCAACAAGCAGACCCTCATAGATGCTCTGATGGCTGCCAATGGCCAGAGCATTGTGTCATAGTCCATGATGGGAAAGGACCAAACCTTAGTTATGGAGGGGCCAGTGCCCAGTGTAGTGTCCAGATCTGGTGAGAAGGACAGCAGGGCCAGTGTAAGCCAAGGACCACAGCAACAGGGAAAGGTCACCAGAATTCTGGAGCCAGAAGTAATCTGGCTGCAGAATGAATTGAAGAGAATGGAGCTGGAGTTCCAGAGAGAAGAGAGACAGCTTCAGTGAGAGGCAGAGGAGAAGCGGACGTGAGAACTGTGAGAAGCTGACCATGAAAAGCATGAGAACCAGTGAGCTGCAGAGGAGAAGAGGGAGCGAGAACAGTGACAGGCTTACAATAAAGAGTGTGAGCACCAGAGGCAACATGAATTGGAGAAGCTACGACCCAACCACCAGCACCAGAGCAGGTAAGTGGCCTGGGTTTAACTGGAACTACAGGACTGAGTTACAAATTAAATTCCAAATTGATAGCTGAATTTAAAGAAGGGGGATATGGATGCCTTTTTAAATTCCTTTGAAAAAGTGTGTATTCAGGCAAATATTTCTAGAGGTTCCTGGAGCTTCCAGCTATCCCCACTAAATACTGAGAAAGTTCTGGATGCATTGGGTCAAATGGACAATGAGGACGGTAATGATTACAGCAAACTTAAAACCACACTTTAAAAAAAGTATGATTTAAATGCAGAAGCATAGACTGCTAAATTCTTTAAGCTCAGGAGAAGCCCTGACATGAGCTACAAGGAGCTAGCCACAAAACAACGTCAGTTTTTAAAACATTGGTGGGAAGGAATTGAAGCAAACTGTGTAGATAAAACTGAAAATGCTGTATTGTTAGAACAGTTTTTTGGGGCATGCCCAGCAGAGCTGAAAACCTGGCTGGAGGACCGAGATCCCAAAATGATGCAAGAAGTTGCTGAACTCTCGGACTGCTATGCCAAGAGCAGACCTGCTCAGACAACGAATGGGGTTAGCGTGGCAGTGCAGAAAGGGAAAAGTGCACCTTCAGGGCAGCTAAAACCCTCCCTGCCTCCACCAAAACCAGGTAGCCGCAGGTTACAAAGAAAATATTTACCTGAGAAAAGAAATGAGTGCTGGGTTTGCAAGGAAACTGGTCAAATTGCCAGGAAATGTCCCAAAAGGAACAATAGTTCACAAAGCAGTGCTAGGAAATAAGTGGGTTGTTTTTGTGTCCTTGAAAGCATGTCTGTAAACATGAGGGAACACATGCACCCAGTCACTGAATGGTGTACAGACAGAAGGGTTAAGAGACACAGGGGCATCCCTGATGTTGGTAAAAGGGGATCTGGTAGAGCCTGGTCAGTTTATACCCAATAAATGTGTAACTGTACAAGGGTTCACTGGGGAGGAGAAAACATTGCCACTCGCTAGTGTTCTCCTAGACTGTGGTGAAACAGGGGGAACTGTGCAACTGGTGGCTGTAGCCAAAACTTTAGGAGTTGACATCATCCTTGGCAATAATCTCAAACAAGGGATGGTGCGTGCAGTTACTCATAGTCAAGCAGCAAGGGTAAACTGTAGTTCCCTGGACCCCATAGAAGCCACTGTGGAAATCACTGGGAGGCTGGACCACCAGCCTGTGTCTCCTGAACAGAAGACTAATGAAAGGGGGTGTAGAAGTTTCCCCAGTAGCAGTTAACCAAACAGCTATAGAGGGTTACTCCGGGGAAGGAGAGGTGACCCATTGTCAGAGGGTTAGGGATGACAGTGATCCTGAGTGCCCTGATGCAAGAGCTAGGGACCCTAGTTTAGAGACTGAAGGGGACCTGTCCCATGCCTTGGGAATGTGCAAGGAGTTTGCAGTTGCTCAGAAAAGTGACCTCAGTTTAGAGAAGCTGAGGGCTTGGGCAGTATGTGATGGAGCACAGGGAGGTGAGGGGAAACATAAAGTTTATTGGGACAATTGACTGATATATACACAGGATGTTAAGACAGAGGGAGGGGTGATAGGCAGGCAGCTTGTTGTTCCCCAGGGGTACTGTGAGCAGTTGTTCAAGACTGCACAGGAAATTCCCATGTCTGATCACCTGGGAATTACATGCACTACACAGCGATTGGTCTAGAACTTCTATCGGCCCAACTTTACCCCGCAGGTGAAGGAATGTTGTAGATCTTGCCACCGGTGCCAAGAAATAGGGAAGGCGGGTAAGAAAACCCAAGCCACCCTAATTCCATTGCCCATAGTGGAGGAGCCATTCCAGAGGGTGGGAATGGATATTGTGGGGCCTTTAAATACCCCCAGCTCCTCTGGGAAGAGGTTTGTCCTGACTGTGGTAGATTATGCCTCCTGGTATCCAGAGGCAGTCGCCCTATCCCCACTGAGGTCAGACAAAGTGGCAGATACCTTACTTAAGATTTTCTCCTGTCTTGGGTTTCCACAGGAGGTTATCACTGATTGAGGGGGTTCCTTCATAATGGACCTGATGAAATGTTTGTGGGAGAAGTGTGGGGTGGTGCAGAGATGCACGGCATCTTATCACCTGCAAGCCATTGGGCTTGTGGAGAGATTTAATGGTACCCTTAAGTCAATGCTCCAAGCTTTTGGGACTGGGAGAAATACCTTCCCCACCTGTTGTTTGCACACAGGGAGGTGCCCCAAGAGTTGACAGGGTTTTCCCCCTTTGAGCTCTTATATGGAAGCTGGGTACATGGGCCCCTAGACATGATCCAGGAGGACTGGGAAGGCAAGCACGCCACCCAGAGAACTCCCATAGTGGATTATGTCCTTAGGTTTAGGGAGAGGCTGAAGGAGCTTATGGGGACAGCTCAGAGCAACTTGGCAGCTGCCCAACAAAAACAAAAAGTGTGGTACAACCACAGAGCCAGAGCTCGCTCATACACGGTGAGTCAGGAAGTCATGGTCCTCATCCTGGTCCAGAGGTCAAGCTACAGGCTGAGTGGGCAGGACTGTACAGAGCAGTCAGAAAGGTAAATGACTTGAACTATATCATATAGTTACCTGACAGAAGTCATACAGAAAGAATGTACCATGTCAACATGATGAAGCCATATGCTAATAGGACTGACATGGTGTTTGCAGTATGTAGTCCTGGGGAGGGGACGGATGAAGGAGACCCTCTTCAGGACTTGCTGGATGAAAGCAAGAGTCCTCTGTGGAGGCAGTTAAATTGTCACCCCAGCTGGCCCTGGACCAGATCCAGGAAGTAAGGCAGGCTTTAGCAGACTTTGCCCCATTGTTTAGCACCAAGCCTGGACTAATCCCTTTAGGGATGCATGATGTGGAGACAGGGAAACAGATGCCCATATGGCAGACAGCATATCAGGTATCAGAGGCTGTCCTAAAGGACATTAGGAGGTAGGCGGAGGACATGCTAGATTTAGGGGTAATCCAGAGATCCCACAGCCCCTGGGCCTCACCCATAGTCCTTGTGCCCAAGCCAGATGAGTCTACTCATTTTTGTGTGGCCTATCGTGGACTGAATGCAGTCACGAAGTCAGACACCCACCTGATGCCCCAGATGGATGAACTCTTGGACAAGTTGGAAGGGGTGACCTACCTTACAACAATTGACCTGTCAAAGGGGCATTTGCAGGTAGAGTTAACTGACAGAGCTAGGGAGAGGTCAGCCTTCATCACTCTGATAGGTTACTTGAATTTAAAGTAATGCCTTTCAGAATGAAGAACACCCTGGCCACTTTCCAAAGGCTGGTGAACCAGGAGTTAAATGGTGCTGAAGAGTACGCCATGGCATACCTGGATGACATTGCCATCTTTAGTTCCAGCTGGAAGGAACACTTGTCCCACCTTAGGGAAGTGCTGGGCAGGATACAGAGGAGCAGGCTCACTGTCAAAGCTGAGAAGTACCAGGTGGCCATGGCTGAAGTGACATACCTCGGGCATGTTGTAGGCCGAGGACAGCTCTGTCCTAGCCAAGTAAAAATAGAAGCGATCAAGGCATGGCCCAGACCAGAAACACAGAAGCAGGTCAGGAGTTTTCTAAGGACAGCAGGGTACTATGGGAAATTTGTACCCAATTACAGTGCCCTGGGTGCTCCCATATCTGACCAGGTAAAGGACAGGATGCCTAATAAAATTACCTGGGAATCATCCTGTGAAAAAGCCTTTACCAGACTGAAGGAGGCACTGTGCAGTGCTCCTGTGTTGACAAGTCCTGACTATAGCAGAACCTTTATAGTCCAGACTGACACCTCAGATGTTGGTATTGGGACAGTACTGAGCCAGACATCCAACCAAGGGAAGGATCTCCTCATTGTGTACCTGAGTAAGAAGTTACTTCCAGGGAGCAGATTTACTCTGCTGTAGAAAGAGTGTCTTGCCATTGTGTGGGGCCTAAAGAAGTTAGAGCCACACTTATATGGGTAGCATTTTGAGGTACAAACTGACAACAACCCCCTGGTTTGGCTGACACAAATGGGAAAATGAATGGTAGATTATTAAGATGGAGTCTTGCCTTGCAAGTGTATGACATGATGATCTTACATAGGGCTAGAGCAACCAATCAGAATGCAGATGGCATGTCGCGTCTATATAAAGAATGAACTGACTTGGGGAGCTCATCCCATGCAGGGGATGGAGTTCCCAAATTCAGTCTAGGTGGGGAGTATTGTTATGCTCTGCCTCTTGTTTATGATTATGTATGATATTTGTAATAATAAAATATAATATGCTACTGTCTCACATAAGTCAGCCTGTGCTTCCATGGGTGCCCCCCCCCCACCACACACACAGGTTGCAGTAAAGCTGCAGGATATGTAAACTGACCAGAGGATGTGTGAAATTGACTAGTGAATGGAAAACTTAAGAGTTTCCTGTTCTGTTCTTGCTTAAGATTCTGGCCATCTGCCAGAGGATAAGCCCTTATAAACATTTATGATTTCCTAGAAGAACCTATTGATAACAGCATTGTGTTAAAAGCCATAAAACCTTTGCTCTGCCTTTGGAACAGTAGCCACAACACGTTTAAAGAAATGTTTGATTAAAGACTGTCATATGTAAGAAATTACTTTTTGCTGATGTTCACATTTATTAAAATACCTCCAGGTAGAAATTATGTGAATTAACACTAAGAGAGGGTCTAACTGATCTCACAGAAGGGGAAGGGGAAATGACCCCTGAAAATGATCCAGTATCTGGGAGTTTCAACCAGTTTGCAGAGGCATAAAGGTTGTAGGTGTGTATGTATGGGCAGGCTCCAGTGACTAGGTGGCAGGCTTTGTTTAGGGCAACATTTAGCCTTTGGAGTGTGGTGCTGGTGGTAACCCATAGATTAGGAGCCTGAAGGCAAAAATTGAAAGGACTGAACTAGTGATTGCCAGATGGAGGGCTTCCTGGGACACATTGTGTCTATGTCTGTATTGAAGCCCTATCCTGGTGCTGACTGCTCTGGATATGATATTTAAATGTTCAGTAAATGATAGGTTTCTGTCAAGTGTTATGCCTAAGTATCTGAAATTGCGTACATATTTGAGAGGTGAGCTAAGTTTGTTCATAATCAGTAACTTGGTATTTTTTGACTTATTATGTGTACTAGCAATGAGCACCACTTTGGTTTTCTTATAATTCATGATTAGTACAGTTTTGGTGAACCAGATCTCTACTGCAGTGAAACTATGTTGCAGGCAGCTGATGAGGGTTGAAGGACTAGGCTGGCTTGTGAAAAGCACAGCATCATCAGCATATAGGAGCAAGTTGGAGGGGCAGACTTGGGGAAGGGTGTTAAGAAAGAGGCTGAATAGGAGGGGATCCAGGATAGAACCTTGGGGAACTCCAGAGCACACAGGGTGATTGGTAGCGAGAGTATTGTGTATTTTTACCTTTTGGGTTCTGTCATCAAAGTAGCTCTTAAACCAGGTTGTGACATTCTGTGAGAGTCCAAGTGTGGGTAGACACTTAAGTAAAAGGGCATGATTAACAGTGTCAAATGCCTTTGTGAGGTCAATATAGATTGCCCCCACAAGGTATCCACGGTCCAATGATTTATGAATATAATCAGTATACTTCAGCAGGACCATGGTGGTGCTATGCCCTTTGCAAAAACCATGCTGTTGGGTGCCTTTTAAGATATAGGTGGCAAGATACTCTGTCAACTGATCAGCAACAATCAACTCTAAAGCTTTGGAGAGGGGTGGCAAGATGGAGATTGGGAGGTAGTTAGAGTGGGTGGCCCTGTCCCCAGACTGGTGAACAGTGGTCACCACTGCCGCTTTCCAGACCATAGGAAATTGACAAGACAGAGGAATAGGTTGAGGATCTTGGTGAAGGGAGTCAGGACTCCGTCTAAGCTCAGGCGGAGCATTTTTTAGATCTAGGGTGTCACTACTGTATCTAGATTTTCCTAGTACACGCAGCAGGTATTTATTTGCATCCATGGTGGTTACTGCCTTGAAATAGAAGGGAGGAATATTGGGGGCTGGGTTAACATTGTGGTCTCTGTCCTGGATGAGAGGATCATTAAAGAAGTTGGGAGGTAGTATCCCGCTAAGATCTGTGAAAGCAGTATTAAATATGTTTGCCATTTCTTTTCGGGTCCTGAGTGGTAGTGCCATTTATACTGAGCACTGAGGGAGGGTATTTGTTTGGTTTACCACTGAGATTTTTTTGTGTTCTCCCAGAATATTTTTGCTGTTACCCCACGAGTTAGTGAACAGGTCTTGGAAGTGAGAAGTTTTAGCGAGGCGTACTGCACAGGTACAAGGATTCCTAGCCTCTTTGCATTTTTTCCAGTCACTGGGCTTATTAGTGGCATGCGCTACATGCCAGAGGTGGTAAAGTAGCCATGAGGTTAAGGAGGGGTGCATTGATCCACGGGTTGTTAGCTCACTTGCGTTTTAGCTTTCTGAAGGGGGTTAAAAGGTCACAGGCTTTGTTGAAAAGGGAGATAAAGTGCTCCAGAGCTAGCTCAACACTTGTGGCTGTGTCAGTTTGTGACCAGTCACACTGGCAGAGGTACTCCTGAAATTGCTCCAGTTGCCCATGTTGTAGTGTACACTGGTAGGATGGCTTGAAGGGGCATTTGGGAAGTTTAATTGACCAGTGACACAGGATTGGCTAGTGGTCACTGAGGGAGTCAGGTAATACCACGGTGTCTACAATCCTGTCAGGGTGGTTGGTGAGGACGATGTCAATAAAAGTGCAAGTTCCAGTTCTATAATTGATCCTAGTTGGGGTTTGGACCATTTGTGTGAAGTCAGTTGCAGTAACAGCACCTCTAAAAGGGCCAGCATCTGGGGCAATTCAATTGATGTTAAAATCTCTTAGTACGGTGACCTCGGATAAGAATAAATTGGCATGATACACTTGGGCCCTATTTTTTTGACCAGCTTTGTTAATCTTGTAGGTCACAGGAGCTACCTGATGTACCACCTTAAATGGACCCTGTCATTTTGAAAGCAATTTGTTTTTATGAGATGGAAGAAGTAAAACGACGTTATCACCTGGCTGAAATGTTTTGTTCCCCACACTAACATCACAGTACCCTTTCTAATGGTCTTTTTGCCTACTCTCAATTGAGCCACCTGAATGTATTTTGCCAGCTATTTTCTGAGTGTGGTTAGATACTCAATCACAGGATCATCAGAGGAAAATTTGTCCTCCCACTTTTCTTTGATGGCATCAAATGGTCGTCTTGGGTTTCTCTCATACAATAGTTCAAAGTAGTATAGGCTGGTTGAGGCCTGAGGCACCTCACAATAAGCAAACATCAGATAGGGAAGGTACTTATTCTAAACTCTCCCCTCCTCAGACACAAACTTTTCCAGCATGGATTTTAAGGTTATATTCATCCTTTCTACCAGACCATCAGTTTGAGGGTGGTATGGTGAGGTCCTGACTGCTGTTACCACTAACAGTTTGTAGAGTTTCTGTAGAATTTTGGCATTAAAGTTAGTACCCTGATCAGTAAGTTTTGTGTCAGGTATTTTTTTTATTTCAACTTTGGTAAGTGCACTGGCACTTGATGCCTTTTTAAGGCATGACCCCTGGTGCAATGGCATAGACATCATAGATAACAAAAATGTGCAGTTGTTTGAATACAGAGAGTGCAAGTTACAGTAATTGGTACATACATAGAAACAGTGCAAATGCAGTGCAGTAATGGATACAGGTAGTGAAGGTGTAGTGAGAGACAATGGTGCATTTTACTATTGCTAAGAAATGCAAATTTGGCTATTTTGTAGTAAGTGGTATGCTTTTTTTCTGTAGCACTGTTGTGTTGGTAGCATTAATCATCAGCGAGCTGTAGTCCAGTGCAGGAAGTAGATTTGCCTGGGCAATTCTGATTCTGGTTTTGGGCATTAAAATACTTGCAGATTTCTGTACAGAAATCCGAGTTTTTGGTGAAGCAGGTTAGAGGTGTTTTGAATGTGGGTTTCAAGGACAGTATAGGGTCCAAGTATACTCCCAGGTAATTGAAACAGCTGACTTTATCCTAGGTACTGTTATTTGCTTTAATATAAAACAATGGAGCCATCTTTTTCAGATTATGGCTGGTGCCAGACAACATTGATTGAGTTTTTGGAAGGTTCAGGACCATTTTTTCTTGCACAAACCATTCCTGTAATTTTGTGAAACTGTTAACCAATGTGTGATTGATTATGTTAATATCAATGCTATGAGTGCATAGAATGGCATCATCTGCATAAAGAAGAGTGTGCATGGGTTTGAAGACAGTAGGAAGATTGGTAATGAAAATTGAGAACAAAAGAGGCCCCAATGTGGAGCCTTGAGGGACCTCGCTTATGATTTTGTTGATGCCAGAAACTGAATTGTCGACCTACACCATCTGCTTCCTCTTGCTCAAATAATTTTTGAACCAGGCAAGAGAAAGGGGTCTGAAACAGAGTTTGTGAAGTTTACAGGTTAGTACATCATGGTCAATCAAGTCAAAAACCTTGGTCAGGTTCACAAACATGGTGCCTGTTATTTGGCCCCTATCCATTGTATGGTAGATGATGTCTGTGAACTCAACTAGGATTGTATCAGTGCCATATCCTTTTCTAAATGTGTTACTCCCTACAAATTAGATTATGCTGCTGAAGGTACTCTGTTGATTGAGTGTGTATGATTTTCCCCTGCAATTTAGCTAAAGCTGACAGGACTGAGATGAGGTGGTAGTTTTCGAGTAGTGTCTTTTTACCCTTTTTAAGTAGTGGGACAACGATTGCTGTTTTCAAAAGGTCTAGCGTGGTGGTAGCCATGAAGGATATGCTGACAATTTTGGCTATTGGAGGTGCTATCTGAGAGGCAGCAAGTCTAAGAAACTTAGAAATCAGTTTTTGCAAGCCAGCTGATATGTCAATTTTTAAAGAGGTAAATAGTTTGAGTACTCCATTACACGTAATCCTTTTATTATAGAAAAAAGGGCCAATTTGAATTCCCATCACCACTTTTGGGTACAAATTTGAGGTGACCTGTGAATCTATATTTAGACAAATCACAGAAGAAGTCATTAAAGAGGTTTGCTACTTTAGAGGGTTTGGTGTATCTAATACCATCCAAATTGACTGTGGTGGGTGAGAGCTGTGTTTTGGCATTCAGTAGGGAATCTACAGACTGCCAGAATTTTTTGGGGTTGCATAGACTGAATGTCTGCAGATATGCAGATTGTAGGTATGCCAGCATGAGTAAATATCGCTACCAATTAATCTGCAACTTTTTGGGTAGACACAGTATGCAGTGATACAGTCTCAGGGTATTTCATAGTACAGTCTACAATTGTTAAAATGAACCTGGTACCCTTACTTTTAGGTTCTAAAGGTCCAACCACGTCCATAGCAATTTATATAAATGGCAGCTTTACTAGGGTGATGGATATCATGGGTACTTCATCCTTTTGTTTCACTGGAGCTACCCTCTGGCATTCTTCATTGGCCTTAATGTAGTTTTGCCACATCTTGGTAAATTTCTGGCCAGCAGAATTGGTGAAGAAGCCTACTTAAGGTTTTACTGTTCCCTGGATGACAAGCTAATGGACTGTAGTGGGCAAAGGGTAGTAAATCACTTTGATACTTTTGATGTACAACATGTTGTTCACATATCTCATCAGTTCTGACTCTTTTACATACTCAAATATAACAGGGCATTATTAATTTTAGAGTAAGGTTTACCCTCCTCTTTTACCCCAATATGTGTAGACAAGTACTTTAAAGAACTGTCCTTCTGTTGTTATCTTTCAAAAAACCAAAGTCCCATTTATAGTCCAGTTCTTTGCCTGCCTAACATAATTCTTTCCTTGTTTTTTTTTCTCTCTCTTCAGACTTCTCAACTTTTCTTTACTCTTGTGGGCTTACGAAAATGTCCAAATCATCAAAAGGAAATACAGTCCTTGGATCACAAGGAAAAATGAAAGGTGACTCAGGAAGAATGCTGACTGGGGCTAAGCAAATGATACAAACACAATGCAGCAGCAACTCAGCTGGCTCAAATGGTCACAAGAAGAGCAGTCCACACTATGGGACATGCAAAAAACTGATTCTTTAATAATAGAAAAAAATAAAAAAGGCAATTATGCACCAGGAGCATACATGTGGTAGCACCCCCCTTACAGAAAGGTTGACCTATATAAGGTAGGGTGTTAGACTTACTACCCACTATCCTCTGGGCCACTGGCAAGATTCTGCAATCTTGTCAAACATTATTAGGTAAGATTCTATATCATCCATAGGGCCCAGCTTAGTAAGCTTAACATCTCTCAAGGCAGTGACATCTAAATGGCTTCTGTCAGTATTAGGTGGTGTGTATGATCTACTCTGCAAGCTTGAAACAGTTCTCTCCATTTCTCATCAAGCCTGCTCATCTTAGTCTCTCTGACTCTTTCTTTCAGTGTTTACCTATTGTAAAGAGACCCATTTGATAAATTTATTTATTTAGATTTTGGTAACTGGGTAAACCCACTGATACCAGAGGTCCCTTTTTCAGGGGCAACCAGGGGTTAATTACAGCAGAAGTTACATACATAGGAAGATATTTACAGTAGATTGCTATGGTTACATACATTAGAATAGGCATTGAGCAAATTACACAACAAGCTCACAAAATGTTAGACAGGTACACTGTGCATTACACAACATTGTACAAGAGCATTGTAGGAGGTACAGTACTGACAGCAGAGTTAAGATCACAAGTCAAGGTCACCAGTCACGATCCAGACACGGGTTAACGATTGCAGCCACAGAGATTATGTTCTAGCAGGTATGCTTTGAGGCCAGATTTAAAACTAAGGAGAGAGGGCCTGTCAACCAGATTAGCTTGGAGAGTGTTCCATAAGTGTGGAGCAGCATGAAGAAGGAGCACTTGCGTAGGCTGGTGTGAACCCATGGTATGGTGAGAGGATGGCATGCTGAGGATCCAGTGTTGCGGCACTGTAGTTTGGGATTGAGCAGACTACACAGTTGGGGAGGAGGGCCATTAGTGTTAAATTTAAAGGTCAAGCAGATAGAGGAGTAGGCCAATTTGTACCGTATGGCGGGCCAGCGGAGGTCCTCAAGGACCTCATAGTGGTGCTTCCTGGGGGGAGTTTGTAGCAAAGCATGCCACTTTGTGGTAGAGCACAATAAGTTTCCTTAGCTCCCCCTGCCTAAGGAACTGCAGCAGTGGAGCCCCATAGAAGAGGGAGGGGAGAAGGGTGCATTTTGCTATGGCTGGCCAGGCCTCATCAGAGAGACAGTTTCCCAGCCAGTAGAGAAGTCCAATCTTCTGGTGGGTGGACTTTGTTATGGAGCTGATGTGAGGTTTGTAGGACAGCTCCTGGTTAAGGAGGATCCCAACGTGCTTAATCCTGTCAATGACCTCTACTTTCTTACCTTGGGCAGTGTGGAGCTGGAGCAGGTCACACCTGTTGGCCCTGAGGTGTCTGGTCCCAAACAAGACAGCCTTGGTCTTCTGTTCATTCAGTACAAGTGAGTTGGAGGAGAACCAGGCTTCAAGTGCTATGCGACTAGACTGTAACTTGGCAGAGATGACACTGGGCAGCGGGTCACTGCAGTAGACAACGGTGTCGTCCACATAAAGGATAAAGTTTCTCATCCTGCAGACCCCCTTAATGTCATTGACTAAGAGGGAGAATAGCAGGGGGCCCCGGATCGAACCCTGGGGTGCCCCAGAAACCATGAGCCCGATTCTCAAAGGGGGCTGCATTTAGTGCAAGCTGCAGCAAACATCAGCTCACGCCAAAGCCCCCTGCACCAGGGACCTTGCACCCGATTCAGGTACGGGATGTGTCCCAGAGCCTAAGTCCCCTTATGTGCGGCAGCACCCCCTATGCATCTAAGGCATGGTGCATGGATGGGGTGAGCCCCAAGCCACTTGCGGCAATGCCCAGCTGGTATACCCTATCCCAATGGCCCCAATGCAGGCTAATGACCCTCCCAGTGGTGGTCCAGCCCCCCACTCCAACATATAGTGCCTACCCCATCCCCAGATAGAGCAGGAGACCTGCATAGCCTTCCACACTCCTCTGTGGAGGTCCCTGAGTGCCCAGAATGTGCAGAGGACTGTACAATGTGCATGCTAATATTAGCTTGTACACTGTACAGTCCACTGCACATTCCAGGCAGTCAGGGACCTCAGCAGAGGTGTGTGGAGGGCTATGCATGTCCTCTGCTCTATCTGGGGATGGGTTGGGCACTATCTCTTGAGGTGGGGGCCACTATTCCACCATGTGGGTTGGCACTAGTAGGAAATGTACTGGGACAGCATCAGGGTTCGGGGTGGGGAAGGGACAGTACTAGTACCATGGGCTGCATAGAGAATGGGGGTATACATTATCATGTGTATGACATGGGCCCTGGCACCACTGGAGGACTGCAGCATAGTGCCACATACAGGGGTTGCACCCAGCAGAGCATTTCCTAAGTCCCCTTAGACCAGCCCTGGCTGGTCTAAGGGTACTTGCAATTCTGCCTTCAGTGCGCAGTTTGTGAATCCTGTGCCTGGGCTGTGGCAGCTTACGTCTGCTGCAGTGCCTCTTGCACCATGTCGCAGCCCAGCTCTAGGTGTAGGGATGGTGCAATCCCTGTTTGGAGCAGGCAGCCTGCGGTCGACTCAGACCACCTTTGTGAATTATGTGGCAGCAGCCCTGGACACAAAGTGCACCTTGCACCATATCTGTTTGGTGCAAGCACCTTGCGACAGATGCAGGGTTTTGAGAACCAGCCCCACAGGTCTTGTGCTGGATTGGGTTCCTCTCCAATGCACTTTTTGGGTTAGATTGAGCAGGTAGCTCTCAAACCAGGAAAGTGAGAGCCCATCGAGTCCTAATAGTTGGAGCTGGGACAGAAGTAGTTTACAGTTGACTAAGTCAAATGCCCTGGACAGATCAATGAATAGGGCCCCTGTTGGAGAGCCCCAGTCCATAGTATCAAGGATGTCAGATGTGAGCCAGATAAGGGCAGTGTCAGTGCCATGGACTTTCCTAAAGCCATGCTGTACATCTGCTAAGAGAACATGCTGCTCAAGGTAATCCTGCAATTGGTTATCAACTAATCTCTCCTGCACCTTTCCGAGAGGGCAGAGAATGGAGATCAGCCTGTAGTTCCCCACATTGTCCCTGGGCCCTTTTTTGTAGACAGGGACTATAGTTGCTGCCTTCCATTTACTTGGGATTGTTCCTTCAAGGAGGGACCTATTGATGGTGGTAGTGGCAGGACCTGTAATAGCAGGGGTAACAGTCCTTAGCAGCCTTGGTTCAAGCAGGTCATGCACTGGTGAGGAGTCAGGGTTCATTTTAGGCAGAAGAGGAAGTACATCTGCTGGTTTCACCAGTTTAAGGCGAAACTGAGGCCTAACTTGTTTCCAGTCAGCACTGTTATGATGGAGAACACTAGAAGGAACAGGGGAGTGGGCCCACCAGGGTCGGAAAATGAGGCATTGAATGCCTCTGCTACAGCTCTAGGGTCATTAGTCAGGGTATTCTCAACATGAAGTGCTCCATCCTGTGCATTAGGGGCACCTTTTAATAGAAGATTTATTTGGCCCCCCAAATTCTGGAGATCATGCAGGCATTTGGCTTTGGCATGCTTGGAAGCTTTCTTGCAATGATTCCTCAACTCTCTGTACTTCTCACAGTCTGATTTGTGGCCTGAGGATTTGTATAGTCCCCAGGCCTGGTCTTGGAGCAGCATACTTCACTTAAGGCCAGGACTGAGCCACTTATGGCACTTCCCCTGTACCCTTAGTTTCTTTCCCGGGGCATGTGAATTGGCCACGTACAGAAATGAGTAGGCAAAGTAGTCCAGTGCCTCATCCAGGGTGGGAAGGGAGACTATAGGTTCCCAGTCTACATCTTGTATGTCAGCACAGAAGTCAATTGCTATGAATCTGCTAAAGTTCCTGGCTTCTATTACCCTGGCTGTGAGTTTGTGGGCTTGTTAGAGCAGGTGCAGAAGATTGGTGAGTGATCACTCAATGAGTCTGCTAAGATCCTGACTGTTATTATGTGATCCGGGCAAGAGACTAGGGCCCAGTCAAGTAAGGAATGCTTGCCAGACTTGTTATTACACCTTGTGGGCAGGTCAATGACTTGGGTGAGATTGGAGTCAAGAATAGGGTTCTTGCTGACAGAAATCCCCAGGGTAATCAAATTCTGGTTAAAGTCCCCAAGGAGAATAGTCTCCCTGAGGGGGTTCTCTGCCAAGGCATGAGTTAGGGATTGAAGGGAAGAGGCAACTAACTGAGGCAAGAGGTAGACACACCTTTTATACAAGGGTTTGGTGTCTCCTAGGAGCACTTTAGTAAATATGATCTCATTTGCCGTGTCACAGAAGGGGGGTGATCAAGCTGCATAGCACTTAAGTTTGTGCCAGTGTATAAGAGAACCCCGCCACCTTTCTTCCCTACTTGATCCTTCCTGAAAGCATTATAGCCAACTAAGTCAACTTCATGTGGAAGGATTCATGGCTTGAACCAAGTCTCAGTCACCGGTAGCACATCAGGTTTGTACAGTACTGTCCAGGCTTCAAGGTCATGGACTTTGTGCCTTAGGCTGCTAATGTTCATATGAATTACATTGAGAACCATGGCATTGGTCCAGAGAGGGTTTGAAATTCCATGAGATCTTTAAGAGGAAGGTCCTCCCAATCCTCTTCCTCATTGTTCCTCTTCAACAATGGATCTGGGTCTGCCATAGCCTCTTCAGGCTTTTTTCTGCTCCTTTGGCCTTGCATTGGGTTCCATCCTTGACATGACTCTAGTTAGCACCTTTCTGGGAAGAGAAGACCACCTCTTTGATCCTGAACATCTTCTTCCACTGGGCGTCTGGTTTCTTTTGTCCCCTTTCTCATTACTTGTCAGTACCTCCATCAGAGAAATAAATCCACCACTGCCACCAAATGTGAAGGATTAGAGGGTACTGGACTTGGTGATGCAGACAGGGGAACAAACCAAACAAATGGCCAAACTCCCAAGAAAACCACTTTATTTGAGACATTAAAAACTGCAAATATATACGAACTATAAAGAGTTCATGCATAGCAAAAAGTGCCACTCTACAGTTCATGGTGCTCACCACAAAGAATTCAGAGCAAAAAAACATTAAACTGGGCATACATTCATGCCAGGAACTGGACACCACTTATAGACATAGAGGTGCTTAAATCCTTTATTTTTGTCAGCCTCTTCTCCACCATCAAAAGACACAAACAGGCAAACTGCAACATTTCATGCAGGCACACTGCGCTTTGTCAAGCGAATGAGGAAACATACAAACCATTACACTTAAATAGTGATCAGAATCATTTACAGGTGTAGTTCATAATTAAATAAACAGTCACACAGTTGCAATAAAAAGCTGTATAGCTAGTACACAAATTTAATCTGACTGTGCTGCAACCTAACTTTTCAAAGCACTCTGGTTAGTGAAATTTAGTTCAACAACTTTAGTAGTTAATAACATTCTCAGGATTCACTAAAAAATGCAAAGTGCTACACGAAAGGTTTGCGCTGCATCCCGTGGTTGTGTTGGTGGGCAATACTGCTATCCACAGTTGGATAGTGCGCTGCGGTATCCAACCATGAATAGGGACAGGTGGGGGCAGCATTAACCCAGGAAAGTAGCAGGCATCCTAGTAGTACTTCTCCAACAGCCAGCCAGGAGAATTGGCCAGCAACAATAGCACACAGGTGCTAAGCCCCTATTCATGAGAGAGGTCATGCAAATGAGCCCATTGGGCATGCAAGGTGCAATTCACCATTGGCATGTCCATTATGGGCCCATTTGCTTGGCCTATGTATGGCCTAGTACGCTCCCCCCACCAGCCCATGCCCATGCCCCACATAGCCAAATTCCCCAATTATAGTGCTTCCCTGTCCTCTGATCGCCATCCCCAAAGAAATTCATATACCCTGGTAGTCCAGGGTCCCTCCCCCCCCTTCCTGATCGCCCTCTCACATATAACATCAATGTGTCCACAGAGTAGTGTTCCCTTCCTGGTCTCGGATCACCAATCGAATATTGTGAAATAACTTTCCATAGTATAGTGTCCCTCCCTAGTTCCCAGTCACTGACCTGATATGTTTAAATAATTTTCCATAGTGTAGTGGTCCCTCCCTGATCCCCAATTCCCTCCTCAAATAAAAAATATAGTCTCTGGTAGTCCAGGATCCCCCCCCACCCAATCACTGACATATTTAAAATCAGTTTCTATAGTGTAGTGCCATCCCCCACAGTCGCTGATCCCAGAAGCCCAGGGTCCCTCCCTTCTCCTTGATCACTGACCAATATATAAAATCAGTGTTTCCATAGTGTAGTGTCTCCCCTGGTCCCCGAGTGCCATCTCCAAATACAGTAAACACATTCCTCTGTACTTCTAGGGTCCCTCTCTCTTCCCCCAATAATCGCAGGTCCTGTAACAGTAATACGGTTTGGTCCCACCTTGACGATTTGGTGGTTTGGCTTGTTTACATTGAAATTCCAATCTGATAACTAAGAGGAGCCCTTTTTTCATGGAGTAGAAAGTAAAGAAAATCCAATTCAGGTGGTTAAAATGTTTAATTTCTAATATGTGCCATGTTTGGGGGGGGGGCTGTGCACTGTATTCTGTAAGACAATACACAGTCCATGAAAGGAAACCCCTTGAAGCAGGTGAAAATGTGTCTGTTGCCTTTCCCTAAGTGCATGGCAGAAGGTAGGGAAGAGGTGCCTGGGGGATGGGAGGGGAGGAGTTAGGAGAATAGGACCACCCAGGGGTGGGGACAGCTTGGCTAAAAGGGGAGAAGTAAACAGGATATAAAATGGGCAAGGACACTGAAGCCATGCCCTCTGGGTTTCTTCCCTCTGTATGAAATTCTCACCTGGCCACCTTAATAAAAGCAGGGTCAGAAGGATTAATAGTTAGGTAGCGAGCCTGTTATCCCAATGGGGGAGGGGGTCACCTCATAGTCAGGGAGGAATTTTTGTGGTTTTCCTTCTTTTTTGCCTTCCCTTACAGGAGTGTTAGGGGGAAACATAGGTACGTTATAGTCATATAATAACTGTGGTGGTATGTTAGTCTCACAGGTAGTGTACAAAGGTATGAATCAGGAAATATGCTTCTGACACTGATGGGCTCCTCTCAAACTGGCAGGAAGCCGGGCCCAGATGATTGGAAGCCCTACGGGCCAGTCAGAGGATAGTTTCTTTGGGTTTTGGCCTGCATGTGGAATACCCTATGATGGGAGAGGGCAACATATCACAAGGCTCAGGAGCCATCCATTGTGCCATGGAGGCTGTAGTCCCTCTGGAAGTCAAGATCCTTTGGGAAAATAGCAGGTCACCCCAGGTGGTCCCCTGTGGGGTAGGTGGATGGATTGGTTGATTGTGTTGACTGTCCCTTAAAATACTTGCTGACACTGCTGACTTAGACATTTCACACTATCTGTTGTAAGCTGGTTTATCAATAAGCACATGTCTGTGACCAATCTATCTACCTATCTACCTACTTACTGCACCTATCTGCAGTGGTGATAATGTCATAATCCTTCTTGTAATGTCAATCAGCATCTTCAGATACAAATCAGTGAACTATCACTATGAATTGCTTAACTGCTGTATTTTCAATCAGTATATTTAGTCATCACTTGGAGAATCATGACAGTGGTGCCACAACAAAATAACTAGACAAGAAGGAATGTGACACTGTGCACCCTCGTATCTATCTATCTATCTATCTATCTATCTATCTATCTATCTATCTATCTATCTATCATCTATCTATCTATCTATCTATCTATCTATCTATCTATCTATCTATCTGTCTATCACTGAACCACATCTGGTCTAACTCCACTGTCACACCGAAACAGGAAAAGAAAGCTGACCACACCACGCTGCCAGAGACACCGGGCAGGATCCACAGAATGGGGATAAGGACCCGCAGCTACGAGAAAACCTCGGCACTAGTGGGAAACCACTTGTGAAGCCGCAGGTTGCCCGCAGATGCGGGCATTCCCATAGGTGGAGCTGGAGTACGACTGGCTCCACGGAATATGGCAGCTTGCAGATGCTGTCACCACGGACAGCACCGTAGCTGCGGGAGACTGCTACGGGCAGCGGAATCCACCGTAGCACCCTCCACAACCGCCGTGGCTGTGAATTGCAATCGCCGCAAATGTGGACGATTCCAGTCCGCAACGGCAGTTGCGGAGGGAAACTTTAAAAGTTTCTCCTTGTGGATCTTGCCCACCATCTCCAAATGAATCTAAAAATGCATGCCTGCTTATCCTAAAGCCTGCGACAGTGTGTATCTCCTCTCACCAGCCATTCCAGCATCGGGAGTTGCATCTGGCTTGCAAATGGGGGGCAGTTATTCCAAGTCACAACCCTACCCCATCACGGAATCAACACATTGGCCCCTAAGGAGCCAACAGGAGTCAAACAACACAGCTGACACCAGGAACCAATGGGGGGGGGCTCCAACCAACTTTGTGGGTGGGGCTAGGAAAGCCTGCTTAGATTTAAACTTGCAGTATATGTTTTATACTCCCTCTCACCAGCCATTCCAGTACCAGAAGCTGCATCTGGGTTGTGAGTGTGTGAATGTGTGTGTGTGTGTGTGTTTTGGGGGAGGTGTAGAGCTTTTCAAAATTAGCAAATTCCATTTTCAAAGAAATTTTTCAAAATTCCATGAAATTTCATAACATTTTGTGCATTTTGTTTGGCATTTTACAAAATTCTTTAGTTGGTCATACCTCCATCAGTATTACAGCTGTAGATCTGCAATTTGGCATACATATCGTTGGGGAGATGCCCTTAAAGGTTGACAAATGTTATGACATTTTTTTAAGGGGAGAGGAAATAATAGGGGTTCAACATTTGGCCATTTGTTATTCATATGAAAAGTTCAGAAAATATTTCTATGCTTACAACCTAGCCACTTTTGAAGATAAATAATTGTAAATTTGTATGCATACCTTCTTGGAAGAGTCATCCCAAAGTAAACTCATTTGAGAAACTAATTAAGCTGGATAAAGGTGGTTTAGTAGGTTAAACTTTATTGTTAATACTTTAGAAGTTACTAACTTGCAAAATGTGTTCAAAAAAGGAATGGGCACATACTAGGTAATGCCACTAGAACTCAACTTGTGGAATTTAACCTTCACAAAGCTCTTATCACTACTGAATCCCCTTTCTTGCACTCACATTATAATCCTGCAATACCCCTCCTACACTCCTACAACAGTGAGGCCCAGCATCATGCTGCACCATGACTAAAGATATTCAGATACTTGTGTCACAGTGGCCTAAGCTGCACCTAGCTGTAAGACTTGACATCATTTGGTATCACTATTTCAAATAGTAAACCTATACATTGTTATCTACAGTTTAGGGTTGTTAAAGCTTCAGCAGGTGGTATTGTATAGGAACAATGCTGTATATGCATGTGCTTCAACAAGTCATTAAGTCAGGGAGCTCTAGTGGTTATCTGGCATATTGCAAGAATTCAGAGTAGTGCACAGTGATGTCCATGACTATTCTTCGTGGTTCATGACTCAAGATAGTGGCCTGACACTTGGCACCGATATACTTTACTATGAAGCCTCCTATAAAAGCTACCTTATTGCCAGTTTACCCAGCATTCAACCTTCTTCTATAATAACAACTCAAGTGTATGACTGGGTAAAATGCATGGACATGGGTTCAACTAAAGTGTTGCAATATTCCAAAATTTCAAGAAAGCTCATGAAATTTATCTTTAATTACTGATGTTATTTTGGAACATTTGGCTGCTTATAACTGTGCCAGCATTTATAACCAAAAAATCTGAGAGCTGATACACACACAGACTCTTTTTTTTTTCCATATTGTTTTTTTTTTCTTTCTGCTGGCAGTTCATCTCTCTGGGATATACCCTCTTCTCAGGGATATATCCTGATCAGGCTGAACAAAGCCATCATTCAGTTGGCTACAAGGCTGTTCTCCAATATTTTCTTCCCTCCCATCTCCCTGGTGGGGGCAGTGCCTCTGTCAGCCTTATGCAGCCACAGCTTTCCCTGTGGCAAAAGAAAGCTCCTTGGCCCATCCACAAGATTTGCTGTGTTAATGGAATCCACTGCCAACCCTCACTGATAGAGATGCACTGCCAAGTGGCAGCTGTTTCAGCAGTGAACTGCCTCCTGAAGTGACCTCCACCAGGTTCACCAATGTCAGTGCACCAACAACCTTTGCTCCGTAAAAAAGAGATCAGGCAAAAGGGTGACACCAAGGTGAGTGACATGCAGTTTGTCACCCCCCAGCCAGACCACACATGCTGTTAGTATCATTTTTTGTGGTGGATTATGTGCCCCACACCCCTGTACTCCACTTCAAACAAATATAACCCCCCCTTCCGATAACACAATAGAGGGCAGAGGCAAAAACACTTATGGCCCATCGCTCACAGTACCGGTCACTCTCTGATCCATGATGCCCAAATGCCACACGGCCTGACGATGACACACAGATTACGATGCCCTAGTTCTGGTGCTCTCACGACGGGATATGGACTTCCCAGAGACTCTTCCAAACCTGTGTTGTCAGCATGGCAGTGTGATGCCCTGCTTCTAGGCCATAGGGATTGCCTGAAAGCCTAATATTTAGGTTTAATGAACCTGAAAAAATTGGTGATATTCCATTTTCTAGTTTTAAATTTATAGTGGCTATAAATTCTTCAATTTATGTAATTGTGAAATATTACATTTTTAAATTTATGAATGTTTGGAGGCTTCTAGTTCAGTTACTTTTAAAGACAAAGATATGAAACTTGGTGCACATCTGTGTAACCCTCCCCCCTCAATTTGGGGCTTACCTTAAATGTCTTCCAGGGCTCCAGAGGTGCCCACTGCCAGGAAGATGTCCTGCAGAGGTAGTAAATTCATGTTTACTTGTTTAATCCTATTGATCTGCGTGAGAGTGCCATGATATGCCTCCACGCCTGCCCCTTTCAGGCCATAGCCAGTGTGTATACAGTAAATGATCTGGGTTGGGTCTGAGTGCTTCAAAGCTCATGACTGTCCAGATACCATCCTAATTTGCTCCACTGTGTGGTCAATAGTAAAGTGAAGGGAGCTCTAACTATTGCTGTAAATATTTACTTCTAAAGTGTTATATTTAAATTAGAGTGCTTGTTTTAACCTACATTCTTGCAGTTTATTCCTCCAAATGGGAGCCACCATGTTTGGTCTGGGACTTCCAGGAAATTGGACCAGTTGGGACACAGGGGACCTCGAGGGGTCCTTAGTTCAGGTGCTGCATGGGAAAAGCTGTAGTTCTTGTAGTTTCAAAGATTGGTGCATAAACTGACAAATGGGAGTATCAGAACTGTGACTGACAGCTTCCCTAGCCAAACGGAATCCAGAAAACTGGACAAGTTCAAGAACTGTTAGAAGAAAGTGGAAGTTGCTGCTACAGCTGAGAGAGTGCACAGCTCGAGCCATCGTGAAGCAGCTCCAGGAACATAGCAGAGGAAAACTGGCAGGAAGAGACCTGACTTGAGTTGCCTCCTTGCTACTGTTTCCAACATTGGACTGCTTGATAGCAGTAATCGGACTAATCTGAATCTATTGTTCAACTGCAGCAGTTAGCACTGAGACTCTGAGAAGTGCAGTTCAAGACACTGGACTGAGAGGAGCTCCTGTGAAGTGTTCAGCCCAAGATTTGTGTGAGAGACTGCCTTTTTGCTGATTAAGTGGTTTACTTAGTGAATTGACTGCAATTGTGGACCGGCCTCAAACTGAATTGAGAGGTAGAGAAGTAAATGTTATTTTCCTTAAATGTGCTGAATGTTTATTGTGGATCAAGGCTTATTGTTCAGGGACTCCTGATTGCCAGAAGGAAGCCTATCTTTCCAGTGACTGAACTGTCTGCCAGCTGGAGGTTTTAACCAGCAAACAAACTGAATGTTGCGAGAAGTGTTCATCCAGCCTTGGGCTTATGCCAAACCCAGCCCAAGCCAACTATCCTTGCATCAGTCACTGTTTTCTCAGTGAGAGACCAGCTTAGGGATCCAGCCCCTGCACAGAAAGTAATTGCAGGTTGCGGTCACCTGGAGGGAAAGGCCGTGAAGTGGAGGTGAGTCATGCAGGCCCAGTTTACCCATGCTTTTCAGTATTCTGCAGCAGGTCTTCATATCGCCAGGCAAATTCCTATCAATTTGTGCTGTGAATAAACTCAGGGTAGTTCCCTGCAACTTTTCTTTAAATCATTTTGTGGTACCATCTGATTGCTGTAGTGTGTTACAGAGTTACAAAGAACTGGGCCAACTGGCCGAAGATACAAATAACCAAGGTCTTGTTTATACATTTTTATTTATTTTTTTTTTTTGCAATTTTTTAACCAGGAGTGGCACACTAAGCTGAAAGCTTGTTTACAGGTGCGACCTGGGAGCACAGGGAAGTTAAGTGACTTGCTCAGGGTCACACAGTATGCAAGAGGGGGCTGTGGGATTCAAACCCAGGTCTCCAGATTTGCAGCTCAGAGCCTTAAACCACTGCACTATGCTGCCTTTCTTTCCACTAAGGGACCACCAATAGCTGCAACACCAGCCAACCCCCGGGGACCGATTCTGGCTAGCTAGCATAACAATCTGGCTACCCAGTTGTTGTCAGACTGTTGTACTGTGGGACTAAAGTAAATGCATGCAGGATAACCTAAATTAAATTAGTAAAGTAATCATTCTTCTAGATTCATGTTCCCACCCTTGTTCACATTCCCTTAATAAAATTGATTTGTTGTTTCACGTTTGAACTGGCTTATGAGCATATTCTTAATTGGTGTAGAGATACTGACATCTATTACAGTATTGAAGTTGCATGCTTGCATTGTTAACGGAGTCTTTGGAGGGCGTTCCAGGGGATTTGCTGAAGACCAGACCCTCGTGGTAAGTGCATGGGGTGTGTGTGTATCTGGTTAATGTTTAATGCCAAATGTATGTTAATTGCTGTAAAGGGTGATTCCACATTACAAGGTTCATGGTCACTAGGTGGGCCTGTGGGTGAATATACAGTAGCTTCCCAGAGGACTATGCCAGGTTAGGTAGCTACCCACATAATTTACTCTGTGTGAAGGCACCAAAATATTGAACCCAGGTCACTCAACCTGTTGTCAGAAATAGAGGCAGGAGTAGTAACCCTAGGTATAGTGCCACCTAGGGATTACATCTGTGTAGGCCTTGGTGAAGTCAGCATAACAAATGCTGTGCAATTGGGAATAATATGATTAAATTGCTGCAGTTTATGTAACTGTAAAATGTAATTTTAAAATTTCCAAAAGTTTGAAGGCACTTTTAAAGACAGATATCTGAATCTTGATACATGTGTGCATGTCCCTCATAAAGTCAGCACAACAAATGAGATGCAGTTTGGAATAAAACTTTTGAAATTATGCAGTTTACATAACTGTGAAAATGTAATTTAAAATATTTCCAAACGTTTGGAGGCTTAAAACTCAGCCACTTTTAAAGGCAGAAATCTGAGACTTGGTACACGTCTGTATGGACCTTGACAAAATTACTAATGCTTTTGAAATTAGACAGAAGTAAATGAAATCATAATGTTGGCAACATTTCTCAAAATGTTTCCAGAAATTTTGCAAAACTTTGCAGAAGCAAAATTAGCAATTCACTAGAATTTCACTGGTGGAAGATAAATTTCATACAAACCCCAGTGAGGGTTTCTTCTGAACCACAATCCTCCCCCAAGCACAGACTCACCACACCAGCTCCAAAAGAGCCACTGGAGCTCAACCACACTGCAGCTGCCATGAGCCAATGGGGCGCTCCAAGAGATTTTCTTGGTGGGGCTTTCTTGTTCCACAGCTGTCAGTTTCAAACAGCCCTCAGTGCAAAGGGTCACAGTGCAAACAGCAACTAGGAGTCTGCCTATGAGTCAGCCATACAGACAGCCAGCAGTTGATCATTCTGCCAGTTTCAGTGAGTTTCCATGACTTCTGGGGTTCAGTATTCAAAATCATGGAAAGTGGAGTGCAAAACTGTGCACTGTGCCTTGCAATTACCTGGCAGCCTGAAGATGCTATATTAAGTCGAATAGCGCACCGGTACTATTCGACTGAATATAGGGCCATGGCAGCACAGTGCCAAGTTACTTAGCACTGCCCTAATAGGGCTTCCAAAGTATGCTGCCAGAATGGATAGCGTTGGAGCACTAGTTGCAATATTTTAAAGGGACCCATGTAAATGAGCCCATTGGGCATGCAAGTTGCTAAGAGGCAATTTGCATGCCAATGATGGGCACATTTGTATGGGTAGCAAGGCAGGTTAGTGCAGCTCAGCCCTCCCCAATTGTCCAGTCCTAGAGCCGTATAACTGTGCCAAATACTATTGCCCCCTTTCCCAATTGCCAGCCCATAAGGTAGTTTCAGTACATCCCTGGTGCTAGTGGCCCCCCTTCAATCACCAGCCCATATTGTAGTTTCAATACATCCTTGGTGCTAGTGGTCTGTCCTCCGACCACCAGCCTGTACTGTAGTTTCAATACATCCTTGGTGCTAGTGGTCTGTCCTCCGACCACCAGCCTGTACTGTAGTTTCAATACATCCCTGGTGCTAGTACTCCTCCTCCCTCCCTCCTTCATCCCTGTGATAACCGGCCCTTAGCACAACAGATCACCCACCCTGGCATTCAGTGGTCCCACCCCCCCCACTGTGGCATCGAACACCCCCATGTCACCTCATCACTCCCCTTGGTGTTATGGGTGCATACAGTGACCGGTGCAGCCCTCCTTACACCTCCTTGACTGACCGCTGTATGTCCAAACTGAGAGAGTGCCCTGCTCCTGCTGCACCAAGGAGAATGTTAATGTGACTGGGGAGGGTTGTTCGGTGCCATGGTGGAGGGGGTGGGACCACGGGATGCCAGGGAGCATGTTCCATTGTACACTGGGCTGGACATCAGAGGCAGGGAGGAAGGGGAACCACTAGCTTCAGGGATGTATTGAAACTGTAGTACAAGCTGGTGTTCGGGGTCACCACTAGCACCAGGGATGTATTGAAGCTGCCATATGGGCTGATGATCAGAAGGGAACTGCTAGCACCAGGGATGTATTGAAACTACAGTATGGGCTTGAGATTGGAGGGGGGACAACTAGCACCAGGGATATATTAAAACTACAGTACAGTCTGGCAATCAGAGGGAGGGGAGACCACTACCACCAGGGAGTGTATTTGCACAGAAGGGACTGGTGATAAGAGGGACAGTGCCAGGGACCACAGAGGGTGGGTGTACTCCCTTAGTGGCCAACCAGCTAGGTGGCTGCATTACCTCCAGCAGCTGCTAGGGTTGCTTGGATTAAGTCAGGATTTTCTTACGTGGTATTTGCACCATGCAAAAAGACCACACAAAAGTCTTTTGAGCAGTGCAAAGCTGCTGAATATAAGGTAGTGTGCCTATGCATAGCCAAACCCCTCCCCTTGCCTGCACACATACATTATGTTTTGTGTAAGCACTACCGTATACACTCGCATATGTCGAATTTTTGGGAACTGAAAATAGTGTTCAAAAACCATGTCCGAGTTATATGTGAGTCATCACAGTGTAAGTTAAAATTCATTGATCAGGTCTAACTCAGTTCCCTCAAAATGGCATTTCACACCTCATTTCCTGCTTTTGGTAGTCTATGCAGAGTTCCACACCTGTCTATGACACCTCGATATAGCTCTAATTGCAGCCCATTATTTTCAGTCACTCCTTATTAACTGACTACAAGACCCTTGCAGCTTTTTCTAATTGATTTTACATTAATGGATTAGCACTTAAGTTAGTTACATGTACCTAGTCCTCACTTGCCATTGCCCTCAACATGTTAGCACACAAAAGAAAGAGATGTGCATACAGTGCTGAGTTTAAACTCATGGTTGTTGCATTTGCTGAGTTGCAGTAGAATGCAACCACCGAGAGACAATTTTGCATTAATGAGAAGTTGATACGGGACTGGAGATCCAGAAAGGCTGATCTTACTGTCATAGAGAAGTCAGTAAGGCAAATAAAGCAGAACCCATCCCCTGTGTTGGCAACAGAGGAACAACTGAGGAACTGGGTCATTGATATGCGGCTACAGGGATACATTTTAATGCATACTGCCATATGCCTTCACGCACTAACTCTTGCCACTAAAGAAAACAGCTTGATGAATGGAAAAAGCTTTTATGTATCTGCTGGGTGGTGTACCCGGTTTATGAGAAGGCATACACTTGCACTTAGGCAGCATAAACACATGGCCCAGAAACAGTCTGCAGACATAAATGCAAAGGTGGACAGTTTCCTTGACTACGTGTTAAAGGAACACAGACAGCATGATTTCCCACTGTTAGCAATAGGAAATATGGATGAGACTGCCGTGGCTTTTGATCTCCTATCCAAACTTATGGTTCATTTTAAGGGGGAGAAAACAGTCACTGTGCAGACATGTGGGGCTGAAAAATGCATTCCACTGTTGTTTTAGCATGCCTCGCAGATGGGAAAAAATTAGAGCCCATGGTTATTTTCAAAAGAAAAACATACCCCAAAGAAAGATGCCGCCTGGCGTTATGGTAGAAGTACACCAGAAAGGGTGGATGGACGAAGCGCTAGTCAACAAATGGTTAACTGAGATATGGGCTAAAAGGCCAGGGACTCTCATTAATAAAAAAGTCTGTTAGTGTGGGATATGTCAGAGGGTACCTGGTGGACTCAGTAAAAACTAGCTTGCAGAGACAGAAGACATACCAAGCGGTGATACCGGATGGCTGCACAGCATTACTGCAGCCACTCAATGTAAGTTTAAATAAGCCTTTCAAGTGCAGAATGAGAGAGCAGTGGAGGCAGTGGATGATAACAGGGAAGAAGGAGTTTATGGTGGGTGGGAACATCAGGAAGTCAAATCTCGCTCTTGTATGCCAGGGGGTGAAAGATGCCTGGGACTCCATATCCTCAGAGGCAGTCATAAAATCTTTCAAAAAATGCGGCATTTCTAATGCCATGGACGGGACTGAAGACCACCTATTATATGATGATCCTACTGCTGACACTGAGGGGCAGCCAGATACAAATGCAGAAGAAGAGGAGGACACACCATCAAACAAGCTGGAAGATATAGATGATGACACGCCTCTGTCTCTACTACAGCTACATGTCTTGTTTGATTCAGACAATGATGCTACTGAGGAGTTTTTGGGTTTGAATGAATTGGTATTAATAGCACTAAATAATTTAAATGTTTCTTCACAACTTGCCCTATACTCAGGGCCCCATGTTTACTGCTGCAAAGTAGACCCACATTCTGCTGCAGTACCTCGTATTTTCTGCGGCAGAACAACTGCTGATTCTGCAGCAGACAAATTGTGATTAAACAGCATACCTTCAAGGGGTTAAGTCTTAGTTTACGCTTTGACTGCCTTCGTGCAACCACTCCACTACACTGAAAGTGGAACAGCAGGCCATTTAACAGTATGTAGACTTCTTATCACAAATATTAAACTGCACTAACCCAAACCTGGTGTTCTCTTTTAATTACTTTTCCCTCCCACCCAGAATTTGAAGGCTCATCTGTTTTTCTGGAAATTGTTGGCTTTTGCTGTTCTTCTAGGTTATAACTGGAGGAGGACATAAACACTCTGCTAAAACTACACAGAAGGAAAAACCTGCTTGGATTTCTTCTGGTTTATATTTACAGTTAGCAGAAATAGAGAGACTCCAACTTGAAAGCCATTTTATTAATTTTTTTCTAATTTTGATCAATGTTCTTTTAGATTATAATGTTTTAAAACTAGGAATACCCAGCTGTCTTGCAACAAACATGTTGAGTGCAGTGTGAAAATCTTTGTGTGGGGGGGGGGGTGGATTGTCATCCTATAATAGTGACAGAGAGTGTAATTTGCAGTGTCTCTATGATTTGTTGACTCCTGATTTTTCTTTTGGGGAACACACTAAAAAATGCAAGCAAGTCATTCTTATTAAGCTGGAGTAGCATGTTCTCTTCTCCTCCTTGCAACTCAGGGAGTTGTGGTGTTCTTCAGTCAGTGACCCTCATTTCACTTATGTACAGCAGCAATCAATATAATTCTCCATTCTGATATTTTTCCTTATCTGCTCGCTCCAGTTCTAGTATGCCCTGGTCCCCAACTCTACTGCAGCTGCACAACTTGACCCTCCTTAAGAATTGAGTTTGATGCCACCGCTTAGGCTGCAGGTTCAAATCTGCCATGAAATTACTCTCACACTTGCAGGTACAGATCTGCAGCCCACAAATCAAAACTGTGATCGATGTCCATCAGTGGGGACTGAGTCTTCTTCCCAGTCTGCTGCTAATCACATATTTCTGCAATCAGCTCCTCCTCCAATACCTGCCACCACACCAAGATCGATTCCACCTCCATAGGCACCACTGAATCTTCTTACTTCTTGACTACTGCTTGCCTACTAGTTCTTCCTTCCAAATTCATCTTCCAGGGATTCAGCATGCACTGTCAGCAGTCTCACAATGAAAAATTAATGCGGCTGAGCTAGCCACAACTACACAACAGCAAATCATAACTGTTGTGGACCTAATCAAGCTCTGCTACTCTTGCGTCAGTCTCCCCCCCCCCATAATACTGGCTGGACAGAGTTATGTAATGAGAGCCAGCATGAGTCAAGATGCCATGTGGCCACTAGCTTTTTAGCTTTGTAGCAGGTGGCATCAGTTTGTTGACCCTTTTAATGAGTATGTATGCCATGCCATACTTAACATATCAGTATTCCTTGTGTCACCGTATAGCATAGTTAGCATTTTTGCGGCCATATGGCTGGTTTTCCTGACTTCTGCGGCCAGTACTGATTTCTGCTGTCAGCCCTGATTTCTGTGGCCACTGCTGCAACCGTAGAATCGCAGAAAACATGAGACCCTGCCTATACTTATTTTCTGTTTCTTTTTCTTTTTCCCACATAGCGCTGCAGCCACAAAACCTGCCCTGCCCTGACCAGACCTGGATTTCAGAAGTGTCCTATGTCCGTGAAGCACTGAAGTTGCTTGCTGGCTTTGCGACTAATTTCTTTACTTTAAAACAAAATAAAACATTTAGAAAATGCCATAAAGTGTGTTGAGGATTTATTTGGGAGGGGAGGGGGGTCGATGCACAAATTAGTGGCCCAACATTTATGCAGGTCAATGAGAAATCAGCCTGTTTATACCCACGTATAATTCCTCCTCGACTTATACTTGGACTGAGTTATGCGCGAGTATATACGGTATAACCCTCTTTGTCCATGTAACATCCCCTTTTGAATATGGAATCTCCTACAAACCCCAGTTTGCATGGGCAAAGACCCATTTGCTCATGTGCCGCTGCTACCTAAGTTGCCTCCTGCTTACCTTACTTCTCATGTCACAGCCTGCTGCTGTGTAGTCCTTCCTCCCTGTTGTGGACATGGCAAGATAACCAGACTTATAGTTTACTGCTATAATTTTGTCTTCGGCATATTAATGTCATTTTCATGATATAGCTAATGTACAGCTAAATACTTTACCTACTGCAATTATTTTATTTTCATGCCATAGTTAATGTACTGCTAATGTCTCTGCTTGCTGCATTTTAGTTCATGTTTATGCCATAGCTACAGCACTGCATTGCGTAATACTCTACTTGCTGCGTTTTATGGTCATTTTCATGCTTTAGTTGTGTGTCAGTTACCTGTCCATTAATGTACAGCTGATTTATTCTGCCTACTGGTAGTTAGCATAATTTTTTTCTTTTGCTGTAGTTAAGTTACGATAATCCAGCCCTTTTATTGACTGCTCATGTCATACTATCTGTTGTAGGTTGTGCTACTACACTGCCCTACTGCCTCTGTATTCCACCCTCCTGTAGTGCTACATATATTGTCCTCCCTATCTGGGTGCAGCTCACATCCAATCAGAGTACTAGTATTGCCACCCCTCCTGGTTATAATCCTTACTATTTGCTTACCCCCATCTGGGCATAGCTCCAATACTCCTTCAACTCTGATTCCCCTTCCTCTTCTGAATTTGCAAGCCCCCGTCACTCCTTGCAAGCCTTCTTCCTGTTTATAGCCCACTGTTTCTACAGCTTCTATACACCTGCTGTTTTACTCTGGGCAACTGCTTACAACCTATCCACTATACATGTTAATTACTCTCCCTCTCCTACCTCTCCTAGTTCCATTCTGATTCCTCCCCCCATCTTCCTTCCCCTCACCTCTCCTTCCCATTTCCTCTCCTCTCCCACCCTCCCTTCTGACAGCCTCCCCCCAATTTATCAGTCAGGGCAAGGGGGCCTTTTGTAATTATTATACTGTTTTTGGGGAGAGTAGGGCTTGTCAGAGGAGACAGTTAAGTGGCAGCTCCTGGTGGAGCTGGCAATGATCCCAACATTTTATTAATAAGCAGGCACAGAGTAAAGGGAGGAAATGTAATGTTTAAAGGAGTCAGGAGGGATCAGGAGACCAGACCTAGCCACCTAAGAAAGGGAAAAAAGTGTTTTCTTCAGATTTTTTTAATGGGCAACATTGCCCCAAAAATTACTCATTCAAGCCGAATAGGATTGCCAGAAATTCACAAAACATTAAACTGAAGAAGACTGGGTAAAGACAATAGGACAGCATCCCACAGTTTAGGGAGTCAATGGGAAGATACTGTAGATGTTCTTTATAGGACTGCTGATCCTCACCAAATGTTTGTGCATCAAAGAATGTCCCAAATGTGTCTTACATAGAAACATAGAATTTGATGGCAGATAAGGACCGCTTGGCCCACACAGTCTGCCCATTTCCCTACCTAATGGATAAGCAGCAGATCCTAGTTAACCAGCAGCCTACTTCTTCCTACCCCCACCCCCTAGAATTGCCTTATGACTGTCCCATGCATGCCTGAATTCCACCACTGTTTTTGACTCCATAACCTCCTCTGGAAGGCCGTTCCATGCATCCACAACCCTCTCTGTGAAAAAATACTTCCTTAATTACCCTCTGAGCTGCCCCATCTTCAAATTGTGCCCTTGTTCTGCATGCCTCTTTTTTGAAAGATGCCACTCTTGGACTTTGTTGATTCCTTGAGGTACTTGAAAGTTTCTAACATGCCCCCCCTCCTCCTTTCCTTGAGGCTATACATATTAAGCTCCTTAAGTCTCTCTTCATGTGTCTTCCGTGCAGACCCTGCACAATTTTAGTTGCCCTCCTCTGGACAGCTTCCATCCTGTCTATGTCTTTCGGAGATTGGGTCTCCAGAACTGCACGCAGCTCTCAGATGGGGTCTCACTAGCTGTCTGTACAGAGGTATAATAACTTCCTGTTTTCTACTGGTGATGCCTCTCCCTATGTGTCCCAGTATCCCCAAGCCCTCCTTGCTGCCCTCTCCATTGCTTGCCACCTTTTGGTCATCTCATATGCCAGCTACCCAGGTCCCTTTCCATTTTGTTGTTGTTAGTGTCTCACCCCCATTGTGTACTCTTCTCCTGGGTTTTGTTTCCCAGGTGCATTACCTGCACTTCTTAGCATTGAAACTAAGCTGCCATACATTTGACCATTCCTCTAACCTTGCCAAGTCCCTTCTCATCCTTTCCACCCCACCTTGTGCATCAACTCTGTTGCAGATCTTTGTGTCATCTGCAAGAGATATACTTTCCTTCAGTCCCTCTGCAATGTTGCTTATAAAGACATTGAGGACAGTCTAATACTGAACCCTGCGGTACCCACTAGTAGCCCCCTTTCTTCAGAGTGGACTCTATTTACTATTACTCTCTGTGTCCTATTCTCCAGCCAATTCTTTACCCAGGCTGTCATCTTGGGACCCACTCCCAGGCTGGCTAACTTGTATATTAATCTTTTGTGTTGGACTGTGTCAAATGCCTTGCTAAAGTCTAGGTAGGCCATGTCCACAGTCCCTTCCTGATCTACTACTTTGGTCACCCAGTCAAAGAAATCTATCAGATTTGTCTGGCATGACCTTCCTGCTGTGAATCCATGCTGCCTTGGGTCCTGTGCCCCTCTGGCATCTAGATAATTGACAATTCTTTCCTTCAGAAGTGATTCCATCATTTTCCCTACCACTGAGGTTAAACTAACAGGTCTGTAGTTTCCTGCTTCTGCCTTGCTCCCACTTTTGTGAAGGAGAATCACATCTGCCCTCCTCCAGTCCTCAGGTACCACCCCATCCTCCCATGATTTGTTAAAGAGGGTAGTCAGTGGTGTCACTAGTTCTACCCTTAGTTCTTTTAGAATTCTGGGGTGAATCCCATCAGTCCCCATTGCTTTGTCCACCTTCAGTTTTAAGAGTTCTTTCAGAACCCTTTCTTCTGTAAATGGGCTGGTATCAACTTCTGTATCCAGAGTGTTTCTACTGTTTGTTTTAGGTACCTCCTCCTCTTCCTTTGTAAATACTGAGCAAAAATATTTGTTTAGTATCTCTGTCTTTTCACAGTCTCCATCTGCCTACCTTCCCTCCCCTTTATTAAGCCTCACTATCCCTCTCTTGGTCTTCCTTCGCTCCCTGATGTACCTATAAAAGGTTTTATCCCCCTTCTTAACTGAGTTGGCTATCTTTTCCTCGGTTTGGGCCTTTGCTGTTCTGACTGCCTTCCCAGCTTCCTTTGCTTTAACTGATACAGTTCTCTGTCCTGCTCCTTCTGTGATTCCTTGTACTTCCTGAACACTTTCTTTTCTCTTGAACCTTCACTGCCACTTCCTTTGAGAACCATAGTGGTTTCTTACATCGTTTCATTTGTTTATTTGCTTCACACAAAGGCTTTTACCTCTGTGATGGCAGTTTTATTATTCCCATTGTTCTTCCACCTCCTTCCTGCCCATTTGCTAGTGCATTCCTTGAGGCACTCACCCATTTGCAAAAGTCAGCCCTCCTAAAGTCCAGTACTTTTGCCTTTGTATGGCTTGACTCTATTGTTGTGTTTATTGTGAACCATACTGTTCCATGGTCATGAGTTCCCAGATGGCTACCCACTTCTACATCTGTGATCCTCTCTTCATCTCCATTTGAGAGAACCAGGTCTAAGATTTCTCCCTCTCGAGTGGGCTCCAATACTAGTTGTCTAAGGCATGCCCCCTGTAGGGCATCTAGAATAACCCCACTCTTTGAAGTGGCTGCTGCAACTGCACTCCAGTTAACATCTGGCATATTCAGATCACCCATCAGCAATATCTCCCCTTTTTCTGCCATTCTAAGTATACTTTCTACCATTTTCTTGTCCATTTCCTCCCCGTGAGAAGGGAGTCTGTATACAACCCCTGTGTGGATTGTGGTGCCATTGCCGGTCTCCAAATTTGCCCACAGTGCTTCTTCTCCTCCTGTTTACCCTTTTGTTCTGTTGCTTTGATTCCTTCCCTTATGTAAAGAGCTACTCCTCCTCCTCTTTTACCCTCACTGTCCCTCCTGTAGATAGTGTAGCCTGGTACGTTTATGTCCCAGTCATGGTTTTGTGTGTACCATGTTTCTGTGACTGCCATGATATCCAGATGTTCCTCCTCCATCAAGGCCACTAATTCAGGAAGCTTGTTACTCAGACTACGGGCATTGGTACTCATTGCTCTCCATTTATTTGATGGCTTTACCTTCTGTTGCAGCATCCCCCACTGACCTTTCTACCTCAGTCTTTTTCTCATTTAGTACCCTGTTTTGTATGGAGAGGCTGGGATTTTCCTGCTGCTTATCAGTGCCTCCCCCCTTGACTAGTTTAAAAGCTTGCCAATGAAGCATTTAAACTGATTGCTCAAAAGACTTGTCTTTGAACCTAGGGTCCAAGATAGTGGCCAGGATGCAGTGGTCTACTACCTGAAAGACTTTCTACTTCTTCCTCTCTATCTTGTCCACTAACGTTCTGCTCTCCCTGCCCATCATCATCATCATCATCATCTTTAGTATTGTTATGATCAGCTTCACTGTTAAAAATTCAGAAAACTGAACTCTGAAGAAGAATGAGTGAAGACAAAAGAGTAGCATCCCAAAGTGTAGGCTACTGGTTCCAAAAATTGAGTGTCATAGAAACACAGAAACATAGAAAATGACAGCAGATAAGGACCGCTAGGACCATCTAGTCTGCCCATTTTCCCTGCCTATTGTAAAAGCCGAAGACCCTACTTGATTTCCCTCTTTACCTCCTCATTCCTATTACTAGGGTTCCCCTATGCCTGTCCCATGCATGCTTGAATCCCCCCACTGTCTTTGCTCCCACCACCTCTGCTGCAAGTCTGTTCCATGCATCAACCACCCTTTCAGTGAATAAATACTTCCTCATTCTACTCCTTAGTCTACCCCTTCCAACCTCACGTCATTCCCCCCCATTCTTGACATCTCCTTTTCTGAAAGATGCTAACCTCCAGTACCCTATTTATGCCTTTTAGATATTTGTAGGTTTCTATCATATCTCCACTCTCTCTTCTCTCCTCCAGGGTATACATATTGAGGTACCCAGTTTCTCCTCATATGACTTTTGGTGCAGGCCCTGCAACATCTTTGTTGGCTTTTTTTGAACTGCCTCCACCCTGTCTATGGTATTACAGAGATGCAGCATCCAGAACTGGACACCTTATTGCAAATGAGGCCTCACTAATGATCTGTACAGTGGCATCACCAACCTCCTTCCTTCTGCTAGTGATACCTCTCCCTTTGCACCCAAGCATCCCACTGATTCTCCCCACAGCCTTGACACATTGTCTGGCCACCTTTAGGTCATCAGATATGAAAACACCCAAATCTCTTTCCTGTTTGGTGACCATCAGTTTCTCCCCCCCCTCCCAATCATGAAATCTTTTCCTGGGTTCTTGCACCCCAAATGCATGATTTTGCACTTTTTTACATAAAATCTCAGCTACTACACTTTGAACCATTCCTCCAGGATATCTAGGTCCCTCCTAATTTTTCCACCCCTACCGGAATGTCCACCATGTTGCAGATCTTAGTGTCATCCACAAAGAGGCACACCTTCCCCTCCAGCCTTTCTGTAATGTCACTTATGAATACATCAAACAGGACTGGGCCAAGGACTGATTCCTGTGGCACCGCATTGGTCACCCTCCTTTCCTCAGATTGAGAACCATTTATCATGATCCTCTGTTTTCTATCACTCAACCAGTTCCTTACCCAATTTGCCATCTTGTGATCCACTCCCAGACTGCCCAGCTTGCTCAAAAGTCTTCTCTGTGGAAAGGTATTGAAGGCCTTACTGAACTCCAGGTAGGTGACATCCACCACTCCCCCGATGCACGACCTTTGTCACCCAGTCAAATAAATCAATTAGATTTGTTTGACATGACTTTCCCTCTGTGAATCCATGCTGTCTCGGATCCTGTGCTCTGGTGGCTTCAAGATGTTCCACGATCCTTAGTTTAAGTTGTGATTCCATAATCTTCCCCACTATTGAGGTAAGGCTGACTGGTCTGCAGTTTCCAACCTATTCTCTACTACCACTTTTGTGAAGAGGGATTACTACTGCCCTCCTCCAGTCCTTGTCCTGCTTGTCATTTATAACAGTGCTATACATGGACAAGGCTTCCTATTATGCAATTAATAAGTGTTGCATACACTGATCTTGTGGACAGCCCCCCCCAAAAAAAAAACATTTTTCTTTTGTCCTGTGTAGGCCTGCAAAAAATTCACAAAATCTTAATCTGGAAAAGGCTGAGTATGTCAGATCAGTACAGCATCCGACAGTGTGGGCTACTGTTTCCAAAAATTGTGTATCCATTATGACAGTGCTACACATGTACAAGGCATCCCATTATGCCATGGATAAGTGTTGTATACCGTGGCTTCATGGGCAACAGTGCCACAAAAATGATTTATTCAGCATTCACAGGTTGATTTTTATCAGCCTGCGAAGGTCTACCAAAAATTCACAAAACATGAATCTGAAGTAAAATTTATTTTTGAGCACCCCATCCCAGTGGCTTTGGTTGCTCTACAAGTAGATAGGCAGCATACATTGAAAAATAAACATGAAAACATGTAATAATTTACAATTTAAAAGCTAAAAATAAAATATAGTATTGCAGGAGTTAACCAATTTAACTATAAACAATCTAGAAATGCTGTTCTAAAAAAGATGTGCCTTTATGCCCCACTTAAAATCCTCCACTGATGGGGCCTCCCTCAAGGACCTTGGTAGCAAGTTCCACAAAACTGGGCCTGCCACCTCAAATACAAAATCCCCAGAGGATTTAAGGTGGGCCCTGGGAACCTCTTCATGGAGGAGCGATGTGAGTGCACAGGACAGGCAGGAGTAAGGATGTCACTTAGGTAGCCAGGGCCTGATCCATGTAATGCCTTATAGGTGAGCAAGCCCACCTTGAAGATGATGCTCTACATAACCAGCAGCCAGCGCAGTTTAAGCAAAACCAGGGTCACATGACAGGACCTTGGAATGCCTCTGAGTAACCTGGCTGCTGTGTTCTGCACCAGAGAATATCTCCATTGACCCTGAGGTATAGAGCCTTGCAATAGTCAAGCCATGATGTCACAAAAGCATATACCTGTGAAGGCAAGTCATCCAGCAGAATCAAGGCTTTAATCTGAGCAACATTCCTCAAGTGGTAAAAAACACTCTTGATGACGGATAACACCTGAGCTTCAAGTGTAAATCCATCATTGAGGATGATGCCTCGATTTTTCACCTTGATGGACGCTGCCAAGGGAGTGGGGCCAAGGAACAATCCTGTTCCCACTCCAGTAGCATCCACATCCTGCTGATGATCACTAGCACCTCTGCCTTGTCCGGACTGAGTCTTAGTTAGCTAGAGGACATTCAGTCCTGGTTCTCAATCAGAAAGTTATTTAGTACCTCCATAGTGCCATCAGTCTCGAGTGCAAATGACAGGTACTGCTGGGTGTCATTTGCATAACAGTGGAACCCAAGTCATACCGTCTAATGATCCCACCCAGGGAAAGCATGTACACTGCAAATAATGCAGGTGACAGGATTGAGCATTGGGGTATGCCACAGGGCTAGAGCTTCAGACAGGATGAGAAATTTTTTCACCACCCTCTATGTCTTGCCTGTAAGGAAAGACTCAGAGTTGACAACAGTACCAGTGAGTCCACAGAGATACCTTAAGTGATCCAACAGCACTAAGTGGTCCACTGTGTCAAATGTTAAAAAGGGACTGAGGAGAATGAGAATTGACCACTCCCCTCTATCCCTCGCTCTGAGGAGATCATTTTGCATTCTGACTAATGCCGTTTCAGTGCTATGCCTTGACCTAATTCCCAACGAGAAAGGGCTCTTTGATGTCATGGGATGCGAACTGCTCTTTGAGCTGCAGAGTTACCACTTTCTCAATAATCTTCCCTAGGAATGGGAGATTACAGATAGGTTTACAATTCCCCAAGATGTCATGGTTGAGAGATGGTTTCTTAAGGAGGGGTCTCACCAGTGCCTCTTTCAAGGCATCAGGAAAACTACCTTCCAAAAGCAAACACCAGATAATCTCAGCGAACACTGACCCAAAGGATTCAACACATCACATTAAGAGACAAGTTGGGCTTGGGTCCAGTTTGCAGTATGAGGGTCACATCTTCGAGATCACCTCGGAAACCTCAGCCACTCCAACTGACCTAAGCTCAAGCCAAACAATAGGAGTGCCTCCGGACAAGTATGACTCGCCACAGAGGGGCTGCAAGTGTCCCTTTGGGGAGATCCCAGCCCTGATGAAGGACACCCTGTCAGAGATGAACAGAGCCAACTCCTTGCACTGTGATTGAAAATGCTTGTTTTGGCTGTAGGCAGGCAGGATGGAAAAGCCTGTCTACAGTTCAAATAAGCAGAGCTGGTCTGTTCTTCTCTGCAGCAATCACCCTGGACAGGAACATTGCCTTCTTATGGTTGATTGCCCTTTGATATTCATCATAGTGAAGTCTCAAAGCCAGTTTATCCCCATCAGACCACATCTTCTGCTAACAGTGCTCCAACCTCTGACTCTTGGCCTTCATCTACTTGAGATCCCCATCAAATCAAGGAGGTGTCAAGCAAGATGACCTAGGTCATACACGGACTGTTGCGACACAGTAGAGTGCCTTGGAAACAGATTCATAACAGGCTGCAACCGCCTAACCTACACCTGCCGTACATGCAACACTCACACCAGATAGACCCATTACTGCCATCAGTACCTCTGGGGACAACCCCTTCAAAAGGTGGTAGCAGACCATCTTCACGGGGGAAGGACTAACCGGGAGGACCTGGATGAAAATCTCATTATGCAATGATCCGACCAAGCAACAGGACCAATCTTAAGGTCAGAGACCTCAAGCCCCAGTAAGAACTAAGTCCAAGGAATGGCCATGGCTGTGGGTCACAGAAGCAACTATTTTTGAATGGTCCAGCAAGAACATTGACTGGAGGAAGTCATAACCAAACTGTGAATATTCATTGTCAAACCAGGCATTGAAGTCACCCAGAAACAACCATCTGGGTGACTCAAACACCTTCCCAGCGACGAAGTCTGCAACTTCCTGCAAAAACTCCCCCTTGCACTCCAGAGGCCTGTATACAAGGAATATTCTGTTGCCTGCATCTGGACCAAGTATTCAAACAATAAAGTGGAACCCACTGACTACACAGAGAAGTTTAGGTGGTATCTAACAAAATAGCCACACCCCACACCTGCATCTCTCTTGGGAAGTGCACTATGGAAAACCCGAATGGGACAGATACCTCTAATACTGGGTCCAGCCAGGTCTCCATAATGCAAGCTAGATCAACTGAAGAAATCAAGTCCACAATAGCTGTGGTCTTTTTCCTAATCAATCTGGCATTGTATAGCACCACCCGAAGGGGACTTTTGGAGGTTGTCAGTCCAATAGTTACATGCCCACTCCATCCAATAGAACCCTAGGTATAGGTTCCAAACATGTCTGGCCTCTCCATGCCCCATTTTACCCTTCTGGTCCTGACCACCCTAATGCGACTCACTCCTGCTATACCTCCAGTGCCACATTGTCTGCCATCATGCCCTTTCCCAATCCAGACCTCCCTGCAGCACCTCAGTGCTGTAATTGACAAAGGGAGGTCAATGAAAGGGTGGAGGTCAAGCAACAGTGATACTGGATAGGTAATTCATGGGTCCCTGGAATTAAGGCACATCCTAAACTGCTACAAGATATCACTCCACCCCAAATAAAATCACCAATACATACCCTTCCTCTACAAATCAAATAAAACAGTAACTAACCCTTCCCAACACAGAACCAACAAATAAAGTAAAATTACATAAAATACCCAATTAAAATTGAATATTGGTAAGCTAAGTAAAAATTATCCCTCTATAACCCTACCCTCCAAGGGTCACTAACACATAATTACTCAATAAAACAACCAACATTCATTAATAAGAGAACCCAAAGCAGGGCTATGGAAAGTAGAGTTCAGAGAAAAATCCAGCTCCTTCTAAGGAGCAGTGTCTAGAATTAACTGCAACTAAATGCAAATAAATTGTCTCCATAAATAAATCCTCATCAGACTTTGCAGTTGTCAGCAGTATCCTCAGTAAAGCTCTCACCAGAACTGAGGTGAAGAGATTAAAATACTGTAGGAGATGTGCTCTCTCCACCACACTCCCAAGATATTAATGTAATACTGCAAAGCTGGAGGGTTTTTATAAGAGTGGAGGGGATTGCAAAGGAGTCATTCAAGTTTCTCCAGCACTGCTCTCACCAGCACTGGGGTGAACAGATGTAACAGTATAATTCACACACATGGGAGGCTTTTAGCCTCCAGGCCTGGGCTCAACAATGTTCTTGAAATGCCCAGCACTGTTCTCAGTGATGCTGAATCAAAAATCCAAACAGGTGGAAGAAGTTGTTAATTTCTGGAAAACACTATTAGAACCATTTCCCACAAAATACATCTGAAACCTCAGATGTGCTAAGTAATTGAAGCAGCCACTTTAGCTCAGGATCACAAAATCACACTGTTTCCTCCAGCTGCAACTTGCAGACCAGGTCAGAGTGGCGGCAGCAGTTTTTTCTACCACTTAGGAAGCTATTCTCTTGTCTACGTTGTCAGCCACGAAGTCGCTGTTTCAGATGATTCTTCCCTCATCGACCTCATCAACCACAAAGTCACTTGTCCAAACAGCTCTCCTCCAGTAACTCCAACAACCTCATACAGGATGAGAGGTAATGTAGACCTCCCCATCCACCTCATTTTCTTCTGTCTTTAGCCCAGCTGCATGTGTAGGACATTCATCATCCATAATCTGTGGCAAAAGGGCTTTGGAAATAGGGACAGTTTTTTTTTTTTTTTAAAGTAACTCTCATTTTTGGTAAAAAGGCATTTTCCTTTGTTGGTGATGATATTTCCAGGAGCACTGAAAATTCTCTCTGAATATGCACTTGTGGGTAGGCAACTGAGGTGTTCACCAGCTAACTGTGTCAAAGAGGCCAAAACATCTTTTTTGGTACCAGTACAATAGAGACTGATCTCCTGATAGTGATATGTTCTCATTCAGATAATCCTGCACGATTTTGTCTGCTATCATCTCATGCACCACTATGTCAGAAAGTGACTTGCCTTGTTTTGTTTTTCAGAAGCCATAGTCAGACATTTTGTTTTAAGGGCAGTTTCTCATTGATGGCTATATTTCTAAGCAACAGCATCATCTGGTCTTAGTTAATGTGAAGACTGTGATGTTCAGCAATATCTGGGGCAACACAATGGATCCTCCTTCTTCCCTCTTCCCACCTGGCCTCTCAGTGAGATTGAAAGGGATGATGAGTGTTCTACTAGGGCTCTGTTTGTCTTCCTGGTCTTATTTTTGTGCCATACATACAGAGATCAGATTGATAAGTCATGCTTTTTAGAACTGCTGATCCTTTTCAAATTCTTGTGCATTACAGGTGGGCAAAATTAGCTACTTCTGAATTTGAGGAAATTTTGTGAAATTCTGTGAAGTTTCATGAAATTTTGCAGACTTTTTTGAAATTTTCTGAAATTCTTTATTTGGCCATATCTCAGTAAATATTACAGCTAGGCATCTACAGTTTGGCATTTGTATAGTCTGGTAAAGGCTATAACAACTGTCATGTTTCATGACATTTGGAATACAGGTGGAGAAGTTACAGGGGCTCAAAGCCTAGCAATTTAATATTCATGTGAACATTTCTGAAAATATTTCCATGCTTACAACTTAACCACCTTTGGAGATAGATAATTGAAAACCTAGATGCATGATTTCTTGGAAGATTCACAGAAACTGCTAAATAGAGATGTAGGGTTTAGGTATGACCTGCCTCCCAACACAACTTCCAGGGGATTGCTTCTGAACCCAGGTCATCAGCATGGCAGCATGACTTTCTGATACTGGACCATGGTGGTGGTCTTAAACCCTAATATTTAGGGTGAATGAACCTAACAACATTGGTGATATTATGTTCACTATCTTTAAATATATAGGGGCTTAAAATTCAGCAGTTTACATAAATAAGAAATGTAATTTTAACATTTCTGAACATTTGGAGGCTTATAACACCTACACTCCACTTTTGTGACTCACTTTGAATTGAGTTCTATTTAATTCAGGTGTGAATGGAACAAAGCTAGACAGCTGAAACCTGGCATGCACACAAATGGGCATGAGTAATATCATCATACCAAACATGTTACAATTTGAACAACTGCATTTAGTTTATTTAGTTCTTAACTGTAATTTTAAATGTTTCAAAGTCTGGGAGGCTTATAACTCAGTAACTTTCAGATACAGAGATGTCAAACTTGATACACTTCTGTATGGGTACTGGAACAGCCAACTCTCTCCATTCAGTGCAAGGTGGATAAATACTTTTTACATTGGACTGAAATAACCAAAATTACAATATTGCACAATTTCATGAAATTATATGGAAGTGAAATCAGCATGTTACTGGAATTTCACTGGTGGAAGAAAAATGTCACCTATCTCTATTGTGCCTCAAAGAATGTCTTGAATCTATGGTCCAAGAGAGTGGTCAGGATGTAGTGATCAGCTCTATGCAATTCTGAAGTAAGTGTGTTATTCCAGAAATGTGTTCTTATCATTTCTACTAGACTGGCAGCAGAGCTATCCTCGTTGTCTTCTTACTGAGTTTTCATATTAACAAGTCACCAGTTAATTAGGGCTATGAGGGGAGTATCTGTCTTAGACCAGCTGTATCAGTACTTACCACCCTTCAGACCTCTTCAATGGACTTCATCTTAGCGGAGAATGTCTCCGTCAGGGGCCACTGATTCTGGCTGATGTTTACCTCTCCCTTGTTAATACCATCTTCAATGACATACTAGTGGATAACCTTCTGTTATTCTAGCAGCCTTTGCATCATGTAATAATTGGAATTCTACCTTGTTGCCACATCTTGTTTCAGGTGGTTGAGTGGAGTGTGGTTCCACTGCTGACTGTTCCATAACAACTTCCGTGCCATTACAGAATGGCTAATATGACCACAAATTGTTTTTGGCAAGACCTACACATGTCTGCACAGTGATGCCCTCTTCAACTAGCAATCCCTGAACTACCAGAAGTATACAGTGAGCAAAACATGGAACATGTATATAATTCCCAGCATCAATTGCCTTTTCAATGTTCTTTGCATCCTTTGATACTATAAAACCTGATGTTAATGAGTGTGGTGTCAGCCACTCACCACACTTCTGATAAAGGAAGAGTGTAAGGTGTTCTGCACAATGGTCATTGCCATGACAAACAATGCAAAATATTGCCTGTTGCAAAGGATGGAAGGCCCCGCTGACTTTCGGCTACTGTTACCGCTGCTGCTGGCACTTAACCCAGAAGAGGAGAAGAAGGAGAAGCAGGAATATAACCAATGGGGGAAACTGATCCAATGAGCCGTTGCTGCCATGAAAACAGCAGTCTGACCCCTGGTCTACATGTCAATAGTGATGTTAACTGACAGAACAAATGATGCTTTCAGGGCATGCAACACAGTCTTGTAGACCCTCTGATATAAATCAAGAACAGACAATATGGAAAAGTAGGTATGAAGGGACACTTGATACCTTGGCAGTTTTTCTTACAAACGCAATGGAAAACTTGCATTTCTCTTAAAGAAGAATGGCAGCAACTCAGTGGCTAGTATTTCCACAATTGTTCTTGTTAACATGTTTGCCTCTGGCCTGTAAGTTTTATAAATCTAACCCTTTTCCAAGGACTTGACCAGTGAGTTCAGTGCATTTTTTTCCTGAAAGTGACTGTTGGCTTCTACTTTTCCTGTTCCTGGAGGTGGAAGTGGTTCGGGATTTGCAATCCCTTGTAGGAGTGGGAGTCAATGGATTTAAGAACTTATGAGTGGAAGACACTGGAGTTGTGCATCGATTCCCACTTGAACGACTTTCTTCCTCTTCCTCTCTGCCTGGTCTCCTTATGTTTTCCTGCCCTGCCTATCATCTTCATCATCATCCACTTCACTGCTAGGTGGAGGTGGTGCTGCTGCTGCTGATTCTGACACTGTTCATTGGCATACCTTCAAAAACTGAGATTTGTGGGACGTCAGCAAATACCTTTTCATGGTAGATGCTCCCAGCCTTGTTCCCTCCTTATTCCAACTCGTGCTGTCTTTATGTAAAAGACACACTACATGTATCCATGATTCTTTCTACACTTGAAAGAAATCCCACACCACTGATGGTTGGTCTGTCCTACTGGTAATCTCTGCTGTTACCAGTATATGGACTATTGTGGCCTGCTCCACATCACCGTTCTACTTTTGCCTCTAACATTTGTCCTGGGTCCAGTCTCATCAGTGTCTTTATCTGCTGTTAAGTCAGATGCTTGCTGTTGCATTTTCCTTTGTTGTTCTGTGGCCATCTTTTATTTTTACTAATGCCATCACTTTCAGTCTTTTTAGATCCTTACATGCACCTGCCTCAAGTCTGACTCCCACTTGTCCCATCTCCTCCTCAGAACTGCTTCTGCTGCTATTAGTCTAATTGAGTAAATAATCATGATCTGTTTTTCTGCCCCCCCAAGCTTTCTCCTCTGTCAGTGTCACTACCTGACACACTCCTGTCCCCTTTTCTACAACAATTGCTTGTGTTGAAACCATTGCTGTACTATTGCAAGTGGTTCCTACAACATGTGATATTTTATGGACTGCGTGATTACTGTCATCTTTCTCTATGCTTGTAATTTCCATTAAGGTATAGGGCTTTTGATCAACCACACACCACTTTGTTTTTCCTTTGATATGACTGGATGATCCCATGCCACCATCTCCTTGCTCTCTCTCTGTCTCTTGCTCCATGTCCTAATGCTTGCTATATGGCTTAAAGAGAAAAACTTCAGCCACTTGGGTGAAGATTTTTTATTGTATTTTTATACTTTTTAATATTATATTTTTATTCTTTTTTGGTTTTATTTTTGCCACCAAGGACTACCAGAGGCTAGGCAATGGCTTGCTTTCAGCCAGCACACACTTGCTGCCCACTGCCTACTGCCCAGATCACACTGCAGCAGCACATCATGGATGATACACACATGTAGGCTGCTTCAGGACGTAGGAGGAGAAGGGAACTGCAGCAGCTTGCGGGAATGTGAATACTGCCACAAGAAGAACAAATTCTGGTCAAAACCAATAGGGCTGCAGGAGAGGAATCTGGGTTTAAAATATTGAAAATTAATTTTTTAAATATTTTTACACCAAATTTTTAACACAGCCTTGTGATGAACCTGCATTATAAAGAAGGGCAGAGAAAATGTTTAACTTCTGGTGTAAAGGTGATGTTGTGCATGTTCTGCAAAATCAGATTTTGGGCTGCAAACACACACATATTGGGCAGGAGTTGAAAAATGACAGCTGTCACTTTCATGAGTCACTGTTTCAAAATGGCCATGCTGAAATGTTGTGGTAAAAATATTGAATATTACAAAAGTTATGAGCCCGCATTTGCAAAATTCAACATAGCCTCATAAATTGATAGGTGAGCATACTAAAATCACAGAATACAAGAATGTGCAAAGTATAATACCACCCCATATTAAATTTATTTAAAGCCATGGAATGTATTGCTAGTCTTTTTTCTTGGCATTGCAAAAGTTTAACTTGGTCCCTGGGGAGGAACTTTGGAACCAGCTTGACTTAATCAAGCCCTAAATATCATTATATCAGGGCAGCAAGTGGGTCAGGGTGCATTCAGATGAAAGTGAGGATAAGGTAAAGAAAATGTATTGTGGTACTGTACTCTATAAAGACCCTGCTGAAAGAATGCAGCATGGAGCTTGGCATAGATGCTAAATTCTTTGGTGCAGTCTTACAGTGCAGCAAGTTGGTGTTGGCATACTTTTTTGAGTGGGGGATTGTGCAAATGTCAGTTAGTTGTCCATTCCAATCCACCTTTTTTGTTCTTTGATGACAAAATCACTGCATTAAGAAAATGGGCTATGTAGATCATTATAATCCATCATTTTCAATAACCACAAATTTTTGCACCCTGTGGATCACTGTCCCACATAGGAAAACAAATCTTTTCACTCATCTCTGAGTGCAAACCAAGCCCCCTTTTTGCATTGACAAATCCCACCCCCCCCACCACCACCATCACTATCTGCCACTTACTTAGTGGTAGTGAATGTATGTAGCATTTTTTAGTTCTGTATATATATGCAGTCCCATACAGCAAAATGCCAGCTGACACCATTTGGAAGCTTCCCTCTATCAGTTTCTTCATATTTCCTCCAGTGTTTACATTTACTGCAGCAGTAAAGAGAATGTGTTCAGTACTAAAAAGAAAAAGAAATTTGCTGGTGGGCTTTCTGTTTGGATACCGTTGTTAAGGGGAAGCTGCATTTTAAAACAGGAATACCTGGAAGGGTTTAGCAGATAATATCCACATTTATGTTTACTAGTGGGTATTACTGTCTTCTCCATGTGGAACAAAGCAAAAAATGGATCTGGAGCAGCAGAACAAGTTATATGGTGCTCAGCAATGAAAAAAATGAAACAAGCAAAGGATGAGGAGTAGCCACATATGCAGAAAGCACTAGCATCACAAAAATATTCAGAGTTCTTTGTTTAAGTAAAGTGCATAGTGCACCCACACATATTGATCATAAAAAAGTGACAACTGAGCCACTCTGCAAGTAATGCTTTTCCCGGCCCCTGCCAGACATTATCAGAGTGAATCACTCTGATGACACCTGGCAGAAGTCAGGAGAAATGATAGTTGCAGAAAGGCTCAGCCACCACTTTTGTATGCTCCCTATGTGTGGGTGCACTATGCACTTTAGTAAAATAAAGGACTTTGAATAATATTTGTGATCCTGGTGCTTTATACACATGTGGGTGCTCCTCATCTTTTTGCTTGTCCCTGTGGAAAAGCAGACTGAGATGGGGCATGAGCTCAGTCTTCCCAATCTGAGTGATATTGACAGGACTTAACATATGGATATGTTGTCCCACAGGACGCAGGGACATGCTCTGAAGGTAACAGATGGTAAGTTTAGGGGTAACATTAGGATGCATATTTTGTTCCAGAAGGTGGTGGCCTTCTAAAATGACCTGCCAATAGAGCTGGTGGTCATGAAGACAGTTCGGTGGTCCCCAGTGTTACCCATCCATTACCCTTTGCCAGCATTGAGCCAATACAGCTGTGGAGAGCTTTTAGAAGTGGCAAGTGTTGAAAAGAATGTATTGTGCTCTTGCCACACCAGAGTCAAATGTAAGTGATACTGCTATGATTACAGAAGTGCACATGATTGCTACTTGCACTTGTGTAGTTTGCTCCACAGTCAGCAGTATCGTGGCAGCACTGACATGACTACATGGGGCGATACTTACATATGCATAATTTAAGTCAGCACCACAATGTTGCACACAGTGGCCATTAGTATCTAAGCAAATCTGTCCTGCATCAGTACATTGCATGCAGATGTAAACATGGGTAAAAGTAAGACCTCACTGAAAATGAGTTACTGTTTCTCAGCTAGGCTATGCTGTATTGGTACATTGTAAAAACGAGTAAAATTAGCACCCCCTGAAAATGAGATACTGCATCTCAACAAACCTGACCTGCGTCAGTATTATGCCAGAATGGATAAAAGTATGAGCCCACTGAATATGACATACTGTATCTAAGCCAGGCTATCTAATGTCAGTACATTGTAACAGGGCTAAAGAGCACATAACACAACCTTAACATGTGTTATAGCAATTTTACTGATAGGCATAATGAAGTTAGTTGTGTGCATGTATTGATTTGAGCATGCAGGAAAATGTACAGGCGTTTTGTCCCAGTTTTGCATGGAAAACACAGGGAAAGTGAGGTTGCCCTACAGGGAAATGTTTTGTTCAGTCTGGGAACACTGCAGTTGACACCCATATGATTTCTTTGTAATTCCCTGTGATGCCCCTTGCAACCTCTGAAACCCCCTAAAGCATTAGCTGGCTAGCATTTACCCTTCCTACAAATGTAAAACCAGAAGAGTTCCAATGCCACTAATTAGATAGGTCCCTGAAAAGGTTAACATAAATTAACTCTTCAGAGAAGATACTGTAAATCATTGGTGTTGTGCGAAATTGGAATATTTTATCCCATGAAATATTTTGCGTAATTAATGCATTATGTGAAATATTTCGCTGGGTGAAATGTAAAATTTTACCTGCGACCCTGAATGAAATGTTGCCTCCTAGCCAGCTGATTTTCACTGTTGGGTGAAATTTCACCACCATGGGTGAAATTCTACCACTTCTGGTGAAATTCCACCACTTCTGCTGAAATTTCACCACCCGCAGATGAAATTTAGCCTCCTGCAGGTGACATTTCTCTACTGGTGGTAGACTGGTGGACTGGCAAAACTGAGGGTGAAATTACGAAATTCCGCCACACTTTTGTGAAACATTTCTCATGGCAAAATTGCCGATTTTGCTGCAATTTCACCAGCAAAATGTAATTTTGCTGCATCTCTATAAATCATTGCTACACACATACACAAATTGAGAGAGATGGCCAAGGATGTAATTTGGAACTGCTCTGCAGTTAGATGCTGTATCATCTGTTGGAACTCAAACATGGGTAAAAGTAAGATACTACCGAAAATGAGATACTGCATCTTGGCCAAGCTAACCTGTATCAGTACATTGTAGAAATGGGGAAAATTAGGACCCCTCTTAAAATGAGAGCCTGCATCTTACCAATGCTATCCTGTGTCAGTACATTGCCAAAATGGATAAAGTATGACCCCACTGAATATAACATACTGCATCCAGCCAGGCTATCCAGCTGTGCCAGTGTATTGCAACAATGCTATATTACTATCAAGAGGTTCTGGAGATATAAGAACACTGGCAGCAAAGCTTGAGAAATTCCAACAGTTTTACATGGAAAATATGGGGAAATGAGGTTGCCTTACAGGGAAATGTTTTATTCAGTCTGAGAACAGTTCAGTTGACACCACTATGATTCTTTGTAATTCCCTAGGATATCCCTTGCAACTTAAGAAAATGCCTAAAATATTAGCTGCCTAGTGTTTATTTACCCCTTCTACAAGTATAAAACTATGAGTGTTTCAATGCCATTAATTACATAGGTCCTGAATAGGTTAATATAAATCAACTCTTCAATTCCTTTGGGTAAATGTTGCAAAAATTGGTGTGAATGATTATATATTGAGACTTGTGTACATATATCTCATTCCTACTAGTTACCTTTCCAGGGAAGGAGGGGCTGTGGGATTTATTCCTATGAGTTTTTATTTAGATTCCTTAGACTGGTTCTGTACATGTTTGTTATACATTGACACTGTATTGAAATCTGTACATATCAGGCTCACGGTCTCATTTTCTTGGGGGTCCTTGACAAGTAGATTTTTTTTTATTCCGCACTTATAATTGAGATTATCATGTATTAAATGCTGTTACAACACTGCAGGCTTTAAAGTTTATGTAGCGCATTAACTGGTTGAGTGTATAGTTGAGAAAATGTCTCAAGATAAGTTCTATATTATATGTTGTGTGAAACATTTGCTCACTTTGAGTAAACTTCACTTTAAAACCTCTGTATGCCATATATGTATGTGTGTGTATATGTTTGTGTGTGTATGTATATGGTGTATGTATGTGTATACATATTCATGCAATGGGGTGAGTGATAAATGAGTGAGACAAAACAGTGTATCCAATGCAGTGTGATATTTTTACCCTCTACTCTACTGTGATGATACCAGCCATTTACACAAATGGGTCACACAAAGGTCACAGATAACATCACTTTAGGCAGCTTTCCCCTCAGCATACAAGAAAAACCTGTGCTGTTACTATAGACACAAATGCAGAACTACATAAAAGGTCTCACTGCTGCCTGCAGCTAACTCAATTAGTATTACAAAACACTCTCACCTATTCCCTACACTCTAACTTCCAGCTCATTACTGTGATGCTCTCAGCTTGGCTGCAGACAGAATTCTAAAGAGCACAGCTTCACAGAACAGTCTGTTCCTCACTCCTGCCTGCAGCTAACTCAATTACCACTGAAAAACACTCTCAGCTGTCCCTCAGACTCTGACACTCAGACCATTGCCATTAATGTGATGCTGTCAGCTTAACTGCTGCCAGAATTTTAAAAAGCACAGCTTCACAGAACAATCTGTTCCTCACTGCTGCCTGCAGCTAACTCAATTACCACTGAAAAACACTCTCAACTGTTCCTCACATTCTGACTTTCAGGCCATTACCATTTCTGTGATACTCTCAGCTTGACTACAGCCAGCCTTCTAAAGAATACAGCTTCACAAATAGTCTGTTTCTCACTCCTACCTAAAACTAACTCATTTAGCATTGCAAAACACACTTAACTGTTTCTCAGAGTTTCTAACACTGCCAGCCTATTCAGAAAAACTCACACACAGAATGAGCAAACACATAATCAGGAACAGAACACAAGACAACATAACAATACTTCTGAAACTCCTAGCCCTATTGTATAAATCGAATACATGATATGCAGATCATGTGTTATGGCAAATATTGTCACTCCTGCATTGTGAGCTCTGGATATCTCACTCTGCAGGAGTGACAATATTTGCCATATCACACTCATGCCTATCATATCCATATATATATACTGTATACAGTATATATATTATATATACACATATATATTTTATATATATATATATATATATATATATTTATATAATGGCAAGAAAAATCTAGAAATCTCATTGGCCAAGAACATCAGCTGACTGTACATTAAATCTCTGTATGCGCACAGTCATCCTGGTCCTAAACCACATCACACAAAGAGCAAATCAGTCCTCCTACAACCAGAACTATCTTCTATCAGTCCCCTTGCAACCAGAATGGATCTTCCATCACAAACATGGCTGCTACCTTTACACTGAAAAAAACTTCAACTGGGCCCTAAATATAAAACTACCTTAAATAAATAAAAAAAAAACAACAAATTAATTAAATGTTGTTTACCTGATCATCACACTCTCCTTACACACATACATTAGAAACATTAAGTATTGTTTATAGTTTTCATTACAACTGTTTCTTTACTGACAGTGAAAAACTCCCCTTCTATCTTTACCTGCTCATCAGGGAAATCTCTTCTGCTTGACCTGAAAGTGAGATAATTGAGTCTCTGGCTCTAAAACAGGCCTTTGTTGTCTGTGTGTACAGTATGTTAGGAGAGTAACATTCTACCAGTAGAACTGAATAGAATTTTTAATCCCTGTATTCCATGGTAACCTTCCATGATAAACATTCTATGTCTTAAATGTGGGAAAAAACAGAAAAAAAACAGAATGAAGAAAGTAGGCAATATAGTAATACTTTATAAACAAAGAGACAATGTGGGAAAACACAGTTACATAGGCAAAGGCAGATCCAAACTGCTCAACTGCATTGCTAATGTTTATAAAAGCACATACATTTTAATTATATAGGTGTTTTCAGGTGAAATCTACCCCCACCACCACCAACTAAAAAACACAACTTGGCAGGTTTAATTTTTTTCTTACTAACCTTTCACCTCAATCCTACAGCAGTTTTCCTTTTATGTACTAGACCACAACACATACATAAAAACAAAAATAAAGAGATGGTTGCCTTCAGAGAAAGTATATAACTACAGTGTAATGAAAAGTAAGTTTTAAATACTGCTTATGTTTTACAAATTTACAGACATTACAGTGTCTTTATATGATAAATTACACGTTACAGAGAAATTATTTATTTTCAACCAACTCTACTAATAAATACATTTACTGCAAAATACTCTACTAGTTAACCTATTGCTGAGATATGCTATTTTATTCATTAATAGGGACTACTTTTTCAGACTTTAGATGTTGTAGAGGTAATGTATTGTACACTATTTTATAAATAGGAAATACATTTTAATCCCTATCAGAGTAAATCAAACAATTTCTTTTATGATGGTGGCTCATTTTATCAGTGTGCTAAGCCACTCCTGGGTGTGCATTAAAGGATTTTAATGCACTTCCTCCGGGTGTATGGACACTCGGCTTTCAACCTCCTGCATTAACACAGCCCTGGTGTGCATTAAAATCCTTTAATGCACACCCTGTCGTGGCTTATTACTTACATATATAAATATTAGAGGCAAAAACTCCGTTTAATGCATTAGTTAGGGTTGTTCCACAGCGATAAAAGTGAGAAATTCGGTGTTAGGGTTGAAAACCTCTTGGACCCGCCCACCCCAAACGGCATTGGGTGTGCATTGAGGTCATCAGCTAACTCTCACCCCATCACATGTGTAAAGCAGCAGAAGTATAGGAGAATGGGGTGAGAGTTAGGACCGATGATGTCACGCACCCAATTCGATGAGGTAGTGGCGAAATCAAGAGTTTCAACCTAACATTCCTCACTTTCGCTAATGGATAAACCTAACTAATGCATTAAATGGAGTTTTACTCTATTCCTTCTTTGAGAATGATAACGAGAAATAGTGAATGTAATGCAGTGGCGTAGCGATCCGGCAGGTGATGTCTTGTGGCATAGTAACAGGAACAGCAATGCAAACAGAAAGCTAACAGTAGCGCACATGTAGCATAAGCGTGAATGAGAACAGAAAGGGTAGCAGCACATGGTGACGTGAGACTGGAATGGTCTGCACGTGATGTGTTATCACATAGTAACACGGGTGCCTCAAACGGAAATATCAATGGGCATGATGACACAAAGTGAAACAGAAGAGAAAACAGTACTTGCAGACACAAATGGCAAAAAATAAAAGCATAAGTGCAAATGAAAATGCAAAAGGATAACACACATGGTGGTGTAGACATCAGCGGTAAGTGAAAGCAGATGCGGACACATAAGCAGAAAGAACCTTAACAGTAATGTAATTACTGAGACTGGTTTTCCCCAAAACCTGCGCATAGAAAAGACAGTGTGTACAAAGTGTATGCATAATAATGGGTATCGAGCAGAAAATGAGGACTTGGAATACTAAATAGGTTATATCTCAGGAACCGTCGGCGTAGAAAAAATTTAAAAGTCATATGATTCCGACTGCCTAGCTAGTTTGTACTTAGCCCCTCTTGAGGGGCTAAGCATTTTCTAATGAAAAGTCCGTATCTTGCACCATTTCTGAGATACGGGCCCTGAAAGGTGTGGCGAACGCCGTAATGTTATCCTATGGGAAAAAAAGAGAAGTTTGGAGTGTCATAACTTTGCCTCCCTGTAATATTTTTTCACCAAACCACTGAACGGCACATCTGTGGACTGTTGGCTGTCATCCCTTCAAATTTCAGGAAAAAAGACCAAACCGTTATTTTGCAGCAGGGTGCCAAAGGATTCCTGTAATGCGTCGGGCACCGTAATGTTATCCTATAGGAAAAACCATCAACTTTGGAGTGCCGTAACTTTGCCACCATGCAATTTATTTCAACACAACACTGAAAGGCACATCTGAGAGATGTTGGCTGCGTTCCCTTCAAATTTCATCCTAAAACTCCCAACCGTTCTTTTGCAGCAGGGTGCCAAAGAATTGCTGTCATTTCCCCACAGTATAGAAAAGTACTGTCGCAATTTAAAGCTTTCACAAAAATTGTTCGACACTTTCATGAGCACAAAAGTACTATGAAAGTACTTTCCAGAAATTTGAAAAACATATTTCTGGGGTGTTTTACCCCAAAATAAAGACATGGCTGGCATCATCAGGCTCCGACTAGGTGAATACAAAAAGAATTAGGTTGCTAGAGGGTCCCAAATTTAAATGGCAAGCATTTTTCTGATCACTAATTGAAAACAAGATAGCGGATTTGTGAAAGTAAGAGGGCCATTTGTGAAAGTAAAAATGCATTTGCGACACTGTTGAACTTTGTTAACTTTTCCCATTGACTTACAATGAGAAATATTTTGAATAACTTTTGAACCGTTAATATTTTTCATGAAATCTTCAAAAGGCAGATCGGGGACCCTGGCCTCACATTCCCTGAAGATTTCGGGCCGGTCGCGCAAACCGTGCGACCTGTAGGTGTGACCATAGAATTCCAGAAAAAGCGTAAACACATGTGCAGATCACACTTAATAACTCCACAGCCGTGGATCCAACTGGTACAAAAGTTGGCAGATCTCAAGGTGTATCATTTTTGATCATGTATTCCAAATTTCAGGCAAATCCGTCAAACGGTTGCAAAGTTATTAAGGTGCAAAATTTTGGGTTTAACATGTAAATGGCTCCTCAACCCTAACTATGGTAGCACTACCATGCTACCATATATATATATATATATATATATATATATATATATAGAGAGAAGAGAGAGAAGAGTGAGAGGAGAAAGATGTGTGTGTGTGTATGTATATACATATATATGTGTGTGTTTGTAGGTATATGTGTATGTATGCATATATATATATATATATATATATATATATATATATATATATATATATGTTAAAGCAAAAACTCCATTTAATGCATTAGTTAGGGTTGTTCACAGCGACAAAAAGTGAGGAAATTCGCTGTTAGGGTTGAAAACTAACTCGAATTCACCCCCAGCACCACACACACACAGACACACACACATTCAAGTATGGGGAGGACCAAGTCAACACAACCAATGACAGACATCCAGCAGCAGGTGACAGAAATAACAAACAATTGTCTAAATGTACTACAAGGCATCCCCACCCACCCTGACCAGGTACTGCATGCTCAGTGGAGATCAACAGCAAAACTGAGGCCATGTACACCAAGCGATACACATCCCTGATTGCAGCTGCACACAGCGTACCACACTTAGTAGTTGCATGGCCTTATCTACCGATGCCCACACACACCACACCACAGCTGTAGGCCATCTGAAACAATAGAGTAAGCAAAACCAAGAGTTATACAGGTATAACATTCTCTGATTTAACAAGGGTTTGAGAATGCAGCTTTCTAATTGACTGTAAACATTATAACAACCTTATGTTTAGTTTTATTAACATACATGTAAAGCCTAACCATATGATGAACATGGTTTAATGTTGTTTAAAAAACAGTTTATTATGATAGCTAATAAGCTACTCCCAGATATTACGTTAATGGTCAGTTTATCACTGTCTAGTGACATGTGGCACTTTCGGATATGCCTCATTCAACATTAAACCCCTACAGTGTGATTAACAGACCATTTAACATAACTGTTGGTCATGCCTTATAGCTTAATTGTCTTTTGTGTAGATACTCTCCCTCTGCTAGGCACTGCAGCAGCTTTGCAACACAGTGTCCCACCCAGTTACACCATACACTGTCTAGTTGCTGGAGAATGGCTGTGAATATGAACTCATGAAGATGAACAGTGTAGCAGTCATTACAGTCATCGAAACCTTAGTGTGATTACAACTGACAGACTCAGTGATAGAGGATAACCCTGCTGTCCTAGTACATTTACCCCATTATGAGTTAAATCAATACTAAAAGACATTCTGTTTATATCTCACCATACCTGCCTGATTCCTGTTGTAGCAGAATTAACATAGTTATCACTTTGATAGCATCAGTGACAGAAGTGTGGCAAACCCAAACAGTAGGCATACAGCCTGGTATGAAACAACTGTTAAAAAATCACACTGTGTCCATAAGTGGCATAGATCACTCATTGCAACAATAGCAAATGTATTACTTTGAAAGTTAGTCATCACAGATGCAATGAGATTGTCTTTATCAGGGACAACATACTCAGTAAGTGCCTACAGGAAAATCTATCCTATATACAGCGTCGATACAGGTACATCATTGTTGGCTCAGCAGTGCTATGATATTTAGAAGTTGCTTAGCCTGATCCATGCAATTACAATCTTTCTTACAAAGAATACTTACTGCATCTTTAATATTGAAACACACTGAAGGTCTATGTATGTACATCAGCAGTACACCTTCATCAGTAAGAATGCATGTGATACTGGCAGTACCAATTTCACAGCGTTGAACAGGCAATGCTTTTCCATTTACATCAACCTCTCTATGTTGAGTAAACCATTGCAGTAAATGTACTACTATGTAAATCACCTACTAAATGTATCACTACTTTTATCTTGAGCATGCTAGTGTCTTGTAGTTAATTTATGTGCTTCTCTTAATTAATGTATACTCAGTAGTGTTAAACCTTTCTACAACTGTCATCATGCACCTTCAGCATTTATATTGAATAACGTGCACAGTACCAGTTGTGGTGTGGTGTGGGGCATCGGTAGGTAAGGCCATGCAACTACTAAGTGTGGTACGTTGTGTGCAGCTGCAATCAGGGATGTGTACGTTTGGTGTACATGGCCTCAGTTTTGCTGTTGATCTCCACTGAGCATGCAGTACCTGGTCAGGTGGGTAGGGATGTCTCGTAGTACATTTAGACAATTGTTTGTTATTTCTGTCACCTGCTGCTGGATGTCTGTCATTGGTTGTGTTGACTTGGTCCTCCCCCATACTTGAATGTGTGTGTGTGTCTGTGTGTGTGTGGTGCTGGGGGTGAATTCGGAGTTAGGGTTTTCAACCCTAACAGCGAATTTCCTCACTTTTGTCGCTGTGGAACAACCCTAACAATGCATTAAATGGGTTTTTGCTCTAATTTCCCTTTTTGAGAATGATATTGAGAAATAGTGAACGTAATGTGGTAAAAGGTGCTGCGGGGCGCCTTTGGGCCCCAGCCCACATGATGTCTTGTGGCATAGTAACAGGAGCAGCAATGCAAACAGAAATGCTAACAGTGGCACACATGGTAACACAAGCGCGAATGATAACAGAAAGGGTAACGCACACGGTGGCGTAGACGGGAACGGTGTGCCACGTGATGTCTGGTCACATAGTAACATGGTGCCTGTAAATGGAAATGTCAATGGGCATGGTGACGCAAAGTGAAACAGAAAGAGAAACAGTGCGGTACACACAAATGGCAAAAAAGTAACAGAAACGCAAGCACAAATGAAAACGCAAAGGATGATGCACGTGGTGGCATTGGGGTGTGCATTGGGATCATCAGCCCTAACTCTCACCCCATGACCTGTGTAAAGCAGCAGAAGTATAGGAGAATGGGGTGAGAGTTAGGACTCATGATCCCAAGCACACCCCAATGCGGTTGGGGGTGGGTAGGACAAGGGTTTTTCAACCCTAACAGCAAATTTCCTCACTTTTGTCGCTGTGGAACAACTCTAACTAATGCATTAAACTGAGTTTTTGCCTCTAATTTCCCTTCTTTTTTGAGAATGATAACGAGAAATAGTGAATGTAATGCAGCGGCGGAGCGCGGTGCCCTCTGGGTCTCAAGGCCCCGCCACATGATGTCTTGTGGCATACTAACAGGGACAAGCAAACGCAAACAGAAATGCTAATAGTGGCGAATACGGTAACACAAGCAACGAATGAGAACAGAAAGGAGTACGCACATGGTGGCATAGGACGGGAATGGTCTGTCACGTGATGTGTTGTCACATAGTAATATGGTGCCTGCAAACAGAAATGTCAATGGGCATGGTGATGTAACGTGAAACAGAAAGATAAACAGTACTGTAGACAGAAAATGGCAAAAATAACAGAAAGCATAGCGCAAATGAAAGCACGAAGGATAACGCACATGGTGGCGCAGGCGTCCAACGGTAAGTGAAAGCAGTGCCGGAACCCAAGCGGAAAGGCAATAACAGTAACGTAAGCGCACAGGCTGGTTTTCCACAAAACCTGCATTGAGAAAGACAGTGAGTACAAATAATGTATGCAAAATAATGAGTATCGGAGCAGAAAATGAGATCTTGGAATACTAAATACATTATATCTCAGGAACCGTACGACGTAGAAAAAAATTTAAAAGTCATATTATTTACAACTGTCCTGGCTAATTTGAATCTTAGCCCCAGCAAAGGGCTAAGAAATTTTTCAACGAAAAGTCCAGTATCTCGTGACCGCTTCCAGATACGGCCCTGAAAGCAAAAGTAACGCCGTAATGTTATCCCTATGGGAAAAAAGAAAGTTCAGAGTGCCATAACTTTGCCTCCCTGTAATGTTTTTCACCAAACTACTGAAAGGCACATCTGTGGGCTGTTGGCTGTCTTCCCTCCAGATTTCAGGAAAAAAGACCAAACCGTTATTTTGCAGCAGGGATCCAAAGGATTTCTGTAATGCGTCGGGCGTCGTAATGTTATCCTATGGGAAAAACCATCAACTTTGTAGTGCCATAACTTTGCTGCCATGTAATATTTTTTCAATACAACACTGAAAGCACATCTGTGAGATGTCGGCCCGTTCCCTCAAATTTCAGCTCAAAACTCCCAACGGTTCTTTTGCAGCGCCAGTGCCAAAAAGGTACTGTCATTTCCCACAGACTAGAAACTACTGTCACAACATGTAAAGCTGTAAAGTTATAGTACTTCTGACTGGAGCACCTAAAGTAATTTTATGAAGCATTTCTTTTTCCAGAAATTTGAAAACATATTTCTGGGGTGTTTCACTACAAAATAAAGACATGGCAAGCATCCTCAGGGCCCGACTAGGTGAATACAAAAAATTAGGTTGCTAAAGGGTCCCAAATTTAAATGCCAACCATTTTTCTGATCACCAACTGAAAACAAAATGGCCGATTTGCGAAAGTAACAGGCCCATTTGCAAAAGTAAAAATGCATTTGCGAAAGTGTTGAACTTTTTGTTAACTTTTCCCATTGACTTATAATGGGAAACTGTTTTTTGAATAACTTTTGAACCGTTTAATATTTTTTCATGAAATCTTTGAAAGGCACATCAGGGACCCTGGCTGCATGTTCCCTGAAGACTTTGGGCTGGTCACGCAAACCGTACGACCTGTAGGCGCGACCACAGTATTCCAGAAAAGCGTAAATGCGCGCACAGATCACACTTAATAACTCCACAACTGTTTATCTGATCAGTACGAAACTTGTCAGATCCCAAGGCTTATGGGTCTTGATCATACATTCCAAATTTCAGGCAAATCCATCAAATGGTTGCAAAGTTATTAAGGTGCAAAATTTGGGGTTTAACATGGAAATGGCTCCTCAACCCTAACTATGGTAGCACTACCGTGCTACCATAATATATCTACATTATTTATATATATATATATAATATATATATATATATATATAATGACACATACCCCCATAATGCAAAACACCATGGGCTGTATATGCAGATCACCACAGAATATTATGCTGGTTCAACTTTAAGCAGAAATGCATGGTACCAAAAGGTCTCTCTCACAATCTGCAAAGGGTGCCAACAGAAGACATATATGTGTGTTTCTTCCTTCCAAGACTCATCAGTGTGCCTTGTGTGTGTGACACCCCAGTGGAATGAACCAGCTGACCTAAGATGGTCTATTTGGGTTATGTGTGGAGAACCCAATAAAAACAAAAAAACAAGCTAAAAGACAAAGAACCTCAGTGTGTATGCACTGAGGCAATGGTTACCCCAAAGGGCACTGGCAAATATATATATATATATATATAATATCTATATGTGTGTGTGTGTGTGTCAGTGGGTATGTATGTATGTGTGTATGTATATATATATATGTGTGTGTGTGTGTACATATATATATATATATATATATATATATATATATATATATATGTATATACAGTATGTATGAAAAAACAAAAACAAGGGCTGCGTCAGCATGTTGTCTAAAAGCAAAACAAAATGGTTCCATTAAATGCATGCTGAAAATAGAAAATAAAGCTAAAATCTACATATCGACCTTAGGTCTTCTTCAGGAAAGATCTAAAGAAAAAAAAAAGTTAGTGTAAGAGGAGGTAAAATGATTGATATATATATATATATATATATATATATATATAAATATATGTGGGGAAAGAAGAAAGGGGAGTCTCAGGGAGAAGAAGTGATAAATGGTAAGATTAAGAGAGAGAATCTGTGAAACAAAAAGGTGATGATGGGAAAGATAAAGCTTAATAGGAGTGAAAGAGCTAGGGAAGTTCCCAGGTAGGGACTAATTAACAGGGCCTAGTAAGAAGGCTGAAAGGTGACAAATGTGTGGGAAGGAGACAGAGATGGAGACTGATGGTGAAAATGAAAAATAAATTAAATGAGTAAAAAACAAATAGACTTTAGGGAAAAACGGATGGCTGAAAGAAGTTAGTGGAAAATAAGTGTCATTTAAACCAGAGGGCTGCTGGGAGCCAAGGCAGATGATCAGCTTGGCTTCCATGTTTTTTCTATGGTCAGGATCCCAGAAGCCCTGCTGAATGACACAAACAGAAAGGTCATTGACATTGTGGTCCCTGGAGATAAAGTGGGATACAATGGGTTTAGCAGTTTCACCATTCCTGACTGGTCTGTAATGTTCCCTGAAACGGTCAGCAAGACGCCTACCAGTTTCTCCAATGTAAATAGCTGTACACTTCCTGCAAAGAATACAATACACCACATTAGTGGAGGTGCATGAGGACTCCTTGGTGATATGAAAAACACCTGTAGGCCCCAGAATTTCAGTCACACTGGAAATAAATTTACAGGTGTAGCAGCGAGTCCTGTTGCAAGGTTTGGTACCTGGAAGGGAGGAACTGTTAGGAGTAGGTATGCTGCTTTTAACCAGGAGATTCTGCAGGTTAGGTGGCCGGTGGCAGGAGGCAATAGGTGGTTCTGTAAAGGAAGCACCAATGTTAGGGTCAGTTTGCAAAATGGGAAAGTTACTGGTGATGATCCTGTGAATAGAAGCTGTGCTCTGATGGAAAGGAAGCACTAATGGAATTCACCGTTGTTCTTGTGTGACAGTATCCTTCCTGCAAGGGTCCAGGTTACGGGGCATGTTACTGACCCAGTAGAGTGCTCTGTCCGTGTGCTTTTAGGGTATCCCCTGTTGATAAAAAAACTATGCATTATTTGGGTCTGCTCAGCAAAATCATCCTCTTCACTGCATAACCTGCGAAGTCTAAGAAACTGTGAATAAGGCAGGCCATTCTTGACATGCTTAGGATGGAAGGAGCTGTCGAGGAGGAAACTGTGAGAGTCAATGGGTTTGTAATAAACTGATGTCTTTATACCAGTGTTCTGTACTGACAGCTGGATATCCAGAAAAGGCAGTGTAGAGGAGGATACTTCAACAATGTATTGAAGGGAAGGATGGGCTGTGGTAAACTTGTCAAGGAAGACTTGGAGGGTTTCCCTGGAGCAGGAGGTGGCCCCGACACAGTCATCAATGTAGCATTTGTAGAGTTCAGGCACAGTCCCTGTGAATGAGAGAAAAAAACATTCCTCCATCCAACCCACAAACAGATTAGCAAAGCTGGGACCCATCTTGGTACCCATGGCAACTCCACTGACCTGCTGAAAAAACTGCCATTAAAAGAAAAAGCATTGAGTGTAAGAACCAGTTCTGCCAGATGAGTTAGTATGTGTGTGGGTGGCTGCTGGACTTCCTGCTTATTGAAGAAATGCTGCAGAGCTGTCAGACCATCACCATGGAGGGAAACCTGTGTAAAAGAGATTTGTTGTCCATGGTGAAGATGAGCTGATGAGAGTCACTGAATCTGAACCTGTCAAATAACTGGAGAGCATGCTTAGTGTCTTTAACATAGGAGGGCAGGGACTCAACAAAGGGGTCTCACGAGGATGTCCAAAAATGCAGAGATGTGGGATGTGAGGCAGGAGCAGGCAGACACTATGGGACGACCCGGGTTACCGGTTTTGTGTATTTTGGGAAGGAGATAAAACCTGGATGTCTGGGGATGCTGAACTATGAGTCTCTTAAGAGAAGCAGGGAGCTTTTTGTTTTCAATAGCAGAGGTGATGGTGGTGGTGACTTCAGTCTGATAGTCAGCAGTGGGGTCCTGTGGAAGAGAAGAATAAAACCTGGTATCAGAGAGTTGCTGTGTGGCTTTAGTGATGTATAGCTCCTTTTGCCAGACCATGACAGCACCTCCCTTATCAGCTGGTTTGAGAACAATGTCATTCCTACACTGCAGAGATCTGAGGGGTGCAAGCTCACCAGGTGTCAGGTTGGAATGGTTGTGCCTGCAATGAAGATTGAAGTTAGTGGTGTTTTCCATGCATTGGTTAACAAAATAATCAAGAACAGTAAAACGTCCTGGAGGAGGTGTCCATGCACTTCGCTGGGGATTGATATCATTGATTGTTCTGGTGATACTGTCATCATCTGTGGGAAGAGGAGTCTCATTAGAAAAATGAGCTGTAAGGCGTACTCTATGATAGAAGCACTGCAAATCAACTTGAACCTGGGGTGCATCAAGATATCTGGGTGTGGGCACAAAAGAGAGACCTTTTCTAAGGAGTGATTGCTCATCTTGTGTCGGGAAGGTCTGGAGGAATGCAAAACACCAAATTGTTAGGTTGTGTCTGACTCAAGGGCTCATGTTGTTTGTTGATCTGCTGGGTGAGAGACTGGAGTTTTGCAGATTTGGTGTCTTTGAGGAACTGAAAGAGAGTGGAGTTAAGGTTTTGGATGCAGTGCTTAATAAAAGGAAGGTTATGTGGAGCCATTCGCTGCAGGAAATCCTTTTGCCTTTGAATGGTTTAGTCCACAGAGATCAGCTGTGTTTTAATGGGGAGAATGGTGTGTGTGATAAGTTTCCTAGAGAAAGTTTTCAAAAGTTTATTAGTGGAGGAAACTTGTATCTCAGATTCAAATGAACAAGGATGGAATTTCAAACAGAAACCTTCAGGAATAATACCCAGGTGGCAGAATTTGGAAAGAAACTGTAAGTGACTGCAGAGTTAATTCTTAGAGCAAATGGCAGAAAATAATTCAAGAGATGGGAATGCAGACATAGATGAAATGAAGGAGCATCCTAGAGAATTCGGAAGAGATTTCAGATTTGGCATAGTGGGTCACAGCAAATGTAGCATACAAACTGTAAAAAACAAAAACAAGGCGCTGTGTCAGCACGTGGTCTAAAAGCAAAAGAAAATGGTTCTATAAAATGCACGCTAAGAATAGAAAATAGAGTTAAACATCTACGTGTCGACCTTAGGTCTTCTTCAGGAAATACTGTATCTAAAAGAGAAAAACAAAAAACAAAGTGTAGAGGGGAGGTAAAATGAGATATATATGTATATGTATATGTTTATGTATATGTATATGCATATATATATATATATTTATATATATATATATAGGGAAAGAAGAAAGGGGAGGCTCAGGGAGAAGAAGTGATAAATGGCAAGATTAAGAGAGAATCTGTGAAACAAAAAGATGATGGTGGGAAAGGTAAAGCATAAAGCATCCTAAATATGTCAAGAATGGCCTGCCTTATTCATAGTTTCTTAGACCTTGCAGGTTATGCAGTGAAGAAGATGATTTTGCTGAGCAGACCCAAATAATGCATATTTTTTTTTATCAACAGGGGATACCCTAAAAGCACAGAGGACAGAGCACTCTCCCGGGTCAGTAACATGCCCCATAACCTTGACCCCTGCAGAAAGGATACTGTCACACAAGAACAACTGTGAATTCCACTAGTGCTTCCTTTCCATCAGAGCACACTTTCTTTTCACAGGATCATCACCAGTAACTTTCCCATTTTGCAAACTGACCTTAACATTGGTGCTTCCTTTACAGAACCACCTATTGCCTCCTACCTCTGGCCACCTAACCTGTGGAATCTCCTGGTTAAAAGCAGCCTATTGGTCTCCCCTGAGGCATAGAAAATCTGACCTATCTGTTGCCTCCGAAGTCATAATACTTTGGAATCCACTAAGTGAAATTCTTGTAAAAACGATATCTAGGCACGCAACAAGCTCAGGTGTTTGAGTACCTGGTATTGTTTTAGTTTTTTCCTAATCCCCTTCACATTCCACATAGCAAAGTTAATATTCTGAGCCATCTATAATGTCAGGTGTGAATCCAAGTAAGACATCTGTCATATACTGCAACCATGAACCAGGTAATTCTGTTCCCCTGAAACTGCTGTGCCAATCTCCCTCCCCCCAACCCTCCCCTTACTAAGCCCCTATACCTTCCCTCCCACCCAAGTGACCCTAGAACAATCCAAAACTTCAACATACCCAGAACATTATCCAAAAAAAGCCCTCCCAAACTCCCCTCTTATCACTAACAACGTTCAGCAATACTCCGTTTTCTAATCCTCCCCCAGCCCCCCGAGAAGCCATTCCCAAAACCCACATTAGGTATAAATCGATTCCCCTTTTTTAAATATTAATAGCAAAATAGGGAGAGAACTAAACGTTATTGCAGTAACAACCCGTTCTGTCATCCGCCTATCCCCTAATGAAAATCACTGAGAGCAAGCCTGCATAAGTAAGGCATCTCCGCTAGGAATATCAAAGCTTGCTAAGGTATGTGCCTTTGCTAGTTAGGAGAAGACACTGCCTGTTGTGAGGTCAAGAAGCTAACCTCAGCAATGCATAAAATTTGCCATGCGGGCCGTTATCTCAATAAGCTCTCCAGCCCCATGGAGACAGACCCCCATTGCTCTCCTTCTAATTATCATGCCTTTGCACCAGTAAACCCCCACTATCTCCGGACTTTGAAATCGCTAATTCTTATTGCAGAAACACAAGCTCCCTCTTGTGTTACAAATGCAAAACTGCACGCTAATGCTTTAAAAGGGAAGAAACATCGCAGCCCTTGTAATTAAATTCCCCCAGATTATGAGTGTCTATGTCCTGCACAATAAAGCCATAAACTTTTACCAGGCCCAATCTTATCATACTCCTTCAGGGGGAAGGGGAACCGAATAGTACTGGTGTTGGATTTGTTTTCCCCAAACACGAAAAACTAATGATAAACATCTTAATTAAATGGAACCCCAGTCCCAGACAAAACAAGCAATAATATGTATCCATAGTTGGATCACTATAATAACAGAAGGGTCCCTTCTGCCCCTTAATCAGGCTTAGATAAGAGTCCAAGACTGTTTAACTGCACTCTTCCCAGAGGATTCCTTTGCATAATTGCCCTCTCTTCTCACATCGATTGTCTTCTTGTCAGGAAAGTTCAGAAGCCTTTCATGTATCCGTAAAGAGATCTGGCAGGGATACTTTTAAGCCAGTAAGTGCTGCCTCAGGATCTTCATAGGTAGCCCAGGAACCAGCCCCCTGTACCTGTAGCCTGGCTGGGTATCCCATGCGAAATTTAAGTCCAGCAGCAATGACTTTTGAGACAACCGGATGAAATACAGCACGTTTCAAGCGGACTGAGCCTGGTATATATTGAGCTATCTTGAGCTTAGCTTGCTCCCAACAAACTTCTTGGAGCTCTCTTACTTTATACCGAAAGTGTTGTCGCTTTAAAAAGTTTAAGAAACAGCAAATTATAGGTTGGGGTGTTGCTCCAGGGGGGCTTCGGTCTTAATGACCTGTGGGCTCTCTCTATAATTTATTTGGCCCCAAATGGGGAAGGGCCAGTAATCTTCTCCACCAACTTCTGGGCAAAAGCAATGGTATTCTGGCCCTCCTCTCCCTCCGGTAGCCCGAGGATCACTACATTTATTTCTCTGGCTGCGACCTTCGAGGTCTTCAAGTTTAACCTCAAATCTGGACAATTTCTGGCACATAACTGCCATCCCGGGCTCGAACCTTTCCTCTTGCTTCTCTAAAGAGGAGATCCTGGTCGAGTTGTCTGAGGTAACAAGAATAACCTCTTCTAGTTTTCTTGTGAGCAACTTGATTTCTGATGCCATCTCCTTAATCTCATCTCAAAATGGTTTGAATTCTTCCAGAAATTTAGACAATGTGAGCAGCTCCTGATCCACACCTTGATTCGAAGCGTCCCCCTTCTCCGCTCCACTTGAGGCCCGGGATTTTTTGGGGGCCTTTTCTGGAGTAACTGGCGGGGTGTGTTTCTGCTGTTGCTTTTTCATGTAGACGTCCATTCTCTCTCAAAATCGCCCTGCAAGGGCACAAAGTTGTAGGGAACCAGAATAAAATGAACTAGTGGGTTTAGAGATCGAGAAAATATACCAGATAACGTTTTCAAAGAGAAGGGAAGCTGGAGCTGTACTGAGGAGCGACTATCCGGTAGCTTGCATCACATGGTCCCCAAAGCCACCCCTTTAAATGGGTTGCAAGCTCTATATGGATATTCCCCTGTCACAGTAAGGGCTTAAGAGCGTCCTGGATCTGTAGGTATTGCCAAAAGTCAGATTTAGCCAGGTTCCATAGAATTTGCAAGTTTTGGTATGATTCTATCAGTAGAGAATTATGCACCAGTAGACAATGAATAAAGAAAATCCCTTTGTCCTGCCACAGATGCCATATCACCAGTTTGTCCCCAATGGTAAGCCTGGGGTTACCCCAAAGAGGTGTGCGAAGTAAAGAAAGGGTGGAGAATTTAAATTTTTTATGCAGAAACCTCCAATATCTAATTGAGGGGCCTATGGTGGGATGAAATTGAAACTCGCAGGAGGGGGAGGACTGGAGGATAGGGGCTGCCACAGGGAAGTTACTTAGAGCCTGCTCAATCAGTAGCCATTGAGGAGATTCAGTAAAGCATGGATGAAACCAGTTCAAAGTTTGGGCACATTGAAAAGCCATCTTATAGCCTTCCATCCATGGGAGGCCCCACTCCCCTCTGTGCCAGTGGGCCCTAAGCTGGTACCTACTGAAGCGGGATCTGTCCTTTCCCCATAGGAATTAGCCAATCAACATATGTATTTTCTGAAGCCAGTGAGATGGGAGGAACAGGGGAATATGTGAGAGCAGGTAAAACATTTTTGGGCCTAGGGTCATCTTAAAGGCCGCAGTCTTGCCAGCCACAGTTAAATGAAGCCAGTTCATATGATCTAGCTCACTCCTACACTTAGTTATTAAGGGGCCTAAGTTGTTGTCCCACCGCTTTGCAAGATTTGCCCCAACTTTAATACCCAGATAAGTGATAACATATTGTGACCATTTTAAACCATACTGAGCTGTGGTATGGGGTTGACACTGAGAGTTAAGGGGGAGAATCTCTGTTTTAGATTAATTATCCTTGAGCCCCAATATAAGGGAGAAATGGTCTAATAGGGCTAAGAGTAGTGGGATTGAAACCAGTATATCCCCCAAGGTTACCAGTAAGTCATCTGCGTACAGCAGAGTGGAGAATTGTGCCTTCCCTAGACCTATGCCTTTTATGAGGGAATTCTGTCTGATTGCAGCTGCCAAGGGTTCAATTGCAAGAACAAACAAAAGAGGGGAAAGGGGACATCCCTGTCTTGTGCCTCTGTGCAACTGAAAGGGTTCCAATAGTGGAGTTAGTGAGGACTTCAGCAAGGTTGGACTTATTCAAGGCAGTTACAGCAGCTCTGAAATGGGGTCCAAAATGCAAATATTGTAAACATTCTGCAAATAATCCCATTCTATGGAGACAAATGTCTTTTCGAGATCGATTGCCAAGGCAGCTGCAGGCATTGTCCTCTGACAGGCCACATGTATAAGGCTGACAAGTGTTCTAAGGTGATCAGTGCTATAAGTGCTTTTTACAAAACCTACCTGAGAGGGATGTATGAGAGAGGGTAGAACTGGGGAAAATCTATTGGCCAGCACTCTGGCATAGACTTTGCTGTCTGAGTTAATCAAAGAAATAGGTTGATAACTAGCTGCCTCCTCAGCCGGCTTGCCTTTCTTTGGAAGAACTGTAATAATTGCCTTTCTGAGGGTACGCAGTAAGATTCCTTTAGTTTTGGTCTCTGTAAAGACCTGACACAGTAATGGGGAAATCACAGGTGCCACCAACTGAAGAAAATCAACAGAGTACCCATCACTACTGGGAGCTTTCCCTTTTTTTAGGGCCATCAGAGCTGTAAATACCTCCTCTTAAGTCAGAGGGCCTTCAATGGCAGCATTCTGAGTGGAGGGGGCTTAGGAAGATCAGTGTTATGCAGAAAGGCTTGAATATCTGGACATGGCTCAGTTCTGGATGACATATAAAGTTGGGAGTAAAATGCTGTCATGATATCATTCACATCTTGAGAGTTAGATTTTACTGTCTCTGACATGGGGTCCTTCAGCCCCCCTATAAATCTATTTGCTTGTTGCTTCCATAATTGGTAGGCCAAAATGTTTCCCCTTTTGTCCCCCTCCTCCCAATAAGAATGTTGTATCCTGAGGACAGCCAGATCTGCCTTTCTAGAGAGGAGCTCATTTATTCTAGTTCTTATAGTAAGGACCCACCACCCCCACACAGACTGAGATGAGGGATGTGATTGAGCTTTAAGAACCTTCTCAGCAGAGATCAGATCACTTTCAAGCTGAGTCAGGTCCCCCTCTTTAATTTTCCTTCTGTGCACGTCGTAGCCAATAATCTTGCCCTGCATGGCCGCTTTGTAAGCTTCCCATGTATTTTGGGCTGAGGTTTCCTCTACGGGGTTCTCCAGAAAAAAAAGTTTGGTTTCAGATTTGGCCCATTGGACAAATCTAGAATCTTGCAAAAGGAGCGGGTCCACTCTCCAAGTGGAGGAATGGGGGGCCTTATGACCCCATTTTAAAATCAATTGCACTGGAGCATGGTCCGAGATGACCATGGGAAGGATGTTAGATTCTAAAACATGCTGTGTGAGGGTTTGGGAAATGAGCCAGAAATCCATCCTGCTGAGTGACCCATGCACCCCAGAGTGGAAGGTATAATTCCGGACAGTGAGATGAACTAAGTGCCAAATGCCGACTAGTTGATACTCAGAGCTAAGGTGGAGGGCTGCCTGTACATCCCGGGTATGAGTTTCTTTGCATTGGTCACTTCTATCCAGCACGGGGACTAAGATGAGATTAAAATTGCCCCCTATTATAATAGGTGTATTAGTCCCCACCATCGATTCCAGCTTGGTATTGACATCAAGAAAAAAGGCAGGGTCATCCACATTTGGGGCACAGATATTTACTACAAGGGGGTGACCTTCCGGGGTATCCAGCAAGGCTATTATCCATCTACTGTGAGGATCCATCTTACTTTTTAAGACTGACCACGGGAGTGATTTATGCAGCAGGATAATCACGCCCCTTTTTCTTGTGTAAGCACAGGAATGCAGTTCTATGCCAACCCAGTCTCTAGCTAAATATTTATGATCTTGCTTTGCAAGTTTTGTTTCTTGTAAGAAAGCAACCTGGGTTGTTAACCTTTTTAAATGGGTAAGCACCTGCTTCCTTTTTGAAATTCAAGATCTTTATTCAATTTTAATTAAACAATAGTAACATCGTCAAGAACATAGACCATTAATGGACAACACCAGTAAAAACAAAAATATAAATAAGATTCCCGAATGTAGAGTACATTGTTTCCCAGAAAAAAGAGATACCCCCACCCAACCCCCACTCCCCTTTATTACCCCTCCCCTCCACCCCATGATATGCCTTCTGGGAGATTAGCAAATAACATACAGGACTTTCAGAAAATAATCAATATACAATGGTCAGTATCAATGTGTGGTAGTACTAACCCGCCCGACCAGAAATATACACATACATACATTAACTCAAATATAAAGCATACAATTTGCCCCATTTCCAGTCAAATGAATTTAGAGAGTTCCTAGAACTAGCTATTAACTTTTCAGTCCTGAAACAAAAAGATATTTCTTTAATCCACTCCGCATATGTAATGGTCAGTTGGTCCATCCAGCGTCTGAGAACCAGACTTTTGACTGTTATAGAGATTAGAGCAATGTGAAACCTACGCTCTAAAACCTGAATGTTGGAATACATCCATAAAACACAAACCTCTATAGTAAATAAATCTCTTAGTCCCAAAAGGGGATCTAGGTTAGATTGAATTGAATGCCATAATGGAGTCACTTTGTCACAGTGCCAGAAGATGTGAACCAGGTTCCCTTCGGCTATGCCACACCTTGTGCAAGTATTCGAAGGTAATCTTCCCAACTTAGCCAACTTAACCGGAGAATAGTACAAGTTATTCAATATATGATATTGAACGAGTCTATGCCTATCTTGGGTAAGGTACCTATACATGTCTACCCAAATCCGCGCCCACACCAAAGGGATTCTGGCAGAAGAGAGGACCAAATTTTGGACCCAATGAGGGAGTTGGGATATTTAATACCCAATAGAAAGGAATATATCTTGGAAGCCCCATGGGATTTATTGGCATGTTCTTGTATCTGGTCTAGGAATGGCCTGACTTGGGATGGTATAACTGAGGAACCAAATTTGGAGACAATAAGATGTCTCAGCTGAAACACTTTAAAAATGAGTTTCTGGGGGATATTTAACTTAATCATTATATCTACTGAGGAAAGAAGGGAGTCTTGGGAGAACAAATTCTCCACACAGCACTCCCGTAATTGCGGGAGCCAATCCAGAGAGAGAGGGGATCCTCCAATCTTAACGTTTGGATTCAAAGTGAGAGGTTGAGCCATATCATTTTTTGGTGAGATATTGAAATAATTCCAGCATTGAGTCAACACCTTGATAGAGGTCCCGATAACACTACTTTGTATACAAGAAGGTAGTGCAGCAAAAGAGTAATAAAAAACTCTGGATGCCTGGAACCTGTATTTATCCATCATCCCTCTCTCCAACTTTAGCCATACTGGGAGGTATTCATCAGTCCTGACCTCGTACCACCTCCCAATTTTGGAAATATGGCTCGCCCAGTAATATAACATAAAATTGGGGAGACGGAGACCTCCTTTCTCCCTAGGCAGGTTGAGTTTGAGAAAGGCCTTCCTGGGTTGTTTGCCTTTCCAAATGAATTTGGAGATAGTAGTGTGAAGCTTCTGAAAGTAGGATAGGGGGAGATAGATATTCAGTAAATTTAGTGGGTAAAATACCCGGGGTAGTACATTCATTTTAATAATTTTAATATGGCCCCATAGGGACAAAGGAAGGACAGCGCATCTTTGGAGATCAAGCTACATCTTGAATACTAATCCATCCAGATTGAGCTTCCGGTGATCTTCTGGATCTTTGGTGAGATGAATTCCTAAATATTTAAAGGAGGAAGAGGCCCATTTCATCCCAAACCAGGTAAAACTGGCATAGAGTGTGCTACCATTTAAAGGGAATATGACTGATTTGGATAAATTCAATTTATAATTGGCCACCTGTCCAAACTGATCTATAATATGTAGTGAGTGTGTTAAAGAGGGCTCGGGATTAGCCAAATGTAGAAGAATGTCATCAGCATAAGCTGATAACGTCAGAGATTTCTGATGGACTGGACAGCCTGTAATTTGGGGTGAGTTCTTGATACACAATAAAAGAGGTTCTAGGTATAGGTTAAAGAGAAAAGGTGATAGGAGACACCCCTGCCAAGTCCCAGTGAATAAGGGGAATCGAGAGGAAAAGACCCCATTGCAGTAAATTCTGGCTGTGGGGGACTTATAAACGGTCTTGATCCATTGTATAAAAGTGTCTGGAAAACCCATTCTCCCAAGGGTGAACCAGAGAAAGTCCCAATGGACCCTATCAAAGGCCTTCTCGGCGTCTAATGAAAACAGAACCATGGAAGCCTGGGAATCCTGGGCAGCTTGGAAAATATGTGATAGGGTACGCAAATGATCGGCAGAAGATCTACCTTGAACAAAACCCACCTGTTCGGGACTCAACAAGTTGGACCATATCTGTTTGATTCTAAGGGACAGAATTTTCGTTAAAATCTTAATATCATAATTTAATAGTGAGATTGGGCGATTACTTGCTGGGTCCGTCTGAGGCTTATCTGGTTTCAGAATCAGGACAATGGTGGCTTCCAACAAAGAGGGGTCGAGGGGGTCAGAGGCGAGTATATAGTCAAAGAGTTTCAGGAGAAGGGGGGCAATCTCTTTGCAAAAAACTTTGTAAAAGTTGGAAGGGAAACCATCAGGTCCCAGAGATTTATCCAGAGTTAGTCCCCAGATTGCTTCTTCTACCTCGGCCAGTGTGATGGGAGAGATCAAGAACTCCCCCTGCTGGGGTTTCAGGGAAGGGAGAGGAAGGCCATCAAAAAATTGTTCGATACAAGAAAGGGAGGAACGGGAGGTATCGACATTAAAGAGATCTCGGTAATAAGACTCGAAGACCTGGGAGACATCCCGAGGAGAAGTCTTGAGAGAACCATCAGGAGAGGTTAAGGAAGGGATCCATCTCGATCCTTCCATATCCCTCAGACAGAGGGCTAACATCCTACCCGGTTTTTCTCCTTGTTCAAAGTATCGAGCTTTGGTTTTAAGGATGGCATATTCTGCCTTATCTCTTAACAGGTCAGAGTATTCATTCCTGAGCTTCAACAAGGTTTCCAAGTCAGTTTGGGAAGATGTGGAGGATAATTTGTTCTCTGCTAGCCTAATTTGATTTGATAGTGACATGATCTTAGCCTCCCTCTGTCTTTTCCTCATCGACGCTAACTTAATGAATTCCCCCCTTATAAAACATTTAAAGGAACACCAGATCAAGTCTTCCCTAGTGATTGACTCCAAATTAGTATCTATGAAAAAGGCTATTAGCGATTTAACATGAGAAACTATATGCTCTTCTTTTAAAAGTTGTGTGTTTAGTTTCCAAGTGGAGTCTCTTTGTACATGTGGGTCAGGGGATATCAAGGTCCATACAACAGAATGGTCCGAGACCACAATTGGTTCTAATCCTGACTGTATGATACCGGGTAAGAGTGTGTTGCTAACTAAAATAAAATCAATTCTAGACCACAACAGATGGACTTGGGAGTAAAAAGAGAAGAGTTGTTGTGAGGGATTTAATAAACGCCAAGGGTCACATAGACCTAATAAGTCCATAAAGTCCCTCAAAGCAAGTTGCGAAGGAGATAGGGGTTTTAAAGGTCTATAGGATTTGCCCAGGTCCTGAGACGGGGCAATATTCCAATCTCTCTCGATTATTAACACAGAGGGAAAGAACCCACTCAATTTATCGGCCAAACTCATAAGAAAATCTGGGTCACCTTCTACCGGACCATAAATTGTTCCTAGTACCACCCTAGTATTACTGAGGGTGCCCTTAATGATGATAAATCTACCTTCTTGGTCCACTAAACACTATTCTGCCAGAAATTAAATGTGTCTTTTGATTAATATAGCTACCCCTCTGCTGGAAGATGTACCATAAGAAGCAAAGACTTGGGAATAACCCTGCCGACGTAGCCCATTAACTTCTGATGGCAAAAGGTGGGTTTGCTGCATCAGAAGAATATCGATATTCAGAAGGGTACAGTTTTTGAGAACCTGGTATCTTTTAGTCTGATCTCTGGCACCTCTGACGCTCCACGTTGCAATTTTAACCTCCATCATACTCATTTATTGTTATGTGAAACAGAGAGACATTACCTAGCAAAAAAAAAAAAAACTCACCCAGAAGGCACATCTCCCCTACCCCCCATTGTGTTTTGAGTAGTTCCGTAGCTATGACCCTCCCGTCTTCCCCCCATGTCCCAAAACATTAACCAGAATGAAAAACCCTTCGATCTGAAAACACCTGCCCTTAACAGACCAAACAGAATGAAAAAGGGTTATACCCCGTAGTCCCCCCTACCCCCTTATATCCCACCAACTATATACAAAGGTCCTCCTAACTGATCTCAATAGGAAAATGGGAACTTTAGACCTTAGGTCAGGGGACCTAGACCCATAGACAACAATCCACTAGGAGGCAGATTTTATCCAAAAATACCAATACCAGAAGGGAATACCCCGGTTCGTTGCTGACCCTAATAACTGATAGCCACTGAGAGCCTTCTGACAACCATACCTCCCAAGAAAGGTGACTTTTACACCCCCCTCTGGTGCACGATACAGCCCTCCCCAAGACAGCTCCCTCTCAGAGCCCCCCTCCCATCACCCCCCAAAACCCCGTGATGTCCCCTACTACCCTATCTAGGGGTTGCAAATTTGAGTAAGTCCATGGGGGTCTACCGTCCGTAGGAATATTGAATTTCCCAAACCATATGATAGCCTATACCCTCCCCTTATGAGGTAAATAGATTAAGCCTCTCAGGGGCATATGTTTCAGTTCCAGAGTCTTCTATGATAAAGGATACTGATTTATTTATATTTATGGGGTGTCCTTGGAAAAAAAAAGGGGGGGGACCCAGTGGTACCGGCTAACCTCTATTTCACCACACTATTCTAATTCAACCCCTGAAGTGTGAATCAGTCCATTCTTCATTCCTCTAACTTGAACCAGAGCCTTAAAGCATTGTCTAGCACCAAACCAGTGCCTTTTAAAAGAACCAAAGCCTTGGATCAGGCATTAACGTATCAGAAAGGAAGGGGGGTGTTAATATAATAACACCAGTTACTTCTGGCATTCTCTGGTGTGGGTACCATGACTGAAGTTACTAACAGGGGAATCCATACCTCATCCTGGACTGATTTTGACCCCTAGCCTAAACAGCAGACCTGCCAAAACCAGCCTCGAATAACTCCTGTACAATATTAGTCCCTCCTCCACCTGCTAAAATATCCACCCATCTTAAAATCGGGGAATTTTCTCTTACCCTTTAGAAGCCTCAATTCCTTAGGGCACTATCTCTTGGCTGTGATATTTAAATGAGATACTTTCCTCGCAGTGAGATCTGCAGCCTGTCGCGAGGGAAAGGGGAAGAGATCGGAGGACTGCTCCAAACTGAGGGACCCGAAAGGTCCTTCCGAATTAGCAACCTGCACCAACATCAGCAGAGTAAAAGGTTCCTACCCCCGACCCCGAGAGAATGCACTACGTGTTTGCTACCTGCAACCAGGCCTAACAGGCCTCTCTGGCCCACCCCCATCCCACCTACAGGAACATTGAGACAAGAAAAGGAAGGAAAAAAAGACACTAGCCCACAGGTAAAAGAACAATAGCATAGTTATAACCAAGTGTTTGGCATTTTAACCCATTGGAAACTTTTCATCCCAGTTTAAACAGGTTTGGCAACTTATGTGATAGGTCTGAGGCAGCTTGGTCTGGAGACTCATATGAATGCCATGACCCATCCGTAAATACTTGTAGCTTGGCGGGGTATATCATTTTAAAACGGATGCCGGCAGCAATCAGTTTGTTAACTGTGGGATGGAAAGCTGCACGATTCTGCCGGGTCTCATAAGGAAGATCTTGTGCTATTCTCAACTTGGCCCCATTCCATAGAATTGCTTGCAGCTCTCGTGCCTTGACCAGAACATGTTGTCTCTCCCAGGTAACTCAGAAACTTGGCTATGATAGGCCTTGGTGGAGCTCTGGGTGCGGGTTTCGGCCTGAGCGAACAGTGAGCACGTTCGATCTGGTACTGTGGGTTGAAAGGGGACATGCCAACTATTTTGACCAAGAATTTCTGAAGGAAAAGGATTGTATCGGAACCTTCTTCAGTTTCAGGGGAGGCCTATAATCAGTAGATTGTTCCTCCGGCTCCTGCCTTCCAGATCCTCAGTTTTAAACTGGAGTTTGTTAATCTGCTGTCGAAGTTGAACAATTTCTGGGTCCGTCCTCTCTCTCCATTTTTCTAGAGAGGCGGTCCTTGCTTCCGAGTCTCCCATTCTAGTGGATAGAGTGCTAAGGTCTAGTCTTAACGATTTTAATTCAGTTGAAATATCTTCCAAGGTTTCCTTGAATGGTAACAATTCTTGAAGGAAGCGGTCTTCCATGAGAGGGATCGTTGTAGCACTGGGCAGGTTTGGTTTAGAGGCAGACCCCGAGCTCTGGTGCTTGTTTTTTTTTTTGAGGATTTTTCCGGAGTGGTTGGCGGAGTATGCTTAATGGCCTCAGGCCTCATTTCTGTTTCCATCACATTCCGATTCTATTTGCCGGGTTACCACCGGACCCAAACCGCACCGTAGTTGTAGAAGCTTTGGCTAACTTCTGGGTGCAATTTAACTGTCTGTCAACAGAATTTGGCAGAAGAAAAAGCGATTTAAAGAGGGTGATGGCTGAGAGCTCTGACAAAACACTGTCTCTAGTCGCTTTGCATCACGTGACCTTCCTGCTTCCTTTTTGAAGGGGAGTTTAACCCCCACACATTCCATGTTATAAAAAAAATATCATCCATTTAGCTGCTTATAATAAAATGTTTTAGGCAGAGGAAAATAGTTATCTTGCCACTGGAGGGTACTGACAGGGATGGCATAACTGGCTGACCTAATCTGTTGCTGGGTAATTGGTTGTCCGGGAATACCAGAAAAGTACCTGACTGACACAACACAGCATGCACTTTCCAGACACTAAACAGCATCTTACTACTTTAGAACAGTAACATCTGAACTGTATAAAAGAAACAACATATACTATTTACATACATTGCACTACCTTACTACCTTACGCAAAGGTACGTGAGGGTATCACAGGCCGAAGAATCATAGTCCTCACAGGCCGTACTACTCAACCTGGGATGGGAGTGGTGAGACTAGAAAACAAGGACGGACTGACCCGTCACCACATGTAAGTGCTCCCACCACGGGGATTTCCTTATGAGAGGATATGTGTATATATATATGTAGAATACCTGTTGAATAAATACAGTCACTATTACCAGAACAGGGAATAGGTCCGATGATGGCACCTGAGTGGACTATGAGGCCTGTGCATATCCTACAAGCATGAATGGGACTGTACTGTAAGTTCCATAGCACAGGATAGTAAATACTTACTATTCCTTTGTTATTATTAAAGGGGCATAGGGCCTACACACTGCGTGTTAAACATCCGGTTCCCCCCTCTTGATACCCACTCATAACATAACTAATAGTGTCACTAGTATCAGAAATAACAGTATCCTTAACAACAATGAAACACCTGCATCCCAAAATCTTACACTAAGATACATGACTGTGGCAGGACAGATAGCAGAGGACTACTGAGCCACAGATACCATGTTAAAGGGGATATACCCATATCAAAAGACAATCCTCCCCCCCAACCTATTACCAAGCCATGCATACCAGCTAAAGAAAGAGGGACACTTATCTAAGACTGATCCTGTGGTTCTGACACCTGCAGCACTTCTGCATCTGTGGTGAACTGAAATGGTGTCTTCGGGGCATCGCAAAGTTCAAAGCCAGTGTCAGCTACATTCATCGTCCTTGGGGTCCTGTCGGCTACATCAGTCATCCATTGGGTCCGGAGGGAGGCAGCATGTGATATTGTGGCAACCGGTTTTTCTTGAGGTGGGTTTTCAGTCTTTATGGCCTCCTCCGCCATCTCCTCCTCTGGATACTCTGGAAAGTCTATGTTCTGCTCCTGGTTCACAGGTGTAAGCGGAGTGAATTTGTTAGGGGAGAAGAATCTAGATGTACAGTCTGTGGAAGGGGTCATAGATACAGTTGAAGTAACAGCAGGATTTGTGGTCCACTCTTGAGGGTGATCTCTCTTAGAGTGTCCACCAGTTTGATGTCACTTCCATGATCTACATGGTAAGGGCAAAGTCCAGCCAGTGAACTGGAAACCCTGTGGCCGAGGCTCTATATTCAAAGCTTTCTCTAGAGCTAAGTTGCCTGCTTTCTGCCCAATGGATATTACAGTCTCCTTTTGGGCAAACTCCCCACTAGAATGGGGTGGCCAGTTGGTATGCAGATAGTCCATAAGGCTGTTTGGGGTAGCAAAGGAGATGAAAGCACCATTTTCCACTAAGTGCATGGTCGCTGGGTACCTGAGAGAAAATTTAATTCCCAGATTGTGCATTATACATCGGGCGTCTGAGTATTCTTTCCGATGGGCTGCCAGATCCTGGGAGAAATCTTGAAATATAAGGATTCTGTGACCCCACCATGAAAGGGCACTGAGCTCATGGACCTGAGAAGTAATCCACTCCTTGACCGCAAAGTTCAGTATACAGACCATAATCGGCCTAGGTCTGTCTCCGGATTTCGGCACTGGATTTAATGTTCTATGAGCTCATTTGATTGTGAATCCAGGTGGCAGGTCATGTTTTAGTAATTCTGGTAGAGTGTCATATAAATCTGTAAGGTCTGTAAACCGATGATCTAATAAATAAAACAAACAAATAAAATAAAAAATCGACTGGATTTCTACGTTCCGCTCCTTCAGGGAAACCTATGAGTCGCAAGTTGTTGCGGTGACTACGGTTTTCCATGTTGTCTATTTTTGTCTATAGCATATGACTTGTCCTCTCTTGTTCTCTCATTGTCGGGGAGAGATCCTCTAAAGCCACTGTATTTTTATTTATTTTTTTCTTAGTCTGGTCAAGCCAAGCTTCAAGTCTGTTTATAGCCAGTGTAGTATGATTCGAAGCTAAAGTGACCTCAGACATTTGTTTCAGAAGAACATTAAACATATCCTGTGTTTGTTGCGCAGTTGGGCCTGTGGCACTTTCAGAGCCATTAAATCTCGACATATCAATGTGGACTTATGGGTGGCTTGCCCCATGAAAGAAAGTGCAAAATCAAAATCTGAACAGGGCATGACTACCCGAATTATTCCCGGTACTGTTTTCTCTGCTGCGGAGCAAAGCTTGTAGGTAGGAAGGCAGTGTTTATCAAATGAAAAATTCCTGAGATGGAAGAGCGCTCACATTAAACATCCATTGCACTAGGAGCCAAGCCATGCCCCCATTTAAACTTTTTTGTGGGTTGCCACCAAAATGGCAGCTATCAATGTTCAGGCATGGCACACTGCCAACTAGTATGCACTTGTTGCCTTGTAACTCCAAAATCACAGGCTTCAGACAGGGGCCAAAGTCAATCTGTCTGTACAGAATGCCCTGCTAAAATGTTAGTTTTGCAATAAAAATCTCAAAGATGTTTATCCAGCACCAAAAGGCTATGACATAAGTGGCACCTAGCATGAAAATTTGCAGCGATACTGATTTTTAAATACAGGCTGCATTGAGATTAAGAAGCCATTTGTCAAAGCCACCCTGCACAGCCCATGCAGTAGAAGCACCCTTGTGCCAGTTCACAAGAGGGCTTGCACCACAGTGAGGCTGCCTCATCCCCTTAGTTTGAAATTCCAGGAGCCCCACCTTGGTCAAAAGAGGGGGCTCAGGGTAGACCAGCCAGTGGCTGGTCTAAGGGCCCTGTGCTGCTCCCTGGATGGGTGGTAATTGGAGGGGACCTGGAAGGTGGAAACCAGGGGCTGATGGAAGAGTGGGGATGCCCTGTGGGTTGATGAGAAGACAGCTGCAGTGAGAGGAATGTAAGGAGCCACCCAGTGGAGTTGCCATGGGAAATGACATAGAGTCACTTGGCCTGGGTAGGAGGGGTGGCACAGCTGGACCATCATGACCCAAATCATAGGTGGTAACAGCAATGACATCTTCCCCACAGGACCCGCAGTCCCTTATATGTGGCAGGTGGCACTGGTTGCAGATTGTGGGGTGCTTTACATAGAAGGTACATGCTCCGGCACTGTGACATTCCCCTGGTACATAGTCCCCCATGTGGTGGCCAGTGGCTGCTCAACTACACTTCCAGGGACTGTGGGTCCTGTGGAGCAGGTGCCAGGGCTGTTGCCACCAGGGATTTGGATCATGATGGTCCAGCCTTACCACTCCCCCACCTGGACTGATCGTCTGTGTGCCACTTCGCATGGGACCTCTGCTGGACACCTCCTCACATCCCTCTCACTGCTGCCATACCCATGTTACCCCCCCCATGGCACCCCACTGCTCCATCAGATCTAGGCCCTTACCTTCCAGGCATAGTAACCCCCCAACCTCCATGGCATGTCTAGGCTTGCACCAGGCAAGAGGGCTTGACAGGGCCCTTCATCAAACTCCTAAGGTGTGCTACATGTTTGGTGCAACCCTGCAGTTGTGACAGCTCTCAGGACTTTGGCACAGGGACACCCCTTTTTATCAAATAGGGTGCAGAGTCTCTGAAACACCTGGAGTTTGCCACAGCCATAGATTGGTGCAAAATTGTGGTGATCTAAGGGCTGACTGAAAATCAAGACCATACCATATCTCTCCAGTGGTAAGTGGTAAGACCCATAACTCATAACATATGGAGGCAGTATAAGCAAAGCAAAGAAAAAAAAAGCAAATTTTATTTATAAAATGCTATTCCAACTTGACCATAGCGTCGTACATATATCACTTAGAACTTCAATAAAAACAAAAATAATTACACATCTTATTTATAAAACAAATAATACAACATCAGGACTTCAAGTTTCAGAAAAAGCAGCAATTAATAAGTGAACTTTAGTATAGCATAGTGATTAACAGCACTGAGCTGCAAACCTGGAGAACTGGATCTGAATCCCACAGCCACCACTTGCATGCTATGTGACCATTAGCAAGTCACTAAACATCCCTATGCTCTCAAAATTGTAATACATATATTAAATAAATAAGTTATGAGTGGCAAAGCCATGAGTTAATTATGAATGTTTTACAACCTGTATGGAGTAAATGAGTTATTCTACTGCAGCCTATGATATATTTGACATCTACCTCACACATGTTTATTGCTTTTATTAGTGTTTTATCTTGTTTTAGCTTAAAACTGTCCCTCTGTCCATTGTAAATTCTTTATCTGGACCATCTGTAATCTATTTCCAAATTCTAACAGGAAATGAAGGGCCCCATACTGAAAGCTGGTAGTGTGCACCATGCAGACAGGAGTGCTGTATAGCAGTTAGCACATGGCCGGTGTGTGGCAATATTCAGAAAGTTAGCATGTTCCAACCAGAGCATGCTAACTGTCAGAATATGATGCCATACCAGTGCAGCAAATAGTGACTATGCACTGCATTGATACGGCCCACAGCTGCATATCACCCATAGGGATTGCACTGTCCAGATGGGATAGTGCCAGGACTCCTTTGGGTTATATTCAGCCCTAGCATGCTAATGAGTCTGCTGAGTGTGCAAGGCACTAAAGGACCATTTGCATGCCCATTATGGGTTCCTTTGCATGCTGGTACAGCCCCAGAGTACACTTCCTGCCTCTGGTAACTTTAAATCATGGAAGTCTAGAGATCCTCCCACCCCAATCACTTGTTCTGTAGTACTTTGTTGTATTCCTGGTACTCTAGTGACCCCCTGCAATGAGCACCCAATCCTCTCCTGACCAGCCAGCTCTGGATCCTCTACCCCACGCTGCCTGTCACCCAGGACACCAAACAGAAGCCATAAACCTGTCAGGTAAGATGGCAGCTGGCAAAGTCCTTCACTCATCACCTCAGCTGGCCCTCTGTCTGACATTCACTAAGGGATCATGAGTTACTGAGTGAACATCAGACAGTGGCCACCGAGGTGGTGAGCAGAGTACTGCGCTGGCCATCATCTTACCAGACATGTTTCTGGATTCTGCCTGGGGTGATGGGAGTGTGAATTGAGAATCTGGAGTGGACTTCTTTTGCAGTTAAAACCAGATCATGAAATCAAACAGAAACAATTAAATCTTCATTAAATGAATTAATTTTTCTAGAGACTCACTGTCATTGTATAAATGATATATGCCATGTAATATATATACAGACAGATACATTACATGGATGGGACTTTTTCCACATAGAAAACCCCTAATATATTTAAGGAATAATGCATAACAGGGTGTGTGTCGATGTGGGATAATGTCACACTTCGGGTGGTTAGGCATGAAGCCACAGGCCGAGTTCATCCAACACCTGCAAAGTGATGTTATCCCACTACAACACACACCCTGGAGTACATTATTGCTATTAAACAATTGCTCACTTTACTAGAAAAAGAACAACTATTTTTTTTAAATAGATTTTACTATTTAAATTCACAAGTAACAAAAAAAATAGTCCCTCTAACATGGGATTCAACTTTTTAGGTACCCTTTTAGCATTAGTTAAATTATTAGTTAAAAATTGTATTATTAATATTTTTTAACACACTTTTTTAAAATGAAACATTAAAAAAGAGACTGAATAAATATAGGAACAAATGTCAGAATTCTCAAACGATGCTCAGAACTGTATTAAATAACACACTGCATGAATAACTGTGCTGTTTTCTCACTTATTTGTAGAAGTTGATGACTCTCACTGAGTTTCTTTGGATAACTGTTTGGAAACTCTCTTTGAAAGAGCTTGCACGGTTTTCATTGGTGGAGGTCTATTGCTGGTATTGCATTTCTGTATGAGATGTTCCTGCATTGTTCTTCTCAGCAGTTTGCAGGGAATTGTGCAATGTTTTGGTTCAAGGTACTGGTGCAGAGATTGCAGCATGGTTTGGTTCCTTATTTGAATTATCTTGCCTACAGTATAGTCCAAACAAGATTGTGTTCCAGTGCATGTGACTTGTAAGTTGGGGCCCTCAGTAGCTGCAGAGGGAGGGAGGGAGGTCTTGGATTTATGGTCAGTCACCGTCATTATTTTGTGGGCTTACATGCCAACATCAGAGAGGAGCTGCATGGCTGTTGCTCTCAGGCTGTGATTGGTGCATGTGGCTGAAAGTCTTACTAGTTTGCAGATATGAGATAACACTGATGCCATGTAGTTTACCCCATAGACTTCAGTGTATACCACAGTGGATTGGATTCCAGCTACATTGTAGTTCAAGTACAGAGATACAGAGATGGTGCATTTTGTGGAATTTTGCTTACATATTTTGGAAGGCATTTCACTGGGTAGTGTGGGTGTCCTGGCACTTCAAGCATGGCCCTCCATAACAAGTCTTTGTTTCATTCAGTGTAACTGGCACGATGTTTGGTTTTCTCATTGAAAACCAGAGAGACATATTTTAAACCAAGCTTATCTGTGAGTATCTCAAATAATTCTGGCTTCAGTGGCTGCTGGCATTTAAAATCCCATCGTGTTAGTTGGAGCTGCAGTTTGAGCCTAGCACAGTGTACGGGGCCAAGTGCCATGTCTTGGCTGAGTGCTTTGCTGGCTCTTAATTTTGCCAGATCAGCTGGAGTTATGGGTGCATGATGGTGGGCTTTATCTTTTCCCTTACCTCTCAGGTTTCTTATGTAGTCAACAAAGATATTTTTCATTGAATTAAATGCCATGTTTGCCATTAAGTTAAAAGATCAGTTCAGAATAGGTTCTTTTAAGTGTTGATTCAAACCCACTCTCAGTCCTACATAACTAGATATGCTGTATGGTTCTCCATTCACATTTAAGACAGAACCATAAAATTGTCTTAAAATGTTGTTTAGTTTAATTGCTTCTACTGATATGAAATTGATTTTGATATTTTTTTCTGTCATCTAGTCACAGAATACTCAGAGTGCCTAGTTTGTCTGGTGCTGTGTAGTGGCTTTGTTCCTGTTAAGTTTGATTTTGCCAAGTTGACATGGTGCTAGATTCAAATTATGGCTCTAGTTCTTTTTTTAAGACTTGCTAGAGTATAGCTGTTAGGAGTAGCATTGCTGTTTGAGTCTCCCCTGAACACCTTGACTATTGAGTCATTATTGAACAAGGCGAAGATAGTTAGATGGGCATGTGTCACGGCATTTCTATGTAAGTACATCAGAATGACAGTGTATGATTCCATGTTTTAACATTTGATGTGGTCAGTGGAGCCAGAAATAGTTACAGTGATGTTGTGCTGGGATAATATCACTGTTCCTAGGCCTGGCTGACTAATTAGATTACTTGACTGAATGCCTGTCTACTATTTTATAATTTCCCTTAGAAAATGGGCATATAAATTTAAGGATCCTGATTGGCTGACAATGATATCAGGGAGGTACAGTACATTAACTCACAGAGCCCTGTAAAAAACAAGAACCATGTATGCCAACCCCATTATTGGTATCCTGGTGTCAATCAGAATTTTGGAACTCAATGTGCCACATTTTTTTTTGTCTTGCATAGCAGGGGACTTGTCAGGTGGCCAAGACCCCCATCCTGTGACTCAGTCTCACTTTTGTTTAATACATTTAAAAAAATAACTTAAAAAAACTGCTAATGGTCGAAAAGAATGCATTCACCTGTCATTTTTCTTCAAGTGTTTGACACTGCAACTCTGTATCAAACACGTCCCTGACAGCGATCCACCTTACAGATATGGAAGCCCTACTCAACATACTGTGAATGTGCTATCTCATTGCTTATGTTGCCGCTGTCAGAAATGAGAAATGTAACAGCCCTACTGCGTTAAAGAAAAAAAAAAGTTTAGTCTGCTCCCATGCCACATCATACCTCTCCATATGCACTTCCTACTTTTACAAAGCAGACTCACGTAAGGTCATGCACCTAACAGCAAGTTTCGAGAGGTAAAAAAGGACTCTTGCAAGTAGGGCAAAATCTCATTTTTTTCCTAGTAGAACAGCAATGAATAGAGACTGCTGGGGGGAAAACTTTACAAAAATCTCAATGTCTTATTCCATAGGTACTGGGTGGTACAAGAGAATGGATCTCTGGTGGTGGCAACAGGAGATGGAATATGACAGAAACGGAGGGACTACTTTACAAGAAAAACAGTTAAGCCTCACTCATACTCTTTTTTTAAATTTCTTTGATTTTTTTTTAATAATCCCACATAAAAGTGCCACGGGGAGCCCATTTTCTAAGCACAATAATATCTTCTAGGGTGGGTGGTGTGGGCAGTACCAGACCTTCCAAGGGCTATAAGGCCTTTCACCTGTGGCATCAGGCCTCATTATGCCCCTGGGAGGTCTGGTATTTCCCAATACTACCCACACCCTGTTGGGTATTATTGCCTAGAAAATGGGCTTTTTATTTGGAAGCATCTGATTGGTTGATACCAATTCCACAGGGGTATATTAACTTTTAATAGATGCCCATCAAATAAAAAGTGCTAGCCCAAGCCGACCTCATGCCCAGTCACATATCCTTGTGCCCAGCCTACTTCCTCATTGGCTGGGGCACTGGGCACAAAATTGGAACTGCTGCCATTTTTTAACTGCTTACCGAGAGACTGAGTGATTCCCCCACCCAAGGCACATTCATTCTTACATCAGACACAACTCACTAGTGGCAAAAAAAAAAATCTATGTACATGTTTCTCTTTCGAAAAATAACAGTTTTTTTTCTTTTGTCTTCCTATCATAAAACCCCTGTTGCCACTGCTGATTCACCACAGGTAGACACGGACTCACAACCCTCACACCATAAACAGCCATCATTATCAACACAAACATAATTCAGAACCAAGCAAAGCAAAACTCTGATTTTTTTTTCCTTTTTAACAGAACCAAGTCAGACAACATGCAACAGTTCATTTCAGCACTAATCCCACAGCATACATGGCATGTTCTCGATAGCCTGTGCCTTCCTTATCATCGCTGTTCAGCTCTTTTCATTCATCACCAACAGAATGAAAGAGGGGAGGTAAAAAACAAAGCAGGGTCCCCACTGAAGAAATAAAGCATACCTCTCCTGTGCTCCACAAAGCAGCTTCGTGGCTCATTTTTTTTACTACCAGTCCTGCATTCCATTGCTCTTCTGGATCAAGGTACTGTACCTCTTCTACACTTCATACTCCTTCCTGATCAAGTGCCATAGTACTATTGTATGAGGAAGTAAATAAACTGTTAACCGCGGCCTTCAGTAACAAATTTAAAAAAAAACAGAACAAAAGTGATGGGGGGGGGGTTCAAGTGCCAAGGACAGGACGTGCTCTCACCAGTAACTAAACAGTAAAATGCTGTGCTGCCCTCTACTGGTAAGGATTGTCAAGAACACCAGTAGAGGGACTATTTTGCTAAAGCACACTATAAATTAATGTCTTCTTTAAAAAAGAAAATTAAATGTTTAAAAAAAAAGGTCACAGTTAGCCCATTTTCTAAGCGCAATAATACCCTCCAGGGTAGGTGGTATGGGGAATACCGGACCACCCAGGGGCTATAAGGCTCTGCCTGTGGTGTCAGGCCTCATTACACCCCTGGGTGGTCCGGTATTGCCCAATACCTTCCACCCTGTTGGGTATTATTGCTTGCTTGCATATATCACAGCAATTTAAGTTATATATCATGGCAATTAATGTCATATCTCAGCAATTAGAGTCCTATATTTTGGTAATAAATCCTACACAGCATGATAACTAAACACATATAGAACAAAAATAATGCATATAAAGATATGAATCTGCCAAAAACAAAAACTTAACTAAACTACAAAAAAAGTGTTTAACACTAATCATCAATTAAAGGGGCCCTAAACTCAAAACAAATCAAGGAGACGTTTTCCAGTATGCCCAGTTAACTCTATCTAAGCTATTTGTGCCAGTTGTAGAGTTTTGGTTAAAGTCTTTTTCTTAAAATAATGCATTCACCTACATTTCAATGTGGGGCGCTCTCCATTTTATAATTTTTATGTTGGTGTGCTTGCGCAGCCAACATCTTGTGGTAGTGGAGATTTGGAGGCACGGTCGGTGTTGGGCGAATGCAGGGCATGCACCAGTAGGTGCATCTCTCATTCCCAGCAGCCTGCATGCCGGCACCACACCATTCATACTAATGTGGTGTTCACATCAAAGGAAAGGTCCGCTGCAATGCAAGCAAAGCTCGTCACATGCAATGGACCTTCCTATGTGCTTCGCCAGCTACAAACATAGTGGCAGAGTGGCAGCTAAACTGCCGACTTCCGGGGTGCCCAATCCCCTGATCGGCTTACCCTGCCGCTCATGAATGTGCGACAGGGGAATCCACCTCATTGGCATAATGTGTCCCATTCCCTCCTTTTTCCTTGCCATGGGGGTGCCCACACCTCGGCTCATGCGCCCCTCCCACTTTTGTTGTTTGCAGACGGGGGTGCCCAATCCCCATCGGCATCCATACCCCCTTCTCACTTTAATGTGTCCCATCCCCTTCCTTTTTTTCTTGCAATATTTTCATGCCAGATTTTCAACATTGTCATTTTTCTACACCTCCTTGTGAACAGTACAGCTGTCATTTTTCACATCCTGGCCAAAATGTGTTTCCACACTTCCAACACACAACAGTGCCGTAGCTTTGGGAAATCAGTATTTGGGACAGATTGTGAAAATGACAGTGACACTGTTCATGAGCAGAGGTCCAAAAATGCCTATGTTAAAAATTTGGTGATGATACTCCATAAAATGACTGTGTTATGAGCGTGCGTTGCACAGTTTGCACGCACACTCATAACGTTGTGCATTTGTAATATTTTTACTCTGGATTTTCATCATTGGAATTTTTCCACACCTCTTGATGAACAGTACAGCTGTCATTTTACAAATCCTGCCCAAAATGTGTTTTCGCACATCCAGTGCAGAATAGTGCAATCACTGTGCAAAATCACTTTTTGGGACAGTTTGAGGAAATGACAGTGACTCTGTACATGAGCAGAGCTGCTAAAATGCCTATGTTGAAAAGTTGGTGCCAAAAGTCCATAAAATGACTGTGTTACAAATATGTGTTGTGCATTTCCCACGCACCCCTTGTAACTTTGCAAATTTGCAATATTTACATGCCACATTTTCAACACTGCCATTTTTTTACACCTCCTTACGAACAGTACAGCTGTCATTTTTCACATGGTGCCCAAAATGTGTTTCTGCATTGCACTACCAATGCCAATGCCAGTGCGACAACATTTGGCATTGACAAATGCTTGTTTTCTGCTGCTGCTGTCTGATCTTGCTCTCCAGGATGCAACAAGACTTGCACGGCTGTGACATAGGTTTGCCTTAGCTTAAAACGCTGTGCAGTGTAACATAAGCTAAGTAGTAAATGATATCCTTTTTTTTACTTACATCTGTGCATCACCAGTTTGCCAAATAATAGTATTAGTAGGATTTTTGGCTGTTCCTTTAAATGTTATTTCATTCTTGATGTTTACAGTGTGCTTTTCTATAGTCTTTGCTTGCATAGATGAGTCTGTGTCGCTGAACTGCTTGTGAGGCTACAGTTAATTTATATATCATTTATTTAAAATTTAGTAACACTGAGCTGAGGTTAGTTTCCAGGTGTGACGCAGGGAAAGGGAAGTCACATAGAAACAAAGGGGAAAAATTACCACATATCAGATAAACAAGTGCAGTAAACAAGCAGAAGAAGTTATACACAGGAAACAAGTGCAGAAAACAAGCAGAAGGAGTTACACACAGGCAAAAACTAAACCCTAACATGGTTGTCCAGAATTGTTGGGAGGCAGGATGCTCAGGTGATTGAGGGACAGCAGCAAGGTGCAACAGATATGAGTCTGAGAAGATGCTTAAGAGCAGGGATTGAGAGCGTTAGATGAATGGTAGAGGAGAGTTGATTCCAGAGGAAAGGGAAATGGTAGGAGAAGGCAGAATGATCAGTAGTTGAGTGGGGATGGGGAAGGTAGAAGGAGCAGAATTCTATGGAGCACAGTGGATAAGAGATATGGATGGCAGGGGATAGGAGAGAAAAGAGATATGATGGAAGGGTTCCAAACAATATTTCACAATGAAGGCTAAGCAGTGGGCCTGTTGGCAGTGGGAAAGGGGTGTAACAGACAGTCGAGAGAGCAGTGATGTGTCTGAAATGGGGAGTTGGTGGCAAAATGTCAAAAGGCATTTAGGATGGTGTCTAGTCTGGCAAGGGATGAGGAGAGAGTCATGCCATAGACTATATCCACATAGTTGAAAACAGGAAGGATCATTCTTGCTACCATCTCACGGTGAACTGGGAGGGAGAGGCAGTTTTTGTTTCAGTACAATTGCCCTAGTTTGTACACAAATAATCTTGGGAAAACACATTGAAAACAAGTACAAGAACATATTTTTTTCCCATACAATTGATGTGTTCTAGCTAACTGAAGATAACCAGGGTATTTCAAATAAAATCCAAAATGTTCCAGAATACAACCAAACCACTTTTGCTGCTGTCTGCTTTGCTATGTTAAATTAGCAGACATGTTGTAAAGACTAAGAGACAAGTTGACATTGTCTTTTCAGAAGCTGATACAGCAATCAAGAACAAAGGATATTTCACTTATCAGCAAATGAAGTCATCCAGTATAGTTGCAGGGGGTTACTACGGTCAGTAAAAACTAGCCACTCCAACTTTTCAAACCCCTGACAGTTGCAGAAATGGAGCTGACTGGAGACAAATAAATATACAGTATATATATATGTAAGTCCATGAAAAGGGGTTACCAAAGTGTCACATGAGGGTCAATTTTTCAACTCCACAGTAGATCAGTTTTAATAAGCTTGTCAAGACATTGTGATCCAAGTGTGAAAAGGGACCAGTCTGTGAGATAACTCTCTAGCAGAAATTTGAGAAAAATCACGTTCAGTGTCGTGCATGTGATGGTGGACACCAAATGTTACATGTGCAACAGTGGACATATCAGGTGTTTAACTTGAAAAAAGAACCTTTACTTTTCTTTACTTTATTTTACTAAGCATTTGCATATGACCCAAGAGTGCAAAAGAGACTATGTTGTGGGATAACGCCATATCAGATGTGAGAAAAAAGCACCTTTAGTGTGGGACATGTAAGGGTGGAAACCAAACATTGCCTGTCTAAAAGTGGACACCACACAACTGTATAAGTTAAAAAAAGCATTGTCAGTACTCCTCTATCACCAAAGTCCTGCAATACTTTTAAGACCCCATCCCAAAAGAAAATCGCCATTCAAAAAAGCTGGATGCTTTGCTGAAATTTTGGGGAACATGTGAAAAATTCAGTCTGCTTGGAAGCCACAGTTGCACATGCCACAGAAAACTTTGAATGAACCAGAAATGTTATAAGCATTGAAAAACTAGGGTGAAAATTTCTTCATTGACCAAAGTCAACACCAGAGGCAGTTTTCAACATAACTTTACTGAAGTGCAACTAAAATAAAGTCTGCATAGAAGCATTGGAATGTCCTGTGGTTTTGCATGTCACATTTTGCTAGGAAAAATCTGTGACCTTTTGAAGATGGACATTGAATAAAAATAAAATGGGTACATCTGGGTTTCTCAAACTAGGAAATGTATCTGTACTTGTGGCTAGCTTTTAAATTCAATTATAATGACTGCAGTGGTTGTTGTTATGTTTTTTAATCAATGTACAAAGTATTTGGCACATTGGTACCCCAATTTCATGGAATTACCCATAACATTTACAATAAGTGCTGGTTTAGGTCTCCTTTAATAACTCAGTTAAACACAATAAAATACCTACCACTGTCACCTACACCTCAAATTTCTAATGATTTCCAACAAAGATGGCAGATGAAAGTACAAGCCAAGAGTTACTGAACTTCATTCAACAACTAGAAAACAAAAATACAACTAGAAAAACAAGCTTCTACCTAGAGATCATCAAAACATATCTAATAAAAAAAAGAGAACACAGGGACATACTAAACATGAAACCAAATGAACTAGATAAACATAAAGCTATTTTATTTTCAGTACCAAAAAAAACATTGACTCCAAATATAAAGCTGTCAAAGTCTGTGCAATTATAAGAAATCTGTACCATTACTTGTAAAGACAGATGTACCCTCACACTATCTCTAGAGATAAAAAAAAATATATATTCAAAGAAACCATCAAGGTAGTGACTGCAAAACAAAAATGGCCGAATGAAGAGGGAAAAGGAAAACAGTCAAATCAGGTGGAACCACTGACCATAACAGAAATAATTGGCAACAGGAAAAAACACCCTTCTGCTTGGTGTGCTGCTTTAGAAAATTGAACAGGCACAAGGAAAAATAAGCACAACCACTGGCAAATAGAAAAGATGGGCTGCAGAAAAACTGCTGATTCAAAACATTATATTGTGAGAAAGACACATTCCATATAGCACATAAATGTGGTCACCCCTCATGAAGATGCTGACAGGGCACCTGCAAACTCCAACCAATTTCACCCATTGAAACATCATCAGGGCAAAACTGTCTGAAGCCAGCATCTTAATGAGCAGCCACCACTTTTATGGGCTATATGGTATGTGTCATTTTCAGAGTATAATCTTTTGAATCAGTACTTTTTCTGCAGACTGTCCCTTCTACTTGACAGTGATGGTGCATCTTTTTGGTTCTGCCTCATCAACAGAAATAAGTTTACTTAACAGCACAGGTGCCTCAGGATTATACAATCCAACTGCTCTTGTACTGCTCTTCACCATACAGTAAGCTATTTTTCAACATAGGATTTCATTTTCCCTATGGACCATCAAACAATGCAATTTAAAATGGGGAGTTCTCAAATTATCCCACAATGCATCTGGACACAAATATACTGAATACTGTGCACAGAATATCAAAGCAAAACCAGGACTGGAGCACACCCAGGTGACACTCTTCAAATAAACCCCAAAGTGTAGCATAATACAACCAAATTAGCAACAGCTGCCTACAAAATATATTCACAGCACAGATGATGAACGTTGGAACACCCATTTATCTTAACCCCAAATATTAAGTCTAAACCAGAATCACTCTGGTTCTGCAATATGAACCTGGGGGAAACAGGCTCAGAACACTAATGAAAACTATACAGTAATCAACAGGTATCTCAGATGACAAATGTATAACACAGTACACAAAAACTGTTCAAATGTTTCTGAACTAATTTATTACAAATTGAAATAGCATAGGTATCTGGGTACAAAAACTTACAGTCAGCAAATATCTACTCTACACTCTAAGATGACAAATGAAAAATTATTTGAAACATTAAAGCAAGAAAACAAGAACAAAAAAACGATAACATGGGACACACTATGGATACCAGAATAAGAATTTTCACAGAAAAAGGAAAACACTTGGAAAAGATCCATGCCTAATTCACTTCAAACAAAATCCCATTAAACCACAAATGCAAATATCAGAGAAAGAATAATACCTGACATTTCAGAAACTACTCCTGGACAACAAGCAGACACATCAAAACAATCCGCAAAAGCTCTTCTGAAACAAAAACAAACAAACAAACACAAAACAACAAGAAAAAGCAAATGGAAGTAAGACTGGACAAACATCAAAAATATGTCTTACCAGCAAGCAGAAACTCAACAAACCACCAGTGTACCCTCCATCTAAAAAGCAGCAACCACTAAAACCAATCCTCCTTTCATACTGCATAGGCAATTCAAACAGCCTGTAGCAGTAGATACACATTCACACTTCAATGCATATACACCCATTTACTATGGGTCAGCCTAGAGACATGGTCAGGGGCCATTATTCACATGGGAGTGGTGTGCAGACCACTAACATGGGGGGGGGGTAAGGCAGAGCTTTGTGAAAAAGCCTTTAGCAAAATGGCAAGGAAGAGTGAAGTACTGATTTGGGGGACTTTAAGCTGCTGGATGTATACTGAAGCATTCTGGCCATAGCTACAACAAGAAACAGGACCATCCTCAACTCCATACAAGGGGCATTTAACAGGGAGCTGGTTATGGTATATTATACAGGCAGGACAGTGCTGGACCTGTTGTTTGCAAACAGGAACAGCACTGCAGACATCATGGTGGTAGTTCCTGGGTACAAGTGATCATCGTACTGTGATATGTGGCATACAGATTGGGCAGGAGAAAAAACACACTAAGATGAGGATCCTGGACTTCAGGAGGACAGTTTAAAAGAGATTGGAAACTGCCTCAGTAAATAGCTCAAAGTGGGTTATGGTCGGGGGAGTGGAGACTCAAAGGAGAAGGATTAAGGAAGAACTAGCCAAGGCAAAGACATGGTGTTTGAGGGAAGTGAACAAGAGAAGGAGGAGGAAGAGGCTGCTATAATTCTCTATGGAGGTGACACAGACAGTGAAGGAGAACAACACAGCATTTAGGAAGAACAAAGAGATCCAGATAGACTTAGACAGGGTGGTACATTTGGTAAAGCAAAGGGAGGCAGGAAGGAGGGTGAGGGCAGCTAAAACACAGGCAGAGGAAAGGATGGCTAAGAAAGTCATAAAAGGGGAAAAGACCTTCCTCAGGTATATGTGTGAACTTAAGAAGACAAGGGGGACAGTGAGAATCAGGAGGGCAGAGAGGACTGTGCAGAGAAGATCAAGATAAAGCTGAAGTATATTTACTTTGGCTTGGTCTTTACAGTAAAGGAAAGGAGATGGGCCAGCATGTAGCAGCAAGCACCAGGGGGAGATGGAGTGCCTTTTTAGTAGAGAGAATCTGGAAAGATTTGGAAGCCCTAAAGGAGCAAAATTTGATGAGGCTGGATGGTATTCATCCAAGGCTCCAAAACAAAACTGAGCATGGTGCTAGCTGCCTCTACTGCAACACTATTCAGCATCTCATTAGAGATGGGGATAGTTCAAGAGGACTGGAGGAGGTCTGATGTGGTCCTTCTGCACAAACATGGCAGCAGGGAGTAAGTTAGCAACTACAGAGCAGTAAGTCTCACATCAGTGGTGTGGAAATGAGTATAGACTACTAAACGAGAGGCCCGTGGAGTGCCTAGAGGCTCATAGAGTCCAGGATCAACATCCATAGCATGGGTTCAGAAGGGGAGATCATGTCAAACAAATCTCATATATTTCTTTGACTGCGTTACTAGGGAGGTGAATCAAGGGAGAGCAGCAGATGTGTCTGATCTTGACTTTAGTAAGGCTTTAGACACTGTACAACACAGGAGGCTAGTTAAGAAATTAAGCAGCCTGGGAGTGGGTGAGAAAGAGATAAACTGGGTATCTTACTAGTTAAAGGATTGGAGGCAGAGATGGTGATAAATAGCAGACACTCTTGGGATGGGAGTGTGACTAATAGGTTGTTACAGGGATTGGTGCTGGAACCAGTCCTCATCAGTGTGTTCATATGTAACATCACTGAGGAGCTGGAGGGGACGGTGTGCCACTTTGTGGATGATACAAAAATCTGCAATAGGGTGGACACTTAAGAAAGAGTGCAGAGAATGCAAAAGGATCTGGGGAAACTCAAGGAGTGGTCTAGGATGTGGCAGCTATGTTTCAATGCCAAAAAGTACAAGGTTATGCTCCTGGGGTGGGGAGCACAGTAGTTGAATATATGATGGGGAAAGGTCATTTATTTATTTATTTAAAAGTTTAACCAGAAAGGCACATTGAGCAGAGTACTGCTCGATTCCGGTTGCATCCTGGGGGAAGGGGGACACAAGGAGACAGACATGCACAAGCAAGTACAGTAACAGTTCAAATACATCACTATGTTAAAACATCATTTGGAAAAATTTTAGCCTACATACATACATCCATGTTTATATTTAGGCATTAATGATGTGACTTGCAGCTAATGTCAATCATCAATTCGTGCAGAAGGAAGCAAAACCTGCAATTAGAAGTGAGACAACTAATTCAGTTCTGTAGTGGGATGCTGGGGCAGAGTACTGAGCCTGCACCACTATGAGCATGTGCAGGGTGAGTTGCTGTGCACGTTTATGAGGTGTCTGAGATGAGTGGGTGAGGGCACTTGTCGAGTGCTTGCAGGGAGGGAGTTCCACAGCTTAGGCATACAGTGTCTGAAGGCTGCTTGGCCAGCCAATGAGGTCTTACATGGTGCCGTTAGGAGAAGGGTGTTTGCTTTCCTCAGGGAATAAGCAGAGATTTGGAAGAGGAGTTAACACTGCATTGAGATATTAGGTGATGGACTGGGACCAATACTTTGCTATGATTAGCGTGCAGTGTGCTTGCCTCCAGTCATGGAGGGAGGGCAGCTTTAGGGCCTGATAGAGGTCACAGTGGTGAGTAGAGGGCAGGCTGTCAAGGGCAGATCTGCAGAGAGAGTGGAAGAGGGGATCCAGTCTGGATAGGATGGATTTGGGAGTGGCACTAAAGACTACATCACCATAGTTGAAGATAAGGAGAATCATTTTCTGAATTAGTGCCCTGCGGGCTGGTAAGGGGATGCTACAACAGTTGTGGTAGAGGGCTCCCAATTTAGATGAAGTTTTTTGTGGATGGCATCAATGTGTACAGAAAAGTCGAGATGCTGGTTCAGCCAGATTCCAAGATATCTGAAGGAAGTGCAAGCTTCCAGAGTGGTCCCTTCCAGGGTGTGGAAGATGGGGAGGGATTTGAGCCGAGAGTCTCTGCCTTGTTCCAAAGATCATGAAGACCATTTTTTTGGCATTTAGGAATAGCTGGTAAGTATGAAACCAGTGCTGGATTTGATTGAAGTCATGCTGCAACATGGATTTTACTTCAGTGGTTGAAGGGCCAGTAGCATACAAGACTGTGTTGTCTGCATACATGTGTATTGAGATTTGTAGGCAGGTGGTTGTCAGGTCATTTAGAAAAATGGAGAATAGGAGCAGACTGAGGACAGATCCTTGGGGGACACTGGTGATAACTGGGAAGTGAGGAGGTGGATCCGCTAATTTTGACCGACTGGGACCATCCCCCCAAGTAGGAGTGGAACCAACTGGTGGCCTTGACAGATAGCCCAGCAGTGGAGAGCTTACCTAGTAGGAGAGGATGGGAGACTGTGTAGAAGGCCTTTGCTAAATCGACAAAAATTGCGGAGGTGAGATTGCCCTTGTCCATGCCATCCAGGATACCATCAGTTAGGCATAGGAGGGAAGTGGTTGTGGAGTAGGACTTCCCAAACCCTGACCGGTAGGGTGAAAAAAAGGAGGAGGAGTTAAGGAAAGTGGAGAGTTGGGTGAGGACTGGTTTCTCTTGAATCTTTGCCAGGTTAGGGAGGAGGGAGATAGGCTGGTAGTTGCCAGGTCCAGAGGTGTCACCACTCTTAGCTAGTGGGATCACAGTAGCATGTTTCCATTCCATGGGAATGAAGGCTAAGGAAAATGAGAGGCTATAGAGGTCGGCCAGGGGGGCAGCTACGGCAGGAGCGGCTAGGTGTAGCATCTTGGCATCTAGCCCCGTAGGGCGTTTGCCTTTGTTAGTATTTAAGGAGATCAAGACTTCAGAGACTTCAGAGGGTGTTGTTTGACAGATGGAGAAAGTAGGGGGAGGAAAGGAATTAAATTTTGTGGTGACAGCTGCAGCTTTGGGTTCTGGTTGTAAGGGGGAGGGTGGACAGAAGGGCTGAGGTGCAGCTTGTGAAGTAGGAGTTAAAAGCAGTTGCAACAACTAATGGGTTGGTTGTGGTGGTTCCATCCACATTTAGCATAGGAGCGGGGGGGCTGATAGGGCAGAGACAAGTGATTTGACCACTTTCCAGAAATTAGTTGGTTTACTTAAGTTAGCCTGGAAGGAAGCTTGGAAGTAACAATCACCAAGCAAGAAAGAAACCTCAGGGTCATTATCTATGATGACCTCAAGATAGCTAGTCAGTGTGACAAGGCTGTGGAAAAGGCTAGTTGGATGTTGGGATGCATTGGTAGGGGGATTTCAAGCAATAGACAGGAGCTGGTGCTGCTCTTTCACTCACTGGTGAGGCCCCACCTGGAGTACTGTGTTCAGTTTTGGAGGTCTAACCTTCACAAAGACATTGACAGGGTGGAGGTGATACAGACAAGGGCAACCAATATTTTGCAAGGGTTGCACAGAAAGCCATATGAAGAAAGGCTGTAGGAACTCAACATGTACTCCCTGCTGGAGAAGCGTGTAAGAGGAGACATGATTGAGACCTACAAGTAACTCACAGGGATGAACAAGGTGCAGCTGGGGTGTCTCTTTTACAGAAAAGAAGACACTACAACATGGGAGGATGCAATGAAGCTAAAGAGAGGGGAAATTTAGCAGATATGTGGGAACTACTTTTTCACTGAAAGGGTGGTGGATGAGTGGAACAGCCTGCCAGAGGAGGTAATGAGGACAAAGACTGTGGGAAGTTTCAAGCATGCACAGTTAGGCACAAGGGCAAAACAGGTAGAGGAAATGGGTAAAGACACCAGTGACCAAATAGGGTCAGATGCGTTGTAATAGGCAGGGAAAATAGCAGACTAGATGATGCTACCAATCCTTTTATGCTAAAAAAGTCTATATTTCACTTCAGGCTGCAGTTATTTAATGTAGAATAAGTGTTACTGCACACAAGCAGCACATTTCTAAATGTCCTATTTGTTGTGTGTGTGTGTGTGTGTGTGTGTGCGCGTGTGTGTGTTATTCATGTTCAGTCTTGACTGTGTGCCATTCTCAATACCAAGAAATGGTGATGGTGTGTTGATAAATACCAATTATTGACATTACTGCACTAGAATCAAAGTTTCATACAAATGTACAACATGTTTCTTCTTTCTTCTTTCACACAGTCATGACTGCACTCTAATTTCAGTACTAAAAAATGTCAGGAAATGGTAACTGAGTGCTGCAAAATATCAGTTGTTGACATGAATGCACTGGGATCAAAATTCAAGCAGACAGGCCAGATGGGCAGATGCTTCCTCCAGTCTGTACTCACTATGTATGTTTCTATTTCTTAAAAATGTGTTTTTCAATGTTTTTCATTGAATTGTGATTGTAGGCTAATCTCAGTGCTATGAATGACAGAAAATGATACTAGTGTATTGAGAAATATCAATTATTGATATTACTGTACTGGAATCCAAATTTAATGCAGATGTCCAAAATTCTTTCGAGGCCGGTTGCATGCAATCATTATTTCATGCTAATCTCACTAATAATCAGTGGCAGATGGTGGAAGATGTAAATTAGAGAAGACAGTGCTGCTGGAGAGGTGAAAGTGTGATGATCATAGGGCTGTAGTGTGATAGCCTGAGAGCCTCGTGTTATACATGAAGCAAATTATGGACACATTCTGGCATGCAGAATATAATAGTTGATTTAATTTTTATTCTGCCTTTTGTTTAGTTCTGACTGCTGTCCGCATTTGGAGTTTTCTTTTTTTCTGTAGATGCTGCTGCCAGATTGATTGAATACCTGAGGGACAGGGGTCATGGTACTGGTGAATCCTGGCACTGATCCAGCTGCTTGACTACACACTGAAAAGATGGGAGACAGGAGATTGTAGCTAGAGTGTGTGTGAAGACATGGGAGATGTTTGAAGTGGGACAATGAAGTTTATTTGTTTATTTATTTATTTGTAGGTAGGCAGGGTTTCCAGAGAGTGGAGCCAGACAAGCCTACTCACCAAGCTGTAAGGGAGGGCATCAGGGTAGGAGAGAAAGAGGGGGTTAATCAGGGTGGGGACAGGATAGGAGCATGGTAGAGTGTAGTGTCGCTAAATGGAAGGAGCTTGGGAAACAAATCAGCTGAGTTGCAGGCCCTCTTAGCAGTGGAGCAGGTGGACATTGCAGACATAACAGAAACTTGGGCCACCCGGTACTAGGACTGGGATATGATGGTCCCTCGATACAGGCTGTTCAGAAAGGCCATGGCAAACAGGAAAGGTGGGGGGGTGACCTGCATAAGGGAAGAAATAAGGTGCATGAGGGAAGAGGGGGAGGAAGGTGGGACAGAAGCCCTATGGACACAATTTCAGGATCCTAATGGCAGGGTACTAAGGATAGGGGTGGTGTATGGGGCACCAACTCAAGTGGAGGAGCTGGACAGAGAGTTGGCGGATGAAATTGGGAGGGTTTGCAGGAAAGAAAACACATTAGTGGTGGGGGATTTCCACCTACCTGGGGTGGACTGGAACACACCAACCACCACATGTGCTAGGGAGCAGATTATAATGGGGGCATTCCAGGACATCTTTCTGGTGCAGCCAGTGTGTGAGCCAGCTTGGTCAGGAAGGACTCTTGACCTTGTACTACAAAACAGGGGAGCCATAAGTGACCTGGATGTTGGGGTCCTTCTGGTGGGGAGTGATCACTGCTCAGTGTGGTTCACACTCAGAATGGGGAAACAAACTAGAGGTTTGGGTACCAGGGTGATTCATTTTAGGGGGGAAGACTTCCTCAAGATGGGGGGAATCCTGTTAAGGCATTTGGAGGGACTCCAACCCACCATCAATTCCAATCAAAAATGGGGTATTATTAGGGCAGGGCTGGCAGAGACCACTTGGACATGTACTAGGGTACAGAGTAAGAAGGGTAGGGCAAAGAAGTCCAGTTGGCTGAACAATGAGGTAAAGGAGGGGGTAAGAGCCAAGGGTAGAGCTTTCTGAAGATTCAAAAGATCAGGGAAGGGGAGAGATGGGGAGGAGTATACAGTGAACTCCAGGGAGGTTACAAGGCTAGTTAGAGCCACCAAGACATCCAGAGAGCTAAGGCTGGTACAGGGTACTAAAGACGGAGAGAATGACTTCTCCAAATTCATTGATGAAAGAAGGAAGAACAAGGACCAGATAGCGAGAATTAAGAAAGATGGGTGTGGGTGGGTAGAGAAGGGTGAGGAACAGGCAGAGGCACTGAATGAGTACTTCTGCTCTGTATTCATGGTAGAGAGGGGATTAGTTATCTCATGGGTGTGGTGGAGGGGGCAGGGGAGGGGATGGGTGATGGATTGAGAAATTACAGAGGACAGAGTACTGGAAGGCACCTGGACCTGACGGGGCTAGTTCCAGGAAAGGAGGTCAGGTTATCAGAGGAGTGGAATGAGGTGTGAGGCCATGGAGAATATCTCAGAGTTTGGGTAGTGAAGTGGACCCGGAGGTGCATCAGGATCAGTTCAGGCACTCATAAACACTCCTGCTTAATAGAAAACTGCATCAGTTCAGATTTAAAGGTCCTGGGATTTGCAGTATTTAGTGAGGCTTCTGGGATCTCATTAAGCCACAGAGGGGATCTGGAGGAAAAAGCATTGTCTAAAAACTGTCCTGTGAAAAGGGACACAGAGCAGGTTTAGCTCCTTTCTTCTGGTATTGTAAAATCCTTTTATTTTTCAAAATAGAAATACATACATCAGTGGGAATGAAACTCCCCTTTAGAGAGTGGATGAACAAGTACATAGTTTGGGGGGGGAGGAAAGGTCAAGGGAGAGGTGGGAGGGGAGGAAAGAACTGGGGTTGAGATGAGGGAAGGAAAAACAAACAACTTCTGCATGTGGTTACAATGTGCAGACAGCAGAAGCTGGTGTATAGGATTTCATTCACACTCTACTGCACAGGGTATTGTCCCAGAGTTCAACTCCCCTTCTCTCCACTTGGAGGTGAGAGGGGAGATATAAGGGTAACTAGGGGTCCCATTGGGGGGGAATGTTCTGCAGGTAAATGAGTATTGTACAATGCTACTCACTCTCAAGGGACTCTCTCTGGTCTTTCTATATTGCTAGACATAGATACACGAATCCTGGAGAATGATTCATAGTTCTTCAAGGCTTTAGGGGTGAACTGGATAGTGTTAATATGTATTGCTGGATCCAGCTGCTCATAATCTAGGACAGAACAGACATATACCCAAAGAATCTGGAAGAGGGCACAACAGGACTTAGTCACTGTTAGTAATACATCCTATGACAGTACTGTAATGTAGGAAAGATACATTCTGGGTTATACAAGAGAAATACAATTACAGAGATTGAATAATATGGAAAGGAATAATAATAAGGAATAAGAATAAGGAAGGTAAGGGAGAAAAAGACAGCAATCAGGAAGTATAAGAAAACACAGAAGGAGCAGGACAGAGAACTGTACCAGTTAAAGCAGAAGGAAGCGGGGAAGGCAGTCAGAATAGCAAATGCCCAAACTGAGGAAAAGACAGCCAACTCAGTTAAGAAGGGGGATAAGACCTTTTATAGGTACATGAGGGAGCAAAGAAAAATGAAGGCAGGGATACTGAGGCTGAATAAAGAGGAAGGTGGTTGGGCAGAGATCGACAGTGAAAAAACAGGGATACTGAATGAATAGTTCTGCTCAGTATTCACAATGGAAAAGCAGGGGGAGAGACCTAATCCAGTCAATAGAAGCACTCTGGATAGGGTGGTTGATATTAGTCCTTTCACAGAATAAAGGGTTCTGAAAGAACTCTTAAAACTGAAGATGGATAAAGCAATGGGGCCTGATAGGATTCACCCCAGAATTCTAAAAGAACTAAGGGAGAAACTAGTAACACCGCTGACTACCCTTTTTAATAAATCATGGGAGGATGGTGTGGTACCTGAGGAGTGGAGAAGAGTGGATGTGATTCCTCTTCCAAAAGTGGGAGCAAGACAGAGGCAGGAAACTACAGACCTGTCAGTTTGACCTCAGTGGTAGGGAAAATGATGAAATCACTTCTGAAGGAAAGAATTGTTGCGTACCTAGAGGCCAGTGGGGCACAGGACCCAAGACAGCATGGACTCACAGCAGGAAGGTCATGTCAAACAAATCTAATTGATTTCTTTGACTAGGTGACCAAAGTAGTAGACCAGGGAGGGGCTGTGGACATGGCCTACCTAGACTTTAGCAAGGCATTTGACACAGTCGTGCACAAAAGATTAATAAACAAATTAGTGGGTCCCAGGGTGGTAGTCGGGGCAAAACACTGGTTGGACAACAGGACACAGCAGGAAATAGTAAATGGAGTCCACACTGAAGAAAGGAGGGTTACTAGTGGGGTAATGCAAAGTTCAGTACTGGGGCAGGTCCTTTTTAATGTCTTTATTAGTGACATTGCGGAGGGACTGGAGGAGAAGGTATGTCTCTTTTCAGATGACACAAAGCTCTGCAACAGGGTTGATGCACAAGGTGGGGTGGAAAGGATAAAAAGGGACTTGGCCAGGTTGGCAGAATGGTCAAATGTATGGTAGCTTAGATTCAGTGCAAAGAAGTGCAAAGTAATCCACCTGGGAAACAAAAACCCAGGGCAAGAGTACACAATGGGGGGTGAGATACTGACAACAACAAAAATGGAAAGGAACCTGGAGGTAGTCATATCAGATGACCTAAAGGTGGGCCAGCAATGTGAGAAGGCAATAAGGAGGACTGGGGGGATACTGGGATGCAGATGGAGAGGCATCACCAGTAGAAAACAGGAAGTTGTTGGCCCTTTGTACAGACAGTTGGTAATACCACATCTGGAGTACTGTGTACAGTTCTGGAGACTCCATCTCTGCAAAGACATAGACAGGGTGGAAGCTGTCCAGAGGAGGGTAACCAAAATGGTGTAGGGTCTGTACCAGAAAACATATGAAGAAAGCCTAATGGAGCTTAAGATGTATAGCCTCGAGGAAAGGAGGGAGAGGGCGGACATGATAGAAACTTTTAAATATCTCAAGGGAATCAACAAAGTCCAAGAGGGTAGCATCTTTCAAAAAAAGAGATGTGCAAGAACAAGGGGGCACAATTTGAAGAATGGGGGGATGGCTCAGAGGTAATGTGAGGAAGTATTTCTTCACAAAAAGGGTTGTAGATGCATGGAACAGCCTTCCTGAGGAGGTCATAGAGTCAAAAACAGTGGGGGAATTCAAGAATGCATGGGACAGACATAAGGCAAGGAGGAAGTAGGCTGTTGGTTAACTAGGATCTGCAGCTTATTCGTTAGGTAGGGAAATGGGCAGACTAGGTGGACCAAGCAGTCCTTATCTGCCATCAAATTCTATGTTTCTAAGCAGGATAGGAGAGTGGCTAAAGATCTAGTTTGGTATCCAACTTCTCACCCAGAGTCTCAATCCATTAAGGGGGGTAGGTAAAACCTCTATCTTACTATCAAGGCCACTTTTACTTAATAATCAGGCTGGTCTCAGAATGGGGAGTGTGTAATCATCCTATTTCTTCCTGGGGGTTGATGTATCTCATGTAAGGGGCTCAGCAAATCAGGAATTTGGTCATTTGGTAAGTTTGGAGGTGTGAGAGCCTATCCAGTTTGGTCAAGGTGGAGAGAGAGGCCAGGACCTCCTCCAGTGTGGCAATCAGAGAGGTTCTCCATTTGCAGAGAAGGGTTCTTTAGGTCTGCAGAGCCAATAAGGCCAGCCATCTGTATTTATGAAGGGTCAACTTTGGGAGGTCAAATCGAATTCCCAGGAGAAAGAAGAGAAGGTTTTGAGGGATCGATTTACGGAGTACCCTTGATGTTGTGGTGCTTACTCCCCTCCAGAGGGACTGTATCTGAGGGCAGGACCATAGTATATGTAATAAGTCCTCTCCCCCCTTCTGGCATCTCCAACATTGATCTGAATCTAGGAGCTTGGCTTTAGGAAGAATAATAGGGGTTTTGCACCATGAATGTGAAATTTTGTTCTGTATCAGACAGGATTGGGTATCACGGAGCCATTTATGTGTGTCTTTCCAAGCCCTATCCCATTGGGTAGTGGAAATGTTGCACTGAAGCATTTTTTTCCCATTTTTTCTTAGTGTCCTCAGATTGGGAGGTAAGGGAGTCCCTAAGTTTGGCATATATTTCTGTTAGAGAGATTGAAACATATGAAGAATGTTAAGGTTGTGGTCCAGGAGGTCTCCCACTATACAAATGCCCCTTTCTAATCAGTGTTTCCGTACTACCCATTCTTCTCCTACGGTGATGTGGGAGATTTGCCAGAAGGGTGGAGGAAATAGGTAGGGGGTCCATTTTCAGTCTAGTATGGACTGAAAACCAGTTTTTCCTGGACTCCTCTATTGTGGGGAAAATTCAGGCCTTCCTCTGCCTGTTGGGTTGAGATCTGGCTTCCTCCCAGGAGAACAGGAGCGCTGAAGGGTACATTGTCTCAGTAACGTCTTGTTCAAGTTGGACACACTGAGGGGGGGTGAAAAAGTGAGTGGGTACATCTATTGGGCTGTTTGGGCCAGAAGAAATGGCCATCTATATCCCTCCATCCAGGGGAGGTTCCATCCTCCCTGTGACTAGTGGGCCCTGAGTTTTGAATAGCTGAATTGGGGTTTGACTCCCTCCAATAAGAAGTCTCCAATTAACCTATCTACGACCTGAGACCAGTGTTTTGGGAGAGGAATTGGGATATGAGCCAGCAGATAGAAGAATTTAGGGGCTGTCACCATTTTATAGCTGCAATCTTCTCAGCAAGGGTTAGTTTGAGCAGCTTCCATCAGTCAAACTCCATTTTGGTTGTTTGAAGAAGGGTTATATATTGGCCTGCCAGAGCATATCTATAGCAGAGGTAAGAATAATACCCAGATAGGTAATCCCTTTGAGGGCCCAGAGGAGTCTGGCTGTCATAGCCAGCTGTTGAATGCAATGACCATTCAGGGGAAGCATCTTGGTTTTAGCTTAGTTTAGCTTCAGTCCCAAGTAACTGGTGACGGAGTCAAGGAGTTTCACTGGTATAGAAAGCTGGGCATCAGCTAGTGGAAGGAGGAGGTTGTCTATGTACATAAGGGTTGACTATTCTGTATTCCTTACTTTGATGCCCCTAACATCTGGGTGCTGTCTTATTGCTCTTGCCAGTGGTTCAACTGCAAGGACAAAGAGGAGAGGAGAGGAGAGAGGGGGCAACTCTGTCGAGTCCCTCGCTCAAGTGGGAATTGGGGAGAAAGCAAGGAGTTAGTAGTGACTCAGGCTGTAGGGATCTTGTAGATGGCCTGGACTCTAGACTGAAATCTCTCACCTATTCCCAGGTGTGCCAGAACCAAATACAGGTAGTCCCATTTGAAGGAATCAAATGCTTTCTTGATTCCACCGCAATGGCAGCAGCTGGAGTCAGGAGGGGGCAAGCTATATGTAGGAGATTCATCAGGAATCAAGTGATCTGAGCTGCATTGGACAGGTACAAAGCCCTCCTGGGAGGGGTGTATGAGATAGGGTAAAAACCGGCTCAGCCTAGAGGCAAGAATTTTAGCATAGATCTTGCTGTCCAGGTTTATGAGGTAGACTGGGCAGTATCTTCCAGGGTTAGTAGGGTCTTTGCCCTTTTTTGAAATAACTGCAATGGTGGCCTCTCTGAGAAATGGTGGGAGAATTTGTTTGAGCTCTACCTCTTGAAATATCTCAGTAAGAAGAGGACTGATTGTTGGAGCTAGTGTCTGATAAAAGTCTGCATTATAGAGGTCACTCCTGGGGGATTTCCCTAAGTGGAGACTCTGGATAGTGGAACTTACCTTTACCTGAGAGACTGGAGTTTCCAGAGTTTGGGATTGTAGTGTGGTAAGTGTGGGCAGTTGAAGACTGTTTAGGAAGGGTTGTGTGTCCAAAATTGGACCTGAGTGGGTAGAGGAATAGAGGTTTTCATAAAAGGAGGCCATAATCTCATTAATAGCTTTTGGGGTGGTGACAGTCACCCCGTGGGTGTCCTTCAGGCCTGCAATATACCTGCTAGCCTGTTGTCTCCTAAGTTGGTAGGCAAGTACCTTGCCCCCCTTGTCTCCTCCTTCCCAAAAGGTGTGTCTGAGTCATAAAATGGCCACCTCATCCTTTCTGTTTAGAAGCTGGTTAATCTCAAATCCTAGGCAAGAAAAGTCCTGCCCATTGAGTTGTTGGGGGAAGGAGAAGGGGAAGTGCATAGCTTTAAAGTCAGCTTCAGCTATGACTATCTGATGTTCTAGTGCTGCCAGATGTTTCTCACATGTTCTACATTTTGCTGCAGCAAACCCCATAATGCTTTCCCTCATGGTGGCCTTAAATGCTTCCCTGGTGTTGCCGGCCGAGGTGTCTGAGTTAGGATTAGGGAGAGGAATAAGGAGGCCTCATTTTTTGCCTAGGAGATGAAGTCTGGGTCCCTCATGAGGAGGGGATCAAGTCTCCAATTATGGGGGGACCCATTAAATTAGGAGTTGGATGGGGCATAGTCAGAAATAACCCTGGGTAGGATCATAGCATCTATAGTATTCTTCAAATGAGTTGAGCGGAGTGAAATGTATAGTCTCTGACCCTGGGGGGAAGATCCTCCACACTTCAGTAAGTACTTAGTCTATAATAAGTTGGTGTAGTGATCTTCCATTCCTGATGTGAGATTCCTTCCCAGCGTCATTTATGTCTAGTGAGGGGATAAGAGTGAGGTTAAAGTCACCACCCAGAAGCAGGGGGCAGTTAGATGGTAGGTACTCAGTTATGGTCTCAGCCACAGCATGAAAAAACTGTGGGGTATCCTCATTAGGGGCATACACATTACATAAAGTGATGGGACTAGAAGGGTATCATAGGTGGCTATCTCCCATCGACCTTCAGGGCTCAAGAGAGATTTAGTAAGGATCCAAGGTAAGGATTTGTGGAGGAGGATAAGTACTCTGTGCTTCATTGTGGAAGCACTAGCATGTACCTGTTGGCTCACCCAGTCCTTCATATTTGTATGGTTCTTATTGGTTAGTTTGAGCTCTTGTAAAAAGGGCCCTTGGACTTCAAGCATTTCAAATGGGCTAGAACTTTCTTTCTTTTTTATTGAGGAGTTCAGTCCCCATTCATTCCATGTGTGGAAAATCGTGTCTGTCATTATTATTTAAGAAAGGAGTAGGGGGGCAGGGGAGGTTTATTCTGTGATTTAGAAGTAGGTAACACGGTTCACACCAGGTCTCAAAAGGGGTACTGGAAGGAGATTGTTAGAGGTCTCAGCTGGCTGAGGTCTATTATTGTACTGAAGTCTATAGGGGTGAGAAATAGGCCTACATAGTTAATGGATGCATTTTCTTTAGAACAATACAATCTGGCTCTGATCTGCAGAGTCCCATACACCAGAGTATTCAGAAAAGTAGCAAACTATGTACACACATTTGAAACTAGTAACCTGTAATAGTGAAAGGTAAATATGAAAACAGAAACACAGTTGAGGGGCACAGGTTGGACTTAGCTGGCTGGTTCACCAGCCAGTGGTATGTCCAACCATCCCTGTGGGGGGATGAATTAGAGATGTGGCATGCAAGAGGGTAAGCCTGTACCCAGCTGCACCAATCTAAGTATCGATACAAACACTGGCTCTGGATAGAACTAAAGAAGAAAAGGGCTGATCTGAGGGATAGTCATCATCCAGATCCTGCCAGGGCATACAGATCTTTTGCAATCCCATAGGGGCTAAGGGAAGTGTCTAGTGGAAATATAGTCCACCACTTGATGTCCCTGGAACTCTGGCAGTCCCTAGAATGGGTGTGTGAAAGGTGTGTAGGAAGAAGCTTTAGGGCTTCAATCCAATTTAAGGGGAGGGGCTAGGTTGGTCATGGGGAATATGCCGAAGTCTGTTTGTACCCTTAGTAGCCTTCCATACTGCAAGGTGCTGGTGCTTGACTTTCGGTTCTACAGACTACCCCAGACCTAGATAAAAGTAACAGAGTGGTTTAAATGGGAAATCTGGGCAGGTGGCAGGAAGGATGGAGTCTGAGGGTAGGTTCTCAGTTGGCAGTTCCCTTCTTCAGTTCCCTGCTCAGCCAAACAACATTCCCCCTTCCTTTTCTCCATGCAATGTACGCAGACCAGTAAAACCACAAATCATCATTTATTCGTGACTTAGGAGGTAAGGTGTCTCATGGGGGGGGTGAAGCTAAAATTAACCCCACCCATCTTGGGTTCCCCTCATTATAGTGTGGGTGAGGTGAGGGAGGCCCCTCTTAATTGCAAGAAACAGACACAAGGCCTCTGCACCCCACCCCCCACACTGTTTCCCAACAAAACCCTTCCAATTACTTCCCTCTTAGACACAAAACCTTGGGCCTTATCTGTACTTAGCGATGCCAGGTCAGACCAGGAGCTCATCTCGGGCTGTCTTCTTGCATTCTTGAAGTTCAGTCACAGGTGGCTGGCCTAGAGGGAAGCCCAAGTCCATGGGTAAGTTTCAAATTCCCTCAATGGCAGTGCAGTGTCTGGAGGCCACCCATGATCTGCATATTTCTTTGGGCTCTGCTTCTTGGGGAGCAAGGGTGGTAGTGTCCATCTCAGAGAGAGGGTCTTCGCTCCCAGTAGGGGACTGAACAGTGAGGAAGGAGAATCCGTTTTGTGAGAAGTAGGGGCTGGTATATTCCTGGTCCCGGGTCTCCCCACTCTGATCGTTCAACTTGTCGGTGTCTATGACTCGTCCTCTGCCTGTGGGTGCCCTCATCTTGTATTTGAAGCAAATGGTGGTCTTTTGCAAATCTTGGGGAGCCAGGGTTCAAGCTCTTTGTGTAGGCCTTGTTGTGGCCCCTTGGCTGGTATGGTGTATTGGTCCCATTTTAGTGGGGATCTGCGGTCCAGGTATGGGCTGTTGAGTATGGTGGGAGGGCCCGAGGTTGGACTATGGCAGTGATTAATGCCAGGATGCCAAATTTTGTTAATATATTCCATGGCTGCCTCAGTCATGGTGCAATGTTCCATTGTATGTCAGTTTTAGAACTGCAGGGTAGCGGAGGGAGAACAGCACTTGAAGATCATGGAGCCTCTAGCATACCTCTGTGTAGGCCTTCCTTCTAGTACCTAGCTCCTTAGAATAATCTTGAAAGACCATTACACGGTGGTCCTGCCAATCCAGTGCTCTCAGCTCTCTGACCCTGGCTTGGATGGCCTCCTTTTCCCCAAAATTAAAAATCCATGCTAATATAGGCCTTGGCTGTTCTCCAGCGACTAGTTTGGGTTGAAGGGAGTGATAAGCATGCTCAATTATAATTCTGGTGGTAGGAGGGAGCTGTAGGAACTCTGGGAGAACTTGAATAAGGAAGTGTAATGTTTTACCATCCTCACACCCTTCCGGGAATCCCAGAAGTCGCAAGTTGTTGTGATGGTTCCTGTTCTCCAGGTCATCCATTTTATCCTGGAGAGATTTAATCTGGGCCGCTTGTTCCCTCATGATCACGCAGTATCCCTGAAGGATGTCCTCGTGGGGCAGCGTTTTTTGTTTGGAGCGGTCGAGTCTCGCATCAAGCTGCTGAACTGTTGCTGCAGTGGTATTGGATGCCATGGTCAGTGCATCTATTCTGGATATAATTGATGTGAACATTTCTTGAACTGAGGGTTCTTCGCCCGCTTTACAGCTGTGCACCATGCTGTCTGGTGTAAGGGGTTCGTCACAGGCTAAGAAGTGCTGAAGTCTGCCAGTGGATTTCTCTGAGATTCTGTCAGTAAGTAGACACACTCTTCCAATTGTTGTAGGCTGCAATGTGTGCATAAGATTCTCAGCAAAAACAGATTATTTCAGGGTTCTTGGCTCTGGGTTAGCAGCATAAAAATGTCTCAAGTCACCATCTTGTTTGCCGGTTGGCCACACCTCCTCTTCCTTCTGATATTGTACTTGGAGTTGGTTACCAATATCATTTCACAGATACATGGTGGGGTTTGGTTGAGCATAGCCTTTCTCCCTAGGAGGCATGTTTGGAATCTAATTCTGTTACTGAAGGTTAGCAGGTTGGACTGCTTATAAAGTGTGCATGTAGTATGGAGTAATCAGCAGCAACAGGAGAACTGCAAGAATAGCAAGATAGAATCCTGAAGTTGCTGCAGACACTGGGGATGCTGAGGAATCAGAGTGGAATTAGAGTGGGAGAGTTGGGGTTTAAGTGTATTACAGTGAAATTTTATTTGGCTCAGTATACTGTAACATTTATTATAATAGCTCTGATATCCACACTCAGGACTGAATTGCTTTCTGTTCTGCCCTTACCCAATTTTTCTTGGCTAAGATCCTGCCGGTTGAGTTTGTGGATGGAATCTGGCCACCCATGCGGATCTGGCCATCTTGGAGACAATTTCTCAGATACATATTTTGAAGTTGCCATCTGTAATATTTGTAATTTAAGATTTTTATTTATCGCGTTGGGCCTTTTTTGAATTTTTTGTGCCATTGGGGTCATGTGACTGTCCCTTTATTAGTGCACAAGTGCTGGCATTTCTGCTCCAGATGCCATTCTCCTTTGAGTCTTTCTGCAGCACCATTGTCCTGTCTCTCTGCTTGGGCGCCATTGCTGCTGTACCAGTTATATGATAGCTACTGGATAATCCAGCTACCAGATACTGATAGCTATCAAATAATCTTTTTTTTTTTTTTTTTTTTTTTTTTTTACTGGATATCATTGTTCAGTTTTTTTGGTGAGTGCACTAAACTCGAGCTTTTAGTCCTCCATTTTTATTAACTAAAATTTGATAATCAAAATGTGCAATATGTATATATATTTATTTAGTTTTATCTGGTTTAATTCATTTGTAGAAAACAATTACCTTTTACTATTGTTTTTTCTTCTTTTTCACTGGGCTTTTAATAGACTGGGATCCTAACATTTTTGTATTTTTTGTCTTAAGGATCTTTGATAACCGAGCCCATTAGTTAGGAGATTAGAAATTGTGTTCACATATTTAATTGTGTCATTTCTGCTGTTTCTCTTGGGCTTAGTGGCACAAGATCCAGAAGGATTTATCATAAGGCAGAGGGTTTGTTTATTTCCCTCTTGAGGTAAGAAAACAGAGGGAAACCCTCATACAGAGAGGCAAAAGGAAAAGAAGAAACAACAAAGGGAGCTCCATTGCACCAGCCTTCTAGCCGAAGAAAATTATATGAACATTCGAAAATTGCCAGGAGAAAAAGGCCATGATGATCTACCAAGTCTGCTCGATGGTGCAGCTAGCAGCCCTTATTCTGCAGCTGCCCTTCTCTCCCTTACCCTCCTCCCTTGACCCTCCTTTTTGCCCTGTCCCATCCCCTTTTGAAGCCGCCCACCGTTCTGCTGGATATCACCTCTGTCAGCAATGCGTTGCACCCAGCCACCACCCTCTCTGTAAAAAAGTGTCTCCTCATCTCCATTCTGAACCTTCCCCCTTCCAATCTCATATCATGACCTCAAGTGTCCCTCCCCTCCTTTAGTTTGAAAAGCCCTTCAATACAAGACTTGTTTATTCCTTTTTTTGTACTGGAAGGTTTCAATCATATCTTCCCTCTCCCTCCTCTCCTCCAGTATGTACATGTTCAATTCCCTCAGCCTACTCTCGTAACGTAAGTCACACAGGCTATTGATCATCTTTGTTACCCTGTGCTGCACCCCTTCAGTAACCTAATGTCCCTCTTCAGATACAGTTGCCAGTACTGCATGCAGTACTCCAGGTGTGGTCTAACCAGTGATCTATACAATGGCAGAATCACCTCCCTCCTCCTTGAGGATATACCCCTATCAATACAGCTCAGCATCCTGTTGGCCTTTGCAGCCACCTTTCTAAATTGTGTTGAGTTGTTCATTGCTCCTGTAACGAGCACCCCAGATCCTTCTCCTCCTCAGTCACAGCTAACTACGCAACCCCAGTAGGTAGCACCTCTCAGGGTTTTTTGGCCCCAAAATGCAGTACCTTGCATGTTTTGGCCTTGAACTCCAGCTGCCAGTTGTCCAACCAGGTCTCCAGTTTTGACAGATCCTTCTGCAACCCTTGCAACCCCATACATCATCCACCACTACTCCCATCTTGGTGGCATCAGCAAACAGACTGATTTTGCTCTTGATGCCCACTGAAATATCTGTAATGAATATCCCAAACAAAATTGGTCCTTACACCAAGCCCTGTGGAACTCCACTCATCACCGCCCTTGGGGATGATAGCTCCCCATCCACCACCAGTCTCTGCTGCCTGCCTTGCAGTAGTTCACTACACTGCCCACCATCTTTGCACCCTCCTCTGTACCTTGTAGCCTACTTCCCAGTCTTCCATGTGGCACCAAGTCGAATGCCTTACTGAAGTCCAGGTAGAGGACATCCCCTGCATGGCCCTTGTCCAGTTGTCTAGTTACCCAGTCATAGTAATCCACTAGGTTGGTCTGGCAGGATCTACCAGTGACAAAGCCATGCTGTCTACTGTCCTTCAGTCCATTGGCTTCCAAAAGGTTTACCAGCCTCTTCTTCAGGATTGTGTCCATCAGCTTAGCCAAGATGGATGTGAGGGTCTCTGGTCTATAATTCCTCAGTTCATCCTTTGGGCCACTCTTATGGAGAGGTACAATGTGAGCCATCCTCCAATCCTGAGGTACATACCCTGAGTCCAGTGAGGCATTGAATAGGTCTGCTGAAGACCCCACTAAACTCTCTGCCAGTTCCTTGAGAACCCTGGGATGACTACCATCTGGCCCTAGTGCCTAGTCTACCCTCAGTGCCTTCAAGCCCTCCAGCACCCTGTCCCTTGTTATTTCCATGTCCATCATCCTCTCCTCCTCTTTTCCTGACCTCAGCCCCCTCCGGGTATCTCCCCCGCTTTTCTTTAGTAAATACCGAGCACAAGTAGTCATTTAGCACTTCTACATTTTCATCTCCTGCTTCCACCCATCCCTGTCCTTCTTAATCCTTACAATATTGTCCTTACAGCTCCTTTTCTTCCTAATGTACCTGAAGAATTCCTTCTCCTCCTCTTTAATGCCCTGTGCCAGCCTGAACTTCTTGGACACCTTGGCTGCCCTTACTGCTCTTGTCACCTCCTTCTCTTCCTTCAGGTACTCCTCCCTGTCCTCCCACATTCCTGTTCTTTTGTACTTGAATGTGGCACTTTTCTTCCTTATCTTTTCCATGATAATACCTTTGCTCACCCAACTAGGTTTCCTTGCCCTCACCTTCTTACTTTTGGCATAGTCGCATGTTTTAGTTGCCTTCACTACCCCCAGCTTTATGAACTCCCACCGCTGGTTAGTGTCCATACTACTGTGAAGCCTGCTAGGATGAAGCACAGTGTCACAGTTTCCCTCCATGACAAAAGGGATTAACTCCCACTGAAATTGCATTATTTCCTGCAGAAACTCTACTGTAGAATTCTGCAGAGTTGGGCTTCATCCTGGTAAGCTTCACTGTAGGTTGAATTTTGGCCAGGTACTCTTTTACTACTTTCCCCATCCTCAAGAAGTTGGCCTTCCTGAAGTCCAACACCCTTGTGTTGGATACTTCTCTTTCCTTACCCAAATTCAACATGAACCATACTGATCAGTGAGCGCTCCCCAACAGTGGTTCTTTGACCCTCAGTTCCCTCACAAACTCCCCATTTACCAGCACGAGGTCAAGGGTGTTCCCTAACCAGGTTGGTTCATTGACCATCTGCATCAGGAAGTTTTCCTGAATGGCATCCAGCAATACCTGCTCCCTTCTATTGTTTGTGGCTGAGGTACTCCAAACCACCCCCAGCAGGTTGAAGTCCTCTATGATCTTCACACTTCCCTTTCTGCAGCTCCTCCTGATCTATACCACTACTTCCAAGGCAAGTTTAGAACAGGTGAAAGAGGACTCCAGAGTGCTGGGAGGGTTCCTGTGGAAGGCAGTAATAATAATAATTAATAATAATAATAATAAACTTTATTTTTAAAGTGCCTTTCTATAACCAAGGTGCTACACAACTTGCAACAGATAAAATCCAATAAAATATAACATCCATACAGCAAGTTAGCCAAATAGATAAATATCTAAAAAATAATAAATCTGTGTAGGCAATGTGCCACAGATGGGTCTTCAAGGTCCTCTTAAAACTCTCCACAGTTGTGCACTCATGTAACTGACAAGGTAGAGAATTCCACAGGGTCATTGATGCATACATAATGCATAGGTCCTTGATGTTTTAAAACTTATCCTGGGAATCTCTAACAATCCCTCATCAGCTGAGTTACATGGTCATCTGAGACAGCAAGATGACAGGAGCTGTTGCAGATAGTCCGGGCCCAGTCCGTGCAAAGCCTTAAAGGTCAGAAGCTCTGTGATGTTTTTGGAGATGCTGCTGGTCTAAGACAGTGAGAGGAATAGGAATCTCTGCATCAGTACATTTAATGCATGGTTGAAGGGTTGGTGCAGGGGGTAGGGGTATGGCTTCTCTGGGGACTGGAGAACCACCTAAAACAATGTAGCCCTGTACATAGGTGATGGACTATATCTGTCCAGGAAAGGGAAAGCAATCCTCAATGGACAGTTTAAATGCTTTGTTGATGAGCATTTAAACTAGCCTTGGGGGGAGCCAACAGGAGCAGGGTAACTCCAGCAGCCCAACCCCACAAGATACATCAGTCAAGACAGACATGCAGGGAAAGGAGTTCAGGAACAGAACAATGGATACAGGAAGGAAGGGGGAAGCAGAGGAATCAAGGTTGCAAAAGAAGGTGAATTGGGGAAGGGGCAGAAGGGCAGCAAAAATAGATGCAGTGAAAGGAGGGGGTGTCAAAACATGGAAGGCCATGGTAACAAACGCCAGAAGCCTGGTAAAAAATCCCAGATCTGAAGGCCTTGTTAGTGGAGGCTGACCTGGACATAGCAGCAATAATAGAGACATGGTGCACTGCAAATCATGGGTGGGGCATTAATGTACCAGGCTCTGCACTCTGTTCAGGAGGGATTAGGGGGTATAAAAGAGGAGGGGTGGCCATGCATGTCAGGGAAAGTATTGAGGCAACAGAGGTGCAAGGTAGACATGGGAGGCTAAGGCACTGTGTAGTATCCCTTGAGCCAGGTAATGGCACAGCAATCCACACAGGGATGATTTACAGACCTCTCCAGTGCATGGGGAGGAAGGGGATAGGGATCTAGTGGACCATATTCATGAGATGGCATCAAAGGGTGAGAGATTACTGCTGGGGGATTTCAATATCCCAGACATGGATTGGACAATCCCAATAGCTACATCATCCAAGAGCCGTGACATCCTGGATTCATTACAGGAGGCAGGCCTCTGGCAGCTAGTGAGTGTTCCCACCAGAGGTAGAGTGATTCTGGACCTTGTACTAACCAATGGGGACAGAGTCACAGACATCCAGGTAGAATGCAAACTAGGATCCAATGACAGTGTGGTTTAGTGTGGGAACAGAGACACAAGCTAGTCACCCAAAGGTGAAGGTATTAGATTTCAAGAAGGCAGATTTCACTAAAATGGGTAGGTGTATCAGAGTAGCCCTACAGAAGGGGGAGGTAAAGGGGAGTTGGGGAGCAGTGGGGGAAACTAAAGGGCACCACAGTGGTAGTGATGACCCAATGCATCAGGCTGGTGTCCAAAGGGAAGAAAAGGAGGAAACTGCTATGATTCTCAAAAGAAGTAGCAGACAAAGTAAGAGCTAAAAGGGTGAGTTTCAGGAAGTATAAGGGGACCTAAAGGGAGGAAGACAGGGAGGTGTACCTTGAGTGTCTAAGGAAAGCAGGTAAGGCTGTTAGGAGTGCTAAGGCATGAACTGAGGCAGGACTAATGCAGACAGTAAAGAAAGGGTAAAAGACACTCTATAGGTACATCAATGAATGAAGAAAAAACAGGGGAGGGATAGTAAGGCTCAAAGGGGACAAAGAAGAGTGTAAGGAAGGAGACCAGGAGAAGGCAGAAATACTGGGTGTTTACTCACCTGGTAAAAGTGATTGTGTTGGTTGACATCCATGGCACTCCAGACGTTACATCGTGGGTTTTAGCCCACCTGATAGGCTAGTGATGCACATGACTCTAGGATCAGATTTCTTGTATATCCAGGTCCCAGAAACCCCTGTTCTCCAGTTTGAATCTTCCATAGCTGAAATCAAGGTTAGTAAAGCACAAGCACGAGAGACAAAAACACTAACCATTCTATACAATAATGCAGACTGAGGTGATAAGGACATGTGGGCTAGTGGCCCTGGTTTTATTTACCTATTACTACAATCTAAATTCAACCCCTAATAGGTCGACGGTCAGTATTTTTTGGATGTCCTCAGTAACATATAGCTTAATCCCCCTTAAGTCATTCATGTGAATAGTCTAATCCTGGTCACTCTGAGCACTTTGTCGGAAGGATCGTGGAATGCCATGGATTTCAACCAGCACAATCTACTTTACCAGGTGAGTAAACACCCATCGTGATTGGTTGACCATCCATGGTACTGCAGACATTACATCATGGGTAGATAAGTAGCAGTACTGTACCCTAGGGATGGAGACAGAGTGGTCTAGGAGTGAGAGAAAGAGCTGGTGGTTAGGAGGACCTGGGTTGGGAAAGTGGGCTGTATCTTGTACAGGTGCTCCAGTCTATAGTGTCTGGCAAACGTATGGATGGAAGTCCATGCTGCTGCCTTGCAGATGTCTTCTGAAGACACGTTTGCCCTTTCTGCCCAGGAGGTGGCTACCACTCTCATGGAATGGGCCTTGATACCTTCTGGGGTGTCATTTACTTGGCCATGTAGGTTTCCTGAATGATTCTTCTGAGCCAGCCAGCAATGGTAGTCATAGAGGCTGCCCTGCCTTGTCTTTGTCCCCTTGTGACGATGAATAACCTCTGTGTCTTACATAAGGGCAGATTTCTAGATATGTAAACGGACAGGGTGATCCCGACATCTAGATGGTGTGGGACAGGCTTAACACCAGGTTGAGTGTCTCCAGAAAAGGTAGGCAACTCAATGGGTTGTCCCCTGTGAAATGTGGAGGATATCTTCGGTTGGAAGGCTGGTACCATACGTAGGCTTACCCCTGATGGGTGAACATGGTGTAAGGTTCTTTGTATTACAGTGCTCCTAGTTCTCCGATCCTTCGAGCTCAGCAGATAGCGATGAGAAAGCAGGTCTTCAGACTGACCCAGAAGAGGTCTACCTTGTGTAGTGGTTCAAAGGGAGCTGTACTGAGGGAGTCTAATACTAGGGGGAGATCCCAGGGGGCTATGGATGGTCTGACTCTGGGTCGTAGCACTTCCACCACTCTTAGGAAGTGCAGGGTGTCTGGGTGTGCCCCCGGGCTGTATCACCCAATGGGATCAATGGCTGCTCCAATGGCTGAGAGCTGTACCCTGAGTGATGAGTGAGCCAACCCCTTGTCCACTTCCTGTTGAAGGAACAAGAGGATGGTGGACATGTCTTCTAGTTCAGGGTCCTTACCATTTTCTCGACACCACCTCATGAACACTGACCATTGTCTCCCATAGGTAGAGGTGGTCGAGGATCATCTGGATTATAGCATCGTTGATATGACTGATTTGTGGTAACCTGCTCTCATCAGTCACTTCCTCTCAGGAGCAAGGCTATGAGTTTCAGGGTCTGAGGAGCTAGGAGAAGTACCAGACCCTGTGTCAGTATATCCGGCAGGTAGGGTAACCTGCGACTGTCCATTGTCATAGCCAGTACCGTGGCAAACCATGTTCTCCATGGCCAGAAGGGTGCCACCAGAATGATGATTCATCATGACGATTGGATCTTGGCTAGTACTTGAGGTAGCAAGGGAATGGGGGGGACACGTACGTATGCTCCCGGGACCAAGGTGGCAACAGGGCATCGTTCCCCTGGGAAGGAGTTTCCCCTGTATCTTGAATAGAATTTTTGGACCATCGCATTTTGCATTGTGGCCATGAGGTCCATGGATACTGGTCCCCAAGTCTCCTGAATCATTTGAAAAAGACTGGGGAGGAGACGCCACTCCCCTGGGTGGACTTGTCGGCTGAGCCAGTCTGCTCGCATGTTGAGCTTGCCTGTGAGATGTACTGCGCTGAGATGTGTGAGGTTAGTCTGTGCCCAATTGAGGACTGACGCCACCTCCCTCAGCATAGCTCTGCTCCTGGGGCCCCCTTGCTTGACGACGTATGCAACCGTGACCTGGTTGTCAGAATGTATCAGAACTAACTGACTGGAAATGGAGGATCTGAAAGCTTTGAGAACATGGGATACCGCCCTCATTTCTAGGATGTTGATGGACAACTTGGCTTCTGATGTTGTCCATTGGCCTTGTGCCATCAGGTCGCCCAAGCACGTACCCCAGCCTGATATGCTTGAGTCTGTTTCTATAGTGGCATTGTAAGATGTCTCTAGTAGGACCCCTCGTGTGAGATTGGAGTTCACTGTCCACCATCTTAGTGAGTGTCTCACTGATGGTGATAGTGGGACTATGAATTGCAAGTTGTACTCATTTGGTGATCCCCAAGTGAGGATGTAAGTCTGTAGGGGTCACATGTGCCACCTGGCCCAAGGAATCAGGTCGATGCAAGATGCCATGCAACCTAGTAACTAGGCTATCTGTCCCATGGTTGTCTGATGGCAAGCCCTGAGGTGATGAGACAATCTTATCAGGTTGTGCACCCTTGTCTGTGATGGTTTTGCCCATCCTTGTGACGTGTTGATTAGAGCCCTTAGGTGTTCTATCTATTGCGTGGGTACCAGATGGCTCTTGGCTCAGTTCACCACCCAGCCATACTTCTCAAGTGTCCTTAGAGTGATCACGGTGTTTTGATGCGAGTGCTCCTTGGAGCGTGCCCAAATCAGTCAGTCGTCCAAGTAGGGAATGATATCCAGACCTTGTTCTCGGAGTCTGGCTACCAAGACTATTGACACATTGGTTAACACCCTTGGTGCTGAGGTAAGACTGAAGGGTAAGGCCTGATATTGGTAATGCTGGCCTAGAATGTAGAACCTGAGGTATTGTCTGTGTTTTGGTCTGACAGATATGTGAAGGTATGTGTCCTTCAAATCTATGGACGTGAGGTAGTTGCCTACCCAGTTACTGCGTAGGGTCGACTTTAGGGTTTCCATTTTGAACCGTTGGGAAACTACATGTTTGATTGAGGTGCTTCAGGTCCTGAATGGGGCATAGTTCTCCTGATTTTTTGGGCACGAGAAAGAAAATGGAGTACACTCCTAGTTTCTGTTCGTGAGGGGGGATGGGTTGGATTGCTCTGTTTTGTAACAAATCCAATAGGATATGTTGGACCCGATGAGCTGCTGTCTTCTTCTTGGCAATGGGAGAGCTTATGAACCTGTGTGTGACGGGGGATTGAGATAGCTATATGGAGTATCCTCTCAACACCACCTCTTGGACCCACTTGTCCGAGGTTGTGCAGAACCACTGGTGTCCGAAAAGTGACAATCTTTGTCCCACGGGAAGGCACATTCCCTGTCCACATGGGGATCTGGTCATGTAGTCATTGTTGCTTTCCCCTATTACCTCTGCCTTTTCCTCCAAACTTGGACCCATGGGTTCTAAAGGAGGAAGGTTGGTAGGAATGGGTGAAGGGACTGTGGTATCCACTGGATGTTCCTCTGCCTTGAAATGTATTGTTCTAGAAGTGGGTGTCTCTGCGTGTTTGGTGAGACTTGTTTCCCCCAAAAAACCTCTGCCTCGCTGAAGGGAGGTAGGTGTGCCTATTCTTATTTTTGAGTAGGTCTTTGCTCTCTTCTTTCTGTTTTAGGAATTCCTGCAGGCCCTCCCCAAAAATGTGTTTTCCCTTCATAGGTAGATTTTGCAATAGTGTTTTGGATTCGTTGTCGGCCTCCCATAATTTTAGCCACAATGATCTTCTAGCATGGTTAGTGATGGCTGTAGCCCTGGCATGCAGTCTGAGGATGTCCACCACCATGTCCACCAGGTATTTTGCAGCATCGAAAGTGCATTCTAACAGTCCTGCCTCTCTGGATTTGGGGTTTGCCTTCTCATGGAGCTCCTCAAGCCAGCGGATCTGGGAACGTGCCATATAAATGGCCATAGTAGAAGCTTTGGTGGCAGTTCCCTCAATTTTGAAGGCCTTTTTTAACATGTCTTCCACCCTTTTATCTGTCAGATCCTTTAAAGATATGGTCCCGCATGGTAGGATGTTTTTTTTACTGAGTGCCGCAACCTGAGGATCAATGGTTGGGGCTGTGCACCACTTGCTGACCTTGTCCTCTTGGACCAGATACATGCGGTCCAAATTTCTCGTATTTGACATTCTGCTAGGATCTGTGGCTTGCCACTCCTTGTTGAAAATGTCCTCGATCGCTGAGCATTCCGGGAAAGTCTCCTTGATAGTCGCCTTTTGTTGAATTATGGGGTCCAATTTTGACTCTGGTTTTCCTTCTTTGATGTCAAACCTCATAGTGGCCTTGATTATTTTCATGAGGCCTGGAACCATGTCAAAGGAGCAAAGTTTAGATGTGAGGGATGGCATGGATTGTGGTTCCATGTCCTCGTCATCGGTCTCTGCCCCATCCACTTCATCTGGCATTTCCTTGTCCTCGCTGGAGTCTGGTTTATGATTGTCTGGTACTGGTTCTGCAGGATCCAGACACTCTTCATTGGGGCCACCCCACATTATCTGGCTCTAGAGGCGGTGCAGTATTTGCTCTATCTTGGGTAAGAGATTCTAACTTTTCCATTATCTTCAGCATAAAATTCTGTTGGCTGTCATCATTGCTACCGTGGCCTGCTGGTTCTGAAGTAGGATAGTTCCAGGATCCATCCAAGTAGAGCCACTGGGTCCTGGATTGCTGGAACCCATGACAGGAGTTTGCTCCAGCGATAGGTTGTTGTCGTCATGAAGACAGGCGGTGCATAGGGGGCCCGGGGCATGAGGCAGGAGAGAAGCACTGCAACAGGTGCATTTCTTGACCTTGACCATCTGGTTGAGAGAGGAAGAAAAAAGGGAGGCATATTGTTAGGGCTGGTTGACAATGGGCCTCCAAATTAGTGGATGCCCCATAGCTGTTAATACAATCTTAGACAAACAGCACATTCTAGGAGAAATCTATAGGGTGCTGCTGAAGAACGCTGACCTTAGAGAGTGTTAGTGGAGGGTGTATAAAGGACTGCAGGAAAGGTTCAGCATGGGGGTGTCTCTATAGTGAGGGACCCCGCATGGAGAAAACCACATTGGAGGTCGCTATGGGGAGGGACCACCAGTTTCTTAGTGAGACATATAGGGTCACTAATGAGAGGGACCCCATATGAATTAGAGGGAAGTATTATTGGGTTATTGGAGAAATATAGCGTTGCTATTGGGAGGAACCCCATATGGAGGTAGAGGAGGATCTTGGGTTGAGAGGATGGGCCTAAATCATAGGACCACCATCTTTGTCCCCTTGTGACTGAGCGTTATCTTAATTCAGGGGTCCTTTTTGCAGTTCCCTTTTTCTTCAGGTCTTGATATATAGCCCCACTCTGGCCCAGGAAGTACTTTGTTCATTGGCCAGAGATAATATTTTACCCCTCACTCTCAAAATTCCTCTATAGGAGACAGCATTGTCATGATCTCCACTTGAGAAGGGACCTTGCTGGAAAAAAATGAGCGCTCATGAAGCAGAGTGACTGCGCTTATGAGGGAAGGTGTTCCACCCCCCCACACTAGGCCAGGAGACCAGCAAAGGGCGTAGTCAGGCCGCACGACTATGTGGCCGAAATTAGCATGGGGAAGAGGAAAGAACAGCAATGGAATATGATTATCCCTTGATTTGGAATTTAGATTCAATAAGGGGCTGTACTGGGAGGGGACACTATCCCACGGTGCGAGTGAGTGGAAGTAGGCCGCAGAGACCATGCGGATGAAAAGGAGCATGGGGCGACAAATAAAGAACCCTCAAGAGAGAAGAAATCCCAAAAATGGGGATTCTATGTCTGAAAGGGCTGGTGTTCAGGTGAATGCTCTTTCGACTGTGAAGAGAGGGATCTAAGACACCGATCATGCACTGGAGAGGAGGAGTGCCATGTGGCGCTGAGCAGTAGACCAGAGGCCTAGTATAGGTGCATGCTCTCCTGAGCTAAGGTACCGGCTCCCCTGGCCTTAAAAGTCAAGCTGGATGGTTAAAACAAGGGAAAACTCCCCTTTTACTTCCAGACTGGCACATCCATCGCTTTGTCACTCGCTCGAGGTGCTACTGAGCGAGTGCAGGTTTATGGGGGTGGTCTGCCTGTGTGCTGTGCTACTGCAAGAGGGGTAAAAGGAGCAGGCAGACACCAGGACTCGCGATCAAGCGTGGGTATGATTTCTTTACCAGATCACGAAAGATGCAATAACAGCAAGGAAATATCCCCTTTTTTATGAAAGGGTTACAGAATACTTTCACTTGATTAGAGCTAAACCAAACAGAAAAACTAAACAATCTTCAAATAGGCCAGAAGGGCCAAGACACAGATGAGTTTAAAAACACCTCAGGAAAAAAACTGCAATGCAACCTTACTGGCTTTAAATTATAGCCCAAAAACAAGATGTATATATATATATATATATATATATATATATATATATATATATATATATATATATATAACAGAAACAATAAACAATAATAACAAACAAAAACTGGCCTCATCATTTATAGCCAAAACTGAATGCTGCAGGAGACATTTCCCTTTTGGAAGCCACATTAACAACTGCAGCACATACAGTATGATTTACTGCTCTTGCCTTTAGTATTATAGCAATATAAGGGTTATAAATGAGAGGCCTACCTTTCTGGAGTAGAACAACAGGGATCCTGCTGTGCTAGTAGCTTGCTCAGATGCATGATTTGAACTGGAGAACAGGGGTTTCTGGGACCTGGATATACAAGAAATCTGATCCTAGATTCATGTGCATCACTAGCCTATCAGGTGGGCTAAAACCCGTGATGTAATGTCTGAAGTGCCATGGATGGTCAACCCATTACTATGAACAAATACTTCTTCTCAGTATTCAATAAGGAAGGGGAAGGTCAAGGACCACAGCTGGGCAACAGATGCAAAGGGGAGGGAGAGGCATACAACCAAGGATATTGAGGGAGCTGCATAGTGAACTAGCAGCACATCTGGCAGCTCTGTTCACAGAGTCAGTCAACACAGGAGTGGTTCCAGAGGACTGGAAGAGGGCAAATGTAGTTCCTTTACACAAAAGTGGAAGGCAGGAGGAGCCAGAGAACTACAGGCTAGTCAGCCAAACCTCAGTGGTGGGGAAGATCATGGAGACACTGCTGAAAGAAAGAATTGTGGCACACCTGAAAGCCAACAGTGCCCAGGATCCAAGGCAGCATGGATTCACAGCAGGAAGATCTTGTCAAATGAATCTTATAGATTTTTTTTATTGGGTGACGAAAGGACTAAATCAGGGGGGAGTGGTCGATGTCGCCTACCTCAATTTCAGCAAAGCCTTCAACACTGTCCCACATAAAAGGCTGCTTAACAAGATGGTTAGTCTGGGCATGGGACACATGGTGGTAGACTGGGTTAGAAACTGGCTAGCAGACTGGAGACAGATGGTGGTGGTAAATTGGATCCAATCCAGGGAGAGGGGGTTGACCAGTGGGGTACCTCAGGGATCAGTCCTTGGACCAGTCCTGTTCAAACAGCATGATATTTTCAGGAAACAGTAATCTTGACACAGGGGCTTAAATTCATGTGTTTATTGTAAATCTGTAAAACACTGGCATTTGATCTGTCTTTAAGGTTTACTTAAGTCCAGCATCAGATATTTGGGACTTAAACTAAGTCCACAGTGTTCATTTCTGCCTGTTAGTTGAGGATATTACTTTCTAGGAAAATTTACCTGAAAGAATGATGGGAGTATATACTGTACAATAGATGTAACTGTGACATATTTGATAGGAGAATTAATTTTAAGTATTTAACTACAGTGGTAGGATTGTTGTGTGGTTAAATTATTTTTTATTAAATTCTGGGCAGTTGTGTTTCATTTGTAAGAGTGCTATAATATAGCCTCAACATGGCAACCAAGAGAATGTCTTCTAAGTTACAGATCAAGATACTAAAAACCAAAAAGGGGAACAAGGTTGTTAAGACCAATTGGGACCAAAGGAAAAATAAATCTATTACCAATTATTTCATTTTATCTGGGCCAGATCTGATTAAAGATAAATTAAATGTGGGGCTCAGAAAGGAAATACAGCTTAAGCCACACATTTTGTCATTTAGTTACTCCTCAAAGGATAATCCGGTGTTAAAACAAATTAAGGAACTAGAAGGTTCAGAAAAAAAGAGATGGAAATAAACAATAAACCTCAATAATTTGGCAAATTAAAGAATCAATTTCTATTTGACTCTTTGCAAGAATGAAATAAACAAGGAAGAGATTCAAAGGAGAAGGATGATGTGACTTGTGTCTCTGAAACTGTGGAAACAGCACAGGTAGTCACAACACCAGTGACGGGTAAATTATCTACTAATGCTAGACAAGTGCCTGCAGGGGTAGGAGGAGTAGAGGGCAATGGATATGAGCAGACTAAGGGTACTAGGTTATACAAATCCTTTTAAATGACTTTGAGAATTTTATATCCCCTTTATCCTACATTTTAGTGTAGGCACCAATGGCGCCCCCCGATTTACCACATCTATGGGAGTCAGCTGCTGATTTTAACAAATCTAAAACTGACAGTAAAACAAGAATGGGATCAGGTAACACTGTACATAATGAGAAGTCACAGCTTCCAGCAGCAGTTGAATCTTTTGTAAATCAAAATCTTATTCTGGTAGGTCTCTGGGAAATTAAGAGAGAAATAAATAAAATGAATGAACTACTTGGTGACTTTATGAGTCACATGGAAGGGAAAGTCTGTAACCAGTATGACAAAAGACAACAGAGTGAAGGGGTATCAAAGAAAACTTCTGTTACATCAGCTGAAGTCTGGGAGAAGAAAAAGGAGGAAATAAGACAAATTACAAAAAAAATCAATGAGAAGGAGAGCAAAGAGACAGAAAAAATGGTGAGAGGAAATGAAATGCAGACAGATAAGTTATAACCAGGGTATAAACCAAGAAGGGGGCCAAAAGCTCTCTGTACTATAACTGTAATAGAAACTTGCAGAAAAGGAATGTGGCAATGGAGATGGATAAAGGGGTGGTTATGGACAACACGTCTGGGTCAGAGTAAGAAGAAACTCATAAAAATAAGAATAATGATGTAGGTGGGAAGAGAGTCAAACTTGATCAGGAGAAAGATATGAAGCACCCCCAGCAGATAGATCAAAGAACAGTAGGCAAACTTGTTAAGTCTACTGTAAAGAAGTAAAGAAAAAAAACAGGAAAAAATAAAGGAAAGATGAAGATGTTAATCAGAAAAGGTAAATAACTACCAATGGCCTATCTAAAGGGACTCCCTCAGTTAATGAATGAGTCTCATTTACACTGAAATTAAATGCATATAACACTTCTAAAGGGATAATTTGTAATGTCATCTGTTGGGCAGATCTTAAAACTGTTTACAGATATAAAAATGGAAGGGGAAAAAGTTTGGGTGTTTATTACCCTGAAAGACCCTGAGAAACACTCAATTTTATTAAAACATACAGAAGGATTTAAGAAGGTCCCTATCAATTTGGATACAATGCTGAAGATGGCTTATAGAATGCACAATAGGGAGAATTAGGATGCATTACAGAAAGGGAAAAGTGATATGATAGGCTATAAAGGGTATAAAAGGAAGCCCAAAAAACAAAGAATAACAGATTATCTGCAGCCAGTGGAGATTGTATACTACTTTGTTAGTGAGTCAGAAGAAGAAAGTGAGGTTTTTATAAGATGACATAAACATCGAGGCATGAGGATAAATACAAGCATAGTTCAAGAAACAAGTCTGATTCAGGCACTGCCCACATCATCTACAGTACAGGTAGAGGGAGGAAAACTCGTATATTGAAAGTGAAGGAGATTGTAATTTACCCATGATAGAGCTTAATAGTGTATTATGAATTAGATCTGATAATAGTACTCATCTTCAGAAAGGGACATACGAAAATATTAAAGTACTAAGCTGGAATACATCAGAATTAGGAGGGAAACTAGAAGATACCATGTGTCAGGAATTTATTAGGAAACATGCTATTGTTATGTTACAGTAAACATGGTTAGAGAAAGGGGATCCCAATATTGTGGAGGGATGCTGTATTCACTATGTCCCTGTTAAAAGATTAACTAAATGTGGACACGCTAGTGGTGGTATGGTGACTCTGACTGCAACAAAGGCTTTCATGTAAACTCATAAATTGGACTTGGAACATCAATACTTCTTATATAGTGTGCTGGGTGAACTAGAAAAACTAATATGTGTCTGCATAAGTATGTATGCTGCTCCAAAATTAACAAACATGGCAGAAAATGAGATTATTTGAGAAGCTGTCATTGATTCAGGAAATACTGCATGAAATGTTTTGCTCTACACCCTTCTGTGTAATGGGTGCTGTCAATGCAACAGCAGTGAATGCCCTGGAAATATACTCTTCCAGATGGGAAATAGATGATAACCTGTCTATACCAATCAGAAATTGTATGGCTAAGAAATTAAATAAAAGGGGTAAATAGCTACTTAGCTTTGCAGCAGCAAACTGGATTAGTATTCTAAATGGGAGGATCCTGGGAGATTATCATAGTAACATCACATTTCTGACTAAAAATGGGGGCATAGTGATTGACATTGCCCTAACAGATTGAATTCTCTACAATGGTTGGTGCTGGAACAAAAAAGAGATTCGAAATGGATGGATGAGATCCATGGGGTGGTACATCATAATAAACCCAAGTATCTCTCTGATAAGTTGAAATTAGTTGAACATAGACACAATTACAGTAGTATGGATTTTAAAAATAAATATGTTAAATTAAATGTGTATAATAGGTTTGGAGACATAATGTTTGTGACCAAAGCAAATCAACTATGGAACCCAATAAGTAGCAAGCTAAAGCAAACACAACATACCACACAGTTTATGAAATCTATTAGATATAAACTAAACATGAAATATATGTGTAATGATCAAATCTCTGTAGTTAGTCCTGTATGTTTAACTTGTATCTCTGGGTGTATGCAAGTTGTTTTTTGGAGTACTTGTTATCTGTAATTTATTTATTAATTGTATACATTTTAACATGTAATCTGAAACAGGTCCATCTTGAAAATGGGTTCTTGGCCAATGATGAGTTTGTAAGATCTACCTGTATAAATATAACGTTTTTTTCTACTACTACTTACTAATAGATGACTTGTCCTTATCATTAGTGAAGAAATTTGTGGTAATTGAGGAGTGGGATAATGATCACTTCCCCATATGCATTACTCTGGATCGCTTCACTGAAATGCAAGTTTCACATCCTACAAAGAAATCAAAGAAGCAAATAATCATATGGTTGTTTCAAATAAGAAAATATAAAGTGGGATCCATTCTGTAAAGATAAAATGATCACAGTGTTAAATGGCAATAAGATTATAGCAGAATGTGCTTATTTAATAGAACATGGAAAAAAAACTTTACTAAGGATAGTAATATATGTAACATGTTTGTCTATCTCAATCAAATATTTAATGTCATCTTAGGGTCTCTTGGAAAGAATGACGGAATGCAACACCACTGTGGGAATCTGCAAAGGAATGGACAGTATGATGGGGATTGAGATCAGCTAAGGAAATCAGTGGTAAATAAACTTGGCAAAGACAACCTTAATATTCACTGTTGATGGGCCTATATTAATCTTAAAATGGAATATAAAACTTTTTTAAGACATACAAAGGTACACTGTAAAAATTAGAGATGGTCGAACTTGCAAAATGCAATAATAACTAAAGATTGCAAGATATTCTGGAATCTTATAGCATCTGGTACAAATAATAAGGAACCTAACACAGCATCTACATTATTATACCTAAAATGTGGGTCAAATATTAAGTTCCTTATATGGACAAAGTTTACAAACTATAAATACTTGTGAGATAGAGGGTGGGGTGGATCCTTGGGCTAAAGTAACCGAGGCAGAGGCAATTTTGGTGATTAGACAACAGAAAAATAATAAATCACCTGGTATTGATATGTTTCTGTGTAAATATTTTAAGCAAGCCCTGAATGGTGGGCAAGAATATTATCCCCCATATTTACATATACTAAAAATAATCTAGAAGTGCCACCACTCTGGAATGAAGGTCTAATAATATCATTATCTAAAAAGGGATAGATTGAATCCCTCTTGCCATAGGCCCATAACATTGCTGTGTACCTCTGTGAAAATTTATTCTGCAATCATTTTATCAATATTAGAGACCTCTGTTATAGAGAAAGATATAATTTCAATGCATCAAGCAGAATTCAGAAAATCATACAGTACACTGGTTCATATATTCACTTTGGATTTTTTGATTCATAAGTATGTAAACCTCAAGAAGGGGAAAATATATATGTCCTTTTTGGACATTAGGTCGGCCTTTGATAATTTAAACAGAGCAAAATTATGGGAAATTCTTTCAGAATGAGGAATTGATAAGAGATTGTTATTAATCCCTAAAATGTTACTTAGTAACATAACAGCAAGGATAAGAGTTATGAGACAGGGTGCTCTGACAGAACCTATATTGATCAATAAGGGAGTTAAACAAAGGCATATTCTTGCTCCCTTGTTGTTCTCCCTTTACTTTGAAACATAAGTACAAAAGTTACAGTATGTAGACACCCATAGCTCACAGGTTAATTATACGAAGGTTCAAATACTGCTTTATGCAGATGATATTATTTTACTTTCCCAAGAATGCATGTGGGTCTCAAGAGGGCCCTGGGAATAACATCTGAACATCTGAAAATGTTGAACTTAATAGCCAACAGAAATAAGAGTAAACTTATGGTCCATGGTACTAGAAAGGATCATGGTAAATTCTGGTCAGTTAACAATGTACAGATAGAAGAAGTAGCATAAATTACCTATTTAGGTGTGACATTTAATAAAAATAGGATCTGGAAAATGTATTTGTTAAAAGTTCAAGAGTCTAGGATTAGAACATCAATGGCCATTAACAGGTTGGCAAAGCAGTTTGGGGGAACTCCTTTGTTGCTGTATACAGAGCATTTGAAGCAAAAGTTAATAATCAGATATTATATGGGAGTGACGTTTGGGCCTTAAGCTCAAATTTAGCATTGGTGAAGACCATTTAACATGTATTTATTAGAATAACTTTGGGCCTTCTAAATTACGCTTTGACTGAACTTCTAAGACTAGACTTGGGCATGACTGCCTTAGAATTGCAAGCGTTGTTTAGGGCTGTCATTTACTGGAATAAAACAATGAAAATGGAAGATTGCAGGTTGCCTAAATAATGTTGAGAGGTGGTGAAAACATTGAATTACACCAAAATATGGTTGCATCTGCTTGACAAGAGATTGATATGTATAGGTTTGGATCTTTATGGTTTCTGGAGATATATTTATTTCTGGATACATATATAGTGGACACAAAACAAAGATTAAAAGATATATTTTTTCAAAAGGATTTAGCTAAGCTAGGTATGAGGTTATATAAAAAGGTTAAGATTAATACAAATGTAAAAACTGAACCTTATTTAGACTATGTTGAGGATAAACTAGACAGGAAGGCTATATGCAGTCTAAGATTGTGCCTGCTGCATGAAAATCAAGGTTGGACAAGTTACTGAGCAGCAACCAGGCAAGATTACAGTTGTAAATGTGATATAAAAACTAGAAAATCTGTTGTACATCTTTTGTTTGAATGCTGTCTTCTTATGGAGGAGAGAGCAAAATATATTTCCCCCTTCATTAAAAACAGCCATGACCAAATTGAAACCAAAACTGAAAAGCTGTTGTTAAGGAATGATCAATACTGTCCTTTTTAATTGTTTATTGGATTTTATCCAATTTTACTTGTGATACACTCTCTGTTTTATACCCTTGTTAATAAAGAATCTGAATCTGAATCAATTAATCACTAACAATCAATGGCAGAAAATGACAATAATGCTTTGAGGCATACCAATTATTGACATTACTGCATTGGCATCAAAATTCCAAGCAAATGTCCAAACTTATTTTTTTGCATGCAGTCATGAATGCATTGTAATCTCAATACTAAGAAATGGCAGGATTTTTTTTTTACCAGGAGAGACACACTAAGCTGAAAGCTTGTTAACAAGTGCAACCTGGGAGCACAAGTAAGTGAACTGACTTACTCAGTGTCACACAGTGTGCAGTTTGGGGCTGTGGGATTCAAATCCAGGTCTCCAGGTTTGCAACTCAGAGCCTTAAATTACTGCACTATACTGCCTCCAATGGTAATAGTGTGTAGAGAAATACCAGTTTTTGGCATTCATGCACTGGGATCAATATTTCATGCAAATATGCAAACATTTTTTCCCATTATGTGCATGGAATAATGTGTGAATTGTAATCTAAATACTAAGATGGCAGGACATGGTAATAATGTCTTTAGATACCAAACAGTGACATTACTGCATCAGAATCAAAATTTGATGCAAATGCCCATTTTTATTTTGGTGTGAGGCCTGCACTTCTGTAGCCTGAAGTGAGTGTGTATGTGTTGAAGTGTGCATGAGTATCCATGGCTTTGGAAGCACTGGACCATGAAGATGTATTTCTCTTGTGTCATCTGGAAAGAGTTGTATGTTGTTTGTCTTACCTGATAATGGCTATCTATGGTTGTTTGTGTTCTTTTTTCCCCCTTGGCTGTTTGGGGGAAGGAGGTGGGGAGTTAGGATTGGAAACCCTAATACCACATTTTCCTACTTCTGTGGTGTTAAGTTGAACCCTAACTAGTGCATTATGAAAGTTATTTTATTTTTCTTTTATGAGAAGAGTAGTTGTGAGCAGTTAGCACCTGAAGCTCAGCTGAAGGGCAAGGATTTGTCCTAGGCCAGAGGTTCTCAAATGGTGAGGCCAGCCTCCCTGGGGAGGCCCCAACCAGTTCCAAGGGAGGCTCAAGCAAGTCTGAAAAGTACTGTATTTAAATGTTGAGTTTTATATATTTTGTGTGAAGAGATGAAGCAAACTGAAAGAGAATAATAATAGGTGAATGTTATGTATTTATTTACTATTAGGTGACAAGGGAAGATGAATGAGGCAAGGCTCATTTCAGGTGTACCCAGGGAAGGGTAGGTAGTGAATACATTTCAAAAGATAACTGCAAAACAACTAAGAAATACACAGTGAACAATAGTGCAAACAAATATGAACAATAAATTAATAATGAGTGGTGGTAATTGATCAGTTTGTAGACTGATGGTAGAGCAGTGCAAATACAGGGGTTGAGCATAGAAGTACTAAGAGCAATAGCAGGAAGGAGCAAAGTAATCCCAGAGAAGTTGCTTAGGAGCAGGGAATGAGGTGGAGAAGCAAAGTATGTAGGAAGGTTATTTCATATAGAGAGGAAACTGAGAAAGTAGTCTGACCCATGGAGGTACTGTAACAATAGGTAACAATGGTTCACGAATGAAAATAGTGGAGCAGGTAGGCTCACCTGTGGGGGGGGGTTACAATAAACTAAATAATATTTGTTCATTTTATTTATTTGTTATTCAGATTACACCTTTGAGCATAGGAGCTCTTTTTCAAAGGTTCCATGTTGGTATAAGACAAAGAACTGAATGTGATCCAAGTACTCAAAGGGGTTTCAATTTATTCATGGTGTACTGCGTAAAGTACAGTATGTTATTTTTCTTTGGGGGAGGCCAATGATTATTTCAGTTTTTGGGGAGGCTCAAAATCTTTTCCATGGATTTGGGGAGGCTCACTGTGACAAAGACTAAGAACTATCGTCCTAGGCTGATAGAGTCAGGAAATTAGTTGATAACAGCAGCAGGGACGTGGGCTAGAGGGAAGGGAGGAAGCCAGGGGCAGGCAAGGACTTCGGCCAAAAAGGAAAGGGAAGTACCTTGTTACTGCTGTTCTTTTATATTTATATGTATACAGTACATTTTTTTTTTGTTCTTCCAGGTGTTGGAATGATTAGCTTTTTCCCTTAGGTATTCTGTTAACAGTATGTTAAGGTGTGTTGGGACACTTTTTAAGATGCATATAGGAACATAATGTGCTGCTCTAAGTTAGCAGTTTAAGATTTCTTGCTAGACTCACCTTGCTTTCTATTGCTTTCTTTTATTGCAGGTACACAGCATAGTTGTAGAGTCAGATATTAGTTAAAAACAGCAGCATTTGTGTCTGACATCAGGATAGCTCAGTGGATTTCTGGGAGTTTGTTGAGCAAACTTGCTCTCCTCCTCTCCAGAAGCAGTTAGCAACTGAGGCACAACTGAGGTACAAATATCTAGATACTACTGCTTTCTCAGGGAACCATACAGTGCTCTAGTGCTCTGAGCTCTGTTGGCCTGATTGTTTCTTGAGTAGCCTGGCAGTCTCATTCCACCCCCACCCAACACCATCCCACCCAAAGGCTAACTTCCCCTTTATTCCCATTTAACCCCACATCATATCGTGTTACATCACAGAATATGAGTCATAGCATGTCAGGCAACTAGGAAGAATACATGGATAAGACTGATACACTAGGTAGAATATAAAGTTATAGAACAGCAATAGATGTTATACAGTTATTGCTTTGTATCTTAGTAGTTGAGGTTAGCGTAAATGTTGAAATGTTTGGCACAGTGATTATTGCTTGAAAATACATCCTATACTGTTTGTGCTAGCAGGGCATTTCTGTAAAGCTCACTATTAATATGTTTGGCACTGTGATTATAGGTTAGGATTTGCTGCACTACTGAAGTGTAACCGAGGGTTAAAGGTCAGATTGCTTTTGGTTGTGCTTAGGGGATAGACTGCAGTTATTGTTAGGGCAAGCTTTGTTGGTTGGGTAACTTTTATGTGAGCATAAGGTATCAGAGAGCTGGTGGAACCATGGGCAGAACTGGAAAAAGTGGATAGGAAGGGTCTCGGGGATGGTATATGCATCCTTCTACTGAAAAAGAGGGAGGACACTGGTTGGTGAAAAGTAAGATGGGAAGGGTGGCAGGCTGAAACAACTGTGGAGTGGCAACCTTTCTGAACATTGGGTGGAGAGTGGAAAGGTGTTTGGTGTGCAGACAAATAGGCAGCTTAGGAATGAGATCAGCTGTTTACAAATGGTGCTTAGGAGGGGAATGCAGGCTGCAATGGAGGACAACTCATTGGCTGGGGAGAGAAGGAGAGTAGCTGAGGGGGAAGACAGATCAAAGAGAGAAAGGGGAGGAATGGGAAGAAGGTGGCAAATGCGGAAGGAGACAGGTTGTCCCAGTTCAGAGGATAAGTGAGGGTGTGAAAGGGGAGGAATGGAGGACAGGAGGGAAGGAGGAATCTAACAGTCACAGAGTCAGCATCGCTGGATTGGCGAGCAGTAGGAAGGAGGAAATAGGTGGTAGTGAAGGGATATCAAAAATCGGTTTCTCAGTAATGGAAGGATTGGGTATGTGTTAGGGGGAGTACTGGGCAGAGGAGCTGATGACAGACCAGGTGAGAAGGGAATGGAAGCAGGGGCCAAGGGGTTCAAGGGGCATGGTATGGGGGATAGGTTGAGTAAGGGAAGTTGTGGGGAAGGGGGAGGAAAGATATGAGAAGAAAGGGGTAGGGATGCATCAGAGGAAGGAGGCAGGTGGAGCCCAGTGGAGAGGGGAGATAAAATCAGAGGAGAAAGGGGAGAAGGAGAACAGAGCAGAGACAGGGGACATTACAACAGGAGTGAAAGAGGAAACAACTGTGCTCGAGGAAGAAGAGGAGAGGAAGGGGATGGGATAAGGGAAGGACAAGGTGAGTAGAACAAGAAAACAGGGACTGGATCCTAGTGTTGGGAGACTCAATTCTGAAAGTGATCAGAAGAGGAAGCAAGTGGGAGAGGCATAGTCGCATATGGGTGGATGCCATACCAGGCATGACAATGAAAAGGGTGTGTCAGTCTTTTCTAAAGTATGCTAGGAGGGGTAGGGAAAAACCTCACATAGTTCTGCATTTGGGAACAAATGACCTGGTGGGAAATACAGTAGATGTAGTCCAGAGGAGGTTTGAGGAGATTGGTCTAATTTGTGAGGAGGCAGGAAGATCAGTCATTTTCTCAGAGGTGCTTCCAGTACCCAGGGAGAGCATGGCAAGGAAGCTGAGGATAGAGTGATTTAACACATGGGTAAGAAAATGGTGTCAGTCCAATGAGTAGGGGCTGGTGAGGGGGTGAGAAGGACCTGGGAGGGCAGTGATCTCTATGCTAAGGACAGGCTACACTTAAGTGAGGAGGAAAGGAGGGTATTGAAACAGAAACTGGGGGAATACTAAGCAAACAATGAGAATTTAAACTAGAAGAGGGGAGTGGCAAATGGGCAGGAATCAGGCAAGCTCCACAGGTAGGGAAGCCGAATGAGCCTACCCCCCCATACCAGCAGCAAGGAACTTACAGGGAGGTCGGGAGAGGATGCTAGAAAGGGAGAGCAAATAGGAAGATGGGGAAGGAAGCTGGGTGGAGGGTGGTAACCTTGACTGCTAGGATTCTAGGGAACAAAACAGCAGAGTTACAGTCTTTCATGGCAGATGGGGAGGTGGACATCACAGCCATCACTGAAACATGGGCCACCCATTACCACGACTGAGACCTGGCAGAACCAGGGTATAGGATATTTCAGTGGGACAGGGTGAAAGGAAAAGAAGGAGGTGGTGCTGCACATGAGGGAAGGACTGAAATGTGTCAGGGAAGAAGCAGAGGAGGGAAGCACAAAGTCATTATGGGTGCAGCTCCAGGAATCCAAAAATAGGACCCTCAGGATGGGAGTGGTGTACAGGCCACCCTATCAGACTGATGAGCTAGACAGAGAACTAGCAGGCCAGATCAGAAGGACCTGTGGGAAGGGCAGCATGGTAATTGTGGGGGACTTCAACCTGCTGGGTGTGGATTGGGGTACCCCAGACATCACTAATAGGAGGGAGCAGATACTTTTGTATGCCTTCCAGGACAGCTTCCTATTGCAGGTGGTCAGTGAGCCAACCAAGATAGGGAGCACTCTAGAACTGTAGCTGGTGAATGGTGAGTTTGTGAGGGAGTTGGGGGTGGAGGAACTTCTGGCAGCGAGTGACTACCACTCAGTGAAGTTCATGATAAACATGGAGAAAGGGGGAGTAGGAACAGGCACAAGGCTGTTAGAGTTCAGGAGGGCTGACTTCCAGAGGATGAGGGAAACAGTACAGGAGTATCTGGCCAGGATCCATCCAAACATGGACACTAATCAGAAATGGGAGTTCATTAAACTAGGAATTGTGGAGGCAACCATAACATGTGCAAGAGTCCAGAGTAAGACTGCTAAGGCCAAGAAGCCTAGCTGGGTGAGTAAGGAAGTCATGGAAAAAATAAGGAAGAAAAGAGATGTTTTTACAAGGTACAAAAAAACAGGGAGAGAGTAGAACAGAGAGCAATACCTGAAGGAGCTGAGGGAGGTGACAAGGGCAGTCAGATCAGCCAAGACATCCAGGGAACTCAGGCTAGCACAGGGCATCAAAGAGGGGAAGACAGACTTCTTCAGGTACATCAGGAAGAAAAGGAGTTGTAAGGACCAAATAGTAAGGACGAAGAGGGACGAGGGGTGGATGGAAACATGGGCAGAACAAGCAGAAGCATTAAATGAGTACTTCTACTCAGTATTTACTAAAGAAAGGGAGCTGTACCCAAGGGGTGGGAGGGTGGGCATGGGAGAGTGACAGATGGGAAATCCCAGTAGGCAGAGTACTGGAGGCTTGAGTGTACTGAGGGTGGACAAAGTGTCAGGGCCAGATGGCATATACCCCAGGGTGCTGAAGGACCTGGCAGAAGTCCTGGCAAAACCCTTGGCAGACCTGTTCAATGCCTCCCTGGATTCAGGGAGTGTACCTCAGGACTGGAGAATGGTGCATGTGGTACCGCTCCACAAGAGTGGTCTCAAGGATGAGCCAGGGAACTACAGACTGGTAAGCCTCATAAGCATTGTGGGAAAACTGATGGAGTCAATCCTGAAGGAGAGGCTGGTTTCCCTTCTAGAGGCTCAAGGGCTGCAGGACAGTAGACAGCATGGGTTTGTTTCAAGTAGATCCTGTCAGACAAACCTGGTGGAGTACTATGACTGGGTAACCAGACAATTAGACAGAGGCCCTGCAATGGATGTCTTGTACCTGGACTGCAGTAAGGCATTCAATTCAGTGCCACATTTAAAAGCTAGGAAGTAAACTGGAAGGCACAGGGGTGGGGGCAAAGATTGTGGGATGGGTAGTGAATTGGCTGCAAGGGAGAAAGAAAGCAGAGGGTGGTAGTGGGAATGGAGCTCTCAACTCCCAGGGTGGTGACAAGCTGGGTGCCACAGGGCTCTGTACTGGGGCTGGTGTTGTTTGGGATCTTCATAGCAGACATCTCAATAGGCATCGAGAGCAAGGTCAGTCTGTTTACAGACAATACCAAGATGGGAGCAGTAGTAGATGACTTAGATGGTTTGCAGGGGTTGCAAGATGATCTGGCAAAATTGGAGGCCTGGTCAGACACTTGGCAGCTGGGGTTTAATGCCAAGAAATTCAAAGGTGGTACATTTCAGCACAAAAAAACTCAAGGAGGAGCTACCAGCTAGGGAAGATTCAACTAGCCAAGATGGGAAAGGAGAAGGATCTGGGAGTGATCATAATGTGAGCAAAGAACAACTCAGCACAGTGTCGAAAGGATCTGCAAAGGCCAACAGTATGCTGAGTTGTATTGCCAGAGGCATATCCTCCAGGAGGGGAGAGGTGATCCTGCCACTATACAGGTCACTGGTTAGACCAGACCTGGAGTACTGTGTGCAGTTCTGGTGACTGTACCTGAAGAAGGATATTAGGTTACTGGAGTGGGTGCAGTACAAGGCAACAAAAATTATCCAGGGGCTGCAGGACTTACCCTATGAGAGGAGGCCGAGGCTGTTGAACTTGTACTCCTTGGAGGAATGGATGGAGGGGGGGACATGATTGAAACCTTCAAGTACATGAAGGGAATAAGTAAGATGGCCATGGAGAGGCTTTTCAAATTAAGGAGGGGGAGGGACACTTGAGGTCATGATCTGAGATTGGAAGGGGGACTATCCAAGAGGGAAACGAGGAGACACTTTTTTACAGAGAGGATGGTGTCTCAGTTGGACACATTGCCAGAGGAAGTGGTATCCTGTAGAACTGCAGGCTACTTCAAAAAGGGATGGGATAGGGTAAGGGAGGAGGTCACTGGTGGGGGAGGGAAGGGATGGGCAGCTGCAGTATAAGGGCTGCTAGTTGAACAATTGAGCAGACATGATAGACCATAAGGCCTTTATCTGTTTGCAATTTTGTATGTTCATATGTGTCTGCAACAATATATAAAATGTCCACATTTGTGTGCTGAAGTGCAGTCCCATATTGACAGCAGAACCAAAGCTCCTGGCACAGTGTAGCTAGAGAGAGAGCAGCAGTTCTGAAATGTTCTCAAAAGGCAAAACAACAAAGCACACTGTAAAAGTTAAATGCTGAAGCCAAATAAGCATTTAAAGCAGTACTTTTAATGGAACCATGACAAGTAAAAGACTATGACAAACACTACCCCATCACTTCAACACATGCAGTTCTTCCTTCTTGGGTAGGATCACACCAACCTGTCACTCACTAAATAGTGCTGGATGAAAGGTGCAGGGCCTCAATTCATCAATCAAACACGTGATCATGAAAGTGCAACATAGTTGCAAAGTAAACATAGTATTCCACGAGTGGCAAAGAAAACAAAAAGTTTAAAAAATAAATGTTATTCTATATGGAAGTTGGTGACATAAGAAAGGGAAAGATTCTGGAACCTAATACTAACTGGATAAAGATCCACAATTAAATACAAAAAGACTTAATCACAATGTTACAGTGAGTTCATCAAAGTAATGGTTCAGTTCATCCCAAAAAGGCAATCTTGCTCCATACCTAGAAGAGAGGGGAGTGAAAAATAAAGATAAATAACCACAAAGAATAATAATCAAGATGAATACAATCCCAAAATATAGGAGCAGCAAAGTCAAGAAGAAACAAATGTGCAGAATTTAACCCTACAGGGGAACCAATAATTAAGGAAGGAAGTCACATCCCAGTCATCATTGAACCTACTTGGTGAAAGGGCTTCTAGACTGTATATAAGTCAGCTCCCCCTCTTAAGGAGGTCATTGAGACTATCACTATGTCTTTGTTTTATGGGAATGTGGTCAATTCCCATAAAGCACCTAATTGTAGGGTCTCTATGATGAAAAATGGATCACTGTAAGCCCAAAGGCACGTCACATTTTTTGCTGAAGATGGAGTGGCTGTGCTCTTGTATTCTGTCCTTCACTGGTCTGGTGGTTCTGCCTTTGTACAGAGCCAGACAGGAACACCAAATGGCGTAAATCACCAAATTCTGTTTGGCAAGTCATGAGATGCCTTGCCTCACAGGAAGAATCATTCAAGGGGCTGGAAAAATACCAAACCTTACAGGTACCACAGCAGTGGAAACCTGTAGGATGAGGGTCAAAACCTGGTGGTGACCATGGTTCTATCTTAGAGGTGTTAACAAAATGCCTCCTAACTAAGCGGTCTTTCAGACTAGGTTTCTTTCCAAAATCCACTCATGGGCAAGTGCCTACTGAGTGGCTCAACTAAAGATCTACAGAAAGAATGCCACAATTTTTTTTTTACAATACCAGTCACTATCATTGAAGTGGCATGGAAATCTAACACAACATATACCTGTACAGTATCTGTAGGCTCTTTAGGCTTAGAAGTGATCAGATCCTCTACGTCTCCATTAGTGGCTCTGAATTTAGCCTGATCAAATAATTGGGATCATAACCCCTAATCTAGGAACCTTCTCCTAAGATTGCTCACATGCTTCTCATAGGTATACTTATATGAACAATGTATCTATTCATTTATTTATTTTTTAAATCAGTATAACAGTTACCTGTAATAGAAGGAACAAAACTGGGATAAGTTAGGAGATGGAACTATTGGGATAATTTAGGTACTGGAACTACTCCTACAGAACAATCAGCAGGTAATAAAGTAAACAGATTGTCAGTACAAAACTAGTTTTTTTGTGGGGGGGATCATGCACAGTTGCAGGAGGGAAAGAAATAGTCACGAAGGAGAGACTTTAATGAGAAAGCAGATGATCCAGAGTGCATGGACAAGTGAAGAGAGGACCAGAGTAAAGAAAAGTGATATGAGAAAACAGATTGGCCAACAGTAGGTTTTCTAGAAGGCGTAATGAAGGAATGGGACGTACTGGTGTGTATAGGGTAGTAGGAAAGCTGAGAGAGAGGATAAGAGGGATGTAAGGTAGGAGGGAAGGGAACCAAACCAAACCAGAATTTAGATATAAAGAAGGCACAATGGGATAGTTGGCTGGCATCAAGAGAGGGGAGTGGAAGGGTAGAGTGGAGAGAGCAATGATAGTTATGTAGGGAACAATCTAAAGCGAAATGACAAAAAGAGTGGAAGTGAGAGTACAGTCAGGCAAAGGAGGATTAGGGAGTGCCACTATAGATATTATATGCAGTATATTCCTACAGATTCACAGAAATTGCTTGTATGGTATCACCTTGATAAGGTGTCTGGGGTTCAAGCTTTTAGCTCTAAGTAAAGTATATCCTGAAGTGGGTTTCCTGAAATTATTTGCCTGAATGACACAGACAGGTATACCGGAAAGGTGAGGTGCAATAACTGAATAAAGGTGGGGTCCCAAGAGTGTGTGAAATGTAGGTTCCAGTTGTTATTGTTGATATGTTCAACAAAGTGAATAGCCTGTTGCTGTGTGCCTCACCGAATGACGATAATGTCATCTATATGCTGTCCCCACTTGATGATTTTAGTGCAGTAAGGATTGGAGATGGAGTCATTGATGGACACAAACCCTCATTGACACATAAAAAAGATTGTTGTAGGAGGGTGTGATGATGACTCCATCACTGTACACACATCTGGAGATAGAATTGTTAGTCAAAGACAATTCATGTTAAGGATCAACCCAAGAGACATTAAAACAAAGTAAGGATCAAGAACAGTGGTAGTGTCCAGTCTGCCTATTAAATATCTAACAACAATAAGCCCCACATGCTGTAGAATACTGCTATAAAGTGAACACACTTCAATTGTGAGCCACTAAAAACAGTATCCCATTTGATGTGGTTGAAGGCCTCTACAACTGCAGTGGTGTCGTGTAGGTATGATGGTAAAGTAACCACCATATATTGTAGAAAATTAACTATAAAACTGGAAAGATATTCACAAAGTGACTCATTGGAGGACATGATGGGGCAGCCATGGGGAAGGGGCTGGAGGTCTTTGTGCACTTTTGGAAGGGTATAGAAGGTATCATAGGAACTGTAGGGGCTTCAAACTTGAGAAACTGCAATTCAGATTATGTGATATGACCATGAGTAAATGACCTGTCAAGTAAGTGATGCAATCTGATCTGAAAGAGTGGTGTCATATCTTCCTTCAATTTTTTGTAATACTGGTAATTGCTGTGCTGCACCAGTGCCTCCTGTTGGTAGTATGATGTGTCTGTGGCAACTATCGTGCTCCCTTTTCCGAGGATTTAATAGTGATATTTGTATTTGCTTGGAGCTCCAGGATGGCATCATATTCTCCTTGATTATGTTTTTCTGTCAGTGCATAGTTCCAGAAAGAAGATTCATGTGAATCATGATTCACAAGATTTCTGAAGATGACTATAGCTAGTGAAAAGGTTTTCACGGGTAATAAGTCAACTTGGAGTTTAAGTTTCCACGTTTCGTAGCAAAGGACTTATCTTTAATATGCAGATAATGTCCTTCCTGGCTGCACCACGCTAAATCAAAATCAAAATGCAGTAAAGAGATGCACTCCAGTAGTCAGAAACACCAGAAACTAGTTGCTGCAAAATAATTTCTTTTAATCAAATTGAAACTGAAACACAGGTTGGGTGAATACTCCAAACCAATGGTACCTGTGCTTCGACTGGTAGATCTTCCTTAGGGGGCAGACATCAAAGTCAAATCAAATTGAAATAAAAAATTATGAATTTAGGAAATATAAACTATCATCCTGACTATATTTTAACATAGATAATGGTTGCCTTAATGTAATAAAATATAACCGTTTACAATGTGTATTTGGAAAATTCCTTCTTGACCTTTTAATAAACATGATCCTATGAAATACGGGAACAGTGCATAACCAGCATACTAGGTTACTTACATACTTTCTACATATAGCTGTACATTAAATAATCTTATAGTAAAGACATTTGCCATTATGAAACCGTATGACAAACTGACGTGGTGTGCAAGATCACTAACATATATACATATGTACATATTTACTATTGCAATTAACTAAAACTATTTCATAAATAATATTTCATTTTTGTCAACATCAAAAATACATCAGTGCTACTACATGTCACATATAGTACATACACATATGTATGAAATTTACATACCTTAAATGCACTCACAGTTCAGACAACTGAATATGTGATTGCTGACCTTGTCACTTCATCTGATAAAAAATGTTGCCAAATGTGTTTTTTTTAATGCAGTGGGTGGGGAGGTCTAGGCAGCATATTAAGGATTATAGTTGGGCTGGCCTGGTGGCACTGAGGGTTAAGGTGCTGGACACCACACCTCAGGCCAGCGACCCGGGTTCGGGAATGGACTCTGGTCATCGGTGGGTCGGCAGGGAAGGATCAGGATTGAGCATTCACAGACTGCTCTCCTGATCCTGGGAAGGGCTGGGAAAATCCACCACACTGTAGCAGCCCCTGGAGACACCCAGGGGCACTACATGCTGGTGTGCATCGGGGAGGAGCACAGCAGACGTCAGCATGCTGTGCCTGAATGCCATTGCATGCCTGTGCTCCAGTGGACACAATCAGGTGGAAAATGGGTGGATGTGACCATGCAGCTTGATGGCCATGCCAGGCTTCACTGGGAGGACTCTCATGGAATCGTACTGGGGGGGTTCAGGGCCAATCCAGCTGGGCAGGGTATGGGGAGGCCATCCAGTGCACTGGAAATGGCTGTATTTGATCCCCATCATGTGGGTGAGCCCGGTGCTCTCCTGGTGGGTAGGGCCGGCAGTTGGATGCCCCCGCTGGTAGTCACCACAGTAAGGTGGAAAAAAGAGATGTGATTAAAAAAAAGGATGATGGTTGGTAAACTGAACATGTCAGTAGTCTTGGCACCCTATCAAGAGCCTACTCAAACTGTTACAACATCAGTAAGTGTACTGAGTCACCAAAACATTTCCAACGTGTGATTGTATTTATTTAAATGTATACTTAATCCCAATGGCATAAACTACTGAGTAGTGTACTTAAAAAATAATAAAAACTGTCAAAACTTAATGTCCCATAAAATATTTTGTTTCTGAAGTAAGTTACTGCAAGAGGCATTTCTTCTGATGTACGCCTATTCTTTTGCACTTGTCACAAACTGTATTCCTAAACACCAATGCATATGCATCCTTAAGGTTTTTCATTAACCTCTTCCAGTAGGTGCATATTGTATTGTATTGTTGCACTCGATCAAACCAGCTTCATGTCTGGGTCAAGTAGTATGATGTCAAGAATTCACAAAAGCATCTTGATGGAAAATGACTGCCTGAGTCTCAAAATGTTTTTATGCCAGACAAACTTACCTGCAGTAAAATTTGTTGTAGGGGTCTGAACTCTGATGCCATGATAGTCAAAACATTGGATGAGTACCTGTAAGTACTGTAGTTTGCACACGATACAACTCTCAATGTTCTCTTGCTGTGACTACCACATTTTGTGCACTCCCAACCACACAGTGAGTCATTGAACAGCTGTTTGAATTTCACAGGTGAGTCATGAGGGATGTATAGTGAAATCCACAGCATGTCATCAGCATCTTTTTTATTGATATTTCCACAAGAAAGACATACAGTACATAATAATTCTGGAATTTTACCTTGAAGTGACATCTAAGATGCCATCAGAGTCTAGTTAATAATGACCATTATTATCTCAGTCACATCCTGTTTTATGTTGTCACCAAATGCACCGTGTAACTTATAGGATGCAAAAGTACATCACAATAGGGTAAGTGCCTGGACACAGTTTTGCTGTTACAAACAGTTATCACTTGCTTTATGGCATCACTGAGTGGTGTTCATTTTGAAGCACTCACTGTTTCAATGAAAGCTAGCACATGTAGGAATGTCTGCATTGCAGAATTTGCATAGCAGTCGACTCCTGTATAGTCGTCAAAAGCAATCTTAGCTGTTAATCCTACTACTTTCTTTGCTGGTGGTAATCTTGTATCATCTGCAGAGATAGATTGTTTCACAACAGTTGAAGCTGAAACCGATTTCACCACAGACTTTTTTCTCTTTACTGCTTGTGATGTGTCAGAAACTACATCAGACATTATCATATTGGTGACCAATGGAAACAGAAGCAGCTGTGGCTGGTATAAAGTTAGAAGTCAATTATACTCAGTGATTCATTTTCTGTCATAATGGGTTTTGTTTAATGCAACACTAATGATGTACAACCTGTATATTATAGTGGCGCGGTCGCACCATTATAGTGGCGCGGTCACACCACTATAGTTAGGGTTCAGCAGTCACTTACATATGAAAGTCAAATGTTTGGGCGTTAATAACTTTGGACCCGTTCAACGGATTTGCCTGAAATTTGGAATTTGGGGTGGGGAATGGTAAATCTCTTGATCTGCCAAATTGAGTTTTGGTCAGACTTACGGTCTTTGCATACGAAAATGCTGAAAAATGCAAAATTCTGCATTTTTGGACTCAGCTTTTGGGATTTTGGACATGGCCCTGCATGGCCATTGTGTGGTATACCACTCTGCAAGATGGCTCGCTTGAAAGAGCTTTGGTGGCCCAACATGCCGCTTTTTGTTTGGTGAAAAAATATTAAGGCATTCAAAAGTTATGCCAATTTTAAGTTCCCATTATAAGTCAATGGGAAAATGGGGTTCTGGCCATCTCATCTCACCTGGTGAGAAAAGATTTTGCAGCCTCATGGTTCAAGAATATTTGTCCCCAAGAATTTTCAAAATTCTTTGATGGTGAGGTCGCCATCTTGTTTTTTAATTTACGATCAGAAAAACACAAATATCTCGGCTCAGGGGTCACTTCTGAAGTAAAACTTGGATGGGTTTTACTCAGGGGGCTAAGCTCTATGGAACTGTGCCTTTGGTTTCATCCATATGGGTAAAAAAATAGAGTTATAAGCTTTTAAAATCTTAATTCGTGGCTTGCTAACGATCTTTGATTGCAAACCTGCAAATTCTGTTTACATGTTGGACAATATATTGTTTTTTGAGCTATTGTGTGGCGCAGTTTACATTTTGCGGACAGCATTTTCTATTGTTCTACTACATTAATATTTGTTTGGTGGCTGACTGTGGTGTTGTCAATGTACGTTTTAGTCATTAGGTGTGTAATGTGGCCCGACACTTACAAGTTGGTGGGGCCCCATGCTCCCACCAACTTGTGCAACTTTCTACTTTTCTATTCTTTCCTAAAAAGTAAAGGAAATTCTATGCAAAAAATTTTTATTAATCCTCAGTTAGGGTTATTCTACAGTGACAAAAGTGAGGAAATTCAAACATCAGGAGTTTCCCCCACTTACACCCCCCCACCCCACGGACGCCAGGGATGTTAGTTCGGTCATGATCCAAACTCTCACCCCATTCTCCTATACTTCAGCACCTCAAGCTTGTTTACATGGGATGGGGTGAGAGTTAGAACCCATTTAACCTCAATGTGCACCCCTGATGCCTGTTGGTGGGGGCGGGGATGGGCAAAGGATGAGACTCTAATGTCAAACTTCCTCACTCTTGTCTAGAATAATCCTAATTGATGCATTAATGAAGTTTTTGCATAGAATATATATATATATATATATATATATATATAAATATATATATATATATATATACACACACAATATATGTAATAGATAAACCACTCTAAGGTGTGTGGTCATGCTTTGATATATGCATGATTTGGAGTGCATCAACCATCCAAGGCATGCATATATCAGAGCATGACTGCACTCCTCAGAGTGGTTCATCTATCTTATAAAATGCCAAAATTGTTTTGGAGGGGGTTAAAAGTGGAGGTGTGCGGTCGCGTTCTGATATACGCATGGTCATGTGATGTGTTTTATACAATCAGAAGTTTGGATTTGGAGGATATTATCATCTCCATTTTATATATATATATATATATATATATATATATATATATGAGTAGTTAAAATCGAACTGCATGAGCAGATTCTGCAAAATGATTTTAAAGAACTATATTTCAAACATATATATCAAAGATGTTTCCAAATTATGATACATCTTGAATAATTTGGTGAATATCTTAAATATATCTGACAGTATATCTGAAAACAGTGACTAATATCTGACACTTCTGTGAAAATTTTGGATATATCTGAAAATATATCTGAAAACTACGAATAATATCTGACATGTTTGAATCACTGTGAATATCTTGAATATATCTGAAAATATAGCTGAAAACTAAGACTAATATCTGACATGTATTTGAGATATATTTAAGGACACTAGGATATACTTAAGATACTAAAACAATAGATATTTTCCATATGGGAAGTCTCTGAGGCTTAGGAAACCTCTTTTATTCCTTACTAGTATCCACTGATGACATCCCACAGAGATGATGTCAATGATCTCCTTCCTCACTGAGCTGCTGCTTTATACTATTACAATTTTTTAACAGTAAACATTTTCATTCAAAGCAAAGTTTCTTTCTTAGACTACATGTAGTTGAACTATTTAATATATGGAACATGTATACTGTATACTCTAGCTTTAGCACCATATCCTACAGATCACTGGTAAGACCTCACCTTGAGTACTGTGTCCAGTTCTGGAGGCCCCACTTCCAGAAGGACATTGATAAGGTGGAGGCAATACAAAAGAGAGCTACCAAGATGGTGCAGAGCCTGCATCAAAAGCCCTACAAGGAGAGACTCAAGGAACTGAATATGTTCTCTCTGAAGTAGGGGATGGAAAGGGGGGCTATGATAGAAACATTCAAATACCTAACAGTTATTAATAAGGGATAGGAAGGTAGGATTTTCCATAGAAAAAGAAGCTAAAGGACAAAGAGTCATGCTATAAAGTTGGGGGGTAGGCTGAGAGGAAATGTGAGGAAATACTTCTTCATGGAGAGGGTGCTGAATGGTTTGAACAGAGTTTCAGTGGAGGTGGTTGGTGCCAAAATTGTAATGGGATTCAAACATGTATAGGATAGATACAAGGGGATTGTTGGTAGTAAGGCAAGGGGAATAGATGACTGGAGAAGAAGTAGGATCTGTGGTGGCCTAGTAGGCAGGGAACACTGGGCAAACCAGGTTGGCCAAAAGGTCCTTTTCTGCCGACAACTTCTATGTTTCTATGTCTCCAGCCTAGAAATATTTAAACATTTGCAATTAAAATTAAAAAATATATATTTCAATAATTAAACTGCTATTTCTTTCTAAAGTATGCTTTAAAATATATTCATAATCGTTATCTTCTCAGATCTTTGTAATGGCGTGCATGTCACCCAGACTCCAACACTAGCATTTTCCAAAATGGATGGGGACTTAGAAATGCAGTGTCAGTGTGATGATTGTGTCTTCCTCAGTATTTTCTGGTACTGGCAATACAGAAGTGGCACTCTTACTTTAATAGCCTATTCCTATGGAGCTAGCGAGGCTCAGTATGAATAGGGGTTCTCATTGAATTTCAAAGTAGCTAGACTCAAAGTTACATCTTCACCCCTGAAAGTAAAGAAAGTGAAGAGTGAACATGTGTCAGGTTATCTGTCCTCTGCAAGCAAAGCACAGTGACACAGGAGCAACAGTTCACCCTTCAAAAATGTCCTAAACATTCAGTTATGGGGGAGATGGAGGGACAAGACTTAATTCTCAGATCATCCACCAGTTCTCCCCCCCTTAAGCAGTGTCAATAAAAGAGGAGACAGAAGAAACTGAACACAGAGCAGCCAGCATGCCTCCAGTCACTGGAGAGAAGCAGCACAGCAGAAGCAGGAACTCAAGAGCATCTGTGCACTCCTCCTCCAGAGAGACCTCTCCTGAGAGAAGCTCACTCCCTCTACTTAAGCCAGACTACACTGCAGTATCAACCCAGCACATGAATGTCTTTGGCCCCATTAACTCTCAGATTATAGCAGCAGCACCCTCCTGTGGTGATACTGTCAAAACCCACAATGAACTGTCAGTAGTGCAACAACAGACACAGAAGGCTCAGTTTTCAAAGGTGGATGCAGGGCTTGTGCCAAGCCTTACATCTGCCCCATTCTTTAGCACAGCTGCACCAAATTCCTTCATTATAGCTTCACCTGATTTTAGTACACAGGGCACAGTTGTGACACTTTTCACTGTTTATTGCAGCTTGCTCCAAAGATTTGGCACAAGCGCCCCCCCAAAAAAGGTCTACAGCATGCCACAACTTAGACCAGCGGTGAGCTAGTCTAACTTCCAGTAGTTGGTGCACGGGAGTGAAAATCCTGATCAGCACTGGGAGAATGCCACAAGCTCCATGCACTATGTGATCGGCACACCAGTGGCTTGCAGCATTCTTGGGCTTTTGAAAATTGAGCCCAGAATGTCCCATCACCTAAAGCAGCAGCAAAAGCTTTCACGCAAAGTGTTACCTGAACTTCACTTGCACAGGACTTTGTTTGCTTTGAAACCACAGATTCTGAGCATTTTTTAAACACCAACAGTATATACACAGGGCATTGGGTCTGAACATAGTAGATCACAATGCCGTCGGCAACAACAGCGTGGCAAAAATGTCATCACTTTTTCTTTTGCATTGGGTGGCTGACATGAGGGGGCTCTACCCCCTGCAGCCCCCCATACTTAAATATTCCCCCTCTGGGGGAGGAGCAGATCACGGAGCAAGTAAAAATTTAAGGGGCCATGGAATACTGTTTTCATGGCCCCTTGAAAATATATCTAAGTCCCGATGTTGGCTAAATGTAGGAGACCAGGAATAGAACCCTGGTTTCCACTGCCTCCCAGCTGAGTTGCTTCATGTCCCAACCCTCCATGCCATGGGAGCAGCTCAGCCAGTGCCCCATCTTCTGCTGCCCTTGTCCTATGGCACCGCCAGGGACAGCAACCAGGGAAGCGCATATCACAAGTGCTATAAAGCCCTGCTCCCTGTCCATGGTAGCGGTAGATGGACTAGTGCTCTCTTCAACAGCACTATTAATATAGCACCCATCTAACCAGGTACCTATGCACAACATAAAGTACTGTATGTACATGTGTTTGTCTGCTTGTGCAAAGTTATTTTAAGTGCACATTAATACTACTCATTATGTGCTCGATTTTCAAAATGGTTAGACTGATGCAAGGGCCTTGCATCAGAAGAATTTGATACAAGGGGTGACTTGCGTCACAACTTGAGTCAAATGCAATTCTATGAGGCAGCCTGTGTCAAATCTAATGCAGCTGCACCAGAGCCTTCTTATGCCAAAGTTGTGTCAAGCAACCAGGTGTACACGGTTGCAAGGGGATTTGCACCACAGCAGAGCTGCAACATCCAAGGGCACCACTTAGATCAGCGAGGAGGTTGTCTAAGTGGCTTGCTCCATTAGGAGAGGATCAGATAATGGCTTCTAGCTGCAGTTGGGTCAGGGAAATGGCATGGGGAAGCTGAGGAGGGGGCAGCTGGTCAGCAGAGGCAGTGTTGGCACCCAGCCGAGTGTGTTTGCATGGGACTGTATGCACAGTCCAGTAATTGTACTAGGGGTAAAGTAGGTAACTGCCCTGGTAGTCTTGTGGCCCCTCAATCCCTGATGTCTCTCAGGAAATGTGCACTGTCATCCCTAGTAGCCTTGTGCCCTTCCCGATCCCTGATCTGGCTAAGAAATAGGTAATAATCTTCCCAGATAGTCTTGCACCCCGTGATCCACAACCTCCCCATAATCAATTGTGTCATAGTCCCTGCTGGTTTAGTGGACCCCCACCTCCAGTCCTGAAATGCCTGTAAATTAACATGTCAATGACATCATTCCCTGGTGGTCTAGTGGACCCCCACCATCACACCCCAGCAGGTAGTGCCCACCACCCTGCCCCCCCATCCCAAACCCAGTGCTGGCAACAGGCACAGCCCTCCTCTCAGCACATGGCTGGCTGCTGACTGAGCTGTCACTGAGCACATACTGTATACAGTACATGTTCACTGATTGACAGCTCCAGCCAATGAGCATGTACTGTATACAGTACACACTCCATGACAGCACAGCCAGTGGCCCCCATGGTGGTAAGCGAAGGGCTATGCTAGTCACCAACTCAGGTTTCAAGATGGGGCACAATTAAAATAAAAAAATAACTATTTGAAAGTGTATTCACAATCACAACGGTGATGGCCATGCATTAAAATGGCAGAAAGGTGCCACAGACAGAGGAGGTGGAAGAGACAAAATCTTGCTGGATGGGAAGGCAGCATGAATCACGATCTGTGAGTAGAAGAGAAAATTATTTGGACTATAGTTAGGCACAGTATGAGTCGCCAGTCTGTCTCACAGACTGTGTATTAATTGTCCACTCCCAATCTTACTGTACCTGTCACATGTGAAGAAAAAATTGATATTACTTTGCTGGACTTAGCTACTGTGTCACTGTGTACCTGTGAATGGAAACCTTAAAATTTAACTGGAAAAGAACAAAAGAAACAAGTAATCATGACTGACATCACATTACTGATGGCGATGCCATGTACCAACATAATGGTATCATAGAGTGGGTGGTGGATGAAGTGGAAACTTAAGTTGTGACTACCTTCCATGAGCATGGTCAAACCTGCAGTGAGAGGGAGATGAAAGGACAGCAATAAACAAGTGTTAATGTCTCTCAAGCAAGGTGTAAACCCCTCCAGGGTGAGGATGGACTCATCACAAACAGTGAGGATAAGGATTGTGCAATTCATAGAAAGTAACTTACCATCAAAGCAGACGAACTTGGCCAGCTCAGTGGCATGGCGGCAGCACTACTGGCCACTACACTGGAACCTGGATTTGGGAGTCGTTGCTCAGGGTTGCCTAAGGGAGATGGATGAGCATATGAAGGACTGGCATCCCCTTCCCCGATGGGAGGCTGTGCCAGCCCCACCATTGACTGCTACCAGTTGGAGGCCTGGTGATATTGCAGGCTGGGGTGGCACATAATGGGGAGGGCCCAATGGTTTGGCATGGTGCACCTGTGCCTCCCCACTGCATGCACCATTGCCTGTCTGAGGCATGGGGTGGGGACTTCAGAAAATTGAAAAGGGGGGCTGAGAAGGTTAATAAAGCTCTGCCTGCCTTCTTTTGGCCTGCATCACTAGCTGAGCACACAAATTTGGATTATGAGTTCTGGGGGAGGACAGCCCTCCCCAAACTGTTTCCACCCGGTGGAAATCTCTGTGGGAATTCTTGTGAGTTAGTGGGGTGGGCATCAGTCAGGGGGCAGAGACACAGCTGATAGTCCTCCCACGCAGCACCCATCGGAAAATACCTTAATGAGGAAAAAAGTTGACAAACATGTGCCTTGATGGACATCGTGTTTTGCTGTCATAGTATTCTGTCTGACTGGAGACTCATCCTCAGAGCTGACTGTCTGGCTTGCTGTCTGTCTGTCTGACTGTCTGTCTGATGGGTTGTCTGCATAGCAACTGCATTTAGGCAGTATTTAATGTCTGTGTTTCTAAATCTGGATTCTAGATGCATTCAGTGGATTCAGCGGTGGCACACATGTTTTTTGTGGATGTGGAGTACAGAAGCAGCCCAGAGGAGGCTGAGGATGAGGAAGTTGTGTCTTCAGCATTGCTGGAGAATACATGATATGAATGGCTGGCATTGGCACTGGTATTTAAGATGGTCTGTTAGTCAGGGTTTCTCGGTTTGGAGGCTTAGTGCAGTCGATGTGGAGGTGGCCAATGCTGCTGGTTAATTTGGAGGACAGAAACATGATGGAGGATGAAGAGGAGGGCGTGTCTTTATTTCTGGGATGCATGGTCTTCATGGCTGGCAATGGCATTTTACAATTAGAGGGTTTTCCAGTATAGAGGATACTTTTTGTGAATATGGCGAAAGCCAATGTTATTGTTGACATAACACAGGATAGAGTGAAGGGAGGTAACCCGATGGATTTATTTAACAGCAGCAGCGCAACATAGGAAATGATATAATGACAGGAAAATAAAATAGAATCATAAGGAAAAATATTCAACTGAGAAAGAAATAGAGTGGACACAATATTTTTTTTTTTTTATGATCCCAGACTGGAGTTGTCCCTATATGGAAATTATTTTTCCAACCATTGTGCCATGCTATTTCCATCTCAGTAGAAGGCAATTTGCCAAATCAGGCTCTTCATGTTCAACTTAACTGGCACTAGGTTTGAAAAGCGTAAACAACAACAGAGCTGTCAATAACAGCAATGTATAAACAGCACTGTTAAGAACAACGTCAGGTACAAATGCCATAGCACAAAACAGCACCACTGGTAGCGGTCGTAAACCGCACTGACAACTGCTACCAGTGCAAAAATACACACTATTCACTTTTGTTTAGTGGGGGTCTCCACCCCCCAACAGGGTGCTATGCCCCCTGCACCCCCAGACTTTATATAACCAACTCGGGGGGGGGGGCATCTCGGGGTAAAGTAAAAACTTAGGCGGGGGTGATTTTTCTTCATGGCAGATAAAAAAAAATACACTTTGGAGTGAGGAGAAGAATGTAACTGTATGTGTTGAGAGATCAGGAACAGAACCCTTGTCTCTTATTCTGTTCTGCCTGAGCTGCTACTGCTTTAACCCACTCCACCATGAGAGCAGCTCAGCCAGCTGATGCACTTTTCTTTCACTTGTGTACCCTCAACAGTCCCTGAATAGCTAGATGGGAAGTGGTACTTGCTATAAGCTATTCCACCAGTCACTTTTCCTGCATTACGAGGTCCTGACAGCACTGTTTAGAAGACGCTGTTCAGGATACATTGTTCTAACCAGTTAGGAACTTGACCACCACTGAAACCTTCATGTGGTAGGAAAGACAATGTTATTGTGTTCAGTGGAATGTGGCCCACACTCATTTTAATAAATGTCAGCATTTCAACATTTAGAGGGGACAGATTGGCATACCTGTCGAGCACAATGGCCCTTGCTGAACTGAATACTCTCAAAACACTGACACTAGAGGGTGGACAGCTCAGGTATTAAACTGCCAAAGAGGATGGCACCAGCTAATCAGTGAACTTGCTACTCCAGTACAGCAAGAGCTCAACAGGGATGTTAAGGTTCCTGGTATGCACCAAATAGGCATCCATTATGCATTACACTGTCCACAATTCTGCTGCCTCATCAGCCATCTCCTCCTCTTCCTTTTCATTCATGTCTTCAATTCCCACCTGTTACAAAACATCCCACAGTAAATCTTCAGCTGTTTTCTCAGTTAACTAGCAGGTTTTAGCAGCCCTCTTGCAAAGCAAGGTGGTAGCAACACCCAGTCTCTGATCATTTTCAGATTGTGCCTTACATACTGTAACTGTGACATTAGCATCTGTGCCCCATATACATGCCTTATGAGCTAATCTCTTAAATTTTGGACCTGAACATGCCTACCCTCAAGTATCGATGTCAGGTCCTGTTTACAGTGTGGGTGCAGTATGGTGGCAATACCAAAATCTGCAGACTGCAAGATGCTGGAAACATGAGTATTTCAGTCAAATATATGGAGTAGGTGTTCCATTGGCTCCTGCTGCCACTTACTGGTTCATTTCATATCTTCAGCATAGGCAGCCATATGTACAAGTAGAAACCCCCCCCCCCCCATTATAGCCAGTGTCCCCCAAGGCTTCATACTGGTTCCCATTTTATTCTCCATATTAATAAATGACTTCCCTTTGGTCTCCTCCCCCTCCAAAATCCATATGTATGCTGACAACACAATGTTATTCTTTCTGGTCCATCTGATGCAGATGTTACGGCCCCCATTCAGAGTGACTTAAATAAAGTGCAAACTTGGTTCTTTCAAAACCAGCTAAAACTAAATTCAAAAATGATGGTTTCAATGTTATTTGGCTTGAGGCAAAAATGATCCAAAATTCCACCCCCCCCCCCACCTTTACCACCCTCGATGGCTTACCTCTCCTGTCAGTTAATTCATTCAAATACCTTAGGGTCTGGCTGGATTACAGCCTCTACTTCTCAACCTACATAGACCCCATTTGCTTGAAACTTTGCCCCAAACTTGGTGCCCTTTATCAGCAAAAAAGATTGCCTCCCAACATCCACTTGTCGTGACTTAGTCATCAAAACCATTCTTCCTATTTTAGACTATACTGATATTGTCTATAGCTCTGCTCCTGCAACATCACTAGTCAGACTGGATATCCTACTAAATTCTTTTTGCAGTTTTCCACATTCTCTCCCCCTCTCACTCACCACTGTACCCTCTACTCCTCTCTCCCTTATGCCCCTACCCACAAGGCGCCATATGCATAACCTCTTCTTCATCTGCAAATTCTGGTTTGGGACTCTCCCCTCCTATCTCAGCTCATGTCTTTCTCCAGTTAGCCCCTCTGAGTACTTCCTTAATTTCTGAGATGCTCAAATGTTCTCCCTCCCACACCCTCGCACATGGTTGGGCCAGCCAGCTTTCTCTTACCATCTCCCGCATCTCTAGAACCAGTTGCAATGGATCACACACCATGCCTCTGCCTTCTCTACCCTCAAATCCATGCTCCATGCCACCCCCACAGTTTCATGCACTCGTCCCTTCTCTCACTCCTCCCTCTCTTCCCCACCACCCCTCCCAACCTTTTCCCCTCATTTCCCAAAGGCTTAGCATCCTATTCAACCTTAGGGGCCCCAGTTCCTTTGATCTGGCATCTCCTCTTTCATCTTGATTTTGATATTTATATATATATATATACACACACACATATATATTTGCCTTCTCTATCACTGTTGATGTTTAAGCCTCCAATCCTTACCTTTCCTTATCTTTCTTGGTATGTACATACCAAAGTCAGTGTAACTACTGTATTGACTGTGTAACTATTATTTTACTGGGTACAAATTTGATACTATTGTATACTTCTGGAATTTTTTACTTTACCAATCTTAGGACAGAAAAAAGAGTGACCGTACTCGGAGTGGGGTGCTAGGATACATTATACCTTACCAATCTGTTCACATGCACTTACTGTAACTTTGTATACTTTTGTCATGTGCCTTGTGTGTTCTTCTACCCTGTATTGTACATGTATTAATCCCCTGGGTTGCACCTGGAAATTAGCCTGGGATCAGTGTGTCTTTCCGGTCATCAACTTTTAAATAAAAAAATAAATTAAATAAATTAAGAAACAACTATCTGCATCATCACTTACAACCAACACCTGCTGTACATTTAACAGTGTTTGCCTCAGCACCAGAGAAGTGTGATGGTCTAACTGATACAGGCAATGTCTCCATTCACTGCCTGTGTTGCATGTTTAAATGGTCTTAGGATCATTATTAGGCCATTCATTAGCCTCCAGAGCCTCCAGTGGTCTATTGTCAGAATGTGGACACTCCAGCACTGTCACAACTTGTATGCAGCAGATATTTCAAGGTGGCTTTGTGCTGCACATACAAGTGCTTGATCATGGACAGTGTTGCATTCCACCTGGTCATGACTTCCAGCTTCATCCAGTGCTGAGGAAATGTGTTCTATATCTGCAGCTGCCTGACATTATCATGGGCCTTTCCTGAACAGACAAAATGGACATAGGTGCAATGAGCAACACTCAACATGGACTTGACTTCAGGATATAACAGAAGCTCTGGCACTACTAGATTAAGACAGCATGCATTGCATAGTACCCTGAGAGACCCCCCCCCCATTACTTATGCATTTCACCACAATCAGTTTCTCAGTGAAACCTGGTTTCAGGGTGTGCATGCACAAGCCACTGTAGAAGGAGATGGATGCTTAATTCAGAGCTCCAGCCTGCCTGAAAAATAAAATCCTAAAACATCCAAATTTGGACCAGCAGAAGATCTGGCATTAAACACAGATTTCATTAGCTAGCATCACACTCATTCAAATTTCATTTTAGAAACTGACCTGAACCTTGTGAAGGGGAGAAATCATTGACTGAAAGTGTTGCGCGTGAGGAGATCCTGTCAGCAGTATACCCCCATGTCAGCAAGTGATGGTTCAGTGCTAGAAGAAATTCTGCAGCAGGTACTGAATGAGATTTCCTCCTTCAAAAACTCAGTAGCAGACCTGCAAGACAAAGTTAAATCACTTCAGGACAGGCAAAGGGACACATACACCTTTTTGTCCTATATCTACAGTATATCAAGGTCTCCAGACACAAAGCCCCTATTCAAGAACTTGAATGCCTGGTGGGACACATGTGGATCCAGACAGAAGTTGTTGAAAACAAGAGCCACAGGAACAACTTGAGAATCCTAGGCTTTCCTAAAGTTGTGGAGAAAAATGATACAGCTACCTCACTGCATAGAGAACTACTGAATCTGTTAAAATATGTGTTGGCCTCAGCTAGGGATAGAGAGGATGCACAGAACCCTACTCCCCACCAAAGCCAGCAGCAGAACCATAGCCAATCCTGGTAACATTGTTAAAATTTATGAAGAGAGAGAATCCTAGCCCTGGCCCTGGACAAAGTGCCACTGACATGCAAGGGACACAGGATCATTATTTTAAATGATTATTCTGTGCAGCTAGCTGCCAGGAAGAAAGGCATTACATCCATCTAGAGAATCTTCCAAGATCCAGGTATTCCTTACAAGCAACAATACCCAGCTAAATTGCACATTCTCAGAAATGGAGTAGCTAACATTTTCGAGTCACCAGACAAGGCTGCTGGTCATATATGGAGGCACTGGCTGAATAGAATTCCCTTGGGAGTACAGGAGTTAGCAGTTAGACTGGGGAAAATGGATCTGAAATCCCAACTCAACTCAACATAAAAACAGAAAGAATAACCAGCTACAAGGACCCAGGAACCCACTTGAGATGTACTGGCAAACCATGAGATTGAAAATGACCAGAGGAAAAGACCACAAGAAGTTCATGGATATTCCAGCCACTAGTAAGAGAAAGGGCTTCAGAGGCTCAGGATCTTCATCACACAGCTCTAACTCCATGGGTGAGCTAGCACACCAGTGAACTGGCCAATCTCCAACCTCCCTGGAACCAGCAGACATATTGAACATAGCCAAGAAGCACACAGTGGAGTGAACACAGAGCTGCCACTGAAAGACTCAACCAAATCCCGAGCAACAGTGGCAGACCCATCATGGGCAGACATAATAAAAGAAACACCAACCACACTGGTAGCAGAAGGAAAGAACTTTGGACTTGCTTTGCTGGGCCAGGCTGACCCACACAAAACATCAAAGGACTAGCTGGCTGAACCTGCTTGCAGGACTTAAACTGGACTTTAAACAGAGATATCCTTTATGCTTAACTAACTACATTGGTTTCTCCTAAGAGAGTTTGTGAAATTCACAGGTACTTGACCGCTTTGGGACTCACACCTGGCATACTTTCTCTGATTCCCCTTTAACAAAAGAAAGGCTGCTGTGCAGGATAAACATAACAGTTCTATCCTTTACTGCATTTCCTAACTGGCTGACAGCTATGTACATAATCGGCAAGTGACACCAAGCCATAACCCCAGAGTGATACAGAACAGGGTTTAATAGTAAGGGACATTGGTTGCAGTCATTTCACTAGTTGTAGGGAATTACAGCCCAATGATGGCAGAGGAGAATTGGAGAGGTGCTGCCTTAGTCCGCAAGCTGAGGACAAGGAGTTTAGTGAGATGAAGAGGTTGTGCAAGGAACAAGCTGCCAAAATGCAGGGTGGATATTTTGGAGGTCTGGGAGGGGAGGATAAAGTGGAGGGCCACTGAGAGTGTACAGGGTGCACTGTCAGAATTGGCCCCAGAGCAGCCAGTAGTTTTTCAGTTTTAGGTGGCTTGGACTGGCTGAGAGAGGTGCAATGGTTACACCCACAGAAAATCTCTAAGCAGCTCGACTGTGTGATCATCTGACAGTTGTGAGCTTTCAAACTGTTTGCTCACAACATGGCAACACAGCTGTATAGAGTACACATGCAGGCACCACCTCATGCCCATATGAATTAGGACTGTTGCATCTGACCTTACAACTGGGCCCTCCTACAGGCCTCATTCTTGTAACACTGCTGCCCTTAGCAGTTCTGGTTTGAAACAGGAGAACTGCAGACTAAGAAACAGAAATGAAGCCACCCCACAACTGGCATAAAATTGCTGTTCAGCTCCAGGGATTACTGCAATAAATAGGGAAGACAGAGCTGTATAGGGTAGAACACTAGAATCTGAAGGGCAAGTCCTCTCCCTTGTTGATGAATCATGAGGGTAGACAACTAGTCCAGGTGGAAAAGGACCCCCCCCCCCGAGAAGATTGAGAATAGCCTGTGTTAGGGTGAGGATGCACCTATCACAGGCTATGAATTGGGAGAGGTTGGTGATAAATGAGATTGCTATAAAAGTTTCCCCTCCCATGATGACAATTAAAACATTAAAAATATTTGGTTCTCTCCTGTATCTGCCCCCCCCCATACTTACTGGTCCTCCAATTCACTTTCCTGTTCTCTCCTGTTGTCCTTGTCTTCTTTCTTCTTTCCTTCTATGAGTCCCCCCCAAAGGAACAGACAAGTGGTCTAGGTAGCCCCATCCCTGGTGGCCCCTGAAATAGCCTGGCAGGAGTGACTGGATTATTTAAATATGATTTCCTTAATGAGAGAATAAAACAAAATATGGTACACTGTGCTCTCTTCTACTCCCCATCTGCATTGCTAATGGCAGGAGTGAGTCAAGAAAGAGACAGCGAGACAGAAGGTGACACATACAATATATAGCAAAGACTTACTTTTAAATTTTAAAACAAAGATGTCCCATTGGTCCACCAACTTGGCTCATGCCCAAGTCCAGGTAGCCGGTAGGGCACGAAAATGGGAATGGACTTTAACCTTGGGGTCCTAAGCTGTCCATGCTGCCTGACATAACGTGGCAGCAGGCAGATGAAACACTACAGGTATTGTGCTCCACTTCTTGGGGCTTCTTGGCTGAAACCATTCATCAAACAACATGAAGTTGCACTCCCTGGCTATAAATGCTTCAGGAAGGACCATCTGGGGAAAAGGGAAGGTTGTGTTCTAATATATGCTAGGGATCACCTCAATATGACTGAACTTCCTATGCCTGTATCTGGAAACTTGACTGCCAAATCGATCTTCCCATACTTGCTCTTGGCAAGGTAAAAAAAAAAAAAACTCCTAGTTGGGTGTGTGTACATGCCTCCAAAGGAGGCAACTTCTGGCCTCCCTTCTTTCATATCCTCCCTTGCCAACCTCCCACACCACGACCTTATTCTCGGGGATGATTTCAATGTTGATTGGCTGCATACTAGCTCTTCCAAACTACTCACTGTTCTAGCAGATTCAAATCTGGTTCAACTGATAGATGCTCCTACTTGATCTAACGCAAAGATGGGCAACCACACTGTATTAGACTGGGTAGTCACTAACTGTGCCCCAAAAATAAAATCAGTGAGGGTACTATCTGACAGCATAAGTAACCACTCGTCAACTCTGTGTGTGTGGAATAATAATTGCCCCAACCCTCCCCTTCCTAAAATCATCACTGCATGGGATATGAAGAGGTTTGACATCAACAACTTTTTGAATGCAATCAGGGAAGTGGGCTGGGATCCAATAAACACCCTGCTGGACGTAAACTCCACGCTAGACTATTTTGTGGTGAATTTCACCAATATCATTAACCAGCATGCCCCACTAAAGAGGTGTAGGGTAAAAGGTGTAAAAGCTCCATGGATTACCAAGGAACTAAGGCAGCTCTTGTCCTAGCAGGATAAGACTTGGAAGACCTATAAGGATAGTGGGTTCCAAACAGACTGGCAGACCTACAGGCAGCTTAGGAACTACTGCAAAAAACTCTGTCCAAAAGGAAAAATGACATCACTTCAAGAAACTCCAGACTGAGCATCTCAGTAACCCTGAAGAATTCTGGAGGCAGATTGACTCCCTCTTAAAGGGCAATACATCTGAGACTCCCAGTTCCCTTGAGGCCCAGGAGACCACTCTCACTGCCTCCCCCCCCCCACCTCTGGCTTTAATGAATTCTTCTCCAATCTAGACAGGTGCTCATCGCTATTCTCTTGCTCAACCTTCACCCCCCAACCCTACCCTGAGCTGTCTAATGACAGCATGGTCCACCCAGCTTTCCACCTAAAGCTTTCTTCCATCAAGGAGGTCTGTCATCTTCTCAAGAACCTGAAGGCTGACAGCTCACCCGGCCATGATACTCTAAAACCGAAATTCTTAAAGATGGGGGCTGTTGCTCTTGCCCAACTGGTGCATGATTTATTTAATCGGTCTATCATCACTGGCACTGTCCCTGAATCATGGAAAGTTGTGATAGTGGTACCTGTCCACAAGGGAGGTACTTACTCCACAGACGAAAACTTCCAGCCAATCTCTTTACTTTGCCCCCCTAGCTAAAATACAAGACAGGGTAATTTATGACCACTTGCAGAACTATCTTGACCTATACCATCTTCTCTCAGCATCTCAGCATGGGTTTAGGAAAAACCATAGTACACAAACGGCTCTGATTAAAGTCACCACTGACATTTCCTGGGAAATGGACCATGGCTGAGCCTCTGGAGCAATTTTTGTAGACCTGACCAAGGCTTTTGACATGGTCAGCCATGGCCTTCTGTTGCAACAGCTGCAAGCCCTTGGCCTGGATGCCAATGCCCTGGCCTGGACCAAAAGCTACCTTCACAACTGTACCCAGGAAGTCAAATCGGCTGGCTCCCTATCCACCCCAAGGACCATCACCTGTGGTGTCCCCCAGGGCTCCATACTTAGCCCACTACTTTTTTCTTTATTTATTAACAACCTTCCTAATAATTGTCTGGGGGCCTCAGTTCATCTGCATGCAGATGATGCCATCATCTACAGATCTTCTACCAATGTAGGGTGGCTTAATTCCATGCTGTCCTCTGACTTCCACACCCTTGAGGGCTGGTTCACTCAGAGGCAGCTTGTCCTCAATATGAAAAAAAATAAATGCATGTTGTTCTTCCATTCTACCACACAAACTCTCCCCCCCTCTGGCTGTGCTCAAATGCACCGGGGAAGCTCTAGAATCTGTCAGGTCATTCAAATACCTAGGTGTTACCCTAGATACCTCACTGACCCTGAACGAGTATGCTACTGCCCTCACCAAAACAATAAACCAAAAAATAGGTGTCCTCTACCATATCCATCCCTTCCTTACTATGACCTCCTGCTGCAAGATTGCTGAGGCCACGCTCCTGCCCCTACTTATGTATGGGGCACCATTACTCCACTCCACTACCGCATCCACACTATCTTGCCTATCTCAGGCTTACAACAGAATTGGTAGGTTTGCTCTTGAGACAAATGCACGGCATCATCACTGTAGTGTACTGTCTGCCTTGGTTTGGCTACCTTATGAATCAAAGCTATGCTATGTCATGCTAAGCTTCATAAACAAGCTTGTCCACATCATCACTCCTCCATGCCTTGCTGGCATCATTCAATGATGTCTCCCTCAGCGTGCCCTCAGATCTGCCTCTATTCCCCTCCTATCAGTACCGAACCTATGGCTCTTTGTGCCGCAGTGATCCTTTGCTTTTGCAGCTGTATCCTGCTGAAATGCCTTACCTCCTCCTATACTGGCCTTCACCTCATTCTCCCAATTTTAAATATCTCTGTCTTCACACCTAATTGCCCCACCTTACTCCTGCTTCTGCTAACTCCCGACTCTGGTCATACTGACCATCCCCATCGTGTCGCTACTTATCCATTGGCAACCGCTATCTTTCTGACTACTACTACTACTACCTTGCCTCTGCTAACCTAAACTTTCTATTCTCTCTTGTCTTCCTTCCACTTATGATGTTTGTTTTCTAAGGTTTGGAGAATGTTATATTTACTGATTGTTGTTTAACTGAATGAAAATATTGTACTCTTCTGTTTGTTCAATCTCTATTTGTCTAATATCCATAAATAACTGTACATGTCTTTGTACTACTGATTGCACAATCAATGTAATGCACTTCCTGGGTCGCTCCTGAAAAAGGGACTGTCTTGTCTCAGTGGGCCTACCCGGTTACCAAAATTCAATACATATATATGAGACAAAAAGGGACTGATGCATACAATTAAATGCATATAAAAAAAGGAATCTTTTCTCCTCACACTGACTATTCTAAAGCAGGGTGTGCAGCAGCTGGAAGAGAAACGTTAAGTGAGCTACTGCATGTGCTTCTAGTTGGTATCCTGCCATCCCCCGAAGCTTCACAAGGGAGTGATTGTAAATGCCATTTTCTTAGCAGGCCAGCCAGAATATTGAGCCTCACAAATGAAAAAGGGACTGCAGATACCCAAAACAAAACAGACACTCTCAGCCCAGAACAGAGTAGCACTGCTGTCCTGAGGCCTGCGTAGTGGCTTGTCTATCCTGAGTGTTCATATAAAATGCAAAGACAGCAGGAAAACTTAAATCAAATTGTTTGTTTAAATTTCTTTTATAGCTCACTATGTATATATGTATAGCATTGCTTAGCTATAAGTAAAGACATAGATTGTTTTACAAAAAGAATTTATTGACTGGAAAACCTGAAGAAATTAAAGAAAAAGACAAGTAAAGAATGGTGTGTCTCAAATTTACCTGCACCAAGCAAATCCTTCTTGCATAAAGGATGAACGGACCTTTACTCTCCTGTTTTATTTTATGCAATTCAGAAAGGTGGAACTATAATATAATTAGATGCTCCCATAAGTTTGCTTAAGATCTTGCTTGATTTCAGAATAACTTTACTAAAATGTCAGTCATATAAGAAATTCAATTCAATTCTTTGTTTGATCAACCAGGATAGGGTAAGTATCATGTTTTTTACAAAGATTAAAATAATCCAAGAATATACAACAGCTATTTCTGATGATAAAATAAGCAATAACATTTAAACAGACAGCTTTAAAAAAAGTGCAGCTTTAGCAGCAGGATAGAGACCATAAATTATACTGGAAAGACAATAATTCATATAAAGTGCAATGACTATTCACATATGGTTAGTGATGTTAATCAGCAACCATTTATCGATGTCATATCTCATTGATCTCATAAATTTTCAGTGCCCGATAATTTTGCTTTTTTAAGTTTGACAGCTGAAGCAAGGAAATTTGATATTAACTCTGGGTCGTTTTCAAACTGAGGATGAAGTAAAATAAAGATTAGGGACCGGAATTTCAAAGCCCTGGCGCAAGCTGCGACAATGGCAGCTTGCACCGAGTGCGGTGCACCTGAATTTCTATTTAACAGGATCCCAGTGTCTAAGTCCAGCAGCTTGTGGCAAAGGGGGTGCTGCGCCTGACATATGGCACATCCACCCGGAATGCTGCAATGGCTGCAGGGAATCTGAAGCACCTATGGACAGGGGCAGGCAACCAGGCACTGCCCCCCAACACCACTGCGCCAACGGCACCAGCGCCGCAACACTCCCCAGTACCCTAGTGGGCTAATGCCCCCTACCCATCTCAGCAGTCCCACCCCTCTCCCGTACCCCAATCTGGCGACTGGCACAGCCCTCCACACTCCACCCCGGCCAGCCACCGAATGGGCAGTCCGCATGTACTGTATACTGTATAAATTGCACACACCAACAGTTCCTTCGGTGGCTGGTCATGGTGGCATGTGGAGGGCTGTGCTGGTTTCCAGATCAGGGTATTGGAGAAGGGTGGGAGTGCTGAGATGAGTGGGAGGGGTTGTCAGGATGCATGGATGTGAGTGTCGGGGACCATGATGGGGTGAGGGGGGGACCACCAGACCACCAGGGATTGCCCACCAGGGATGGATTGGGGTGGGTCTCATGGTGGCAAGTACAGGACAACCCCTCTGGAGCTGTCTAAGTCCCCTTAGACCAGTCCCTCACTGGTTTAAGGGTACTTGGTTCTGAGGGGGTCTTTCAAAATCCAGATCCAAGGGCTGCGGCAGTCTGGGTCTGCCACAAGCCCCCAGTGTCATGCCGCAGCCACTTTTGTGGTGCAAGGATGGTGCTAGCATACTTTGGTGCAGGCAGCCTGCTGGGTGGTGTAGGCTGCCTTTCAAATTCTCATTTGGCACAGCCCTTGGCACAAGGTATACTTGCCTCAGACCGGTTTGATGCAAGCACCTTGCATCAGTCTAAGGCCATTGAAAATCTGGCCCTAGGTCATAGTTTGAGTCTGCAAACATTTTTAAGTAATCCAATAAGAATTGAGTTCTTATTTTTGTATATAGAGGGCAGATCATAATTATATGTTTCAAGGTTTCAGAAAAGCCCCTATTGCAAAGGCAGAGAGGTTGCTCAGTTTTTGCATTCCCGGGTTCAGTTCTTTGTCTTACATTATAGTATGTATATTTTGAATTGATGATTTCAAATCTTGCCCAGGTAATTGAGGAGGCAGTATAGTGCAGTGGTTTAAGGCTCTGAGCTGCAAACCTGGAGACCTGGGTTTGAATCTCAAACCCCTACTTGCATACTGTGTGACCCTGAACAAGTTATTTAACTTCATTGTGCTCCCAGGTTGTACCAGGACTCAGTCTTTGGCTTAGTGTGCCTCTCCTGGTTAAACAATTCCTACCCCCCAATTATTTTTTTTGTTCTGGTTTTAGAGGAAGAGTCAGATAACTTTCAAGTAAATTATCTATTTTGTTTCCTTTCAACCATAAAGCACATATCTGGTTCCTTATAATATCCATATCAATGCTATTACCTAGATGATACAACTTCTTTTTGATTCTGTCCCTATATGAACTAGAGATAGAAATCCCCCTTTTATAATCATTCCATAAATGACCCAAGTTTATTTTATTCAGGTTTTTTACTGAAGAATTAAGCTACAAGGAATGAAGCCCATTTTGCTGCCATTGAAATTTTTTCCTTGAAGCATTTCCTGGGCATAATGTGCTATTATTCTTTATTATTTTGACCCAGTGAGATATAAGCATGACATTTTTAGAATATTTGGTGGGATCCCCCCGGCCCCGTTCAGCTCTTGTCATAGCTTTTGATGTTAATAGAGTTTTACAATAAAATGATAATGGTTTCTCTAAATCTTCATTATTTACATGTCCATGGCTTCAGACCTGTAAAGAAGTAGGGGATACAATTTAGCTTTCCCTGCTTTTAGCACTAAAATTATTGAATTTCCACCATATTGAAAATTAAATATTAGGAGGGCCTTAGTAACCAGTTCTTCCTTCATGAGCTGTTCTTTTATATGCTTTGTCCGGGCCGTAGATGAGACAAATTTTACTCCCAGGTAGCAGTATTCACCAATTACTTCTATATTTGTTATGCCAATGGTAAATTTAAGTTTGTTATATTTCCCAACATTTTTAACAAAAATCACTATTTTAGTTTTTTTTATATTTACCTTTTGCTCCAAACAGTTACATTTCTGATATAGATTGTCAATTTTGTTTTTCTTTGCAACCCAATTTTTGTAAGTGAAAACATGACCAAGTCATCTGCATAAGGAATCGAATAAATCATTATCTGGATACTCAAGCAAGTAGTTAATGTAAATATTGAAAAATGCAGGAGTCAGATGATATCTCTGTTTTACCCCCCTGTTTGTGTCAAAGATTTAAGTTAAAGTTCCTTTGTTATCAAATCTGATTGCAGTAGTAGTAGTACCACAGTACAACATTTTGATTAATTTAAGTAAAGAATAATTTATACCTCAGGCCAATAATATTTCCCATACTTTTTCCCTATTAATAGAATCGAAAGCTGAGGAAAGGTCTATGAATAATGTGAGTAATTTGAATTTTCTAAGATGAACATAATTTCTATTAAGTGGGCCAAAAAGAATATGTTATCTACCACTGAAAAACTCTTTCTGAAAGCAGCTTGACATTGCGAAATTTCATTAGTGGAATCTGATCATCAAGTTAAAATGATTAATAGAAGCCTTGCACAAAGTTTTTGAGCTTATATCCATTACGCTTATTGAATGAAAATGAATGGGATCATATACAGACCCTTTCTTCTTATGGGTACTATTATATTCTGGGTCCAGGATATAGGAATGTAGTTTTGGGATGAGCATAAATTAAAAAAAGGTTGTTAAAATTGGGATTCAAAAATCTTTATATTCTTTATAAACTTCAGGGGGAATGGAGTCAGGTCCTGGGGCTTTGTTTTTTTTTTTTTAGTTTTAGAATGGCTGACTCTACTTCCTCCATAGAAAAAAACTATAGGATGTATATTCTGTTACATTAAGTGTCTGGTTGAAACTATCCAATGTGATAGAAGGGACTTTGAAAAAAAATATCACTAAAATGTTTAACTCAAGATTCCTTGGGTACATATACTGCTGAATTGGACTGCTATTAGTTTGTTCCCTTAGCTACCATATTCCAAAAAGCTTTAATATCTTTCCCTAAGATGGTTTGGTAATTTTGTCCCACAATTTTTGCTGATAACTCAATTTTGTTTTTAAAGAATCTATGATATTGTTTCCTTGCTTGATTTAGGGAATTGTGATTGTTTTCTTGATAGTTGGGTTTTAGTCTATTTTATTAATCTCTCTAAGTTCTTTTTCTCTTTTTCACAATTGTGGTTGAACCAGGATTTGGCCTCAGAATGTGGGTTACGATTACAGGGGACATAAATCCTATGTTTTTATTTCCTGGCTTATTTGTGAAAGTCTTAGATCAAATTACTGAACAACCTCTGGATCATTCTCGTCCCCCAGAACTGGGCAACATTCATAACTGTATAGTACATTTCTTAACTCTCTGCCTTTAATTAGTTTATGTTTCAATCACAGTTTTCCCTCTGTACTTAAATGTGTCAGGGGATTTATAGCAACAGCCCCTGTTTGGGGATTTTCAGTTTTTGTTTTAATTTGTAAGCTCAATGAGGTATGGTTGTTTTCAGTTATCTTTTGCACTTTGAGTGATGTAAACAGACCAAAATTGTCTGGATTAATAAGGACATAAACAATTGTGCTTTGCATAACTAATGAAAAGAAAGTAGTTTCCCCTTCTTCATCACCCTCTGAACTCCCATTTAACAGTAATAAGGCATTTTCTTCTATGAGTTTTTCAAATTCTCTTCCCTATTCATTAACCTCTCTGCCCTTATTTCGTCTAGTTTTACAGTCTTTAAGAATTAGCTGTGTCTCTAATATGGCTGAATTATCAAATGTTGCAATATGAGAATCAAAGTCACCAGCTATCAAAGAAATGCCCTGAGGATATCTTTGAAAGGTGGAGTCAATATCTGCATTGAGCGATTCCCATATTATCCTGTGATTTTGTGAAGAATTTTTAGGGGAGATGTAAATGTTAACAAGCGCCAAAAGAATTTGGTCCCATGATATTGCCTCATTATATAATTTTATGAATTTTTGAAGACCTCAATTTCCAGAAAGGCATGGCCAATTTTTGTATATACAGCCAGGACCCCTGTAGGTCTGTCAATCTTTTTTATTTTGAGAACATAATTTGATGCCACCTGATACCCGTTAATGTTTATGACTTCTTTAGATCAAGTCTCCTGTAAATTTATTAAATTATGTGTTGTCATAAATGGAAGACATTTGTTATCAGACATTTTACTAAGAAGTCCCACAACATTCCATGAGAAAAAGTTGTAGCCAGGGGAGCATTGTTCACTAGCAACAGTGCTTCCTGAATTTTCCATTATATTGTTATTATCTAAAGTCAGTCATGGCCCTGTTGTAGTTTCTGACATCTCTCTGTCTCTCTGTCTCTCTCCCCCAGGCAAATCACCCACATCAACAGTCAGAATACCCTTTTTTTAAATTCTTCAGTTCTGCTTTCAGTTGATAGTATATATCAGAATTTGCACATACAAAGCTTATCTGTGTTCCTGAGCCATTCTGAAATTTTCTTTCTGCAAATATGATATATTGTTTCCCAGTTTCTAATTTTAGCTTTAACATGATCAGTGAATTAACAAATAAACTCAAGTGGTCAGATATTCAAAACTTTGCCCCAGGGTTAAATTAGCACTGCCCAGAGGCAAACATAGCAAGGACACAAAAGCCTGCTATAGTCAGAAGAAATAGCCTTGGGCAAACAGCTTCTGAATGCTATTTAACTTCTGACATTGACAGCATCAGCCAGATGGCTGCCACGCTCGGCCTGCTGTCAGATGTTCTTTAGACTTGTTAGAGTTTTCTATTATCTTATTTATGTGTTAAAGGTTATTTTTTTTAGCTATTTTTAATTTAGTTTAAGTGTTTAAAGTTGAAAGGAGTTTAAAGGACTTTGCAAAGCAATTTAACAGCTATATACCATATAATCTGCAGTTATTTCAATGTATTTGGAGACAATATTGAAGCAGGTTCCTGGATGTTTTTAGGGGACCTTCTGTTCTGTTCCAGACATGTCTGTGGTTGGTGGCTGGAGGTCAGATTTTGAGTGGAGTTTGTTATCCCTTCCTGGCGGTTCAGTTCGGTCTATTGGCCAGCCGACAAGGAGAGTTGGAATCTGTGGAAAGAAGACCCCGGAGAGAGGAGGCGAGTGAGGAACTGTCAGGAACTATCTGGCTACTATCTGCAACTGAAGAGTCCAGGACTTTGGCTGCTGTGGATTAGGGTGTACTTGGCTTTGAGAGGTGTGCTGGAGTTATTGGAGGTGTGGATTGAACTTTGGTGCAGTGAGCAGTTGGCCCGACCCATCGGGAGTGCTTGGTTATGGGATGCACAGCTACATGGGTGACCTCGGCCTGACCTTGCTGGGTAGCTTGAGGTCTGGGCCGTGTGTCCTCTAGTTTCTCCGGAGGGCTGACTGGTGGGTCAGTCCTGTGGAGTTTCATAGTGGGGGCCATGGCTCTTCAATCCTAGTCCCTGGTTGGGATTTTTGCTACCAGGCTCGTGTAGGAGTGGCATCGTTGACACCAGAGAAGATGATTTCATCAATTGTTTCTACTGGACACAGACAATTCATTTCTCACTTTCTGTTTTGTTTTGTATAACCCCCCTTATCGTGAGAGGGTTTGAGGAGTTGTTAAAAGCTTTGGGACATATATCTATTTAATCTTACAGGGAGTGAGAGTCGCTGTGGATCATTGGCCCCCGGTTGTGAGAGGACCTGGGGGGCTGAAGATGTTTTTTGTTTTCTTTTATTCATTCATTTTAGTCTGACTGTAGTCTGTGTTTTCCATGCTAAAGAATTCTCTGCATGAGAGGCCTGGTCTCCTTATTTCCCTTAAACTGTTTTTAGGTTTTCTTAAATTGTAATTTGATATAAGTGATTTAAGTGATTTAAGGGTTTTTGATTGGGTTGGATTGTTTTTTTTTTTCCTCTAGTGAAAGAAGAGGGAGATTCTTATTTATTTTAGGTTATTATTGGCTTTCTTTAGGATTTTGCTTAAGTTATTAGTAATAAGTTAGTGCTGTCTATGGTGCATTTAAATTTTGCTGACTGTTTAATAGGTTTTAATCTTTGACTGCATGTGTTGGGGCTGAGTCTCTGTGGCAGGTGCTATTCCCCTCCAGGCTGAGGGATCTGTGCCCCTTCAATAGCCCCCATTACAGCCCAAGGTTTATAGGTGTTGTTGGGCCTTGGGGATTGCATGGAGGAGGCAGAGGGGGAGGCGGGTACTGCAGCCGGGGGGAAGGAGTGGAGTGGGCGGATAGGGGTGGTGAGGTTAGGGAGCCACCCTGGGATGAAATGGGTCCAGGATAGGGGTTTATGATGACTGGTTCCCATACCTAAGGGCTCCACTGATGGTAGGCAAGTGGCCCGCTCCTCCCTGGCCCTCATCCAATTCAGGCGGTGTTATGCAATGCCAGGTCTATAAAGAACAAGACAGCAATTATTGCTGATCTTGTTGAGTCATCTGACCTGGCTTGCATCACTGAGACCTGGCTGGATGAAAATGCTGGCCCCATATTGGAGTCAGCTGTTCCCGCTGGTACTTAGTGATACACCACCCAAGATTGGATCAAGGGGGGATCTCTATCTGTTTTAGATCAGAATTGGACCTTGTAGAGGTTCCAGTGATGACCTCTAGATCCTTTGAGTGTATCATGGGAGCAGGTGTGGGTAGCAGAATCCTACTTGTCTACCGTCCACCCAGCGATGAGAAAGTTTTTCTGCAGGAAGTTGCAGATTTCATTGTCGACCTGGTGCTGGAACCCTCCAGGTAGTTGGTCCTGGGGGACTTCAATGCTTGGATCAACGATGAACTCTCACACTTTGGTCAAAACTTCCTCCAACTTATGAATGCATTGGGCTTCACACAGGTTGTTACCACTGCTACCCATATTCAGGGTCACTCACTGGATCTGGTGTTCACCTGGGGGATGGAGATCAAAGGACTGGTGGTGGAACCAGTAGGGTGGTCTGACCATCACTCTATAAGGTTCAATTTTACAGCCTCCCCATGAGACCAACCCCTTTGGAGATGGTCCAGTACCGCCCTCTGAGGGGTGTTACTCCTGAGGGTCTGATGGCAGTGCTGGACCTATCGAGTTGGCCTGTGGAGTGCTTGGAACCAGATGCCTTAATAGTGCACTATAATAATATTATGGTGCTGAAGGCTCTAGATTCCATGGCACCTGTCTGAGTTTGCGCCCTCTCCCTCTGCACCCAGTCCCCCTGGTTTGATGGGACACTGAGGGAGCTGAGGAGAGTGGAGTGAAGATTGGAACACTGTTGGTGGAAATCTGGCCTAGAAAGTGACAGGCTTAGATTGATTGCCCATTATTCAGACTATCAATCAGAAATCTCCCGTAAGAAGGCAGAGTTCTTGTCCAGGAAGATTGCTGCATTAAGGAATCGACCAGTTCAGATCTTCTGGACTGTGTATAGATTGTGCAATCCAGCTTGTCTGCAGGGCCAGAGATCTTTTTCACAATTGAAATGTCACAAGTTTGCTCGGTTCTTTGATGATAAGGTGTCAACGATCAGGTCGGATATCTGTAGAACGCATTCAAATGAGCATAGCAGAGATTGATGTGAGGTTACAGGCCCTCAGTCTGTCTGGACAGACTTCGACCTGCCAGCCATTATGGATATCATGAAGACTGTCCAGGGCTTGCAGCCAAATTGATGTAGTTTGGATCCTGGCCCTATGCGTCTCATTGTTGGTTGCGTGGATGTGATCGGACCAATCCTTACTGAGATAGTCTGGTGCTCATTTGACCAAGGGGTGTTTCCAGAGTCTCTGAAGAAGGCTGTTGTGACACCCCTTTTGAAGAAATCTTTTCTTGCCCCAGACAGTCTCACTAACTACAGACTGATCTCTAACCTGCCCTTTTTGGGTAGGGTTATTGAGAAAGTAGTCACGCTGCAGCTTTGATGACTTTCTTACCACCCATGAAATCTATGATCCTCTCCAGTACGGTTTCAGAAAGAGGCATAGTACTGAGACAGCATTGGTTCGGGTACTTAATGATCTCCTAATTGTGAGAGATCGGAGGAGCCATTCAATTCTGCTTCTCCTCGATCTTTCTGCTGCATTTGACACCATGGACCATGGGATACTGCTGGAGTGCCTGTGGCTGATCTGCGGAATGTCTGGGACAGTCGTCAGATGGTTTAATTCTTTCCTCGCGGGCAGAACTCAGAGGGCAGTATCAGGAATTTTTTCTTCTGCTCCCTTTGTGCTGCCCTGTGGGATGCCGCAGGGCTCTGTACTTTCTCCCATATTATTCATGGTGTATATGCTGCCATTGGGAGATGACATAAGGCATTATGGGCTGAGTTTTTACTGCTATGCAGATGATACTCAGCTCTATATGTCCTTTGTACCCAAACAGAATGATGCACTCACGGTCTTTAACAACTGCCTCACTGTGATTCAGGACTGGATGAGTGCTAACTGGTTGAGGCTGAATCTGGACAAGATTGAGGTGCTGGTGGTGGACCCTAGTCACCATGCAGAGAAGTTGACTCCTGGGTCTCCCTTTGGCCTTGCCCTAGGGGGTAACCAGTTGAGACCTTCTGAACAGGTGCAGAATCTGAGCGTAATACTTAATTGTGAGTTGATGCTTAAGACTCAGGTGTCAGCAGTTGTCAAGTCTTCTTTTTACCATCTGAGGAATATAGCCCAGATAAAGCACCTTGTTCCACATGATTACCTTCCTGTGTTGGTTCAAACCTTTGTTTACTCGTATCTAGATTACTGTATTGCTCTATATCTAGGGTTGCCAGGGTTAGACCTCCACCGTCTGCAGCTGAGCAGAACGCTGCAGCCAGGTTGTTGACTGGGCTACCTAGAACTTGCCATGTCACACCTGTTCTGAGTGAAATGCACTGGCTGCCGGTGCTTTGGAGGATTACCTTCAAGGTCACATTGCTGACCTATAAGACTCTACATGGACTGGGACCAGGCTACTTGCAAGATCTTCTTCGGCCCTACCGCCCCCTCTGCCCACCGCATTCCACTGACGAGGGACCGCTAGAGATTCCCGGGGTTTGTCTTCAATCTTCAGGGGTCAGAGCTTTTTCTTTTGTAGCCCCAACCCTGTGAAATTCTCTACCTCGTCGGATTAGAGAGTGCCCATCCACAGAGACATTTAAGGCTTCTCTGAAGAGCTTTCTGTTTGAATCGGCCAATGAATAAATTTATTTTGCTCTCTTTTCAACTGTTTTTATATTTTCACATTTTTATGTATTATTGATGTATGTTTTTGTCATGTATTTGTGCTTTGGTATCTGAAAAGCACAATATAAATAAACTGTGATTTGATTTGATTTGATTTTGATTTATATCATGCATATGAAGCCGGGCAAACTGGGATGGGAGTGCAGGGCAAACTTAGCCCTGGAATAAGACAGCTCTGAATATAGCAACCTGGAAGTGCAAACCACAACAGAAACACAGTACACAGCGATGTGAAGGTAGGTAGTGGTGAACTATGTGGCCAATGTGTGTGCCAGCAAATGCGTGGATCCAGTACAGCTGCAGGCAACAGCACATGTGAATGCACAGTGTGCAAAACTATATAATATTCCCTGAACCATTAGCGTGGTGCTAACACGTTTGCATGGGTTTAGCATGGAGCTAAGCTGTTTGCCTGGTTCAAACATGTTTGCCCGATGCTAAACTTTGCCATATTCAAAAGTGACATGCAAATGAGCCTACTTAGGTATTCTCAGGGCAAACATCCAGATTAGCATCTCATTATGTCCTGATTTGCATGCAGTTTGCCCAGCATTACTTCAGAGTCCCACAGCTCCACCTGTAGGTCAGTCTGGAAGTACAGGCGCTGGCTGAGCCCACCTGCAGCTCCACCTGTAGTTCATTCTGGCAGTTCATGATGATAGCTGCAGGCTACATGTATACAGTACAGCATAACATACTGTACCCCAGGGGACAACACAGCATTGGCACAGGTGGTGGTGGTGCTGCATGCAACTGTTACACTGTAGGTCATGCTACAGTGCACAGCAGACACTACAGTAGCAAGGGGGCCATTAGTGTGAGGGACACAGCAATGCCTATGGTGTATAGCACAGTGATGACCACTGCACTGTACACAGTGACAGGCCCAACTTGCAGGTGTTTACTGACAGTGGACATTACTGTTACACTGTTGTGTGACCCACAGATGCTTCACCTCTAGCATAGGATGCTCACAGTGACATATACATGGCCGGCTGTGTGTGCTGTGGCATTTGTACAGCTGTGCAGTACATGGCTGTGGGGGCACATATGATCAGACAGGCACACTGGTGTTGGGGTATTCCTAATACTGGCCCATGTGCATTGTGTGATGTGTCCCAGCCTTGTGGCAACACCTGGTCTATGGCACAGCCTGGCCACCGATACACCCTCCCCTCAACATCTTCCATGCCCACAGTGCTGCATGTGTGTGCTGGCATCTGTTGGTGTCCACAGAAGAGTGGTCTAAAGGTGTGTGCTGTATGGCCACACTGCCATGGTGTCCACTGGTGGCTGGGTCACCACTTACTGCATGGCATGGCTGGGACTGGTGGCAGATGATGGCATCATTGTAATGCCATCAGTGAGCAGCATGTTTCCTTTATGTCTGGCTTTATCTATGTGTCATATTTATTTGTTAGGGTCATGCAAAACCATGCAAAAGCCACGCAAACACTGCGCAAAGCCAAAATGTTGCACAAAGCTGATTGCCGAGGGTTAAGACTACCTTTTCCTGGGTGGTAATTTGCACCATGCTAAGTGTCATGCTAAGTCACACAAAACCACTTTGAGCAGCGCTAATCACTGAATATAGCATTGCGTCTGTATTGATGTTCAGTTTGCCCCTTGCATATATTATGATTTTGCCAGTGCTAATGCAGTTTGAGCGTGCTATTTGACCTCTTGAATATTGTGGACCCGCACTAATCCCATGCTAAACCTGTGCAAATGGATTGTGCCCAGTGCAAAGCTTTGAATATCTGGACCAAGATCTCTTAACTCTCTCCAGGGAATCTAACAACTCCAAATAAGGAAAGTTTGTGAGGTTCATCCTCTCTCTTGGGTGGTATTAGTGTCTTAAAATCCCATTTCAGAGTTAGGTTATTTGTAAAAATGTTTTGATCTAATATCAAGCATGGGGTATCCCCCCGACACTTGTGCAGTAATTGCTTTCCAAGTGACTGGTGCCCATAGGCCCAATTCTAACTGGTCCAATCTAGGGGATTCAGCCAGATTTCTTTTGCTAGGTTCATGTCAGGAACAAGGACATACACTGGTTTAGATTGACTATTATGGTCACTGCATCTCATGATCATTTTTCCTTTTTGCTTGGGAAATACCTAGTTCTGCTATTATTAGGTAGTCAATTAAATCTCCTAAGGATTCTGTGGCCTCAAAGTCTTTTTTTTAAAGCTGCCATCAATTCTTAGACACACTTCACTACCAGTGAGAGTACAAGTTTGTATCTCTTTGGCTTCTTCAAGGTTAGGGATATCAACCTTTTTCCCTATCTGTGGGATAGTTTCTTTTATTTTGTCCTTATGTATCGCATTGTTACCTAATTCTTCCCTGTGTTGCACTTTCTGCTTGAGTGGGTGAGCTGTCTGGGGTTCTTTTTTAGAAGGTTCAAACCCTCCCTTTATTTCTAGGTTCTTGCACTACCTCAAAGGTTTTTGGGCCCATAGAAGGACTTTGTGTTTTTTTTTTTGTTTCCCCCATTTTTTATTTTTATTTTGCTTCTGAGGACCCCTATGTCCTCCTAACTGTTTTGTATGGTTATCAGGGATGTGTATTGTTGTGAAGGACAGTTTTTCTGTTCACACTTGTTCTTTAAGGGTTTCTATTTTGTTGTCCAGCATTTGGATTTTAGGAAATATAGAGTTAATAAACCCCTCCATGCTATTGTTCAATTCTCTAATAGCTTTAAGCAGGGCAACGTTGACCATTATTGGTTGTGCCAATGCCTTAATTGTATATTTGGCATAATGGTATAATGGGCATAGGATTAATCACCCAATTCTATTTGTTCAAATTCCTTATCCAACTTTGGAAAAACTACAATGAGTGACCAAGCTAGGATTGAATACGTGTCCTTCTCCTCTATTATATCATGCCTATTTAGCTCAGAAAGTTGTCAGGAGATTTCTAGGGGTTAAAGAGTTCAAATGTTGTACCCTGAGAGTTATTAGGAGAGGTCACAGTTGAGTCTTTGTATTTTTCCTGTACAGGGGGATTGTGGTGTTCTGAATTCCCTGGTTCATTACTCTCTAATTTGTTTGGGAGAAAAGAGTTCTGTGATGTTTTTCTGAACAGTTTTTTGAGTTTACTCACTAGAGTCCAACTCTTTGCTTTTGGCCTTCTTTTTTTTCTTTTTGGGTATTGCCCCCAAAGGGAATTTATTAGTTTCAACTGCTCCCTCTTGTTTGTCAGGTATCACAGTCTCTATAGCACTACCATTTTCATTTTTAGTATATTTCTCCTTCTCCTTTTCAGTAACTGGCATTTTTTAATTTATCTTCATCACCTCTGCATAGGAAAATATGTCTTTTTTTCCCTGTTTTTATGTCAGTTGGAGTAGAGGTGGTGATATGCAATGGCTCATTAAATATGCTTCCATTTGACTTGTTCCCCTTTGCTATCAACATTTTCTCACTACTAGTATGCATAAATCAAGCAGTGCAATACAATGTAATAGAGTACAAAGCTCAGCTCCTGTTTCCAAATTGCAAGCCAAACCAAATAAATAGATAAGCTAATACAAAAGTGCAAGGAAGGGATTTGAAATTAGCTCAGAAGCCTTTTAAGGAATCTCCTCAGAAATCTTGTGCAAAGAATCTTGAGACCAGTTAGGTTACCACAACTCAGGAAAAGTGAGCTTAAAGAATGTGAGTAGCTTCTTAGTATAGACAGGTGTTGGACATTCAGAGGCAACAACCCAAGATAGTACAGTCCTTTTTCCACAATGAGTTCTGAAGATAGAATTTCCACTATATGGGAACAGAGAAGGGGGGAAAGAAAGTAAATGTTTTTGTTTGGTGTGGGTATACAATTGAGTTAAATTATACTAAGAAGAAAAAGTTACCAGTCTAATAAAAATGCCTGCGCTTACTTGCTTTAGGTCTTTTTAAACACATGGACTGGTGTCTGTGCTTCCTTAATTTCAGATCTCTGCTCTCAAAACCATTAAAATTTGCCAAAATAGTGTAAAAGTAGGAAGGTGTGTTCAATAAGAAAGACCCAAAAAAAAGGAAACAAAAAAGAATTTTAAAGTTGAAAGGTAAACACACCCACTTGGAAAAGGAAAAAAGAACTGAAAAAGGGGAAGGAGGAGGAGTAAGTGAATAACAAATGCAACAAAAGTGCTAAGAATATATATTATATGTAGCCAAACACCTTCCCAAACTCAGGCCAGATCTTCATTCTCAAGGGCACAGTTAATCCGATTCTGATTATATGTAGCTTATCTGTAGCTTTCACACAGGGAGGCTTGCTAGTTCTTCAATATGTAAGTAACACATGAGCAGAGCAGAGCAACTCAGATCGGCTCTGAGAAACGGCCTGGCATGAGAGCAAATATAGCGCTTTAGCCAGAAAGATGCCACACATGTGTTCTTAAACTTTTGGTCAGGTGCTTAGACCTGGCCAATAGGGACAGTTAGAAATAGATTCAGGAAGAAGGAGTGGGTTGGAGGGGATAGCAACTACGGGAAACTTGTAAAATCTATGGTAAAACCTCAGGGGGACCATGGGGATGGAAAAAACTTTGAAAAAGTCCAAAAAAAGTAAGAAGATATTTAGAAAGCAAAAACAGAGGAGATGGGAGTAGCTATAAAGAAGCTGTTGAGGAGGCCTTGGGGAATCTATGGGGAACTGCAGGTAAAGAATAAAACTCAAAAGAGGTCAAGAAAAATTTAAAAGAACAAAACAAAAGCACATAAAACTTCACTGGGAAGTGCTTAAAAGTTTACCCCTTTTAAACATAATGAACACTTTCTAAAATAAATAATACAGCTACAATAATTAAAAGACCAGGCAAAGCAGGCAAGCCAAGCACCAGTAAGGAGCATACAAAATACAAAATAAAGAATAAAAAAGCCTGCAGCCTTCATTGCAACTGAGAGAGTTCATACATGTAGCAGAGTCCCAGATCCAGTGTTTGGGGACTCGCTTGGGTTTTATCTGTTTTTTCCAGGTTTTGCTCAGCCCCCTGAAGGAGATAAGGTCATAGCCTATTGTAAAGAGACTATCAGAGTCACACAGTGCTGTAAACCAGCAGGCATACATCTACCATTTCTGTTTCAGCAGGTGTATAGGTTACTGTAAAGGTTCAAGGATTCAAGGGTTCAAGAGCTCTGCAGGAAAGTCCCCTTGAAAATTTCCCTTTTTCTTTCTTTCCACCAGTGTTGTGGGTGGCTCCTCCACCACTAGGACTCTGCTATGACACCACTGTAGTCAGCTTTACAAGTCTGTATGGAGAGCCTCTGACTGTTCCTCATGGTCTCCAATATTTTATTTATTTATTTGTAATATCGGAAAGACCTCTGAGCGTGAGCTCTTTTACAAAGGTTCCATGTCAGGGTGGACAATAAGACAAAACACAAATATAGTGGTTACAGGATTCAACTCATTAGGCATTAAAGAGCAGTTACATGAGAATTTGACAAATAGGAGGCAAAACAAAGCGGTTGTAAGAGGATACAGTCATATCTAATTTGTTACCCTGGGTAGCTCAACCCTGGAGACCACTAAAATCCATTGATAGACTATGGCTGAGAAAGTGGGTGTGGAAGGTTGAGATGGGCAATATCAAGAGTGTTAGAGGATTAATAGCTTACTTGGGCTCCTGGCTAGGCTGGGATGGGGGCAGGGTTTTCTAGGTTTCCATGCTGGGTGATACCTTGGGTGTAAGCTTGTCTTTCAAGTAGGGCCTGAGAAGCAGGTGCATTTTGAGCTAGAAATTAGGTGCTTTTTGAGGCCTGTTTTGAACTGGGGCAGGCTGATTGTTTGTAGTTTCAGTGGGAGTTCATTTAACCAAAGGGGGGCTTGGTAGGAGAAAGTACGCTGCCCAAGTGAGGTTCGCCGGAATGGGATGGACTGTGTTCCATTCTTCCTCCCTCTGGGGATATGGGATGAGAGAGAAGCCTCGAGGAGGATTCGTATGCAGGGTGGGTTTTTTCCTAGGAGTGTCTTCTTTCCCAGGAGAAAAGTTTGGTATTTGATCCTGTCTTTTAGATTAAGCCAGTTTGTACACTCATGCAGGGTGCAAGTATGAGTGTATCGATTTGCGCACAGGGTCAGGCTTATTTAGTGCAATTTGGACCCTGTTGAGTGCTGTATCAGTGGCAGCTCCATAGACCTCTAGCCCATAGTCTATCGTGGACAGTATGGAGCTGGAGACCAAGATTCGGAGTGCTTCCGGGGTGAGGGATTTCTTATGTCTATAGAGGACCCAGATCTTCATATTTACTGCTCTGACAAGGGAGTCTATATGGTTCGTATAAGTGAGAGAGTCATCAGTGGTGACCCCTAGGTACTTGAACAAGTGTACCTGCTCAATCTGCTTACCAGCGTTATTGGTGATTTCGAGGGGAGTGTGCCTGCATTTATTGTAGGAACTGGATTGTAGCATGGCCTTGGTTTTCTTGTAGTTCAGTAGCAGCTTTCACCTACAGAACCAGTCCTCGAATTTGTTGAAAGAGGTCTGTAGTTCTGTTTGTAGGGCAGCCTGGGAGGTGCTGCTGCTCAGCAGCATGGCTTCGTCTGCATACAGGATAAGTTTGGTGTCACAGGCCATGGGTAATTCGTTAACAAAGAGGCTGAAAAGCAAGGGTCCTAGAATTGATCCTTGAGGGACTCCTAGGAGTACATCTCTGGAGCTGGATAATGTCTGCCCAATTTTGACTCTCTGACTCCTGTGTGATAGGTAGTCATTGAACCAATTCAGAGTGTTTGGAGCCACACCCAGTCTTTGGAGCTGGAGTACTAGTAGAGGGTGGTTGATGGTGTTGAAGGCTTTGGTGAGGTCAATGAAGATGGACCCCACCAATTTGCCTTCATCCAGCTCCTTGTGCACATAGTCAGAGTATTCCAGCAGTGCAGTGGTGGTACTGTTTTTGCCTGAAACCATGTTGGTTTTGGCAGAGCTGATTGTACTTATTGAGATATTCTGTGCATATTCTGCAATAAATGCAGCTAACCCTGTTATTGTGTCTTGGGCACAGAAGCTTCTGTAAAAACACAAAATAAAACTAGGAGAAAGGCATCGGGAGGCCTCAGATACCATTCATAAAACAAGCTGCTAGGGTAAGGTACCGATATCATACCTGTTATAGAGAACAGAAATGCCTTTAACAGCCCTGCTGCACCTGTTCCTTCGAATTCCTCCACAGCAATGAGATGAACTACTGAGGTTCAACTCACTGGTGCCACCTCTGCTTCCTGTAAACCTCCATATGAGCATAAAGTATATACTTACCTAAATGTATAGCTGTTGACACTGAAAGGAAAAAAATAATGTCTGAAGAAATAAAAGCCTGATTGTTTTAAAGCGATGCAACAGTCATGTGATAAGTCCATCATGTAACCCTGGTGTGGGATATAAAAGGGGAGTGTTTTTTGTAGCAAAAGTCAGTTGTAAGTGAAGAGCTTAGCTGAGAGGTGCAGAGAGTTATGGTCTGGCCAGAAAGAAGGACCAAAGCTTTTTGAAATAACAGATGAAGAGGCCCTGAAAAGGCCTTGTGCTTTAAAAAGGTAATGGTATCTGTTAGAAGCAGTCCTAAGGCTCTAAACGTTTGCCCGCCATTTATAGAAGTTGCTTGATGAAAGACTATCACATGGTTAAAACAGCACCGATCATCCTGAAATAAATTCAGTTGTGGCCTGGACTGTTCATTTTTTCAATAAATACGATAAACGTACACTGTGCCAAAGGCATTGAACCTGACTTTTATTCCTGTCTGACTCTCTGAGACCCACAGCCTTGTGATGTAGCCCGTAGTGCAGGATCCTCCTACCACCACCTCTGCATGCTAATGCAAACACTCACACATACTGAATATCCTGCAGATGAAGGGTTGTAATTGGCTGATGAATCAGGCTGCTCTATGCAGCATAAATTTGGCTGGACACAGCAGGGTCCTGGCACATAGTGCACTACATTGAAGGAAACTAAGTGAGTTGCTTGACAAGGGGATTGAGTCATATTGGGTAAAATGAATGCCAATTAACTGGGGGTATGTAGGACAATGTAGGACTTGCTGCAGGTGGGGCAAGTTAGCATATGCAATGTACTACTCACTGTCCCAGAATAGTGCTGAGAGGTTATCCTGATCCACCAAGGCCCGTTGGACTAAACTCACTCTGGATGCATAATAACAGAGGTACTAGAGATCTATATGGGAATAGCACTAAGCAGACACACTGGTGCTCCACCCAAGACATTGACAGCAATGTGGAGGCTTCTATAAGCTGCCATTCCTCCCACAGAGAAGGGTAGAGTCAATTGTGAAATCTACCTGGGAGACTGGCTTGTCTTGCACCACCCCAGCAGAACCAGCTTCCATACAGTGTATTAGTAACCCAGGAAGACCACGCCCTACTGACCTGTCTGGGCACAGACTAATTTCCAAAGAGTCAGAGAAGAAGGGTAAACATATTCACTTAAGGAGGGTGTGCCAGTATCACTCTGTTTGTTCAGGCAGCCATTATTTCTATTTCACTTTTTCCTATTGTCTTCCTTAACTTCCTTGTATTCTTTTCCTTCTTATCAGGGTGGCCAACCTGATAGTCTCTAAACCTTTGCTTTTCTATCTCTTTTTGATATTATAAGAAAATCAGCCTGAACAATCCCCCTTTCATGGGAAATAATATTGTCTGTGATTAAATAAAGCAGTATGTTCCTCATTGTATTTCCTGTTGAAAGAGCCAATCTTATTATTGCTGCCATGCTTCTATATAAAGAATGGAAAGGGTAATGAAGTCTCGAAGTATTGTGTGCACCCTCGCACGTTCGCGAAGCCCTGCATGATAGTGGACTCGCTCATGCTGACACACAGCTCCTTGTGCGCATGATCACAGAGCAAACAATCCAAAGATAGAAAAAGAGTTAAATTAAAGATAGAAACCACTTGCTTCGGTTTCTGTGGGTTAGGCATGCTTAATACTGAGTGAAAGCATTGCAGACTTTAAAAGAACCACTTCAGGCAAACAAGAAAGTCTGAGGAAGCACTGATGGGGGAAGGGGAGTAACACCCAAAATTAAAGTAAATAAAAGAAAGTGAACACCCTGGTGAGTGGCGTAGGCAAGGAAAATGTCCCTTCTCCAGTATTGTTGAGCTATATAACCAGAAATGTGCCAAATGAAAGGAAATGGGAGAAATTGTCACTCACTGCAGAGTTAGCTCAAAGTGAAAGTTCTAAACGATGGCTGAAAGACCTCAGCTGCTCAGAATGTTGAAAACATTTGTACAAAAGTAAATGTATATAAAACTGTCAAGAAATGAAGGGCCATGATAATTTTGGGATTTTAAGACTGCCTATGGTGCCTAGTTAATTCTCTGCATAAATAATACTGTTATTTAAAAAGGGTTCAGAATATTATAAATACATGAATTATTTTACCTTTACAAAAATAAGCCAATAAAGGAGTGTGCCCTTATCTGCCTGATTTTTTAAAGAAAAATAACTCTAGATCCTATAAAACCTATGGAAAAGCATGTTGTTTAAAATAATTAAAGTAATAATCTCCCAGTCCTGCAGTAAAATGAAATAGGTCCTGCTATAGGGCTGGCTGCTCCTAAAGTGACAGGTTTGTAGACCCAGGAGAGAGTAATATCATGAGTAGGAGGAGCTAGGCTATGGCTCTGACATCATTATCCCTATAATTAAGCTTTTAACTCTCTGTTATCTAAATGTACTGCCTTGGATGATCATTTGTATAAATGCTAAAAAGAATTGTACATTGTTAAATGTTTTTAAACAATGCATGATGAATAGAGAGCCTCCAGACAACCTTTTTGTCTTAATTATGGTATCACCTGACTCATGAGGTCACCTCTGGTTGACTTAAAAAGTGTTCCTCTAGGGGGCTAGAGAGGAGTGGTGGTGAGCAGCTTTCTGATCAGAGAGAGAGAGAGAGAAAGTTCTCTGAGAGTATGCAGGTTTTTCACATTGTTCTAAGGAAAGGAGAAACAGCAGGAATTATTTTCTGTTATTATTTTATGCACAAGGGAAATCACAGAGTTTGGAACTGTCTGATTTTGAAAGCAATACAAGGGAAATCACAGAGTTTGGAACTCAGTGCTTTGGCTTCTCAGAATGAACTAGAAGGGGGACAAGATCAGATCTACAGTACAGTAGCTTCTTGTTGTTTTACATTGTTTCTTGTGGATTCTACTTGGTAGAAGGTTATTTCTTTTCTTTCTTACTACTAAGGGGCTAGCAGGGTATTGTTTGGGGCAGTTGGAATTTTGAAACCTGTTTTAGTAGCTATAAGTGGGCTCATTTGTTTGATTCACTGTGTGGCAGGCTGCATTTGTAGAGACCTATTTCTTCTGTTTTAAAACATAATTGGTGTGATTTAACTGGGTTTGTTTCTTTGAATTGGAGACATATATCTTCTAATTCCAAGCCTATTTTGATGTGTTGTTGGTGAAGCTGTTTGAATTGGAGTCCTGTTTCTTTGGGAAGCAAACTTATTTTGGGGGCTTTGAGTAGAATTGTGATTCATTGTTGCTGGCTTTAGTAGCTGCAAAGTTTGAGTGCAGAGTGGGGGAAGGGTGCTAATGGTCTGACCAGAGGCCTCAGCTACCTGATTGTTTCTGGAAGACTTGAGCTGGTGCCACCCTTGGTCCATTATTTCCTTTATATCAGGGGTTCTGACATCACTTCCTCAAACAGGCAAAGGATATGCACCTGTCATAGCAAAATCAGACATCCAGAAAAGGAACAGCAGCAAGTGAAGAGGTGACTGCTCTCTCAGTGGAAAGGAAGTAAATGCAAATCTAGGAGCTTTCATTATTACTTCTTCACATTGATATTGCATTTGGGAAAGGAGGAGTAGGAGTTTGAAGAAGGTTGTGCAATGGCTACTTAAAGTCTGTTTTTGAGTGTGGATAGGAAGGATAGGAATATAAAAAGCAGTTGCTCAAGATATCTAAACGTGTGCAACAAAGGAGGTAAGGAATAAAGAAAATGTTTTGCACTGATAGAGGAGGAGAGGGGAGACTTGGGGAGGTTGGCATCCTGCATCTGGAAGGGTGGGGGTCGCTGGTGGGCAACGACAGCAATGGGTAGGGTGGTAGGCTGCAACAACTCAGTGCACCAATCTTTCTAAAATTGCCTGAGTGTGGAAGGATGTTTAGTGTGCAACCACATAGAAAAACTTTGAAAGGAGATTGAGGGTCTGCAGGAGGAACTAAGACAAGCAAGGCAGATTGGGGTGGGTTTAGCCCAGTACTGGAGGGAGGAAAAAGGGGAGATGAGGGAGGGCGATTTAAGCCAACAGTGGTGAAGAGAGGGTCAGAAGAAGGGAAGCAAAGACAAAGGGGCCCAGGCCAGGAAGAACAATTGCCGGGGAAACCAGGTCAGGAGACAAAAGACAAATGGAAGGAGGAGATAGGGACTTGTGAGGAGAGGCGAAGAAGTGGCAAAAGTCATGGAGTGGAAAGGAGAGAACAGGTTACTATGAAGAGAGAGGGAGCGGGCATTTGTGAAGGGCCTTCAGAAAATAGTTGTGCACTGCTAGAGAGGAAGAAGGTAGAGGAAGGAAATGATGAAATTAGAGGAGTAATTGAAAAATGCCTGGACCAAACTGGAGCGGGGGGAGTTCTGCTGGGAGAATTGCAAAGGGGTAAAAGGGGGAAATAATGTGCAGGATCAAGAAGAGGGGCTGGAAATGAGAGAGAGAGATGAATGGAAGCAAGCAGGGAGTAAGAGGGGTGGAATTTTAATGCTGGGGGACTCAATACTAAGAGGAGTTAGGTGGGGTAGCAAGGGGGAGAGGCATAGTCGCATTTGGGTGGAGGCCATGCCAGGAATGACAGTGGAAAGGGTGGGACAGTGTGTTCTGAAATATGCTAGAAGGGGTAGGGACAAGCCTCATTTAATTATACATCTTGGGACAAACGACCTGGCTGACAAGACAGTAGCTACAGTCCAGAGGAGGTTTGAGGAACTAGCACAATTATGTGAGGGAGCAGGAAGATCAGTAACTTTTTCAGAGATACTTCCTGTGCCAAAGGCAAGCACAACAAGAAAGCTGAGAATAGAGGAATTTAATGGATGGCTAAGAACCTGGTGTTGTGCTAAAGGGTATGGGCTGTTGGGGGGTGGGAGGGACCTGGGAGGACAGTAGTCTCTATGCCAAGGACAGACTTCACTTGAGTGAGGAGGGAAAGAAAGTGTTGAAACAGAGGATGGAGGAGTACATAGGGGAAGTTGGGAATTTAAACTAGGAGTGGGGGGTGGCAGTTGGGGAAGAAATATCCAGAGACCACAGGTTGGGAAACCATATGAGCTTAACCCCCATAAACAGTGACAAAGGACAAATGGCAAGTACTGTTGGTGATGCTAGGAAAGGAGGGCAGGATGGGAGGGGGGAAAGGGTGGAAGGTGGTTACCCTTAATGCTAGGAGCCTTGGGGGAAAACTGCAGAGTTACAGGTTCTCATGGTAGAGGGAGAGGTGGACATTGCAGTCATCACGGAAACATGGGCCACACAATACAATGACTGGGACCTGTCTGTACCAGGGTACAGATTATTTTGTAGGGACAGAGTGATTGGGAAAGGAGGGGGGGTGGCACTATATGTGAAGGAAGGACTGAAGTGTGTAAGGGAGGAAGGGGAGAGGGTAGTATGGAGTCACTTTGGATGCAAATCCAGGATTCCAAGAATAGGATTCTTAGAATGGGAGTGGTGTACAGGCCACCGTCTCAGACGGAGGAGTTAGACAGGGAACCAGCTGGACAGATCAGGAGGACCTGCGAGAAGGGTAGTGTGGTGATTGTGGGGGACTTCAACATGCCAGGAGTGGACTGGAGCACCCCAACAACCAGGAACAGAAGGGAGCAGGTACTGCTGGATGCCTTCCAGGACAGCTTCCTGCTGCAATGGTCAGTGAACCAACCAGGTTAGGAAATACCCTTGACCTTGTGCTGGCAAATGGGGACTTTGTGAGAGAACTTACAGTGGAGGAACCACTGTCAGGGAGTGACCACCGCTCAGTATGGCTCACATTGGATATGGGCAAGGAAGGAGAGGAATCTGGCACAATAGTGCTGGACTTCAGGAGGGCTGACTTTGGGAGGATGGGGGAAGTGGTAAAAGGGTACCTGGCCAGAATTCAATCTAGCATGGACACTAACCAGAGGTGGGAGCTTATAAAGCTGGGGATAGTGGAGGCAACCAAAACCTGCTGCAAAGTCCAGATCAAGAAGGCTAGGGCTAAGAAACTGATCTGGTTGAGCAAGGAGGTCATGGAAAAGGTAAGGAGGAAAAGAGCTGCCTTTAGGAAGTACAAGAAAATAGGGAGGGGGAGGACAAGGAGGAGTACTTGACAGAATCAAAGGAGGTGACAAGGGCAGTAAGGGGAGCCAAAGCATCTATGGAACTCAGGCTGGCACAAGGCATTAAGAAGGGGGAGAAGGACGTTTTTAAGTACATCAGGGAGAAAAGGAGCTGTAAGGACCACATTGTAAGGATTAGGAAGGAAGGGGTTGGGTGGAAGCAGGGTGCGATAAGGTGGAAGTACTAAATGAATACATCTGCTCAGTATTTACTAAAGAGAAGAGGGGGTGACATCCAAGGTGGGAGAAATGGCAGAAGCAGGGGGGAAAGTGGTGACAGATGGGGAAATCATGGAGAGCAGAGTTCGAGAGGGTTTGAAGGCACTGAGGGTGGACAAGGCACCAGACCCAGATGGCATCCACCCCAGGGTACTGAAGGAGCTGGCAGAGGCCCTTGCAGGACCTTTGGCAGACCTATTTAATGCCTCACTACATTCGGGGTGTGTACCTGTGGATTGGAGGATGGCTCATGTGGTGCCCCTCCACAAGAGTGGCCCCAAGGATGAACTGGGAAACTACAGACCAGTGAGCCTCACATCCATCGTGGGTAAGCTAATGGAGATTATCCTGAAGGAGAGGTTGGTGGCCCTCCTAGAGGCCAAAGCACTTCAGGACAGCAGACAGCATGGCTTCATATGTGGCAGATCCTGCCAAACCAACCTGGTTGAGTTCTATGACTGGCTAACTAGGCAACTGGACAGAGGCCATGCAGTGGATGTCCTGTATCTGGACTTCAGTAAGGCATTCGACTCAGTGCCACATGGAAGGCTGGGAAGGAAGTTAGTAGGAACAGGGGTGGGTGCAAAGCTGGTGAGATGGGTAGGAAACTGGCTGCAGGGGAAGGCAACAGAGGGTAGTGATGGGTTGGGAGCTCTCACACCCAAGGGCAGTGATGAGCGGTGTTCCACAGGGCTCGATGTTGGGACCAGTGTTGTTTGGGATATTCATTGCAGACATATCATGGGACATCAAGAGCAAGATCAGTCTGTTTGCTGATGATACCAAGGTAGGCGCGGTGGTGGATGACCTAGGGGGATGGCAGGGGTTGCAGGATGATCTGGCAAAGCTTGAAACCTGGTCAGACACCTGGCAACTGGGCTTTAATGCCAAAAAGTGCAAGGTGCTGCATTTTGGGATGAAGAACCCAAGGAGGAGTTACCAGCTAGGGGGGAGTGCAGCTAGCCCAGACAGAGGAGGAGAAGGATCTGGGTGTGCTCATTACAGGGTCAATGAACAACTCGGCACAATGTAGAAGGCAGCTGCAAAGGCCAACAAAATGCTGGGTTGTATTGCAAGGGGTATATCCTCGAGGAGGGAGGAGGTGATTCTGCCACTGTATAGGTCATTAGTTAGACCACACCTGAGTACTGCGTGCAATACTGACTTCGTATCTGAAGAGGGACATTAAGTTACTGGAGGGTGCAGCGCAGGCGACAAAAGATGATCGAGGGCTGGGGACTTATCATACGAGAGGAGGTTGAAGGAGTTGAACATGTTCTCACTGGAGGAGAGGAGAGACAGGGGTGACATGATTGAAACCTTTAAATACATGAAAGGAATAAACAAGACGGGTACAGAGGGGCTGTTCAAAGTAAGGGAGGGGGAGGGCCACCAGGGGCCATGATATGAGACTGGAGCGAGGAAGGTTCAGGAGGGAGATGAGGAGACACTTTTTTACAGAGAGGGTGGTGGCTGGGTGGAATGCGTTACCTGCTGAAGTGGCATGCAGTAGAACAGTGGACTGCTTCAAATGAGGATGGGACAGGACAAGGGGGAGGGTTAATGAAGGGGAAGGGTGGAAGGGAGGGAGGGGCAGCTGCAGAATAAGTGGTGCTAGCTGCACATTCGAGCAGACTTGATAGACCTCTAGGCCTTTATCTGCTGGCAAATTTTGTATGTTCGTATGCTAACTGGAGCTGACAGTACAAACTATGACTGAGTCAAAGAAGAGATCTTACGCAGGTACAACATAAGTACAGAGATGTATAGGCAGTGGTTTTGCTTCCAGAAAATGGCCAGCTTGGACACACCAAGGGGAAACTTATGCTCACTTGAAGAACTATTGTGGCAAGTGGCTGCAGCCTACCACTAAGACTGTAGACCAAATAATGGAACTGATAATAATCAAGCAGTTTATCCAAGTACTACCAGTGGATGTCCAATTGTGGGTGAAGGAGCATAAATCCGAGACAGTTGAGGACACCATCAAGTTAGCAGAGGGCTACTTGGCAGCATGAAGCACTCGAGCCAGAGGTAGCCAGAGTAACCCAGGACCATCCAGCACACTGGTAAGACAACCTTTTAATGATTCTAATACCTAGAGACAATTCTATCGAAGGGAGAGAGGTGGGAAAATTCCATATGCTGAGATAATATGCCATGGTTGTCTCAGAAAAGAATGTATCGTGAGGAATTGCCTAAATAAAAGATCCAATCTAGAGCATCTTGCCCTAGCAAATTTTGGGTATGTGGCCCCTGTAGGTATTGGTGAACAACAGACATAGGGCCTGCTGGACTCAGGGAGTATACAGACTTTGATTAGAGCTGATTTAGCAACAGATATACCCACGAGTGATGCAGATACCACTGTTCGTTATGTCCACAGAGACATACATCGATACCCCACAGCATGTCTGAACATAACTGTTAATAAGGAAAGCCATGACATGCTGGTAGGCCTTGTTCCACATCTATCAGTACATGTAATTGTAGGGCAAGACTTTCCCCATTTTGATCTACTAATAAAACATCATAAGACTTATCCAGAAACTGTAAATGTGGTCACTAAGTCTCAGGCCAAAACACAGTTCTTACAGGAAGTCTTTCCTTTTGGTGAGGACTATTTCAAGACTGTCAGCAAGAAAAAAAAGTCCAGAAAGACCAAAAGAAGAGTAAAAGGGGCCTGGAAGGAAGTATAGCTGGCTGAGAGTCAATCTTATATTCCAAGGATTCATGTGCAAGACATTGTACAGGAACAAAAATGTGATATGTCTTCACAGCCTTTATTTTCACAGGTGGACAAGGTTGGACATCCTGGACAATCTTGATTTATAGTTATACCAAGATGTTGCGGCCTATTGTTTGACCTGCCCACAAAGCCAATTGGTAGCCAAGGAAGGAAAGAAAGAGTGGGTGCCCCTACAACCTATACCATATGTAACAACCCCATTTGGCAGGGTAGGACCATTATTGAAGAGTTCCAAGGGAAATCAACACATCTTAGTCATTTGTGACTATACAACTAGGTACCCTGAAGCAATACCAATGAAGACAGTCACTGCCCCTTGTATCGCAGAAGAACTAGCTAAAGTTTTCACCAGGATGGGAATACCCAAGGTTATCCTGACTGACCATGGTAGTAATTTTTCCTCCATTATGCTGCAAGAGTTATACAAATTGCTAGGAGTATCTGCTGTAAGAACCTCACCATACCATCCCCAAACTGATAGATTAGTGGAACGTTTTAATAAAACTATAAAATGTATGTTACAGAAGTTTGTGCAGGAGGAAGGCTGAAATTGGGATAAGTCTTTGCCCTATTTGCTATTTGCTTATAGAAAGGTGCCCCAGGCTACCATAAGGTTATCCCTCTTTACCATGTTATATGGATCTACCCCAGGGGTCCCTTGGATGTGGTCAAAGAACATTGGGAACAAGGGACTAATGCAGCTTGCAGGAACATTCTAGAATACATGACTGCATTGAGGAAAAGATTGTTAAAATATGTAACCATAGCACACCAGAATGTGGACCAGAATCAATTGAAGCAGAAAGAATTATATGATGTGGGTTTAAAAACCAAGACATGTGCACGGTGAAAAGGTGCTGTTGTTATTGCCTTCCACTGAAAATAAGTTGCTAATGCATTGGTAAGGTCCATATGTGGTTTTACACCAGGCAGGCACTGTTAACTATGCCATTGAAATGCCAGGGCATAGACCTGTAAAGAGAATTTACCAAGCCAATTTGTTAAGAAAGCAGGCCGAAAAACCAGAAACACTGGTGTTATTTATCCAGACTGATCCTGGAAGAGCAGAGTTAGATATAGCATACGAAAGGCTGAATAAATCCATTAAAGAAACTAAAATACATATCAACCGTGAATTGATCCTAGCACCGAGAACAGAGATTGATCATCTTTTAGAGTATTTTTCTAATACTTTACAAAGAACCCAGGGAAAGCAAAGGGAGTGGTACATGAGATCAGGGTCACCCAGACAAAACCAATCCATCATAAGCCATATAGATGACCTGAGAAAATCAAATCGAAGGTAGTGGCTGAAATAAAAAGGATGGAGCAAGCAGGGGTGATAGTTCCTTCATGTAGCCCTTGGTCATCCCCACTAGTAGTAGTACATAAAAAAGAAGGTGGCATCAGGCTATGCCTTGACTTTTGGAAGATCAGTGAAGTATCAGAATTTGATGGGTACCTGATGCCACACATCGATGATCTCCTAGACCAGATTAGGTATGCTAGATACATCAGCACCCTAGATTTAACAAAAGGGTATTAGCAAATTCCCTTAGCCCCTAAAACCCAAGAATGGACTGCTTTTTGTACCCCACTTGGCCTGTATCACTTCACCACAATGCCTTTTGGACTGCATGGAACTCCCGGCTACTTTCCAGTGGTACATGGACTATGTATTGAGACCTCACAAAGGTTACAGTGCTGCTTATTTGGATGATGTTGTCATCTATAGCCCTGATTGGGAGACCCACTTGATACACCTGAGTGCTGTGATCCAAGGTATCAAAGATGCTGGTCTTACCATTAATCCATCCAAATGTGCCATTGCCAAAACAGAAACTCGCTACCTGGTCTTCATTATTGGACATGGGAGGATTAAACCAGAGGTAGATAAAGTTAAAGCTGTAGCAAACAGTCTCATACCCACTACAAAGTGCCATGTCAGGTCCTCCCTTGGACTGGCTAGTTATTATAGATGCTTTATACCGGATTTCTCCACAACTGCTACCCCCTCACTGGCCTTACAAAAACCAATTCCCGAATAAAGTAAAATGGAGTCAAGCTTGTGGTGAGACATTTAAAAAGATCAAGGCCATTTTGTGTTCAGCCCCAGTGTTATGCAGCCCTGATTTTAATAAACCTTTTGAAATCCAAACTGATGCCTCTGACACAGCCATAGGGGCAGTACTGACCCAGCACAACCATGGAGAAGAACATCCCATACTGTTCCTCAGCAGAAAATTACATGAGAGGGAAAGAAAATATTCAATGGTGGAGAAAGAATGTTTAGCCATCAAATGGCAGTAGAGGCCCTTAAGTATTACTTATGGGGAAATGAGTTTACAGTGGTAACAGACCACAACCCATTATGTTGGCTGAATTTAATGAAAGATAAAAATGCACGCATTCTGCAGTGGTATTTATCTTTGCAACCATACAGGCTCACTGTGAAATATAGGGCTGGTTCATAAAGTCAGAATGTGGACTTCCTGTCACATTTTGGTGCTGATCAAGATGGTTCAATTGCACCAAAGATGAATGAAATAACCAAATGTGTAACACAAGGTGCCGAAATGGCACAACCTCAGGGAAATGATTGTCTTAAAAAATAGTATTGCATAGTCTGAGATGACTTATCCTTATACTGTTTATTAATAAGTGTCCCTGAGGGGAACTTCTGGAGAGGGCAGGCAGAAGTTCCAACCCCTACAAAGGGTGAACAGTCTTGAGGCAACACTGAATTAATTTGTTGCCTTCCTGTGTGGGGAGGAGAGTGCCAGTATCACTCCATTTATTCAGGCAACCATTATTTCTATTTCACTCTTTTCTATCATCTTCCTTAATTTCCTTGTATTCTTTTCCTTCTTATCAGGGTGGCCAATCTAATATTCTCTAAACCTTTGCTGTTCTATCTCTTTTTGATATTGAATGAAAATCAGCCTGAACAACCCCCCATTCATGGGAAGTAATATTGTTTGTGATTAAATAAAGCAGTATGTTCCCCATTGTATTTCCTGTTGAAAGAGCCCCTCTTATTGTTGTTGCCATGATTCTATATAAAGAATGAAAAGGGTAATGAAGTCTCAAAGTATTGTGCGCACTCTCACACATTTGCGAAGCCCTGCACAATAGGGCGCTCGCTCATGCTGATGCACAGCTCCTTGTGTGCATGAGCGCAAATAATCCAAAGAAAGAAAAAGAGTTAAATTAAACAAAGAAATTGCTTGCTTCTGTTTCTGTGGGTTAGGCAGTACTTACTACTGAATGATAGCATTGGGGACTTTAAAAGAGCTACTCAGGCAAACAAGAAAGTCAGAGGAAGCACTGGTGGGGGAAGGGGAGTGACACCCCAAATTAAAGTAAATGAAAGAAAGTGAATGTCCTGGTGAGCGGAGTAGGCAAGGAAAATGGCCCTTCTCCAGTTTTGTTGAGCTATATAAACATAAATGTGCCCAATGAAAGGAAATGGGAGAAAATTGTCACTTGCTGCAGAGTCAGCTCAAAGTGAAATTTCCAGCCGACTACTGAAAGATATAAGCCTCTCAGAATGTTGAAAACATTTGTACAAAAGGAAATGTGTATAAAACTGTCCAGAAATGAAGGGACATGATAATTTGGGGATTTTAAGGCTGCCTATGGTACCTCTGTATAACAAGTATTGCTATTAAAAAAGTGTTCAAAATGTTATAAATACATGAATTCTTTTACCTTTACAAAAATAAGCAAATAAAGGAGTGTGCCCTTATCTGCCTGATTTTCTTAAGAAAAAGAACTGTAGATCCCATAAAACTTATGGAAAAGCATGTTGTTTAAAATAATTAAAGTAATAATTACCCAGTCCTGCAGTAAAATGAAATAGGTCCTGCTATAGGGCTGGTAGCTCCAAAAGTGACAGGTTTTGTAGACCCAGGAGAGAATGATGTCATAAGTAGGAGGAGCTAAGCTATGGCTCTGACATCATTATCCCTATAATTCAGCTTTTAGCTCTCTGTTATCTAAATGTACTGCCTTGGATGATCATTTGTATAAATGTTCAAACAAATTGTACATTGTTAAATGATTTTAAACAGATGTATGATGAATAGAGAGTCTCCAGACAACCTTTTTGTCTTAATTATGGTATCTCCTGACTCATGAGGTCACCTCTGGTTGACTTAAAAAGTGTTCCTCTAGGGGGCTAGAGAGGAGTGGTGGTCAGCAGCTTTCTGATCACAGAAAGAGAAGCTTCTCTGAGAGTGTACAAGCTTTCCACATTGTTCTAAGGAAAGGAGAAACAGCAAGAATTATTTTATGTTATCCGAAGGAAAGAAGAATCATGTCCTGTGTTTTGAGGGTGAGAAAGATTAACACCATTTATTTTTTCTTTCTGTATATAAGTACTTTTTTCATTGGATTTCTTTCTGTTTTTCATTTTCTTTATTGAAACAAATGAAATTATCAATGCAGAATTATGCGTTTTTTATGCATCTTAACCTGGTTGTGAGATCTGTTATTGGAACCCACACTACCACAGAGAGTCATGCCAATGTGCAATAGACAGGTGACAGGGTGGGGGGGTTCAGGAGAGAAAGAGAGAGAAAGAGAGAGAGAGAGACACACTGGTGAGGACAGGTGGTGAGGGCATTGGGACTGCCCACAGTGCCTCCTAAAATACAAGCCTGGTCCCATCGAACATAGAGAGTGGGAGCATAGAGGGCAGATGGAGCCAGTATGAACAGGTGTAGGGAGCATACATATTTTCATTCCAGGCTGGGAGAGGACAGGAAATGTACCCCTTGATGCCGATAGGAGTGTGGGGACAATCTAGTGAAGTTTCTCTGCTTAAGGGTCCAATACAAGACTAAAACATAGTTCACTCTAGGTATGGCTCACAAACATTGTGAGCTATGCCCATAATTAGGAAGTTACGGGGCTTTTTAGGCCCACCTTACACCCCTCTCTAGGGACGAGAAAAGTTCTGTTTTCTATAGCTCAAGATATACAATAAATGTTGTCTGTATTGGGGGGGAGGGTTAGCTAATTGGCTAAAGGAATTGGATAAGACTGCCAGTTATGAGAAGGTTCAATTCACCACTAAGGGAAAACTGACAGAATTCACCCACATTTGGATCAGGAACATGACCTCAGAATTCTACAAAATTCTTATAGGGTACTACAGGCCTGCCTATTTGCACACTGCATCTGGGGAAGGGTAGCATGGAGGACAGCAGGCCTTACTGCACATACAGTATAAGCTGCCTTCTGTATTGCCACAAAATTATCTTGGGGACAACCTGAGTACTGCGAGCAAAGGCGATAGGCACCTTCAGGAACAGGAGAGGGGGACTACCCCCCAGATACAGACCGCATTTATTTGTATATCTTCAGCTATAGAACATTAGGGTTCTATTTCCATGGTGCCATGCCCTAGACAGGCAATGTATGGTCTGTTTCATATTTTGTATACATTTGGAGACTGCTTTTAGGTACTTAAAGAGTCACTATTGTCATTTGAAAGTTCATGTATTTGAACATTAGAACAATTGTCAAGATTTGTAGATTAAAAACTTGGAAATTCAATAAAAAAACTTTTATTACAAAACCAAAAAATACTTTCAGGGAATGGGGTGCATCCACTGATTGGTTTCAGTTAGGAACAATTCTAATATTTTCTGACCCATGCATGAGCCAGTTACATTCTTCATTACCAGCATGGCATGCTGACAAATACTAAGAATGTTGCTACCACCACAACAGGGCTTAGTATAATTTTCCCCCCTTCCAGCATCAAGTGTTACTCCAAGTAACTGTGCCCAGTGGGATGTAATTCACAGATAATAGCTACCAGCTCTCTGGCCACTGGTCCACATGTTCATACTAAGATATATGTATGGTGATACTGAATGTTGCAAAGAATGAATTACTATGTGTTACATAGTTCTATAAATTTCAGGAATGGAACGAGTGGAGAAATAGGTTTGTGATGGAATCTGCCATTTGGGACAGGCACACACCATGAACCTTCTGAATACAACATTCTCCACGAAACAGAATGATAATACGGCAATTGTAAGCATTTCAACAGTGGCTGCATTCAGTTCCCATGCAACTAGAGATGCAGCGAATTTAAATTCTGCCGGCTAAGTGAACGCGAAGTGGGCACTTTGCATTGCCCAAACCGCTACGTAGAGTGGGCAATGCAATGCAAAATGCTTACTTTGCCTTGTCATTACCACTTTGCATTAAGGTGGAATGGCAATGCGAAGTAAGGCAAAGTCATTGTTTTTAATGGACTCGCATTCCTCATTATGATTCTAAGTGATCCACTTGGTGTTTAAGATTTGGCCCGCCACACATCACATGCCTTACAGTACTGTAAGTCACATTCTCTTTAGCTAGGCAGGAAGAAAGTGAATCATACAAGCAGACACATTTACTTTTTCCTCTGCAGACAGAGAGAGAGAGGAGTGTGTTTTGTGACTGCTGATACTTTGAGATCAGAACGAGAAGGAGATTTAAACTTTGATTTAGTCCCAACAGCTTTTTTAAAAGCTACATTTTTTGTCTTTTCTGTCTGTACTCTTTTTTATTTAATTTGTTCTTTCTGTAAATTTTATTTTCTTACATAGAGGGACATCAATTGCAAATTATGTCCATGCTGGAACTGTTACTGGATCACCATGGGATCCCATATTAGTTTTTTTTTTTCTCACATCATGTGCCCCCCCTCACCTTCCTTGCTGTGTTATAAAATGTATTCCTCCACCATCCCCGACCCTTGTATGTAATTATGCCCTTTTTTGTTGTCTTCCATATGTATTCTAAGCAGTGGTAGTATACTGTGCTAAACTGCATGGGTGCAGTTTTCTTTCCAGTCTGTGTATGTACTGCAGACACTGCCCAACTCCCTGACTTAAAAACACTTATTAATGAGTACAATGGTGGGGCAGTGAAGCCTGGAGAGATACTACAAAACAGGCTTACAACATTCAAGTAACTAGTAAAAATATTAATGTTGTGATTCGTGTCGTGATCGTAAATTGTAATTTGTGACTTCATTTGTGACCTTGATGATGAAGAATGTGATTTGTATCACGAGTGACTTCTGATGATGGTCCTGACTTAAAAATGTATATTAATGAGTACAATGTTCATGCTGAATTATGCACCACACCTGTCCAGTACTCTGAAGGGAAGCCAAAGAAACAACTGTGACTTAAGTTAGAGATGGACATTGGACCCTAAAGATATGCAAATGCACAGACAGATTAAGATTGCTCTACACACTGAAGAGATGCAGATGCAAAGGCATAACACCTAACCAGTTCTCACCATCAGAAATTCAAATCTGGAAAAGAATATCTTTGCCGGTTGGGGCAGGCCGTGGGGGGGAGGGGGCAGTGTACTGCACTGCTGCAGTAAGAGTCACTAGTACTAGTACCAGTACCAGTAAAGATACCACAAAGAAGTACAAAAAATTATACAGCTGCAGTGGATAGCAGGGTCACATTGCTGAAATTATGTGGCACAATAAAAGGTGTTTGATTTGTTGAAACGCGTCACACACATACTCACACACACTAAGTAAAGCGTAGCAAATTGAAAACTTCAGTAATATAAACACATATTTTAAACAAACTAAAATTATGCACTGCTGCACCACAACAATCAGCAAAAACATGACAAGAATTATTGAAAATATTACTGTGTACATTAACACAGTTATACAAGAAAAATATCACCAAAACAGAAAGCACTGTCTTTTTCTTCAAGTCAATCTGCCTACACCACAGATACGCCCCTCCCCCAAAGCACACTTCCACTGTCTCTCAGTACACAGACTGAATGTTGTTGTTGCTGAATGCTGAATGTTAACTCTATTTTCTATTTTCAGCGTGCATTTAATATAACCATTTTGTTTTGCTTTTAGATCACATGCTGACGCAGTGCCTTGTTCTTGTTTTTGTTTTTTACAGACTGAATGTTGTACATTAACATTCAAAATACACACAGAAACAATAAACGCTTGATGATATGAGCACAGGAGGGTTTCCTATAATCGATGAACCAAAGTTTCAGCAAAAAAAAAGACTCAAAAAGGCTTTTTTAACAGCTTTTAGAAGGTTTGAATCACAGAGAGCTCTCAGAGCAGATTGTCTCTTACAGCTTCCTACACACACTACCCCAAACTGAGGCTATGCAGAACAATCTAGAACCCATGTGACCTGAAATCCCATGAATCACTGCAAAATTCACCTTTGGAGCTTAAAAACAAGGCGAAGTAAGGCGAAGTACATTGTTTTCAATGTACTTCATATGAAGGATTAGTGGAGTAGTGGTTTGGGAAGGTGGAAGTAACGCAAAGTCACTGTTTTCAGTGGACTTCGCATTACCCATTAATAACGCGAAGTACTCCACTTCGTGTTGTGGAGCACTCTGCAAATTCGCTTTCATTCTTCGTTCCACTTCGTGGAGTGAATTGGGGTCACTTCGCCCATCTCTACATGCAACAGCATGATTTTGTAGTTTTTTTTGTATGACCCTTAAGCATGTTATGCAGTGTAGGCTGCATCTTTTCGTGTGCTGGGCTAATAAACTGCTGAACTCTTCATGGTGGCATGGTTGGGGGAATATCATTTGACGCATTGGGATTCATGGATGCTGACTGAATGAAAGCAGTGATTTAGGGTGCTTTCTGGATGATTTGTTAGTTTGCTTTGGTGCCTCTGGGTGCTAGTACTCAACTCACTTCTGTTATTATGGCCACTACTGTGCAATCCCACAGATTCCTCCTTATTTTGGCAGTGGTCCTCTTCAGTCAACCCTGCCTCCACTAGGACTTTCCTGCCACTATGGGATGCCTCACCAAATGAAGATGGTAAGGGAAAGGGCCCCCTGCACTGGCTTCCCTTTGGTGCTGAATCCAGCATAACAGGTGTCTGGACTCGAGGAGTGTGTGTGTTGGCTACCAGCAAATAGGTGGCTCCCCTTTTCTCCTTGGCTAAATCACACTTGACACAGCTGGCAGATAGCAATTTTGTCATGAGCTGAGTCCAGTATGTAAACATTCTAAAGTAAGGATTTTGTAACCCTTGAGTTTACATGGTTGTGGTACTGGGAACAGTGGAGTGGTGGCAACTGGTGTTTTTGGTGATGATTTCTGCACTGCAACAGTGTGGTGTAATTGGCTCAACAGTCCTAACAGTAACAAAAGCTGGAGGATGGTGGGGGGAGGGAGCTCTGATGATTTCATTAAATAATTGTGGTCTGCACAGCACCACAGGTTCAGCAACATGACCCTAACTTTATACCGTTTACAGGCACCCATAGGGAGCTCAAATTCCCATCCCCATCCTAAACCAGGCTGCTAATCTCCTCCTGAGATCTGTTGTTCTACTCTTCCTCACTTTCTCCACCCTCTCTTTCCTTCTTATCATCCTTTCATGCAACAGTCAGATCTCCCTCTTCAAACTCTTTCTCACAGTCAAGCTCAACACTCTCATTAGGAAATAGGAACCTATCATCCAGATCAGGCTCAGTACCACCATCACCACCAGCAGTCATAGGGACAATACCAGCTTCCTCTTCAACCACTATTCCAGAGCCAGCATGAATGCTACAGATGTGCAGAGAAAAATTTGGCCATATTAATACCACCACTACTGCCACCAGCTTCTTCGTTGCTACTAGTACTACTGGTCCTGGAACATATGGATGAAGCTGCTGCAGAAATATTTTTTTTTAGGTGCAAAACCATTCTGAACCACAGAACCTACATACCTCTTGGCCACATGGTTGGCAACACACACTTAACTTGAGCATCTCTTTCCATTCATATTTAGAGTTTTGTACACTGCAGTAAAACTAAATACAGTACCAGCAGTACTGTAGCAATAATACAACTCACCAGAGGGATTAGCAGCATGATCTTAATCACAACAGAACAGTTTACTCTTTCTAAGATTTCATTTTTCCTATGTTCAAGATTTTTAGTGCTTGTGAAAGGTGCTGGATTGACAACACTGGAACCTGAAGTCCTCCATTTATCCACATGTCATATACAGCATGGGTTATCACAGTGCAGTCTTCCCTATACTGCCCCACCAATGTGCATCAGCTCTGACATGGAGGGACCTCTATGTAGGTGAGAGGGTAGTTCAGACTCCATACCCAATCAGTTCAGAAAGTTTAATGATCAAATCATAAGCCGTTACAAATAAAACTGATAAAAACAGAATTACAGAAATGTGTGTAAAATACAGACTTTATACAAAACATTCAAAAGATAAAAAGATTGCCATATTTAATTAAACAACATCATGTGGATCATCAAGAGAAAAAGCAGTAAAATAGAAGAATATGTCCTGATTTGTATTGCACTTAACTTATTGTATACTGTATTTACACATTTTTTGGAGAGTTGCTTTGGAAAACTCTGTGGCAACATCCTGCTGATGAATGTGTACTTCAGATTAGGATATCTGATAAGTATAGCATGCCTGTAATCCCAGATATCCCTATTATCAGGGACTGATTTGTTAAACAACACAGAAAAAGTAAATTGTCTAAAGGATAAGAACTATAAAGGCTGGGATCCTGTAGGGAAAAACACATACGTCATTTACCATTGATGTTATACTGCCTAGACAGAACTGCATGTATGCATCATAAGTATTTTATAATTTCCCTTATTAGTATTTCTGAAAAGGGGTTCATTAATGCTTTGAGTAGTATTTCACCTTCTTCCTGGTTCTGACTCCAGTAAAATGACAAACATTCCACTCTTACAGACTTGAGTTTTTTATGATACAGAAAAGTATGATTTATTGTATTTATTTATTTAGTTAGTAATTTACTCTTGGATTACACAATATCTTTGAGCACAGAGCAGCTCATTTACAAAGGTTCCATATCAGTTGGGAGGGGGTAACAAAAACAGACAATACGGGAAAACAGTTTGAGTTGCAACATACAGTAACATATCATAACACATAGTGTTTAACAGTAGGATACAGTTGCAAAAACATGAGGAGAAATCTGACTAAAGGATAGAGTGGTGAGGTAAATAAGGTGTTTGTCAATAGGGGGATAAGGTAGTAGCCAGAGGCATTGTCAAAGTTGTGAAAGAGGTAGGTAGAGATAGGGACGGATAAAGGGGAAAAGGGAAAATGACAGCACATGGGGTAGGGTGGGGGACACAGAGGGGAAAGGGGAGTGTAGAAGGTGGAATTGAGGCAGTCAAAGTCCTTGGCAATGCAGCAAAAGGTGTAGTGAGGGGTAAAAGGAGAGGCAATAATAAGATTATTTGTGGCATTCACAAGCACTTTCCTTTATAATGTGCTGGTGAAGCAAATGCTTAAACTGGGTAAGATGAGATAGGTTAGTCAGTTCACAGCCCAGACCATTGAACCAGCTAGGGGCTCTGTAGAGGAAGGATCACTGACACTGAGCAGTCCAGAGTCTTGGGATGAGGAAATGCTCAGTTTCGGAGGTTCGAGTGTGACAAGTCTTGAGAGATTTAGTTAAGAGGCAGTCAATGTCCATTGGCAGGACTCTGAATAGCACCTTTTTGGCAAGTAGGCACGGTTGGTACTTGATCCTATGACTTAGTTGGAGCTATCCAGTCTGAGCAGAGAGATCACATGTGTGGGTGAGGTGAGCAGTACCAGTGATTAGTCTACAGGCTTTGTTTAAGGCAATATTCAGCCTGTTGATTGATGTAGCTGAGGCAGCTCTGTATGTTACCAAGCTGTAATCAATGGCGGACAGTACCAAGCTGTAAATAACAAGCTTGAGTGCTTCTGGGGATAGACTCCTTCTGTGCCTATATAGTAGACCTATTTTTGCATTTAACATTCTTAGCAACATTCTCGATGTGTGGTACATAGGTGAGGTGACAGTCCAAGGTTGCCCCAAGGTATTTGAAATGTTAAATTTGTTCAAGAGGGGCTCCTAGGCTATTTTTGACTGTCAGAGCATGTGATTTGTACTTATGGTGAGAGTATGAAGACAGCAGAACTTTAATTTTTTTGTAGTTTAATACAAGTTTGTGTGACTGGAACCATTTTTCAACTTCCAAGAAACCATGCTGTGGGTTTCCATCAAGCACAGTGGGACCCGAGTGGCTTGCAAAGATGACAGCATAATCTGCATATAAGAGAGTACATAATTGACAGGCATTTGGTAAATTGTTCCGGAAGATATTGAAAAGGAGAGGACCCAGAATGGACCCTTGGGCAGGCCTGATCTGATGACCTGCTGTTCGAGACGGTATTACATACAAACATATGAAGAAGCCAGCAGAAGAATGCCATTTGGTCTATGAAGTCTGCTCATATTGTAGGGTCCACAGCTTGAGCTAACCTACCCCCACCCCCAAAATAAGTACAGCAAGTTTCCCTTAGCTGTCCACTCCACACCCAATCTCGTCATTGACCAGGTGCAGTCCTATAAATATCTTGGTATAACCTTTGACCCTGCACTTTCATTCCACGGACATATATCTGCCCTAAATTCTGTTGCCAACTCACGGCTAGGCATTCTTTACCGGCACAAGAAATGCCTCCCTCCTGTGCACAATATTTCCTGCTCTGTGTGCATGATGTTTAGGCTTTTCAGAATTGTGCCCCTGAACAACATCTTTATGTAAGGCACTGTCAATGTGAACCCCCGCTGTTTGTTAAAAATTACCTAAACTAGCTCCCTCACAGGAGGGGCGCTTTAAGATGCTTTATTCATTCACCCTGTCACCTCACTCCACTTCAAGTATGTGTGAAGGACACTCCTAGGCTGATAGCCTTTGAACAGCTCTTTCAAACAAAATGTCAGGCTTAGAATATAGGCAGTCTAGACATATCATAATCCGAACAAATCCTGTGTTAAATCAAGGAAGCAGTCATTTCATGGCGCATTGAGACAGGAAGTGATGTCACTGCTTGGCAAGCTGTATGTTGCTCAGCATGGCTTCCCAACTGTGATATGACTTCCTGTTAAAAAAAAGCAAGAGAGTGATCTCGCTGGGGTAAAATCAATATCATCAAAATGAATGTTTTCTCGCGACTATTTTACCAATTAAACCTATCGAACACCTGGTTACCGTTGACATGGTTTAAAAAGATGTATCAGATGTTCTCAGCTTTCATTTGGTCTGATAAGAAACTCCGGATAGCCTATGACAAGCTTTCAGTGCCGAAATTGAAGGGAGGACTGCGCCTACCACAATTAGGACTTTACTACTCGGCTAGTCATGCAAATAAGTACCTGCAAGGCTAAGGGTGGACCATCTCCAATCGCCGCAGTCCTTCATGCCTATATGGCTCAAAATAGAGAGTATCTTAATACAAACCCATGGGCTATCCCCTGTTGCATTACTACATATTAACTTAAAATCTCTGCCTTCGGCACTTTAAAATACTCCCATTGCATTATCTATTCATATCCACTCCCAGTTCTGTTCGTTCCTAAAATATAAGCACACCATGGACCCATCTCAACCTTGGTGGGGTAACCCTAACCTTACAATTGATGGCAAGCCACTTCAATTGAGATGGATCCCAGCTAGGGGATTGCCTCTCTCTTTCTTTCTGAAGACTGATGGCTCGTGGTTAACTTCACCTGAAATCCTTAACAAATCTCAAGCTCCGAACTCTGCGATTTTTAAAATATTTTAATTGCCAAAGGATTTTATTATTAAGTGACGTAATGTCCCACCAGCACTCCCAAACCCATCCTTGTCATGCTTAATTCCCCAGGTGGTCCTCTCTCATACTGTTTCTAGACTGTATGAGATAATCCACAATTGGAAATGGCCCGACTGCCTTGGTCCAACTTCTTACTGGTCCCCGCTTTTTCCCAATCAAGACTTTCATTGGACCTCTCTATGGAAGAGCTGTCACAAGTTTGTTATGCAAGACAGGCTTCGATTAATACAATTTAAAATTCTGCATAACCTTTATTATTCGCCTCAGAGGATGGCTAAATTGGGTCTGCTCCCTTCACCCACATGTACCAGATGCCTGCAGAGTGAGGGTAACCTACTGCTTATCTTTTGGGCATGCCCCAAGATAGTCCCCCTCTGGACTATCATTAAACAGAAGGCTGACCCCCTCTTGGGTTTATCGGATCTATTTACAGCTGAAATCTGTATTTTGGGGGATCTTTCCTCGGTTATTGTTACCAACAGAAAATATCATATAACCCTCATTGCTATGTCAGTTAAAAGACTGGTTTTGAGGCACTGGAAAGATACAGCTGAAATTTCTTACAGTGAATGGTTACAGGAATTGTTGGCCAATCTTCACCTGGAGAAGACAATTGCTAGTTTACCTAATCAATCTCAAAAGTTTCTCAAGAAATGGGGTCCTCTCGTTACTCTGTACTCTCTTCAGAAGCCATAAAGATCTCGCATCTTTTTATAGACAGCTTTATATCAGATAGATGTGCTCTGTGTGAAGGGGGGTTAGGGTGGTTGGAGGGGGGAGAGTTGATCTATTCCCTATTTATGTATTATTGTATAATTGATACACAAATGTAACAGTAGATCTTCTCTCTGTAATTGTGTAATAATGAATAAACTTTGAATTGAAAAAAAAAAAAAGATATGCCTCCCTCCTGATGCCCTCCGCCTGGCTGTCACCTCCTCTGTCATGTCTCTCATTGACTATGGCCTTCCGGTCTATGGCTCAGCAGATCAGACTGCCCTCAACAAGGTTCTCCTCACAGTTAATAAGGCCTGCAGACTTATCACTGGTGCTCCCAGACTCACTCACACATGTGAGTTGTACACCCTGGCTACCCTACTCAACCTGGAAGAGCGACTCATGTATCAGACATGCCAGGTCACCTTTAAAGCCCTGCGTGGCCTATCCCCCATAGGCCTATCCAACTCCATTCACCGTACTGTACCGACCCTGATCACGTGCAGCTCGTCAAGAGCTACCCTAGTTATTCCGAGAGCCAGGACCTCTCAAGGTCAGAGGGCATTCCCCTACCGTGCGCCCCACTGGTATAACTCCCCCTCCCTGCCAGTGTCTCAAACTCACTAACCTTAGCTTGCTTTAAGCCCAGGCTCAGAAACTTCCTGCTTAGCTCTCGCAAATGCAACTGCCGCTAGCCTAGTGTAAAAAATAAATAAATAAATATATACTCTGTTTGACAATGCTCACTGAGCTCCCCCTTCCTTTCCCTACTAATTCCTCCTCCCCTATCTCCCTCCCTTCTACTCCCACCAGCTCTCCCCCGACCATAAGTTTTGCACCTTTTGTTATCTTTTGCTTCGTTGGAGATTGTATTCTATTGTAACAAAATTGTAATTGAACTGTAACTTTTTTGTTTGTAGGTACTGTGTCCCTTGTACTACTGTTTTGATGTCCTCTTTGTGATGAGGTACCTTTGTAAATGAGCCTCTGGCTCAAAGGTTTCTAAACTGATGTTTAACTAAATAAATAAATAAATAATGTCCCCGCCCTCCCTCCACTCCTCCCATCCTCCTAGCCATGATTCTTACCTTCCCCCATTTCTATCCCAGCCTGTCTTAATGCTGCCCACTGTCTTCAATGAGTTGACCTCTTCCAGCAGTGCATTCCAAGTGTCCACCACCATCTCTGTGAAGAAGTGCTTCCTGACCTCCCTCCTAAACCTCCCACCCTCCAGCTTAAGACTGTGCCCCCTTGTGATATGGTTACCACTCAGCTTAAAGAAAATGTCCTTATCAACCTTATTTATCCCTTTCAAGTGCTTGAATGTCCCAATCATGTCCCCTCTCTCTCTCCTGTCTTCCAGGGAGTACATATTCAGTGTCCTCAACCTCTCCTCATATGCCTTGCCCTGCTGGCTGGCTATCATCTTTGTAGCCCTCCTCTGGACCTTCTTCAGCAGGTTAATGTCCTTTTTGAGATGTGGGCACCAGTACTGATGTTTATACTCTGGATATGGCCTTACCAGTGACCTCTACAAGGGCAGTATAACCTTCTCTCTCTCCTACTACTGATCCCCTAACTATGAATCCCAACATCTTGTTTGCTTTTGCTGCTGCTTTCTTACACTGCGTGGCCTGCTTCAGGTCACTAGTAATCATCAATCCCAGGTCCTTCTACTCCTCTGATGCAGATACTGGGACTCCACCCAGCTAATACTCTGTCCTAGGATTCTTGGCTCCCATATGCATAACCTTGCATTTCTTGGCATTGAAGCCAAGCTGCCAGATCCTGGAACACATCCCTAGCTTTTTCAGATCTTCCTGTAGGTCCTGTATCCCTTCAGTTGTGTCCACTCTCCCACAGAGTTTGGTGTCATCTGCAAATAAGCACATTTTGCCTTTAATGCCTTAACCAATGTCATTGATGAAGACATTGAACAACACCAGCCCCAGCACTGAGCCCTGTGGGACCCCACTGGTTACCTCTCTGGTGCCAGATAACTCTCCCCCACCACCACCCTCTGGGTTCTGTCCCTCAGTCATTTTTCCACCCATCTGGCCATCTTTTCCCCAACTCCAAGATCCACCAACTTCCTGATCAACCTTTTGTGGGGGCGCAGAGCCAAAGGCCTTGCTGAAATCAAGATAGAGGATGTCTACTGCTTGGCCCCTGCCTACTGTCTTAGTGACACAGACAAAGAAGTCAATAAGATTTATTTGACACGATCCCCCCCCATGAACCTATGTTGCCTCTCATCCTGGAGACCATGATCCTCTAGATATTCCACCAACCTTTCCTTTAGTATGGTCTCCACAAGCTTGCCCACAATGGAGGTCAGACTGACTGGTCTGTAATTCCCCGGATCATCCTTGGGACCGCTTTTGTGAAGAGGCACTACATGTGCTGTTCTCCAGTCCTGCGGTACCATGCCTGACTCTAGGGAACTATTAAATAGGCCGGCTAGTGGCCCTGACAGCTCCTCAGCCAGTTCCTTCAGTACCTTTGTATCTACTCTGTCTGGGCCTGGTGATTTTTCCAGGGGTAAACATATTAGATGACCTTAAGGTTAGCAAGCAATGTGAGAAGGCAGTAGGGAGGGCTGGGGGTATACTGGGATGAATAGGGAGAGGCATCACCAGCAGAAAACAGGAAGTTGTTATCCCTCTATACAGACAGTTGGTGAGACCCCATCTAGAGTACTCGCCCAGTTCTGGAGACCCCATCTCCGCAGGGACATAGACAGGATAGAGGCAGTCCAGAGGAGGGCAACTAAAATGGTGCAGGGTCTGCAAGAGAAGTCATACAAGGAGAGAGACTAAAGGAGCTTAATATGTATACCCTTGAGGAAAGGAGGGAGAGGGAGGACATAATAGAAACGTTTACGTACCTCAGTGGAATCAACAAAGTCCAAGAAGGTAACATCTTTCAGAAAAAGAGATGTGTAAGTACAAGTGGACACAATTTAAAGATTGGGGGGTGATTCAGGGGCAATGCAAGGAAGTATTTTTTCACAGAGAGGGTGGCGGATACATGGAACAGCCTTCCTGAAGAGGTTGTGGGGTCTAAAACTGTGGGAGAATTCAAGAATACATGGGGCAGACATAAGGCAATTCTTTTGGGGGGGTTAAAAGGAATAGGCTGTTGGTTAACTAGGATCTGCAGCTTCTCCTGCAGGTAGAGAAATAGGCAGACTAGGCTGGCCAAGCAGTCCTTATCTGATGTCAAAGTCTATGTTTCTATATTTCAATGCCAGCAAACCCTCCCTCACTCTGTCCTCCTCTATCACTACATCTGTGTTCCCCTCCCCCCACTCCTCTTTTCCCTCCTGAAAGCACTGGTCAGTCCTTCTCCCTGGTGAAGACAGAACAGAAGTATTCATTTAGTATCTCTGCTTTTCCTCCATTATCCTCCACTCACTCCACCCCTTTCTTAAGCCTAACAATCCTTTTCTTCTTGTCCCTTTTCTCACTTATATAGTGAAAGAAAGCCTTCTCCTCTTCCTAATTCCTTCAGCTATTTGCAGCTCCTTCTGTGTCTTTGCTCGCTGGACTTCCTTTCTTGCCTCACTATCCAACCTTAGGTAATTTTCCCTATCCACCTCTCTCTTGGTCTTCCTGATTTTTTTGTAGGCTAACCTCTTTTCCCTTACTGCCTTGGCAACCACAGAACTGAACCAGCTGGGCCCTTTGGCCCTTGTGTTCTTCCCCCTGAGCCTAACACACTCATCTCTGGCAACCAGTATTTCTTCCTTAATGTTGGACCACTTTTGGTCCACCCCCATATCGACTCTGATGCTCACCAGATGGCTTCTTAGAACTTCATCCATTTTCTTGAAGTCTGCCTCCCTGAAATCCAATATTTTGGTCTTAGGATGCTTTTCCTGCCCATATCCAAATGCAACCACACTGTGCAATGACAACTTACACCCAGTGGCTCCCTGACCATTATTTTCTGTACATGCTCCCAATTTGTGAGCACCAGATCAAGAATTGCCTCAGCTTTTGTTGGTTCAATGATGCCCTCAGTCAGGAACCCACTCTGACATCCTTCCAGGATCACCTGACTTAGCACATGCTGTGGATGGTATGCTCCAGTCTACCTTGTGCAGGTTGAAGTCCCCCACAATCACCACCTCTCCCTTTCCCACAGCTTCCAATATTTTTGAGATAAGCTCCCTGTCTCTCTCCTCATCTTGACTGGGTGGTCTGTAAACCACCCCCAACCTCACCTTTCTCCCTCTATTGGACCTAAACTGAGCCCATAATGTCCCCACCTTCCCTTCCTCTGACTCCTCCCTCATGCAAGTTATTCTCTTCCTGATATAAACTGCCACCCCTCCCCTCTTCTCGACCACTCTGTCCCTCCTGTATAGTTTATATCCAGGGATAGCAAGGTCCCAGTCATGGTGTGATGCTGCCCAAGTCTCGGTTGCTGCAGCCATGTCCACCCTCCTGTCTGCCAACAGTGCCTGCAGATCTTGTTTCCAAGATTCTGTGCATTCAGAGACACCACCCTCCACCTAGAGTCTGACCTTCCTTCTCTTTACTCTTTTCTTCTATTCACATTTATCCCCTCTGTGTGCACTTCTCCACATACCCTTGTTATGTGTTCCTCACCCCTCCACCCTTTGCTAACTGTGTATTTGCCACTTCCACCTCCTCCCTCCAGACCTCTTCCATCACTGTGAGGGGGTTCACTGACCATCTCCTCTCAGAGTCTGTGGGCCTACTCACCCACTGCCCCCCCTCAATAGGTTAAATTAAGTGTAGTGGCTATATATTCACCCAGTTTGTCCCCGAGTACCCTAGAACCCTCCCTACTGAGGTATAGCCTGTCTGGTGAAAAGAGTGCTTTGTTTGACCAAGTCTCCTCCCAGTCCCCAATACAGATGAACCTCTCTTCCCTGCACCATTTCCTCAGCCAGTCATTAAAATTCTCTATTCTTCCTTTCCTAGCTGAGCTGGCCCTTGGTACTGATATTACCTCTGAGAAGGCCAGTGAACTTCCTTTCTTCCTCCTGGCAGATATTCCCTAACTCCTTGAACCTACTTTGCACTATCTCAACCTCCTCCCCAGCTAGGTTGTTGGTTCCCAAATGTGTAAATAAATTATATATTGGACATCTTCACATGCTGGTACCTATCAGCAAGGTAGCTACAGAACCACTTCAGTGCATTAGTTGAGAGACCAATGTCAGTGAGCTGACCAAGAAGGAGTTGATGATTCATGGTGTCAAAGGCCTTTGTTAAATCTATGAAAGCCACTCCTACCAGACTGCATTTGTAGAAAGATTGTTGAATGAAGCTGGTAAATTCTAACAGAGCTGTGGTTGTGCTGTGTCTTTTTCTAAAACCATGCTGTTGAGGGAATTGTATGGAGTAGCTATCAAGGTAATCCACAAGTTGGTCGGCTACTATACATTCCAACACCTTTGATATTGGGGGAAGGATTGATATTGGCCTTTAGTTGCTATGCTGAGTATGGTCACCAGATGTATGCACTGGGGTAACCAGGGTGGTTTTCCATACTTCAGAGAACTGTGATAGAGTGAGGAAGAGGTTAAGTATCACGGTTATAGGCAGGAGTATTTCCTCTAGGGTAAGTGCGATGAGTTTTAAGTCAAGAGATTCCCAACTATGCCTAGATTTCCCCAAAACATTAGTTAGAAGTTTTCTGATCTGGGCAGCTGAAACCCTCTCAAAGTAGAATGGAGAGTGTTCAGGTCTTTTGTCTTCAGAGCACCTAGCCATCGTTGTAGAGGTATCATCAAAGAAGTCTTTTGGATAGATTAGTGAAAGCATTATAAAAAGTATTCGCAAATGAAAGCGGGTCAATGATGGGAGCACCGTCTAGGTTTAGCATTGTCTTGAATGCCTTCAATTCTTTGCCAGTGATATCATTTCATGTTCAACCAGAATTTCCTACTGTCACCCCATGAGTTTGACAGCAGTTCTCTGTGGTGCTGACTTTTCGCCTGCTGAATTCCCCACATCAGGCATTTCTTGCCGCTTTATAAGCCTGTAGATCCTGCTGTTTACCGAATGCTTGTGCTCGGTGCCATAGATGGTCCCATTGTTTTATACTATTTTATGAGTTCAGGCAAGATCCAGGAATTACTTGTTTCATGTACCTTCATTTTTTTAAAGGGGGCATGTATATCACATGCCCTGTAGAAGACCATAATGAAGTGCTCCAGCGCTGTATTAATCTCATCAACAGAGTCCAGTAGGGACCAGTCTTGTGAATGGAGTTGGTGCTTTAAAAGGTCCAGATACCCACACTTTAGCATTCTGTTGTAGATAGTTAGGGGTGGGGCAACATGGAATTTGTTTTACCAGCTACAGGCGATAGGGAAGTGGTCACTAATGGAGTCGGAGTGAAGTATTACACTGGAGACGCTATAATGGTGATTTGAAATAATCCAGTCAATGGTGATATTAGTCCTACTTTTATAATTTATTCTGGTAGTTGAGCTGATGAGTTGAGTGAAGTGTAATGCCACTAAGGTGTCCTTTACAGCCCCATTGGCTGGTGACACCCAGTTAATATTAAAGTCGCCCATTATAATCATCTCAGTGAGGTACTTTTGTGCACAGAGATAATCCAGAGCACTGTGAAGACCAGAGTTTGGGTCTTTACGGGGTATGTAGACACAGAGTACAGTAAAGGGTTTGTGATGTGCCCCCAGCAGCACTTTTACTGCTAGTGCTTGGGCAGGGCATCTGAGGCCAATCCCTGCAAGGCCAGCCCTTTAATGGAGTTTTTTAAATATACAGCACAGCCATCACCACATTTGGAAGATCTTTCCAGCCTAAAAATTGTATATCCTGGTAGGGCAATCGCTGCATCCAGAATTTGGAGGGACAGCCAGGTTTCAACAATGGATAGTATGTCAGGGTTGTGCTGTGACACCCATACTTTGAAGATGTCAATTTTATTTAGGAGACTACAGATGTTGATTGTGGCCAGGTTAATGGAGCAATGTTTAGGAAGATCATTGGTTAGAGTTTTGCTCATTACCCCGGATTGGGATGGATATTGTCCAATAGCATTAGTAGCATGAGGACTATCCTAATGAGGTACATCCACTGTAGTTTGATTAAGTGCCTAGTATACATTCTGAAACAGTGCCATTGTTTCTTATTCCTTCTTAGAGCAAGGATGATGCAGAGATCCAGGTGGATATAGTTATAGACATGCTTGCTATTGTTAGGCCAGCCAGTACATTGTATGGGACCTCATTGAAAATGGGCTTTGCTCAACTGAGTTTATCCCTTATTCATATGAATTTCAATGAATAAAAATATTTTACTACTACTACAACTACTACTACAAGGTTGTGGGCATATAAAGAAAGGGGACCAAGGCCCTTTGTTGAGGTAAAAAAAAATTCCAGTTGTACAGCCACTATTGTAGTGAGTGATGTTGTCCAAATCATTGATGGGAGGTTTTACTCTGTTTGAGGCTGGACATCCCGAGTGGCTAAGAAATAAAGAGAAGATGAGTAAATGGGGAAGGACGTTTAGTGCGACTGTGTACATTATAGTCAGAAACTGCAGGGGCTAAGTGCTAGGGGAGAGGGTTAACAGGGAGCAGGCTTGTACTGATCCCATGAGTGGCAGAAATGAGTAAAACAGGGTAGGATAGGCAGCCAATGGGAGAGTGAGGGGCAGAGTGAGTGTATATTTAATAGCAGCCATGGTTGAGGCGGGAGGGCAGGAGAACATTTAAAGCTATTAAACTCATTAATAACAGGCCATAATTAAAATTAACAGTTGTGGCCCAAGGAGAGCCCACCTAAAACTTAGAAACAAGCAGGATATGGAAACAGCCAATAGTGGCTTACAGAGAGCAAACAGTGTCCAATCGCTGTCTAGTCCAGGAAATTGCAACCAATCAGGCTATTGCTGCAGGAGCCAGGAATCCCTGGGAGATGTACCTTTCAGGGTCCCAGTGGCGATGACCTATAGGTGAACTTGGAGGGTTGCAGCTGCTGGCCATGGGAGCAAGGCCCCAGACACTACAGAATCCCAAATCAAGTGCTGAAACCTAAGGGAAAGAGGGAGAATCTGTTAGTGCAGATAAGCAAAGTCAGCCCAAGAGGCTTAAGTGGTGGGTGGAGTTGAGGACAAAAGCAGGGTAGTGGGTGAGAAAGCTAGGAGGTGATCACAGCAGGAGACAGCAAGAAATGGGGTTTGCTTGGCAGAGGCACCAGAGAAATTAACAGGACAACAGGCAGCAGGGGTAGCTCAGCTACAGCACCAGTTTAAAATTAACAAAACAATGGAGGCAGGGGGTCAGGCAGGCAAGCACTTCATAAAGTGGCTGGCAGTGAAAAAATGGCTGTTTGAAAACAATGTAGTGCTCGAGTTACTAAGCACTACAAGACTGGCATTTTTTCATGGGAAAGGTAGCAGAAAAGGCAGAGGAGACAGGTAGAGAACAAATTTTAAATTGATTAAGCAGAAAGAAGGCAAAGCAGCAGACAGCAGGAGGAAAAGAGACCCTGGCACATAGTAAAAAAGTTACACTAATTCAAACACAAGCACAGGGCAGTATTTTATAGGTAAAGTAAGCATTCACATTTGATAGATAAATCCAGTACATCAACATCACATAAAATTAAAGCTATTAAACTCATTAATAACAGACTAAAATTAAAATTAACAGTTGTAGCTTGAGGAGAGCCCCCCTGAAACTCAGAAACAAGCAGGATATTGAAACAGCCAATAGTGACTTACAGAGAGCAAACAGTGTCCAATCACTGTCTAGTTCAGGAAATTGCAACCAATCAGCTACCACTGGAGGAGTCAGGAATCCCCAAGAGACGTACCTTTCAGGGTCCCAGCAGTGATGCGCTCTACATGGACTTGAAGGGTTGTGGCCACTGGCCATGGGAGTGAGGCCCCACCTGCTACAGAAGCCCAGGTCAAGGGCTGAAACCTTTCAGATTCCCAGTGCCAATGCACTCTAGGCAGACTTGGAGGGTCTTGTATTCTTCCAGGCCATAGTCGCATTTCAAATTCATGGAAAGGAAGGTTTGTCTATTCTTATATCTATTGATCAATAACTTGGAGGGAATTGTTTCAAGTTTGAAATGTAAAAATATTCTCCTATCTCCATGGTCCATGAAAAAATAAGATATGGTCTTAAGTTAAGCATAAGTTTATTTTTTTAAACACCAGCTATAGCCTTTTAAGTTACTTATGTGCTCTAGACCCTGAGTTTGTGACAAATGTAATCTAGTTTTGATTGTTGTCAGACATGTTAACTGATTGCCTAGGGAAAATCTGTTCAAGATTAATCTCGTGAAGATTTTCCCTAGGCAATCAATTAAACTCATCATTTTCTGGAAGATCACGACTGCCTTTTTTGAAAATAGGGATAATTAAATTCCCTTTCCATTTGTGAGGGAATGTGTCATACATGAGCATTGTATTAAACAATATAGCCAATAAATGACTTCACCATTGTACTTCTGCCTGATAGATATAGGGCTAGATTTTCAAAGCTCTTGAAAATCCTCTAGCTGCAGAAAAAAACCCTGCACAAGTGGCTTGCCACTTGTGGAGTTGTAGTTTTTCCCACAGCTATGATATTCTCAAAAGTGGAGTCAGTTTACAACTGGCTCCATGATTTACAGCAGCTAGTGTCCATTTTCCCTGCAGCTGTGGAAAAATGTTGCAGCTGGTGGGACCAGGTGTAACATCTCCTACAGCTGCAGGGGACTGGAAATACAAATGTCTGCAGCTGTGGAGATTTCAGAATGCCACCAGAGTTGCTGAGTTGGGCTTAGTCCCAGAACATTTTGAAAATCTGCCCCATAAGGCAGAATTTTATCAGATCCGGTGGCCTTGTTGCCATTTGCAATAAGTATAAATTCAGATATTTCAAAAGGTGTAATGTCCATAGGTTTTATGGATAATTTTGAATCTGCTATCAATGTATTGTAATGATGTAAGTCAAAATGGGTGTAAAAAATATTTCTAGGATAGTCTGTCCACACTTGAGTTTCAATATGTGCAGATACAGTATGTTGTCCACAAAGTTACACGTACCCTGTATTGCTGTATTCCATACTATAATGTATTTGTTGCCCGCGTCCACAGAAACTGTACAGTGTATTCATAACCCCTATTATATGCCCACAGAAACTATATGGTGTATTCATTACCCTGTATTATTTGTACTACTCTCTGTGCATCAGCTGACCGTTCATGTACTGCCCTGAATTGCTATATCTTGTAACAATTACACTACAATGTATTACGACTGTACCAACTAACACAATGTACCTCATTGCCCTCTTGCACAAATCTGGGATATTGTATACTGTCTTACCAATGCTGTATGATCCGTATGACTCTGTGATAACTGTCTGTATGTTCAATCCTTATGTACCAATTCCCCGGGTCACCCCTGAAAAAGGGATCTTCGGAGCCCAGCGGGCTTACCCGGTTAACAAAATTTAATAAATAAATAAATAAAATACCCTTGGCTTCTAAGAGACAAAAATGTTTACATTTCTGTTCTATGGTTGTTTGAAACATTTCCCTCCATTATTTATTTTTGTATAATGTTTTTTGCACCTGAATAAATTATTTATTCTGTTTTGTAAACTTGTTCAACTGGAAATAATTTTCCTGAGAGTGATTGTATTTTACATCTCTAATAAACATTGCAATTTTGGTTTTATATATTCTACATTGAAAATTGAAAGATGTTTTATTTTTTATATAGTTTTTTTTATTTATATAGGAGTGGCAGAATAATTTCAAAAAATCCTCTCATTCCATCATACATTTCTTCAGCTGAATGGGCTGGCATGAATACGTTTATTAAATGTGTGATCTTTTGTACATTAAACACACCTGACAATGTATATTCTAATTCTACTGAAAAATAATTTTTCTCTTATTCATAATTTCTGTATCTCAAGTAGAATGGTTTTCCTCTAACCCACCTATGATGTTGGGGTCATTTTGACCCCATACATGTAGAAAAATTTAAATAAAAATTAATGGGCAAACCAAAGCCTCTTCTTTCCTTATGTATTCTCAAAATATTATGAGGTCCACCTTTCTATATCGGTTTTATAATCATACTTGCAGTAGTTTTTGTATTGCAGAAAAAATAACTAAAAAGATCTTGTGGTCTTTTTGACCCCAGAGTACATATACAGCAATTCCTTCATCAGTTATATTGTTTTTATTGTAATATGTTTATATTTGTTAAATATGTTTACACTTTTTGGGCCAGATATTCAAAGCATAGCACAGCGTGCAAACCATTAGCACAAGAATAGTGCAGGAATGGTGCGGAGTGTCCATATTCAAAGGACCTGTTAGCGTGTGCAAACCACATTAGCGTGGGGGCAAACTGATAATGTATGCAAGGGGCAAAGGGGGGGCCTGCATACATGTGCAATGGGATATTCAAAGCTATAGCGCAGTGCTAGGACACATAGTGCGACACCTAGCTCAGTGCTAGCTACCGTCTACAAAAAGGCTGGTCTTAACCCAGGGCAGATCACCTATAGGGAGAGAGCACAACAGGAAGTGGGAATGAGTGTGTACCAGTAGCAGTGATGCTGCCATTCATGGTAGCTGTAGTGGAGGAGGAGGAGAAGGAGAGGGAGAAGACCCTTTATGGGCCACAACGTAGGCTGAGGAGATGGTATGCTGCAAACTGGTGGTACCGGCTCAGGGTCTCCTTCGAGACCCTGCCAGATGAGCGCATCACTGGCCGGTACAGGATGAAAAGAGGAATGTTGAGGCAGCTATGTAAACTTCTGCATGAGTAGCTGCACCCCAACACCAGACGCAGCCATGCCATGACAGTAGAGAAGGTGACAGCAGCGATGTGCTTCCTAGCCATATGGATGTTCCAATGACCAACAGGGGACACCATTGGGGTATAACAGTCTGCAACCTCATGCTTCCTGACCCAGTTCCTAGAGGCTTTCCTGCCATACACTAGGGAGTTCATAGTATTCCCCAGTACAGCAGCAAAGCACAGAGAAACAATGCAGCAATTCCATCGAGTTGCACACCTACCAGCAGTACTGGGTGCCATTGACTGCACCCATATCCCCATCCACACACCACCTGGCAATGGCAGTGATGTCTACATAAACAGGAAGGGGTACCACTCCATCAATTGCCAGGTGGTGTGCGATGCAACTGGGCACATCAGTGATGTCTATGCACAGTACCCTGGTAGTGCCCATGATGCCTTCATCTGGCACCAGTCCCAGCTGTGCCAGGCATTTGAGGAGGGCAGAATACCCAGTGGGCACCTAGTCGGTGAGTAGCAGCTGACAAGACACACACACACACACCACAGCATGGATGGAGATAGGCATGGGACGCTGGGAAGGGGCATGGGAGTGCAACACAGGGATGCATGACAGCAACAGGCAGACAACAGTTCAACACTAACAGGTGCATATCTCCCAACAGGGGACAGTGCCTATCCCCTGTGTCCCTGGCTGCTGACACCGGTACCCTGGCCAGCCACAGTAGCTGAAGAGCAGTACAAGGAGGCATATGCCAGCACCAGGAACATCATAGACAGGGTGTTTGGCATACTGAAGATGTGCTTCCAATGCCTAGACACATCAGGCGGTGCCCTACAGTATAGGCCTCAGAAGGTATGCCGTATCTTCCTAGCCTGCTGTATGTTGCACAACATGGTGATGAACTATGGGATACAGGCACCTGAATCTGAGGAACAGGCCGACAGTGACCCAGAGCCAGCAGTCAGGGGGATAGTAGAGCAACTCAAGAGGAGGGATCCTCACATGGCCTGCAGGGCCATAGAACACAGGGCCAACATCATCAGGACACTGTCACAGGCCAGAGGATGAGTACAGACTGCACAACAACATGAAACAGTACAATGGTGTATGTTTTAATTTGAACAAACAACCACAACAGTGACATCACTGATCAGACCAGGTGCACAACAAACTGGAATAGAACGCATGTGAGTGTGTGTGGTGCGATGCGTGGAGTGTGCAGGTCACATGGAAAGTGGACACACAGCCATGGCATGGTGGAGTGGGCATTGCCCGATGTGTGGTGGCATTGTGATAAGGGCCTCAATGGCTGTGCCAGTGAGGTGGTGCATATGACGGAGTGTGGGGGTGTGCGTGTTTGTGTGTGTGCATGTGTGTACGAGGGTGTGGGTGTGCCAATGTGCACACTGTGCTGGTGACCATGCGCAGGTGCAGGTTATCCATCCCGATCACCAATGACTACCACCACACACACGGTGCACACCAAGGGAATGCATCACATAACCTGGGGTGCTCTGTGCTGAGGACACATTGGGGGAGGACCATAGTGAAGCAGGCAGGGCAGACCGTCTGTGCCCCCGTCGACTGGTAGAACCCGACAGGCAGATGGATGTCTACTGTGGCACTGCGTGCCTATAGATATGCCCAATGCATTCATGCTGGAGCCATTGGAAGCCCTGTGGCCATGGGTGGCATGCCTGTGGGCCCCTGTGCTATGGTCACCCTGACCTCCCTGCACATTCTGGTGACCACCAAGCACCCCACGCAGCACAGTGGTGAGGTTGACTACTGCAGTCATAAGCCCAGTGAAGCCACAGTGCAGTGCAGCAACCACACGGCCCACCCTGTCTTCGGCATGCTGTTCCACATGGACAAAGCCCAAGGACATGGACTCATGCATCAGCAACAGCTCATGCCTGAGCTCCCTCTGCAGGCCATGCAGGACCAACCTAGCCACCTACTAGGATGTCAGGGCAGCCTGTAGCAGTGGGCAGGCCCCCAGGGCATCCTGCTCCAGAGATGCAGCCCCCCCTACAGTGGCTAGCACTGGGGTCTGCATCTCAATAGGGTCAGGACACTGATGCACGGGTGGCATGTCCTGCCACTGTAGTCCACTGGCAATGTGCTGTTGTTCTGGAGGGCCCTGCCCCACAACCTGTTGGGGACACCGCATGCCCAGTGGTACACACACATCCCCCACACAGCCAACCACCGGCTGCATGGGGGCACCCATGCCAGCAAGGCCGACCACCACCATGGCACCTGTGCTGTGTTCTGCACCTAGCCCTATCCCTGTACCCCCCTCCACAGACCCATCCACGGGCTGGAGGTAAGAACCCTCTGACACATCTGTGTCAATGTCACTTGTCACAGTCAGGAGGATCACGTGCCCACCACCCAGATCTTCAACCTAGGCATCCTCCATGGTGGCACTGTAGTCCAGTTCCCCACCTGCCATGGGGCCCCCCTCCCCTGTCAGCTGTAACATTCCTTCATGATAGTGCCACATATGAAGTGGCCCTGGGTGTCTCCGTCCTCCACCGAGGCCAGATGTTGATGGCTGGTTGTCTTCCACCTCCTCCTCCTCTGGTCTTGAGGCTGCCATCCCAGCATGGTACTGGTGCACCGCTGGCCCTGCACACACTACTGTGGAGGAAAACAGGACAGGGTCAGTCACCAATACATGCAATGTGCACCCCACCACCACTGCCACCCAAACATGCACACCCTAGGACATATGCCACCCACTGTAGACATGCACACCCCACACACCACTCCCACAGCAATATCATGTGTCCACATGCACCTAACCTCACCATAGAGCACATGCATACCCGTCCCTTGTGCATAGTGTGCACAGCACTGAAACTCTACAGTGCACCCCAGGCTGAGCCCCAACACAAACACCCTGTGCCACCACACCATGCAGGGTACACACATGCGGTTACAGACCTGCACTGGGCGGTGTGAGAGGCATTTCACACCCACCACCCGGTACACCAGCGACAGCCACTGGGCGCAGTGTGAATGCCACCATGGCCAGGAGTGGGTCCTCCTCCTGCTGCTGTGCTGTTTGCGGGCTACCACCGGTTCACATCCTGTCACATATATGCTGTGCCTCCTCCTCTTTTGCCCTGCACAGCAGGTCACTCCAGTGCTTGCGCACTGCCTCGGTTGTCCTGCCATGACCGCTGACTGCGTTCACCCTGGCAGTGACCTTTTCCCATGCCTAGTGCACCACCGCATCCATGGCCTTGTGTTGCTGCAGCACCTGCTCCCCCTCCTTGATGCCATGCACCATGGTCCTCAGTTCCTCCTGTGAGAAGCGATGGGAACATATCCGCTCAGGCTGTGCCACACCACCTATGGGAGAGATGGAAAAGGACACGTGTCACCAGCTGTTGCATGCTTGTGCTGCGTCCTGCATGTGCAACACCACGTGCATGATACCACCTAGTGTGGCATAGGTTGCATGGATCTGGCACTGGCTGGCATGTGTGTGTATGGTACACACTCAGCCACAATGTGCTGTGGCAACCCCTGTGTGCACTGTGACACTGCACAGCTGTCGGTGTCTGGATGGCATGAACCAGACCCACAAGGACACTGCCGTCACCCATGGCTGACATGTGCACCCCAGGACAGAGCCACCCCAACGGCCGCCACCTTGCACTGTACCCGTGCGCCCATAGGGGACATGGGTACTGCACCCAGGGTGAGGACATGGGGACTGGCATGCAATGGCAGGCTACCAGGCACAGGCCACATGGAGCCCTCGGCAACACACTGCCGGGACCCTGTGACCCCTGTTCTGTAGCTGTGCACCACCGACGGAGCATTTAGGAACCTCCATGCCCCACATCCAGAGCAACAACCGAGATGCCATGGATCCCATAGCAGTCAGCCACAGTTGCGGTGCACACCGGCAGTCTGTGGTGTGGCCCCCACACTTGCCTGACATCCACAGTACTGCAGGTGGTTCCATCCAGCACAGGCTGATGCAGGGGCATGGTCACAGCGATAGGTCATGTGTGCTGGACTGACGTCTTTATGGCTCTGTGCACCATTGCACAGCACCGTGCATGCCTCTGGTCTTATGGTTGGTGGACCTGTCCCCAGCCAGTACAGCTGTGGACAACAGGTATGCAGTGCATATGCCCCAACCCTGTGTTGCACCTGTGCCATTCCAACACCTCTCCAGCAGCAATACAAACCTTCCACCCGCTACTCTCCCTCCTGTTGCATGTCTCCTTCAGTGTCAGTCTCTGTACTGCAGTGTCTGCTGTGTGCTGCATTCCCACAACACAACACCGGTGGAGCACTGAATGCTCTTTTATAGCCCAGCTGGGCAATCCAGCCCGTAATGCATGCAAATCATCAGATAATGATATGCTAATCACAGTGTTTGCTACATGCATGCACAGGTACCCTCATTTGCATATTCTGGCTGAATATGGGCCTGAATAACGCCGGGCAAACAGCTTAGTGCTATCCAAATGGCAGCGCCAGGCAATGGGGAGGCCAGTGCCATGCTGTCCTGGTAACTCAGCACTATGTGGCATAGCACAGAAACATATGCCCGTGAGGCCCTGTTCTGTGCTATTGGCCAGATATAGCGTAAGCATTAACTGGCGCTATCCCACAGTGCAGGGGACCCGTGGGCATGGTGTTTTGGTCCAGGGGTGTGCAGGGGTCATGCATGCTCATTGGGGCTGCTTCCGAGTAGCGCCGTGCTATGTCACGTGATAGCGCAGTGCTACTGCGCAGTTGCTTGAGGGAGCAGGGGTGGTACTGTCAGTGCAGTGGTACAGGTGGCAGGCAGTGTGCGATCCATTGGCAATGCCAAGGGGTAGGCCACAACAGGCTGTGGTGCACTGGGACAGGTGTTGGGGGAAGGTGGAGACAGTCAACCTGGTTGAGCTGGTCCAGAAGAGACTCCGGTGGCTCTTTGGGGAGGTTAGGAAGGGAGACCTCCCACATATGCAAGTGTGGGCCTCAGTTGCCAGTAAGCTGTGTGCCCACACAGGAATCTCCCATGATGCAGAGAAGTATAGGCACAGATACATCAACCTGTGACGGCAGCAGCGACAGCAGTTTGAGTGCTACAAGTGCATGGTGTGCAAGGGCACTGTGCCTGTGCCAGGTAAGTGGCAATGCACATTGACACCCACTATCATGCAGCCTGCGAATATGTGTGTGTGTGTGTGTGTGTGTGTGTGTGTGTGTGTGTGCCACTTTGCATTGTGCTTAGGCACATGTGGCACTGGTGGGAACTCCCATGTTGCCCCCCGGGGAGGGCTGGGGGCGTGGTGTGTGGTGCATACTGTGGCCATGGTGGTGGCACAGGTGTGGGTTGGGACATGCTTGGTGGCGGGTCATGGTGCAGCACCAGCCTGCAGCCAATGGCACCATGGTACAGGGGTCCTGTTCCTGGGTGACTGGCGACCTACACACATGGATGTGCGGACTATCGCAGGACAGCTGTGACTAGAACTGTAGCACCATTGCGCTGCCTTGACAACATGTCATGTGTGCCTGGTGAATGCTTTATGGACCATGCCGCCCTCTGTGTGGATGTCCTCCATGTTCAGCCACTGACCCTGGGCATCCCTGTGCTTGCAGTGTTGTTGGGGTTGCATGTGCATCTTGCTGTGCTGCACATGGTGTATGCTGTGTCATGCACTAACGCCAATGTTTCCCTGTCCTCTGTACAGTGGATCGAGCAGCCCAGGGCCGGAGGAGGGGGCCAGGACATGACCCAGAAGCAGCAGAGATTCAGCCTGAGGGTGCCGGCCATGCCGCAGTGGGTGCAGGATAGCAGCCCTGAGAACAGGGGCCTGTTGCATGAGTACCTGTATTGTTGCTCTGTGCTGTTTCACTGTGCTGTGTGTCTCATTCTGTGTTCTGCCACTGCCTGGTCTGGTGGCATGGCTGCAACGGGCAGTGGGCCAGTGGCATTGTGGCACTGTGCTGTGCTGCACACCTGTGTTGCACAGCATAGCCGAGTGATGGCTGTCTGGCCACTGTGCCCTGTGGGGGGCTGTGGGGCACTGTCGGCTTGCATTGCTGTGAGGGTGCCAGATGGTGGTGGGGGCTCTGGTGGTGGGTGTTCTGTGGGGCTCACATGCAGTTGGTTGCCATGCCCACCTCTGCGATGCAGTGTGCTCTGTCCCACTGGCCCCCCCACAGATCATCTGCATGTGCACTGTTGGCATTACCTTGCTGTCCTGGGCTTAACTGGACAGGCCTGAATAGCGCCTCCTACGTGCCTGTTGTGGCTGCAGGACAACACGCTGCATGCTTTCTAGGCATACCTCTCATCCTTTTGTCCACCAACTGTAGAACATTGCCTGTCATACTGTGGTACATATTGGTGATATGTGGAACACGTAGTGGAATACTTACCTGGGTAGCTCATGACACTGTTACTGTGCTGCATTTATATTCTGAGGGCCTGTTATTACTTTACTAACATATTATTTGCATCGTTAACTATGGAATCCTCCTTTACAGTGTTGACCTTGGCTGTGGTATGTGTCCTCACAGGGTGGACAGGGAGCATTAGCCTGTGGAATGAGAACGCTCCTTGTACTGTGGTACAGTTGTGAGGTATGCTTTGAGGGGCCTTGCTTGGTGGCATGCGTCGGCCCATCTCTGCCAACTTCTGCACCCTGGCTGTCTGTTATTCCCTGGCCTGGGTCAGTCATTGGCAGGTCACTGTCATGGTATGGTGCTGCTCCAGCGCACCTTTTGTTAATGTTGTTGCTGTGCTCTGCATTACAGTATATTGCCATCTGTCAGTGGGCAGCATGTTCTGACGTGTGGGTGCCCTTGTGCATGTTGTGGCGTGGGCCTTGCACACAGCTCTCTGGGGGTTCGGCTGTGTGTCTGCCCTGTCTTGCTGTGTGCTGTGCCAGGGTGGGTGGTGTCACCTGTGCCCTGGTGCTGTTGGGCTTGTTGCCATCATGTCTGTTGGGGTTTGGGTCGGTGCCTGTGTCACCCGGGCCTGCTATGTGGGCACCTTCATGGTCGGCCTACACCTCCACTTGAGATTGTCCATCGGAACATGCTGTCCATTCCTGTATGGCCACCTGCGGCTGCTGTCTGCCTCCTGGCTGATGTCCCATCTTCATGGTCTCCCCCTCCCTCTTGTAGGTCTACTCCAGTCTTCACTGTGGGTGACCAGGCCAGAGGAGTGAAAGGGGATGGAGGACCTGTTGCACCGCATCGTCTGCCAACAGAGGACTGTAATCAATCAGCAGGCCGTCTTGATCACAGAGACAAGGAGGGTGGCAGCTGTGTTGGAGGCTCAGCTCCTAGATCTGGTGGGTAGTTAGCCATGCCCTTCTACCTGTTATGTGTTGTCTTCATCCCCCAACTGGCAGTGTATTTGTCCCCTGGTCCTTGTTCCTATGTCCCTGTGTACAACCCCCTCCCTTTTGCACCCTTCCCGTGTGTGTTAGTGTACATTGTACATAGTTGTATATATGTTTGACATTACTGGCTTGGGTGTGCTCATTGTTGTTTCCATGTTGCTGTTCCAGAGGTGGTCTTCTTGTTGCTTGGGTTGTGTGTTGGGGGGACATAGCTTGTCACATTGCAGGCATTGTTGCATTGTCTTTCTTTGGTATTGGGTGGGTTGGCAGGAGGTGGTTGGGGCATTTATTGTTTGAAGTTTGTGTTTGACTTTCATTTCTTGCTGTATCTCTTCACTGTTTTTTTTTTCCCCCCGTTACCATTTTAATTTGCTTATTTACTATTACATTTCATTTTGTATGTTCCACTGTGTCCTGTGTCATTCTTGGGTGCTGGGGTTTCACTTGGTATGTGCTGTTCCTTGGGTTCCCCACATGGGTCCCAGTTGTTGCTTGCCATTCCTGTGCATGTGTCATCATCTGGGCTGTGCACTGTGCTCCGCACCTGGGACCTCATTCCAGCCTGTATTTCATTTCATGTCCCAGGGTCAGGCTATCCCAACTCTACACTATGTTCCTCTGTGTGTTTGCACTGCCTGCCTGGGTGCTAAATTCAGTACTGTCTTATTTGCTATGTTCAGTGCTGTCTTATTCCAGGGCTGTTCTTTCACCCTGCACTCCTGGCTCTGTTTGCCTGGCTTCCTTTGCTTGCTATATTCAGCTGGCTTTGCATAGTGCTATTCCTTTTGACTATTGCTTTTGCTCTGGGCTAAGTTTACACACCGGGCAGTGCTAATCTCGACCCAGGGCAAAGCTTTGAATATTTGGCCCTTTATGTTTATATTATAAAAAAAGTCATTTTAAAATCATTCTGGTGTGTTTTTTTGAAGTATGACATATGTGGGGTCATTTTTGACACCAAGACCTTTATTGTTATCTGCATTTTGTGAACTTAGGAGAGCTAATGTAGTTATGAGTATATTGGGAGCTTTAAATATTAGTAGTACTGTGGAATGATAAGTTTCATGTCTTTCCGTAATTGTTAATCTTTCAAAGTCAAAAAGTTTCAATAAAATGTCAGAAAATAATAAATTATACTAGCTCCCTTTGGGGAGAAACGTGTAATTTGCTGGTCTGGCTCCCTCTATTATGCCATTAGTACACTCAGGCCAGTATTCCCCAGGAATTTAAGAAGTCTTCTGCCATTCCTATTTACAGTAGTGTCGTTAGAGACCCTTTCTTGTATTAAATCATCCCATAGGTCAGAATATGTATCCATATTGCCTATACATGAATTAAAATCACCCATCACTATAAGTCCTGTTTCTGGATACTTAGAAATTGCTTATGTTATGTGCATCTGCAATATACACCACATATCTTCCTCATAGCAATTTGTATTGGTCAGGGACATGTAACAATTGCAAAGAAAATATGACTCCCTGCTCCACACTAATGGTGGGCGACATGGCCAAAATTCATTCTGCGAAGTGATTTGCGGAGTAATGTAGAATCCGTAAAGTAATCCACAATGCGAAGCGGTGTGTATCAAGGCCATAATGAGGAACGTGCCAAGTCCATTGAAACCTATGACTTCACATTACTTTGAATCACTCCTCCTTCCTAAAACCACTTCTCCACCAATTTTAAAGCGAAGTACATTGAAATCAATTTACTTCCCATCACTTTGCCTTGTAATTGAGCTCCAAGGCAAATTTTGCTTGATTCATGGGATTGCAGGTCACATGGGCTCTAGATTGTTCTGCACAGCCTCAGTTCTGTGTAGTGTGTATGTATAGTGGTAGCTGGAGGCAATTTGCTCTCAGAGTTATGTGATTCAAAACCTCTAAAAGCTGTTTAAAAAGCCATTTTGGATCATTTTGTTTTGCTCAAAATTTAGTACATCGATTGTAGGAAACCCTCTGTGCTCATATCATCGACTGTTTATTGTTTGTGTGTGGATTTTAAATGTTAATTTAGAACATTCAGTCTATGTACTGACAGACACTTGAAGTGTGCTTTGTGGGAAGGGCGTAAGTGGTGTAGGTAGATTAACTGGAAGAAAAAGGCAGTCTCTGTTTTGGTCACATTTTTCTTGTATAAATGTGTTAATGTACTGTAAACAGTAATATTTTCAGTAATTCTTGACTTTTTTTGTGGATTGTTGTGGTGCAACAGTGTATAATTTCAATTTGTTTAAAAGATTTGGCTATATTACTGAAGTTTTCAATTTGCAATGCTTTACTTGTAGTGTGTGTGTGTGTGTGTGTGTGTGTGTGTGTGTGTGTGTGTGTGTGTGTGTGATGTGTGCCGTCATATCATACACCTTTTATTGTGCCATAGAGTAATTGCAGCAGTGTGAACCTGTTATCTACTGCACCTGCATGATTTTTTTCTACTGCTTTGTGGTATCTTTACTGGTAGTAGTGGACTGTTATTGCCATGCACTACCCCCCCAACTGGCAAAAGGTATTCTTTTCCAGATTTGGATTTGTGACTTGTGAGCACTGGTTAGGTGTTGCTGTGCCTTCGCATCTTCATCTCGAGTGCTCAGCATAATCTTAATCTATCTGGGCATTTACATCTCCTCAGAACCCAATCTCCATCTATAACTTAAGTCACAGTTGTTTGTTTGGCTTCCCTCAGAGTACTGGTGTGGGGCATATCTCTGCGTCAACAATGTACTCATTGATGTGCATTTTTAAATCAGGGCAATCATCATGATTCACTCATAATACAAATCGATATACAAATGTGAGTTGTGTGTGTGTGTGTTTATGTGTGGCAGTGGTGTTGTGGGGGAGTCGGAGTTAGGGTTGAAAACCCTAACATCGAATTTCCCTTTTTTTGGCACTGTAGTAACAACCCTAACTGATGCATTAACAAAGTTTTTGCAAAGAATTCCCCTTCTTTTTTTAAAAGTGTAATGAAAATAATAATAGAAATGGGCGGCTTGGTGGGAGCATGGGGCGTGGCAAATAGTATGTCTGTCTGTGGAAGCGCAGACCCTCCGGGCCCTCTGCTCCCACTTACAGTTAAGCATAGTTCCATATAGCACCCGTATAAAGCAAGAAGGCCTAATCACAGTAATTTGCCCGTAGCTCGTGAAGCGCATGCACCACAAAGCAAAGTTAAGTATTGTTATAATGAAGCTACAGTCAATTCTGGATATATGCACAAGGTCGGGACCAGCTGAATTTGTGCACAGATCCAAAAATGCACTTAACTGCAAATTCATCTCGGGGACCTGTCAGATCAATCCTGCCACTCCCCAGTAATGCACTTGCTAAAATATTCCATAATAATAGAATTGCAAGCATTTGTAAAGTACAAAAATACATGCTTTCAGTTTAAAAAGCATTTCAAAAGCAGGGTTACATTGCAGTCATTTGAAAGGTAAAACCAGCAAATATAATACAATGCCAGCTGTTTAAAAAGCATTGCACACTACTGCATCAGACTGCTGTCACCACTGTGATAGAAACTGGTAATTTTTTCTTGCCTGACAGTGCTGCTTGATCAATGTAGTGACTGATTTTCAGCACCATATGCCAGACCTCTGATGTACTGGGAACCAGGACCTCATGGTCATCATCCTCCTCTTCCTGAGTGCTAGCATCGCTGAGGACTGACGCAAAAATATCTGCATTGGTTAGTTCACCACCAGAGACAAGAACATTCTGGTAAGCTTCTCCATAGTTGTTGGTTGGGCTAACTGAGCTACAAAAATCAAACTTTATATGAGTAGCAGTGCCTTCAGGTAACAACAAGCAATCCATTAGGAATACATTTAGGCTGATTGAGTACTGGTGCTGATGGCTGGAGGAGAGACACAGAACAGTTAAGCTGGTGATTAACACCTGCTTAATGCCTAGCAGCACTGACAGTTCAGCTTTTGTGCATCATTCAGTTAATCATTAGCACCTAATTCTCCACACTGAGAGCTACAAAAAAGGGGGCAGCAGGTTTTAATGTTCAGAGACATGCTTTGGGGCTCTAAGTGTGAGCACACAACCGAAACTCTGTCTGCACACATCCAAATGAATTAACACTGAAGGTACAGGTGATGAATCGGGACCAGATGTTTTTGTGCACACAAGCAGAATGTGCACACATCTGAATTGCATACAGGTAGAATTGATTGAATTTGGTTGGTGTCCAGACATGAGCAAGATGAATCTGGCATTATTTTTTGCATCCACTGCTCTTTTCTGATTTTTTTCACGATTTGTCCATTTCTGATGATGACACTACAGTACACTGGTATGATAATATGCGCAATCATAAAAAAATATGACAGCAATACAATTGTTTATGTTTGCGGTCATATTCATATTATAAAGATAGTAGTGTCACGGTTATGTTTAAAATGATTGCGGTAATGCTGCCGAACCACAATTTGCTTACATGCTGTTTTGTTTGTCAGTATCTACTGTACATATATATGTAAGTAGTAATAGAAATGGGTGGCTTGGTGGGAAAGGCCCCGTGCTCCCAGCAAGTCGCACAAGTGTGGCAAATAGTATGTGTGTTTGTGAGAGCACGGGCCCTCCGGGCCCTGTGCTCCCACTTAAGCAAGGAGGTCTAATTTCAGTAATTTGCTCATATCTCATGATGTGCACATGCTGCAAAGTGAAATTAAGTGTCGTAATAGTAAAAGTCAGTAGTTGTCGCACCAACGTGCAACCAAACACATGTCAGTCATCATCACCCACAAAAACCCAAACACACACCCCAGAAGCTGTAGGTAACTCTCACCCCATTCCATGTGTAAAGAAGCTGAGGTGGTGCAGTATAGAAGAATGAGGTGAGACATAGGCATGACGACCCCAACACACACCCCCAATGCCTGTTCGTGGGGGTAGGGGTGGGGTGGTAGTGGTGGTAACCCTAATAGCCACAAAAGTGTAGCAAATAGTATGTGTGCTTCTGGGAACACTGGCCCTCTGGGCCCTGTGCTCCCACTTACAATTAAGCATGCTTCCATATAGCACTCGTATAAAGCCAGAAGACCTAGTTTCAGTAATTTGCCTATAACTCGTGAAGCACATGAGACGCAAAGCAAAGTTGTGTTGTTGCAATAGTAAAAGTCAATAGTTGTCACACAAATGCAGCAACCAAACATATGTCAGTAATAATCACCCACAAAAACGCAAACACACACCCCAGAAGCTGTAGGTGTCTCCAGGGTATCATGAGGGTGAACGAGGGATGAGCATCTGGGTATGTGTTGGACTTGTTGGCCTAATGCTTACCCCATTCCATGTGTAAAGAAGCTGAGATGGTGCAGTATAGGAGAATGGGGTAAGATTTAAGCATGATGACCCCAACACACACCCTAATGCCTGTTGGTGGAAATGTGGTTGGGTGGGGTGGTAGTGGTGGTAAGCCTAGTGGGAAATTTCCTTTCTTTTGTTGCTGTGAAACAACCCTAATTGATGCATTAATGAAGTTTTTGCAAATAATATATATATATATATATAGACACACACATATATATATATATATATACACACACACACATATATATATGTATATATATATATATATAAACAAATATATACATATATACATATATAAGGGCTACACAACAGGGACCTGTGGAATACACAATTTATTTTCACGAGTGCTGTTTAACCTTGGGTAACCTCATGAGTGGGTAAGCCCATGGTCAAGCAGCACCAGTGAAAATAAATCATGTATTCCAACAAGGTCCCTGTTGTGTATTTCATTTATGCAATAGGCAGGGACCTTGTGGATTGTGATAATTAACTGTGTTTGTTTCATTATTTTTTTAAATTTCATAAAGTTGTTTGGTTTATTTTCCCTGTATGTAGTGTTGCACCTTTAATGCTGTGACTTTCTGGAATGGTTGTTAGGGTGTCGGAATGAGGATGTGACATGTTTGCTGGTACATCTTTCATAATTAGTCATTTCTGTGTATATGGGTGGGCAGTTGAAAAAGATACATAACGGCTTTCTTTCACTTAGCGAGAATATCCAGCATCGCTGTGTTACAGTTAAAAATCAGCTTTATCTGGTTGATCCTGCATTGTACAGTTTTTGTAATGTGTTTCTCTGGTCCTGCAGTCAGTAGTTTTGTGGTAGTTTGTGTCAAGCAAGAGAGTCATCAGAGCTGGCAGTATTTGCGTGGGCAGAGAGTGGGAACTGCGAGGTCTAGGTCACAGTGAAGGTAACAGAACTCAAATGAGGAAACAATTTAAAAAAAAAATGTACTGTTTTCCTTTGCTGGAGGTGGGGAAATGTGTGGAGGTGCTGAGAAGTCAGTGAAAGCTGGATGGGAATAAAATATTTGTGGAGTGCTGTGCGTTAGTTGAACAGGTAAACAAACTGTGAGAGGAATGTTTATCGGGGTGGGGAGCAGTGGTTAGTGATGTAGGTCCAGCAGGAGGGGAGGATGACTGATGGCAAAGTGTTAAATAAACGGTGGTTGACTGACATTAGGGTGTTAAATAAATCTTAGAACCACCATTTATTTAACACCAGTGGAAATAAACAGATTGATTTAACTGTTTTTTTGTCCACACCTATTGCATGAATATATATATATATTAGGGTTCAGCAGTCACTTCTATACTAAAGTCAAAAGTTTGGGCATTAATAACTTTGGATCCATTCAACAGATTTGCCTGACATTTGGTACATGTGGTGGGCATGGTAGATCTCTTGATCTGCTGAATTGCGTTTCGGTCAGAAATATGGTCTTTGCATACGAAAGCACTGAAAAATGCAAAATGATCCATTTTTGGAGGCAGCTTTTGGGATTTTGGACATGCCCCTGCATAGCCATTGTGTGGTGTGCTGCTCTGTGAGATAGATCACTTGAAAGAACATTGGTGGCCAAACGTGCTGATTTTCATTTGGTGAAAAAATATTAAGGCATTCAAAAGTTATGCCACTTTTAAGTTCCCATTACAAGTCAATGGGAAAATTTATATGAATGTTCTGTGAACAAAGAATAGGGTTCTGGCCATCTTGTCCCACCTGGTGATCAAAGAATTCGCAGCCCCGCAGTTCAAGAATCTTTGTCCCTGAGGATTTTTAACAAATTTAGATCGCGAGGTCCGCCATCTTGTTTTCAGCTTTCCGATCAGAAAAACACAAATATCTCGGCTCAGGGGTAGTTGTGAAGTAAAACATGGATGGGTTTTACTCAGGGGACCCTGATCTGTTGAGTCATGTCTTTGTTTTGATCGTGAGCCTGCAAAATCTTTGATCACGAGATTCTTTGATTGCGATCGTGCATCGCGAGCGAGGGACGAGGTGGCCAGATTTTTTAATTGTTTTTTGTAGCCCAGGGGTGCCCTAAAAATTTATATGAGGGTGTTTTTTGCTCAGGGGGCTTCGTTCTGCCTCATCTGAATAAAAAAACATACCTTTTCAATATCCCCGGTAGTCTAGCGGCCCCCTCCCCCCGATCATGATAATATACATAACAATGTCTGTATCCATAGTAGTCTAGTGGCCTCCCCATGTGTATTTTATTTATATGTCCTTTTTTTTATCCCTGGTAGTCTAGTTCTCCCAAATGTGTCTTTTTTATATTTGATGTTTATATCCCTGGTAGTCTAGTGGCCCCGATCTGTATTTATTTATTATTATTGATATCTCTGGTAGTCTAGTGGCCCCCCATCATAATGACAAAGATAAGGATTTGTTATTTCCTGGTAGTCTAGTGGTGCCCTACTTCCCACCCAGCCATGCCAGCCCACCCAGCACCCTCCAACCCTTCCCCAACCAGGGACTGGAACAGCCCACCTCTCAACTCCACCTCCACGGCCAGCTGCTGACTGTGTGAATTATGAGTGCTAATTCAAACAGCCACTCAGAAATACTTTCAGACCGAAATGCAATTTGGCAAATCAAGAGATCTATCATGCCCCACCATGTGTACCAAATTTCAGGCAAATCCATTGAACGGGTCCAAAGTTATTAATGCCCAAACTTTTGACTTTAGTATGTAAGTGACTGCTGAACTCTAACTATAGCGGCGCAACTGCACCAATATAATATATATATATATATATATATATATACACATAATGGATATGAACATGTAAGATCTACTCAGGTTCTGTGGAAAACCATGATGGTGCCAGGTACATTAACTTACCAAGGGTAGTATTAGTGTACACACAGATGGCATCCTTCCTGTTTGGGGTCAGTGCAGCAGACATTGGGCAATCAACAGCATTATCACATCATCATGGACAGTTATCTCAATGGTTGGGTCACCCTTCTTGCACATCATTTGGCAAGACACTGTGCATCAGCCCAGTCAGGTCAAGAAGCATTACATGAAATGTCCAAAGCAGCTGCAGGGGATGTACTGTAATTCTTATTGGAGTATGTGCACACATGACTGAGTGTGGCATGAATTAAATGGAAACTTTTCTTTCCATTTCATGCTCTCATTTGTCTTCACCTGGAGTCAGGGATTTTCTGGACAAAAGACAGTAGCATTTTGTGGATGTGCATTAATTCTGGTGACTGTGTGTGTGACCAGTGCGCGTACAACTGAGTGCGTCTTTAATTCTGGGAGACTTTGCATTTCTTGTTATGCTCTCATTTCACATAGTCAGCAATGGGGGATTTTCTGGACACAAGACAGTAACATTTTGGGGCTGCACATTAATTCTGGTGACTGTATGTGACTACTGCACGCATGACTGAGTGTGTCATTAATTCTGGTATACTTTCCATTTCTTGCTGTGCTTTTATTTCACTGTGTCAGTACTGGGGACTTCTCTGGACACAAGACAGTAGCATTTTTGGGATGCACATTAATTCTGGTGACTGTGTGTGTGGGTGGCTGCCAGTTCTGTTGTCACTTCACCTTACTTAATGTTAAGGCGGAGTGACAATGCAAAGTAATAATTAAAGGCGAAGTGAGCCTTTCATACTGGCCATGCTGCATAACGGAATGACAATCCAAAGTGCCCACTTTCCAGGCACTTCACCGGCAAAGTTTAAATTCACTGCATCTCTGCTCCACACCCATGCTCATTCAATCTTTGGCTTCTCATGTGAAACTGCCAACAAGGGTGCCAATTATTTACTTATTGGAAGGTTCGGAGTTACACCTTTGAGCAGAGCTTGTTTACAAAGGTTCCACATCAGAGTTACAGGTTAAAGTACAGATACAGTTATAAGCAATACATGTTGAAAGGACGATTCAAGGTTCCGAGTATTTACAATTTTCAGAAGTTAATTGCTCAAGCTCAGAGTGAACAAGTTCCTATGTACAGGTTTAATACAGTAGCAGCAGGTGTGGCCTTGTCTATGGTTAGAGCTTAGGGCAGTTGTAGAAGTGCAACTTTGTCTAAGGTATGCCAGGTGTGTCTTTGAAAACACAACCAGGGGAGTTGTTGTAAATAGTATTCGACTAGTGATTGCACAGACATATGTTTTGTTGAGCAAGATATTTCTTCAGGGATAATTTAAATTGGCTCATTTTAAATTGCTCAAACATTGTGAAGGAGAGTTCATTTAGCCAAGCTGGTGCATGGTAAGGGAAGACCTTGATGACTTGGCTGGTCCTACAATGTGAGACGTACAGGGAATTTCTTGTTACACTCCTGGTAGAGTGGTGGCTAAAGGTGGTATGTAGAAGGGATTTGAGGTAGGGAGGGTGAGCCCTAGTGGGGTTTTCTTCCCAATTAGACAGGTTTGGAATATTTTCCTGAAGTTTAGCGGGAGACATTTTATATCCGGATAGAGGTTGCATATGTGTGTGAGCCTGTCTGCATCAAGGACAAAGTGACAGTCCTTATTTAGAATGGTCCTGGTTCTGCTGAGGTTGGTATCTGTAGCATCTCCATAAATTACTAGTCTATTGTCCAGTGTGGAGAGGATCAAGGAAGCTACAGCAAGTTTCATAGTCTCTGGTCTCATAAAGTGCCTGTGTCTAAGTAGACTCCCCAGTTTTTTGTTTACTTCACTAATGACATGGTCTGCATATTGAGTATATGTTGGTGATCTGTTCAGGTGTATCCCCAGATATTTAAAGGTATTAACCTGTTGTAAGACCTCACTAACATGGTTGCAGATGGACAAGGGTAGAAGCTTATACTTCCTCTCTTGGCTGGCAAGTATAATGGATTTTGGTTTTTTTTTGTGGTTCAGTAGCAGCTTATTCTGTAGGAACCAGAGCTCAAGGGAGTTGAAGCTGTGATGCAGAATTTGGCTGGCAGCTTGCTGCTTTGTGCTGCTAGTGTAGATAACCACATCATCTGCATACAGCAAGATGCAGGCTCCAATGCAGGCTTTAGGTAGGCCATTTGTGAAGAGGTTAAACAGTAGTGGGCCCAATATTGATCCCTGGGGAACCCCTACTGTCACCGCTTTAGAGTGTGACAAGACCCCGCTGTGGAAATTGTGTTGGTACTGTAGTTTTTTTAAAGTGGACACCTTCCCACTTGGAACTGGACTGAGACACCACAACTCATTTCACATAGGCCACTGAACAGCTCACAGGTGATAATGACTTTTTGACCACTACCAACCTGTGCTGAATTTAAACCCATGACCTAAAGGTGAAAGGTTTCTTAACCTACTACCAGTCCACAGAGCTGTCCTGTTCCCCTACAGAACAGTTTACTGAGCTAACAGTAGCTATGGTAAAAACATCACAAACATATATATTTTTAATTTTTTAAACATAACTGGGATTAACAAGACATACAAGACAGGGGTCATTCTAAGCAAGTTACTTTAAGTAACCCCTACACTTCAATAACTAAACGAAATAACTACAATTGACATAGTGACAGACTGACACAAATAATTTACATAAACATAGAAAAAACTGCAGTCCAGAGTTAAAATAAATAATTGCTGATAGAGATGGGTGAAGTCATCAAAATTTGCTCCATCAATTTTGTATAAATTGTGGAGTGTGGATCGATATGCAAAGTGCAGGTTTTCACCCTTGAGTTGCAGACACTCACAGACAAAATTCTGCACTTCATGGCAAAATTCCACACTTCATGTTGAAAATTTCACACTTTGCAGCAAAAAACTTCATGATTCAGACACAGATGAAGTTGCTGAGGCCTGGGAAAACATCACAAAGCTCAAAAAATGTGAATTTTCACCACTTTGTAGCAACTTCGCCGGTGAATTAAAACTTTGCCACATCTCTAATCACAGACCACAGACAAAAATAAATAAGAAGAAAGACAGAGGAATGCAATTAAGACTTGTGCTCACAAGAATGGTTTGCTTGTTAGCTAAAACACTCCCCCCTCCCCACACTGCACTGCTTCAACAGACAAAACAAAATGACTGATTTAAACTAAATAAATCTGCAAAACTATAACCAATCAGCAGAAATCTAGCTACACAAGGTACTCTAAATATTTTTTCTGAGTGATCTATTTTTAAATATTTTGAGTTCTGAGTATTATTAAAGTTTTTTTGTTGTTGTTTTTAGGGACATACTTCTCTCCAACTCTTACTTCATAAGACTGCACTGAACACAAGCTCTGCATGGCTTACAGCTCATTTCAGTACCATGTTAGCTCTAATCCCATGGTACATTGCAAAATTTGTCTGGGGGACCAACTTCACTGGTGAAGTTATCAAACTTACCATTCATGAAGTTAGTCTTATAGTGCACATTGCAAAGTCACAGAATGGGTTAACTTTATGAATTTAGGCAAATGTGCCTATTTATCTGTGAAGTGAAGTTGTCCAACTTTGCACAGCACTACTTATGTACAATGAGAAGAAAGAGCGCAGTGCTCGAAAATCAGGCAAGATATAAAAATATGCATTTATTAGGAATACAGAGTAAGGGGCACTTATTGTCTTTCACTGAAACATGAATACTAAATACTGTACTAAACCTTCTGCTTTTGATCAAAGCTTATAAACTCCTGAATAAAAACTAGTTTCTGACTTCTTTGGCAGATTTCCATTCTGCAAGGGATACTATGGTGGGAGGCCTGGTCCCTGAGACCCATCAGCAGCAATGACTCAATTGTTGGGGTCCCTGATGCCCAGGAGTGTTATGAAGTTAAATTGTGTTGGTAAATTGCTGGTGCAGTGCCATACTTTACACTACATGTAGACAGCATGTAGTTGGCACTTTACCAGTAATTCACCCTGCCAAGTACCAAAGAAACAAAAAAAAATTTCTCTCCCTACCCCTCACTCACTGTAGCATGCAAAAAAAACACCCTCCTGCCATACCCATGACTGATCATCATTATAAAGTTAATTAATGTACCTGGCCTGGTGGTATTTAGGGATCAGGTCCTGATGAGCACCTTACCTCACGCAATGCTGATGACATAAGTTTGGTTTGTCAGAGGTCAGTGGAGGGGGTGGACTGGAGTGGCTGTAGCAGCCACCAGGCATTGCTTTTTTGTTTATTTTTTTTAACATACATTTTATCACTAATTTTAACCCCATTTGTTTTCCCAGCCCTGTGTCTTGGCTGCACCTGTACATGTGAAGGCATGTGCACTGGGCGGTTCCAAGGTGCCCTCCCTATGCTTTTGCTGCCGCCCACCTGATCCAGCCTCATCCCTCCACCTGGAAGTAGTGGAACTACAGTGGGCAACAGGGTTCCTCCCCAGGACAGGAGAGCTGCCTTTCAACTGCTCAATCCTGCTCCCTTCTCCCCACCTGCTCCCAAAGACCTTGGCTCATTCATCAACCCAGGTCACCAGCATCCAGTGCCTCAGCCCTCAGCACCACTGAACCAGTCCTACCAAGCTTTGCTGAATGCCTGGGTAGCAGATGTGTCTGTGTCATGGGGTGAGGGGGAAGCCACAGGCCTTGGAGCACATTAGTGCCTCCGTGCAAATGTGTAACTCGTGTCGTATCAAGTCGCACAGGGCAGAAACTGAAAAACAGGACCAGAGGATTAGCTGGTGCACTGTACACTTCTCTAGAACCACACCATCACCTGGGCACCTAGTACATTCTGGATGTCTTCACTTGGGTGAGGAATCAATGTGGAAACCTGCACAGAGGTAAGGTGACAGCCAATTTGGATCAGGTAGGAAGGGGAACAGTCAGCAACAGAAGGGTTAAAAAGCTACTGCATATAGAAAAAAAAGTTTAAGTAATGTGGTATGCACAGTGTGCATCCATTCCCCAATCCACTCAGTGTAAAACACAGACACATACACATACACACACACATACACACACACACACACGTTCAACCTCCCTCCTCCACCACTCCACACAAAGAAGATTAATTCAGATAGGACTACCACTGAACTGACCCACCCTGGCCCACCACTTAGCACAACTACTCACATTCCCCCCTGCAAAATGATAAACCTCTTCCCTCTGCTAACTCAACAGCTAACACCTCTGTGCCACAATGGGCACCAAGAACCAACTGTATACAGTAGAAAAGATAAAAGTGTATTAATTCAAAATCCAGGATTGTGAATTGGAGACTATAGGGTGTGCATGGTACAGACCCTCCCCTCAGTACCTCAGTCAGCCACCATCTCAATGAATGGCAGCATGCATTTACTATAAGCACACACTCAGATATGTTCAGACTGTGACCAGTGTAAGTGGTAAGAAGAGTAGCTGTACCAGTTGCCATCCTCCCTAGCTCCTTCTCATCTTTAAATGTTCACTTTGCAGAGTCTTCACGAAGGGAAGTGCTATGTGAAATGTCACTTTGCATGCAAAGTGCTAACTCAGATAGTGTTCACCTGATGAAGAAAGTGCTTTGCTACATGTAACATTACATGAAAGGTCACATGCAGCAGTGAGACTTCTCATTGAACTACTCATAGCCAAGTTTTAACACTTCACATGCATTTAATAATACTATCTCAGATCACTCTGGGAATGAGAGAACAGGAGGCCCAGTTGCCCTGGACCCAGTAACTCAGCATCAAAATCTCCCCTTTGCATGAACAAGGATACTCCTACCATTTTCATTTAATTCAGATTTAGAGTAAGTTCTCTGAGAAGTGACAGTCAAACAGAACACAAGATCAAAGGAAACAAAACCTTATTTTTCCAATTCTCCATGCTCACAAAGACTTTTTTGTAAACTTTAAAATCTGAATTGCTTGAAACTGATGCTTCTTTTGTCAGGGCTATAACTGCCTAAATCCAAATTTCTATACAAAAATAAGATACATATATTTTTATGTTTTTTAGCATCAAACAGGTTGCAGACATTTTAGAACCAGACCTTATTTGATCTCTGCATTACATCTTGGCCTGAAAGTAAACAAGCATTGGTCAACACCAGTCACATTTGCTTGCTTATATGTGCTGTGTAGTTAACAGGCATCGCTGGCATTGCAGTTAAATTAACAATATAAAAGCACAAGTTTAATAGTAAATTTGTCATGATCGGAAATTAAAAAGATTCACACATAATATTGTTGTTTTCTTAGATTGTCAGCAGGAATACTATTATTTTTATTATGCCAGGAATGGAGCATGGGAGGTGCAATTTATCAAATCTCACCGTACCACGATATTTTTGGCATGACCATGAAAACAGGTTTATGAGTGGGATTTGATAGTGACCTCTGCTGTTTTCTTGAGGTGGGTTTAAAAAAATACTATGTTGAAAATGTGAGTTAAACGTCCAAAAAGATTGTAATGTTATCAGTAAATGTTAAAAAATGTCAATGCTTCTTCATGACATTGTTGTTTTTTTTGAGATTTTAACCCAAAGGTTTCAACATAGTTTATTTATTACCCCACCTTATAAACGCAAGTGTCATTTACAAAATCTTAAAAAATGTCATATGCAGACATCACCATGAAAACATATTTTAGGGGAGAATTGAAAAATGACAACTGCAGTGCATAAGGTGAGGGTGAAGAATGGCTATGTTGGAGATTTGAGGTCAAAATCTCAAAAAGAACTGATGAGTAAACATTGAAAAATGTCAATGTTTCTTCATAACTTTTTTGTATTTTGAAATTTTGACTCCAGATTTTCAACATAGTCTTTTAATTACCTCAGCAAGATCAAGAGAGGTTCATTTTTTTAAATCCAGTCTGAAAGGTGATTTTGCTGAGTTACTGTGAAAACATGTTTTGGAGGGGATTTGGAAAATTACACCTGTCTTGTTCATTAGATTGGGTAAAAAAAAGCTATGTACAAGATCTGGGGCAAGAAATATTACAAAACAACCATGTTATGAGAAATGGTTCAAAACACCTTAAATAACCATTAACTAAATATTAGGGGTGTGTGAATAACTTACCCTGAATATTCAGTCTGAATATTATATTTGGGTGCCTAAATATTCATGTATTTGGTATTCATTATTTGTTATTTGACTTGTTTACCAGTAAACTAGAAAAAACTGTGCCCTCCTTATTGGGTAGCCAGGGTTGATCTCCTGGCCTCCAGTTGTCCCCCTGTAAAGTCACTCAATGCCACCCACCCACCTCCTACTTATCCCATGTTCAGGGCTAGAAAAAATACAATGTTAACATATTGCTGCTGGCTCCTGGCACACTGTCAGGAGCCAACACTGTCTATGCATATAACAAGCACAATGTCCTGCCCATAATCCAGATATCAGTTCTCTCCCCACATATACTCAACAAACACCATCAATATTGTCACATGACCCTTTGCCCCTATCCTCATATTTCTGGGGTGGTAGTAAAAAAACTAATACTGGCTACTCTGTTGGACCCCCTCCAACTGCGGTGCACATGCATGCCCTTCTTGACCCTAACTCATCAGAGAAACCAGAGAAGATGTCAAGAAGAGACCCTTTCTATGGACATGGTGCTGCTGCTGTGGAGGGATCTGGCCAGGCAGCATTCTTCTTCTTGTTGCTGCTGCTGCTGTCCCATATCCTCAGTGGCACTGTGCTCAGGATTGCAAGGCCTGCCCCTGTGTCCAGGGAAAGCTGTCTCTGGTGCAGAGGACTGCATTCTCACCTATGTACTAAGATTAGGAAAGGGCATGCACTGTCATGAGAGGGGGGGATCCCAACTGCCTGAAAATCAAGAATCAGGTCAAAGGGGGGGGGTAGGGAGAAGAATATGGATGGTGTTTGTGTTTGAGTAAATGTGTGGAAGGGACTGACATGACATATCAGATTTACATGCAGGAAGCTTTGCTTGGTTTGCAAAGACTGGGTTGGCTCCTGGTGGTATACCAGGAGCCAATGACTATATCAATGTGATGCTTGTTTTACCTCTGGGGTTCAGGATAAGGGGAAGGTGGGTAGGAAACCTTGAAAAACTTTAAAAGAGGAAAACGGGTGGCCAGGAAACTAGCCCTGGTCACCCAGGGAAGGTGAAAACATTTTCTTTTTTAATGTGATAGTTTCCAAAATATGAATACTTCACTAGTAGTGGGCTATTCAGAATATGCACTGACATATTCAGAAAGCTCATTATTCATGAAATCCATGAAATACTGTTTGTTACTCTTACAACCCTACTGGATATAACTTTTTTCAGTCACTTCACAGTCTTGCACAGTTAGGAGAACATCTTTGCAGTTTGCAGAAAGGATTAATTTGGGGGACCAAGCTAAGTAAGCTAGGAATAGGAGAGGAATGGGGTGGGTACTGAGAGGGAGATTGGGGTAGGGAATTGAAGGTAAAGAGGACATTCTTTTAATTGATAAAATTAATTTACAAGTTTAACCAGGAAATACATACTGAACTTATAACAGCTCATTTCCAAATGTGCTCGGGGGGAAGGGGAGAAGGAGTTAGCTAAACAATGTAATTACTAAACAACGCACGATGCCAAATGCAAAGATATGGAAATACAAGGAGAATCAAAAACATTAGAGACAATTTAGTAATGAATGCAGTTTAAAAAAGAAAACAATCATCTATAAGTAAAGAAGGGAAAAAGTAGTGAACCAGCTTGAATAGGGCAAAACTAGAGAAGAGGAGTAAGACTACCAATAACAAGTGATGAGGGAATAAAAGAGGAAGTGGTCATAGACAGTTGCAGAAAGGATAACAAAAGTCATAAAGAAGAGATTTTAGAGAGGAAGGGGAGGAGGCAGAATGAATAGAAAGGGGAAGAGAGGACCAAAATTTAGGAAAGTGGTAAGAAACAACAGATTGACCAACAATAGATTTTCTAAAAGATCAGAGAGACAGAATGGGAAGTAATGTTATGAAGATGATAGAAGGAAGAAGGAGAAGGGGATAGGAGGGACCTGAGATAAGAGGGAAAGGTGCCAGACCAGAATTTGGATAAAAAAGAGACAATGGGAAAGGCGACTAGCTTCAAAAGAATGGAGAGAAAGGGCTGAGTAAAGAGAACAGTGGTGAGCACGAGGTGAGCAATCTAAAGCAAAATGACGGAATTAATGAAAAAGGGGGTCCAGTCTGGCAAGGGAGGAATTAGGGGCACTAATGTAGACTAGAAAGTGCCTCTAAATCCCTCTTCAATGCAAACACTTGACAAGGTCTCTAAAACAGAACTATCACCTCAAGACAGCGAGACAGTTTCAGTAATCCAAGGAAATTCTGGGACTCCATAAACTTGCTTCACCACCACACCAACATTCCTAGCCTACACATAAATTCCCCCACTGGTCTACTGACCCCTCCTCAGATGTGGCTAAGGCACTTAACTCTCAATTCACTGACTTGTTGGCCCTTCTCAGCAAACTCCCTTCCAGTAACTCCCCTCCTCCTGGGCCCTCCACTTCCCTTCCCCCTCACCCACACTGCTAGTCTGGCCTTTAACCCTGGTGCTAGCTCCAACCCCATCCCTCTCCTGGCCTTCCTCATTCCTGCACCCCCCATCCCTCATTCTACTTTAAGACCATCTCCCCCAGGGACACCTACAAGCTGCTACGGGGCCTACCACATTGGGCAGCCCAGGCACTGATGGCCTCTCCCCATGTTTTCTAAAACTTGTCTCTTTGGTCATCTCCAAACAACTTACCTTCATATTTAATCTTTCCCTGTCCACCTCTTCCTTACCCCACTCCTGGAAGGTTGCCAAGGTTGTCCCTATTTTTAAAGCTGGTGACCCCCACTCCCCCAACAACTATCGGCCAATATCGATTCTCCCCCACCCTAGAAAACTTCTTGAAAAGGTCATACACTGACAGCTATCTGAATACCTCAACAAACACAACCTACTATGTGCTCAACAACATGGCTTCTGAAAGTATCACAGCACCACTATGGCCTTGGCTCTCTTCACCAACCACATCCTCTCTAACATGGATCATGGCTGTGCCACTGGTGCCATTTTTGTTAACCTATCTAAAGCCTTTGATCTTTTCAACCATACCCTCCTCCTCTCTTAATTACAATTGATTAGCTGTTCAGTTGAAACCATTAAATGGTTTCAGTGCTATCTCTCTAATCACTCCCAATCAGTTTGTATTGGCTCAGTCTCCTCTCCTGCTCTGCCAGTCACCACCAGGGTCACTGAAGGGTCCATCTTAGGCCCCCTACTCTTTTCAATCTTCATTAATACCCTCCCCTCTGACTGCCTCAACTGTAATACGCTCCTCTACGCTGATCACCTTGTTATCTTTCATAGTGACAAGTCTCTTCCTCGTATATTTACTGCCCTCACCCAGAACTACAGTGCTGCCCACAGCTGGTTCACTTCCAACCTACTGCTGGTAAATGCCAAAAAGACCAAGGCAAATTTATTTGCATCTAAACCACTCCTGGCCAAATACCTTTTGGACAATTCTTCTCTCCAGATTATCTTGCCTGATAGCCCTGCTCTTGAAAATGTCTCTGCCTTTAAATACCTGGGGGTAACACTCGACCCCTCTCTCTCCTTCACTGACCATGTCAACCTGGTTATATCCAGAAACTTGGCAATGCTTACTATATAAAATCCTATTTGTCCAATGATGCTCACCTGGCCATAGTCAGGGGTAACATTCTCCCCATACTGGACTATTGTTCCCCTATATAGTCTTGAGTCTCTGCCACTCTGTGGGCTAGACTGTCATCTGTCTACAATAGTGCTTGTCACTTCACGCTGTCTGCCCCTTTCTCCACACATCACTGTGACCTCTATAGCTCTATCAGTTGACTCCCCCTACAAGGCTGTTTTGAATTTACCCTAGGCTACTTTGTAGACACCATTATCAGAAATAGTCCTGTCTCACCTCTCTCCAACCTCTATAAGCCATGTACTTCATCTAGGTGCCTTCAATCCTCTGCTGTCCCTCCCCTTGAGGTGTCGTGAACCACAACCAAAATGGGTTGGAATGCCCTATTGGTAGCAGTGCCCACCTTTTGGAATGGGCTTCCTGCCCCCCTCAGACCTTCTAACACCCATCTCTCCTTTAAGCACCACCTCAAATTCTGGCTACTAACCAACCACAGCTGCAACTGCCCACCTAGATAGCTGCCCCTAACTGCCTGATGCTTCATTCCCATTCCCACCCTTTCTGCTCCTAGCTGGTTCCTTCAAGCTTGGCCCTGCTGCATCCATGGGGGGTGTGGGTCCATTGTTGTATGCTCTAACCAAGGCAAAGCTGCACCATCTGGTACTACTCCCTTTTGTGTTAATCCTCTTATCCCTACATCTTCCCACCCCTTCTCCTCCCTCCCCAAACCATATCCTGGGGCGACCGCTCTGCAAATCTGTTTGTCCATGTACTATTAGTGAATATTGCTTGTTATCTCTGCCATTTACTGTAAATCTGAATTTATTGTATTTTGCAGCCTTGTATCTTATATTGTTTTCTTGTTTTTGTTCTATTGTTAATTGCCTATTGTTCTATGTACTGTACTTATAGCTTACTTCATTGCCATTTTATGTGGCCTAGGTCATGCCTGAAAACAGTCCCTATAATTTTTCGGTGGGTAAGGAGTGGATTACTTGCTTTAGTCCTGTTCAAAGCACCTAGCTTGGGGTAAAGCTTACACTGAATTGCATCAATAAGCACAGAGAAATCAAGATGCTGGTCAAGGCAGACCCCGAGGTACTCAATGGAGGAAGCATCTACAATCTTAACACCATCAAGAGTATTAAATAGTGGGAGAGATGTTTGTTTGGCAAGCCTCTGATGGGTGCCAAAAGTCATAGAGACTGTTTTGTGGGCATTAAGGAGCAATTAGTTAGACCTGAACTAACACTGAATGTTGTCAAAAATCCAACTGAAGCTGGGAGGTAAGGTCATGGGGAGAGGAGCCAGATGCAAAAAGAGCTTTGTCATCAGTGTACATATGAATGGACACAGATGAACAGACAGAGGGTAGGTTATTAAAGAATATGGAAAAGAGAATATGACCCAGGACAGACCCTTGAGGGACACCTGAGCTAATGGGATGAGAAGATGAAATGGATTTTATTATGTAGACAGCTTGAGATCTGCCTTGTAAGAACAAAACCAACATACAGAAGAGTCAGAGAGGCCAGCAGCTTTAAGTTTGCCCAGAAGGAGGGGATGTGCAACAGTGTCAAAAGCTTTAGCAAGATCAACAAAAATGGCAGAAGTAATCAGATCTTAACCCATACCTGTCAGTATAGAGTCAGTGAGCAGAAGGAGGGAGGTGGAAGTGGAGTGGTATTTCTTAAAACCATACTGGAAGGGAGTGAAAAAGGAGGAGTTATCAAGAAACAAAGTTAACTGAGAAAAAAACAATGTGTTCCTGTAAGTTAGCCAAGGTAGGAAGGATAGATATAGGATGGAAGTAATCAGGAGACATGGGATCACCGCCTTTATATGTAGGTTTGACAAAAGCCTGTTTCCAAACATCAGGAACAGTAGCAGAAGAGAAGGAAAGATTTAGAAGTAAAGAAAAGGGCAGAGCAATGGCAGGTGGCAAAGAAGGAGAAGTTTCAGATCAAGACCATCAGGACCACCTCACTTCAATGGATTAATGGCAAGTAGAGCCTTTAGGGAAACAGGGAGAGTAACAGGATAGAAAAAAAAAGAGGAGGGAAAGACTGAGAGAGGGAATGAAGGGGTGGAAGTGATAAGAGAAAGGGCACAGTAGTAAAGTAGGAGTTACCAGACTTAGCAACAGCAGAAGGGACAATGATAAGGGAGTCACCAACCTTAGGAGTGGGAGGGGGAGACTTGGTCTGAGGGGAGAAAAGGGAATGGATAACCTTCCAAACTTTGGAGGTGTTATTAATGTTGTTTTGGAGCATGGAATCAAAGTAATTCAGACTTTGTAAGTCTGATGACTTTAGTACAGGCATTGTGAGGCATCTACAGTTGGCCAAAGAAGTCTGGGAGCCAATGTTTTTAAATGTACGCCAGACAAGGTCTTGGGAGAGGAGAAAAGTAAGTTCCTTAGATGATATTTTCAGGATACAGAGAAAAAAATGGAATAATGACAGTTTTTTCTTTTTTCAGAGACCCAACACTGGGGATTGAGGAGCACTCCAGTGCTATTGTGTTGTCATGCAACACTAGGTATTGGGTACCCCACTGTCACAAACTGTTGCAGGAGTGAGTGTTGTAAGCTGGCACTGGAGGTTAGGCACCATGGTGTTAGAGTGTGTGGGAGGGTGTTGTTTGTTGGCAAGAGGTGTTGAGCTCCCCACTGTCAAAGTATGGTGGGTAGTGTTGTTAACTGGCACTGGGGCTGTGCTGCCCAGTTTTGGCATTTGTTTGGGGGTGTTGTTTGGTGGCACTGTGGGTTGGAAATATTGGTATCACAGGCTGTGGCAAGGGGTGTTGTTTGCATGCACTGTGGGTTTGACTCTTGGACTATAGGAGATGTTTTTTGCCAGCACCAATGACTGGGCACCATGGAGTCATGGACTGTGGTGGGGAGTGTTGTTTGCCATCACCAAGGGTGGTAACCCCATATCAGAGTGTTGCAGGGCAGTTGGGATCTGAGTGCTGAGTTGCCCTTTCCATGGATGCAGTGATCATTTTTTTCTGGTGTCAAACAGCAGCTTGGGGGAAGAGCTTTGAACTGCCATACACCACTCCTCTGAGCACTACAATAAACCAAAACTGCTCTCTCCCTGCTCTGTTGAGGGTGATGGGTAAGAGATCAGAGAAAATAACAGTCAGTGGCGATACAAGAAATCTGGCATTGCCAGTATAAGGGGGTCCCAGAAACAGAACAAATGCTACATTTGGAATGGCTGACATAGACAAAATAAAACTGACTGTTTTGCAACACATTTGCTGTTTCAGGATAGAGAGAAACAAAAATGAACCACACACAGAGTCAAAGCAGCAATCAATCAGTTTAGTGCAGATAGCCATACAAGAAACTGCTTCAGTTACCAGACAGTAAGCCCCCAAGTGCTCCAGTGCTTTGCTCATGAGAGCTTCATGGGGGGGGATTGTGAGCCATAGACTAGTTATGTATCCATTAGTGGGAAAACAGAGCACTATAATGTGTGATACAGAAGTGAATATGTAAACAAAAAGTGAAAAATTCAAGTACCAAATTCTCAGATATACAAAACATCAGACTCTAATCTTGTACAGGGACATAAAAATGATTATCAAAACTTTTTTTATTTAATATACTGTACTTTATTAACATATTAATCTGCAACAGTAAACCAGAATAACATTGTAACAATGCATAATGCTATTCACAATATTGTATTTACAGAAACAGAAGAAAACTAGTAGCACCAGGGCTAAAGACTACAGTGCTTGTGGCAGTGTGGCACAAATGAAAAACAAAAGAAAAAGCACCTGTAGTAAGGAGTCCAAGAGTCAAACAACACTGTGTAAAACTGTTTTATTAAACAAGCAGCTAATATCAGATCACACTAGAGGTGGTTAAAAAAAACGCCACACCAAGGACACGAGGTGAGAAAACTGACTGATGTTTTCACTTGCTGCCTGCAAGCTTCCTCAGAGTGAAGACACAGGTAAACTGATTAACTCTTATAGAGTGCAAAACATGCGGACATGCTATACAAAACAACCAATCAATGTGATTCCATTGTGAGAGTGAATTAAAAACACATGTTTGTATTCAAACTACAGATGTGACTGCCAGGATGCAATGCAGAAATGCTGCAGAATATCACAGAATGCTGCAGTTCACTGCAGGAGCCATTGTAAGTCAATGGCAATTAAGTCCTTTGGTCATGCAGGATTTTGTGATATATCATTACTGCAAGTTACTGTGCTTCGTCGTGGCTGTCTCCACTTTATCTGTATCAAAGTGCCTGTACCAGTTACAAAAGTAATTAGTGCAGCTACTATTACTAAGAGAATCAGGGCAAAATAAATATGCCCCATTATTTTCAAAATAAGCTACCAAGTGGACCTGCAATTTGTAAATGGGAACACATTGTAAAGTTCTGCAGCCAAATGCATTATGTGTGGAACCAACTAGTGCAAACTTTATTGCTAAAAAGCCCAAGCCAAAAGCCTTGAGGTATAAAGAACTTTATACTTCTTTTTTAATCCCTTTGTATGGAGTCAGCACAATGTAATAGGACCACATGCTAAAACTGGCTAGAACACATAACAGATGTCAGAAACATATAGGTAACACCACATTTTCAGTTACCTGAGTCAAAGAGGGCATACCCCCAACCCCCGAAGGAAATAGCACTACCCTCATAGCAATTCATAGCTTACATAAATGATTTTAAATATATAAACAGTCTTAAATGATGCTTTTTCCATACATAATTTGTTAATGTATCTTTTTAGATCCAGACACAGAATAATGTTACATTCAATACAGTGACTAGAATATAAAAGTAGCCACAGAGAAGGAAAAACATGCCTACTATATATCTGAGAACATGCAAAGTAGATTTCGGGTTGGAAAGCTACCTGTTCAAAATGATCATTGAGACCCAGTTCATAGAGTATATCCAATGCTTTCACTTTTATCAAGTAGCTGTTGTATGTCCCCCCCCCCCCGGGCCTAACTGGACTTTCTCAATATCCACAAAATTTATATGGTGCACTTTATTTAGTTACTTGTTAACATGTCTGCCTATGGCGTATATATTTTATCTCCACATGCCATGGCCCGAACATGCTCTCCAATGCATAATTTGAAGCTCCTAGAAGTCCATCCCACATAAAATGCACCACAGCTACATGTTAAAAAATACACTATCCCCACAGAGTCACACACAATGAAATCTTTCAGAAGTATTGTTTTACCACTGGTGGGACTCAAACATTCCTTGCAATTGTAAGAATTTATATAAGTGCAATACATGCATTTACTGCACTTAAGTGTACCCTTAGGTGGAGGTGGCTGCCAACTTTTGATCTGTTCTCATACTGGCACCATGCTTGGTGCTACTGTATCACAAAACATTGTATGCCTATTAAAATTCCCCCCACCCAGCCAATACCACTTCCCTTCCTCAGAATAATGCTAAAAAGAAAAAGGATAGCATCTAAAATTATTCATTGGTCTTAGATAACCATTATAGGTATGATCATTAACAGGAAAGATTGGACAGCCAAGTTTGTAATGAACCCCAACGCTTAAACTAAAGATCCAAATTGTTTTGGATAGAAGCTGAAATACATAGAATATGTAAAATTTGAGACATCTCTTTGTATCATTTTAAAAGAGTAGGAGTATTTTGATTGAACCAGTGTCTGAAAATAATGTTTTTTGTAATCAATAATATCAACCTATAATGACAGTGTTTGATAACTATCATGCCTTGGATGTCCAATCCCAGTATACAAGTTTGAACTGTAAAGGCAGATGAAATACCTAAACTTGGGTGTAAGTTTTTAATAACACTTTAGCTTTACGACAGTTCCATAAAATATGTAACAAAGACCCTATCTCAGCATTACATCTGGTGCAGTTTTGTGAATGCAGAATTCTCCATTTATTTAAATGTTCAGAAGTGTCATAAATTGCATATATTATTTTAAACTGAGTGTATTTATAACAATCGAGAGGTGTAATAGAATGTGCATTTTTCCAAATTTGTTTTAGCTGAATTTCATTGAGAGGATGGTTCAAAACTTTCGACCAATAATTATATGTAGAGTTATAATAAGGAAAGCTGTCTAATAGAATTACTTTATGAATTTTAGATATAGCATGTTTTTCTAGATTCATTATGGTTAGTGTCAAGAGAATAAGATGACAAGGTTATTAGCTTAAAATGACCCATTCTAGCCTGTAACAGATATCTAATCTGAAGGTAGGTTATGTAATCGTTTGAGTTAAAGAGATTTGAAAGGGTAGCAAATGGGATTCATTTATTATCTTGATTAATTGACATAGAAATGTAAGTCCTTTACTAAGCTAAATAGGGTTAGACAAAGCCTTACCTTGTACTTTAAAATTTGGATTGAACCAGAGTGGTTGTTTCAAAGGGTCAGCAAGATTCTGTCTCCAAAACAAATTAAATTGGCTTAATATCAATAAAGAATTATCGATAGGTGTACAGTACCTTTTAAAAAAATAGATAAAGCTTTGTATTTAATATAAAACAATGCTGATAGTGAAATTGTATGCCTAGTATAGAGTTCAGATTCTATTATCAACCATTTAGGGGTGTAGAGTGGATCATTATCACCATTTACTTTGGACTTCCATTTAACATATTTTGCCATTTGTGTAGCAAAGTAATCAATCAATGGATCCGGTGCCCCTAGCCCACCATTAGATTTAGGAGCCATCAGACGTGCATAGCTTAATCGATGCTTGTGACCCTACAAGATGAAATTTGAGAATATTTTCATTAAATTGTTAAACCATCTAACAGGTAGTTTGGCAGTTAACATAATCATTGGGTATAGTATTTTCAGTAGAACAGACATTTTTAATAAATTATTCCTGCCCCAAGGAGATAATGGCAACTTATGCCATCTATCTAGATTTGTTTTTATAAGGCATATGGGATCTAGAAAATTGCTATTAATAGTTCTGAGCATAGAGGTATTAATTTTAGTCCCTAAATAAGTGAGATCTTTGGTTATCCATGAAAATCCCCAACCTGAATATGTGTTTTTCCTAACATAGTGGTTTAATGGTAAAAGTTGTACTTTATCCATAATAAGCTGAGAGTTCAAAATTGAACCAAATTCTTTGATCTCATCGAAGGCTGCCTTTAATGAGATATTGAGGTTACTTAAGTGGAGAAGAAGATTGTCTGCATAGGCAGACATTTTAAATTGTTTATGGTGTAATGAAATACCACAAACTGAAGAGTTAACATTAATATGTTGATTTAAAGGTTCAAAGATATAAATTAAACAAAAATGGGCAAAGAGGACATCCTTGATGAGTACCATTATATAATTGGAAAGGGTAAGAGAGAAGCTTATTACATCTAACTCCAGCTGAAGAGTAAGAATATATTAATTTTGTTTACTGAATAAACTCACTTGGAAAGTTACATTTTTCCAAAATGTTATACAAGAATGACCAAGAGATGCAGTCAAATGCTTTTTCTGCATCGAGTGATGCCTAAATTGCCGGGTATTTGGCCTCCCCAGATGCAGAAATAATATATTGGATTTTTCATATGGGATGTGCAAAATGTCTCCCAGATACAAAACCAACTTGTTCAGTACTTATTAAAGCAGAACAGACATTTTGCACTCTGTTAGCTAATACCCTTGTTAGAATTTTAAAATCAGTGTTTAGCAGGGTGATGGACCTACAGTTTATAACCTTTGTTATATCTTTCCCTGATTTTACTAATACAGAAATAAAGGCTTCCTGCAAAGAAGCCTCTAAAATTCCCTGATTAAAAGCTTCTTCATAAACAATTAAAAGTGTTTGCAAAATAATTCTCAAGCAAAGGACTTATAAAAGATAACAGTTAGGCCACAAGGACCTGGAGCTTTGTCCCCGGCCATTTGCTGTAAAGCCTGTTACAGCTCAATTACATTCAGTGGACATTTATCTAAACATTCTTGTACTAAATCTAAGTTAACAGATGAACCTCCCAGACTATATAATTTTTTACAAAATGTACAAAATTCCTCTGCTATAGCACAAGAATCTGTAATAAGTTGCTTGGATCCCAAACTGTGGAGATTGTTTATAGTCCTCAATGCTTCTTGCTGTTTAATATGCCACACCATTAATCTGCCAGCTTTCTCCCTGGTGGAGGCATATCTAGCTTTCACTTTTAGCAATGTTAGTTCAGCTTGAGATCGATTAACCTTGTGATATTTTTTCGCACTACGGTCAGCTGTGAAATTACTTAGTCTGAATATTTGAAAGTTAATTGTGCTTTCATTGATCTTATTTATTTAAACAGCTCCTGTGACTGATATTGTTTCTCCTTATTAAGTTTAGAGGCTATTCTGATACTCTCCCCCCAACTGCACATTTATACGCAAGCCAAATTGTAACATATTTATCAACAGAACCCTCATTTTCAACAAAAAAAACCTTTAAATGAGCTGTTATAAATTCAAAACTATATGTGAATTATTTAGAAGGCTGCCATTCATTCTCCACAATTTATCCACTTGAGTATTTATTTCTAGTCTTATTTTTAACAGAACTGGGGAAATGATCCGAAATTACTGTTGCAAGTATTTCTGTTCTTTTCAGCCGGGCTAATAATTTCTGACTTAAAAGAAAGAATTCAATTCTCAAATAAGTTTTATGGGGATTAGAATAAAAAGTATATGGCTGGCCTGATGACATTGAGGGTTGAGGTGCTGGATGCCACACCTTGCACCACACCGGCAACCCAGGTTTGGGAATGAGCCCGGGTTGTCAGGGGTCAGCAGGAGTGGACTAGGATTGAGGATTGTTAGACTGTTCTCCTAGTCCTGGGCTGGGTTGGGGAATTTCCATCATGCTGTAGCAGCCCCTGGGGATGACTGGGGGTACTACCAGTGTTGGTGCAAGCAGAGGGGAGTGCGGTGGATGTCGGCATGTTGTGCCTGGATGTCATTACACATCTGCACCCCTAGGGGCATAAAAAGGAGGAAAATCAGGCTGGGAGCAACCATGCAGCTTGATGGCCATGTCCTGTGCTGTCCGGAGGATTTTGGAGGAGTCCTGTCAGGGCGGGTCTGGGACTGTTCTGGCTGGTAATGGCATGGAGGGGCCCACCAGCAGGACAGCATGACAGCCATTCCAGATCCTTCTGGATGCAGTGTGAGCTACCCAACTCTCCTGGTTGCCATGGCCAGCAGCTGAATGTCCCATTCCAGGACAGTGCCTCAGCTAAGGTGGAAAATAAAATTGTGATAAAAAAAAGAATAGAAGGTATGTTCCTTTGAGGAAGGTTATAATGTTCTTCAAGGATCTACCAGTGTGTGGGTGTCAATTAGTTCAAATAATGCCTGCTAATTTTGGCTAAACCAAAGGGGAAGATGATTTGGTTCTGTCTATTATTGAATCTAGTACCGTATTCCAATCACCTGCTATAACACATGGTACTTTAGATCATTTAGCTAAGTGTAATGAAAAATCCTCGAATGTCTGTGGGTCATCTTTATTCGGTCCAGAAAAAGATGCTAGTAAAATATCTGTCCATTCTAATGAACCATAAACTATAATATACCTGGAATTAGGATCTGTTATTACAAGATGGACTTTAAAATATAGTTTCCTGTCAATTAAAATAGGTATGCCTGCCCTCTTTCTGTTAACTCTGGTTCCAAAAACATGACCAACCCACATGCATCTGAAGTATAATAAATTATCTGTTAACATATGAGTCTCCCGTAAAAAGACTACTGATGGTTTAAATTTACTAAGATGTGTTAACATTTTTGTTCTCTTTATAGGGGAATTTGCACTTTTACATTCCAAGACAAAAAGGTGTAATGTATTTTGACAATTTATATTTCTTAAAGACTATCTGTAAACCATAACTATAAGGGTGCTAAAGCACTGGCTTCTAATTTTAGATCTAATAGGGTCAACTCTCAGTCTATACTTATGTAGAAATTGTAATATAACAAAACCGTAAACTAGGTCTGCCCCATTATAAACAATAAGAACTAAAAAGCAGTTTCTATAACCAATAATTACCTCAAGCTTTTAAAAACCATTAATAAATTGTTCTGTACACTCTCTACAAACTAGATTGCTTATCCAACATTTGTGGAAGGGATACACCAAAACACCATTACCATAAGCATTATAATTAGTTAAAAAAATTTGGACATGGTGCCACACCCCCTCCCCCCTCTACTGCACAATGGAAAAACTATCCTGTGACAGCTCTGCAAGGAGAGTATGGCAAAGCCATCCCCTATATGACTAATTAAAATTAGTAATGAATATTCACATTATTCTAAAAGCTAGATCTTATATCAAGATAGAAAAAATGTCCAAACAAACTAAATAACTAAATAGACCCTATATGGCACTTTCTACAAGTCAGTTTATGTAGCAGTTCTCAAAAAAAAAAGTAGAGGTAATAAGTAAATATCTTTAAGCCTGACTGAAATGAATAGCCACAACAAAAAACACAATTTATGTATATATATATATATATATATATATCTACTGTATATAATTAGAGGCAAAAAAACTCTGTTTAATGCATCAGTTAGGGTTGTTCCACAGCGACAAAAGCGAGAAATTCGATGTTAGAGTTGAAACCCCTTTGCCCCTCAGCCCACCCCAAATGGAATCAGTGTAGCATTGGGATCATGGCCCTAAGTGTCACCCATCACATGTGGAAAGAAGCTGAGGAATAGGAGAATGAGGTGACAGTTAGGACCGATGACCCCAATGCACACCCAATTCCATTTGGGGGTGGGCTGGAGGGTGCAAAGGGGCTTCAACCTAACATCAATTTCCTTGCTTTTGTCGCTGTGGAACAACCCTAACTGAAGCATTAAACTGAGTTTTTTGCTTCTAATTTCCCTTCTTTTTGAGAATGATAATGAGAAATAGTAAATGTAATGCGGCGGCGGGAGTCTTGTCACATAGTAACATTGTGCCCGCAAACGCAAATCATAATGCGCATGGTGACGCAAAGCGAAACAGAAAGAGAAACAGTACTGTAGACAGAAATGTTAAAAACAATGCAAACGCAATTGCAAATGAAAATGCAAAGGGTAACACACATGGTGGCGTAAACATGAACTGTAAGTGAAACGGGTACGGAACCACAAGCAGAAATGGTAATGGTAACAGTAATGTAAGCACACAGGCTGGTTTTACCCAAAAGCTGTATAGAGAAAGACAGTGAGTACAAAGAATGTATGCAAAATAATGACTCTCGGAACACAAAAATTAGGACTTGGAATGGTAAATTGCTTATATCTCAGTAACCGTATGACACAGAAAAAAAAATTAAAAGTCATATGAATTATCACTTTCCTGGCTAGTTTTATACTTAGTCCCCATTGGGGGGGGCTAACAAATATTTTGACAAAAAGTCCGTATCTCACACCGTTTTCGAGATACCGGCCCTGAAAAGGCGGCGACGCTCGTAATGTTATCCTATGGGAAAAAAACAGAAGTCTGGACTGCCATAACTTTGCCTCCCTGTAATATATTTTCACCAAACCACTGAAAGGCACATCTGTGGGATGTTGCCTGTTTTCCCTGCAAATTTCAGCCCAAAAGACCAAACTGTTATTTTGCAGCAGGGCGCCAAACGATTGCTGCAATGCATCGTACGCTGTAATGTTATCCTAAGGGAAAAAGTGTCAAATTTGCAGTACCGTAACTTTGCCACTGTGTAATATTTTTTCAACAAAACACTGAAAGGCACATTTGTGAGATGTTGGCTGCGTTCCCTCCAAATTTCAGCCCAAAACTGCAAACCGTTCTTTTGCAGTGGAGTGCCAAAGAATTGCTGTCATTTTCCCACAGACTAGAAAAGTACTGTCACAATTGGCAAAAGCTTTCGCAAAAATTTCATGACACTTTAGTGAGTACGAAAGTACTTTGTGAAAGTACTTTTTCCAGAAATTTGAAAAACATATTTCTGGGGTGTTTTACCCCAAAATAAAGACATGGCTAGCATCCTCACGGTCCGACTAGGTGAATACAAAAAGAATTAGGTTGCTAGAGGGTCACAAATTTAAATGCCAAGCATTTTTCTGATCACTAACTGAAAACAAAATGGCAGATTTGTGAAAGTAAGAGGGCCATTTGGGAAAGTAAAAATGCATTTGCGACACTGTCAAACTTTTTAACTTTCCCCATTGACTTATAATGGGAAATTGTTTTTTGAATAACTTTTGAACCATTTAATATTTTTTCATGAAATCTTTGAAAGGCACATTGGGGACCCTGGCCACACATTCCCTGAAGATTTGGGGCCGGTCGCGCAAACCGTGCGACCTGTAGGTGTGACCGTAGAATTCCAGAAAAAGCGTAAACACACGTGCAGATCATGCTTAATAACTCCGCAGCCGTATATCCGACTGGTATGAAACTTGGCAGATCCCAAGGCGTATGGGTCTTGATTGCGTATTCAAAATTTCAGGCAAATCTGTCAAACAGTTGCAAAGTTATTAAGGTGCAAAATGTTGGGTTTAACATGTAAATGGCTCCTCAACCTTAACTATGGTAGCACTACCGTGCTACATATATATATTATATATATTATTACAATCCTATTCTTTTTACAGGCTTATCTCCTCTTTCCCCTTTATTGAGGTCTACTAATATTCAAACTATCAAAACTGTTAAGACAATTTAAAGAAATAAAAAGTACTGTACTTCTCTAAAGTTGTGACTAAACAACTTGTACCAATCAATAAACACATAGTTTTATAGTTTTACAGTCTCCAATTAATTGTGCTCATCCTCTTGGTTGTACATAAAAAGGAAAATAGCATAGGCAAAAATAAAAAAAAGCACTATTGGATAAAGTACAAAATAGTTTAGAGATCACAAAAATGTTCTGATACAGTCAGAATTCAATGACCATCTTAGAGCTGCAAAGGAACATCCAACACTACATCCAAACATAAAAACTAGCTTGCATTTTAGCTTTTAACCCAAACAAATAACATGAACATTAAATAAAGGTAACAATCTGCTCAGAGTAATCTTAGCAGGTTACAAGTAGTCTCACCTAAAGGAGAATAATGTTTTTATCAGGTGAGAAATAGAATCAAGCAGTGTACAGTCATATTTAAAGTAACCATCTGTAGCATGAATAGAGTTTAAAATCAAGCATATGCAGTCCTTAGAATGAAAGCTGCCAATCAAGACATCAATGGAGTTAAACAATATATTCTTTCAAAACATTTCTGTCCTCTACAATGCAACTGTATAGTTTTTAGTTATGCTTGCCAGATCTCCTATATTTTATGTAGTTTGCCAAACATACAGCCATAAACATAGAAAGTCATAACAGGAGTAGGCAAAGTTTACATCTTCTCAAGGGCACTAATACCAGTTATTGAGAATTGGAAATTTAGTAGAGGTGCTACAGAGACTTGTAACTGTACTGGCAGATCGACATTTAGCCATACAGAACTGTAAAAAATTAGAACAACTTATGCTTACAAGAGTGATAACGGTCTGCAGTAGTGTAATGTTTCAAACTTGCACAATGTTATTGAACCATATCTTTGGCTTGCCGGACTCCACATACCTGCTTCTTGAACAACCTCAGCAAGAGTTTTGGTAATTGTTGCATGGCGGATTCTTCAGACTGAAAAGTAAAATTTCCCTGGGGTAAAAAGAGGGTCAGTCTCCCAGGGAATTTCATTCTAAATGTAATCCCTCCACAATGTAATTTTCTCTTAATATCTTTGTAAGCATTGTGTTTCTCTCTAACCATTTGACTATCATTGTTAAAAATGTTGAAGCACTGTTGTTGCCAGTAAAGCGCAGGTTGAGCTCTAGCAGCCTTTTGTATTTTGATTTTTCCTGAAAATTAAGTAGCTTGCATATAATAGCTCTTGTTTTTTCTTCTGCTGCTGGTTTAGATCATAGTGCCATATGGGCTCTTTCAATTGAATAACATTGACCAGATTCTGGAGGCCCTGCTACTTGACAAAATAGCCTATTTTAAAATTTCAGCTTGTCTGGATGTATGGCATTTTCTGGAATGCCTACCAAAATCAGATTGTTCCTACAGGATCTATTCTACAGCTCATCAATTTTTTTCTTCCATTTTTAGGACTTTCCTCTTCAAAGATATGATTTCTTTACCATCTTTTTGTACAGTATCCTCTATCGAACTAATGCACACTTCTGCTTCAGAGACACGAGTTAGTGACTCCAGAAAAAATCATTTTGATTTAACATCCATGACTAGTTCTGTCAGAATAGCTTTAATCGAGTTAAATTCAGCCAAGTAAGTAGAATGTTCATCTACTTTAAGAGGATTCTTTGGGGCTACAACAGCAGGTGATTTTGCATCCACTTTATGCCTTTTTGATGGTTTCGGTTGTTCAGGACTTTGGAACAAAGTCACCAACGCACATTTTTTGTTGAGTTTTATTCAGACATTTTCATATAATTGTGACTGATATCGTGTGTCTCTTTTGGGTATCAACTTCAGATCTAGCATTCCTGTACTTAATACATTCTGAAAAAAAAATGGTATTTCCTAAAGCTGCTGTTAAAATGATGTGGCTATACCACTGAGCTCTTTCAATTTGCTGCTCTCGCCATGATGGTCAAACCGGAAGTCCATCAAAACTTTTTAAATCAATCAGAAAATATTAGGTACTGTAGCTATTACGGTCAAAATAAAACTGAATTTCAACAGCATAAGCTGGTACACCCTGGTAAGAAGTGAACTAGTGCAACTGCGTGTATTATAAGTTATTATTGCATATACCAAACAAGTGAGCACTAACATTATGCACTAAAAACACACAGGCAAAACCCAGTATAATAGCTTGTTTGAAAAGCAACAAACATACTTTGGCAGAGTGTGGGCAATATAGAGGCATATATTTTCATGTCAAGTTTGAACTTGAATTATAGGTGTGATTAATAATGGAAGTAATACTATTTCTGATTTATTCTATTTCTGCCAAAAGCGAGCCTGTTATTTTAAGGTTAAAGTAACTGTGTTTTTTTTCTGCTGGCTTCTCATATTATCTATAACTAGTCAAGTCTACACATATTGTTTTCCTAAGTCTAGTTAAGATTCAGTGTCAAGCTGAACTTTAGTTAAAATCATCACACAGATAGCAGTGCTGAATGTGCATCAACAAGTATGTCACATGTGTCAGCAATTTTGGTAAATGAAACACTGGTGCCCCCTAGTGTTTCTTGTTCCAAAACCAATGCATGTGAAAATATTGTGAATTAGGGCAAGGTTCAAACTATGTTTTGTTGAGTTAGGTGAAAATATGCTTATTGAATGTTTCAAAGTGATATGTAAGCAAAATTTAATTTAGCTATCCTAATGTCTGATGACATGAGATGAAAAAGTTTGTTCTGCAAAATGTATTGTATAAATATATGACAATTTCTTGAGATTTTGTTATTACTTAATGTCTGATGCCATCAAGAGATGTGGCATTGCCCAACATTTAATGCAATCTACTATGATATTTTTAAATATCCAGTATCATCAAGATGATATTCTCAACATCTGATACCATCACCAAGGCCAGCATGGTACTTTTAATTATCTAAACCAGTTAGTCTCCCTGCAGCAACTCAAAGTTATGATACCTCAAGAGAAAAAGGTGTCATGTCAAATCATTGAGCGGAAAATGGTGAAAATAAAAACTGTGATGGCAAAACAGCACTTGCCATTTCAGTGACGTGGCATTTACAATGCTTGCCATTCAATGACCTACAGCTTTCCCCCATCCATAAGTTGCATCACCCCCCCCAGAGTTGGTTATATGTAATAAGTGGGGTGCAGGGGAAGCACAGCCCCTCAGAAAGTCACCGTGGCACTGTTTTTGCTGTTTCAGTTAGCGCTGTTTTTGTAAGCTTGATGTATATGGCTGAGCTGTTTTTCTATTGCATTTTTTGTCTGCACTGTGTTGCACTCGTCATGTGGAACTGGAGAAAAAAAAATATGTAGAATCCTGTGCGATCTACCATGCCTCAAAATCATGATGTCACAAGGTGTTCAGGAGCAAGACTCTCACCTGCTCCACTCATCTACACTGGATCAGACCATCATGGGAGAGAACGCCAGCAAGTACTGTATTACCCCCCCAGCCAGGTAAACAAGTGTTTGTCAATTACTATAACCCTTGCAAAATAAACTACTTAGCTAATGTGTCATCCTTGGCAAAACACTAAAAGGTCTGCAAGTGAGATTTTATCAGAGGGGCTATGGTTTCAGTGAGTGGCTAATGTGTGTACTTGTTTTGCTAAAAACTGTATAAACTGCAATAATCTGGGCTGGTTATTTCAATGGCCTATGAAACTAGAATAATGTTATGCTTGTGCAACTGTATAACACCTTTGTGGCAATTTACACTCTCTATTCCATTAGGAATTGCCACCCTGTAAGGGTAGTGAGGGCAAGGAACCCTGTAAGACTGTTCCACCCCTAAAGGTTCTGCGGGAAGGGTCCCTTGGCTAAAGGTACCTTAGAAAGGAACCCCCTGGGAGGCAAGCCACTGGAAGAGGAGGGGAGGATGGTGGGGCAAAAAGAAAGTGTTTCAGATGGAGGCTGGGAGGAACCATATAGCTCAGGAAGTAGGAATGGCTGGTTGCTTACCCATTGAACTGCAGGCATAGCCATTCAATTCAATGGCCTACACAAAACAAATAATGTTATGCTTGTGCAACTATATAACAATGCTGTGGCCATTTGCACTATCTATTCAATTAGGAATTACCACCCTGTAGGGGTACTGAAGGCAAGGAACCCTGCAAGAAAGTTCCACCCATAGAGATGCCATAGGAATGGTCCCTTGGCTAAAGGTACCTTAGGAAGGAACCCCAAAAGAATTGTAGCAGTGATCAATGACTATGAGGTAGAGAAGCAGACTGACAGCAACAGGCAGCTTAGTGAAACATAAATGAGATGCACAAGTTAGCAGGATAGATCCAATAATATGGCTGGCACTGATGACAGCAAGGGGCTTCCTAAGGAGAGATAGAATGGATTAGTAGGGCCACCATCCATCTCTATCCAACAGTGGAACCTACCTAAGAAGCTTAGAATATTACTAAAATTAACTAAATATTATGATCTGCAGCATGATTCATGTCTGCCCATAAAGCAGCTCTAAAGGGTAGAGACAGGTTGCGGAGAAAGCCAGAAATATTAAAACTGACCCAGACTGGCTTGCCTTCTGAGTTGTTCGAAACTCCTGCACTAAACTTATTAGAGCTGAGAAAGCACATTACTTCCAATCTGCCCTTGTAGAAAACAAAAATAATTCTGCCAAATTTTGGAATATCCTAAAGAAGATAGAGGGCCGACCATCTCCCTCTCCTCTACCTGCCAAGATAGTCATTGGAGACATCACATATACCTACAAGGCTGACATCCTGGAACAAATTAATATCCACTTTGCATTGGCAGGACTAGCTTTCGACATCTCACCTGCTAGTAGGCTAGCTACATGGTCTCAGACCAATGAGGCCCCATGTCCCACCAGCATAAGGAGCCAGAAGTCCTCTTTTTGTTTTAGCCTAGTGACCTTTAAGCAGGTTGAGGATCTATTGCTGGCTATGGACACTAAGAAAAGTGCCGGAGCTGACCTTTTAGAGTCCTTTTTTTCTGAAATTAGGAAATTTTCATTTAACCACTCCCATCACACACCTTTTCAATCTTTCCCTTTCTTTAGGGGACCTCCGAACAATCTGGAAAATTGTACACATTAACCCCCTTTTCAAGTCCGGGAATAAATGTGACCTAAACAATTACAGGCCAATTTCCCAGCACCCCATACTATCAAAAATGCTGGAGAAGCTAGTTAACCAGCAACTAAGAGATTTCCTGGCAACTAAGAGCCTATTAAACCCAGTACAGTCAGGCTTCAGACCAAAGCACAGCACTGTATCCACCCTCGTCAAAGCTTCTAGTCATTGACTAAATGCACTGGAAGCAAAGAAGCATAGTTATGCCTTGTTCTTAGACCTAAGCAAGGCCTTTGATACCATTGACCATAGTCTGCTACTGGCTGCCTTCAACAGTTACCTTACCAAAAGAATGCAACAAATCAAAGACCATGGAGACCTTTTGCCACTTAAAATCCTACTACGTGGAATGCAGCAAGGCTCCATATTGGGTCACATACTCTTTGTAATTTATATAAATAACATCGACTATCAAATCCACCAGGCACGCGTGCATCTATTTGCAGATGACACAGTGATTTACACAGCGTGATCTTCCCTGAGCCTGCATTCAAAGAGCTGCAACACGAATCTGACATCCTACAAAATAATTTATTGTAACTGATGCTCCTTCTCAATGCAAAAAAAAACAACAAAAGCTATGGTTATCTCACCTAAATCTCACTCATCGGCAACAACCATTCAGCACCTTAGGATACGCACCTTACTTGGTGAGCCAATTGAAATTGTTGACAACTTTAAGTTCCTAGTTTTTTAGTTAGACAACAAGCTTAATTTTATGGTACATATGCATGAACTAGCCAAAAAGCTGAGACGACATCCAAGTGTCTTCTACCATATTAGACATCTTCTTACCTATGAGACAAAAAAGTCACTTGCCCAAACAACCTTCCTTCCTCTGCTAGACTAAGTGGACTTCCTCTATAGCCACTGCCCTGTATCAGCTCTAAGTAAATTAGACACCTTGTGCCACCATGCCTCGAGATTCATATATAGTACGCTTCTAAACACCCACCACTGGTCCTCTATTACTACCAGGTGGATGAGGAATATAGCTCTTTGGTTTCACAGGGCTCTTACATATCTAATCTATTTACTTGAAACACGGGGACCTACAGTTTGAGACGTTACACATTTGTTATGCTCGATGCCCCTAAAATCCAACACGATATGGCACTGCCACTATTAGCTTTGCTCTTCCATCCCTTTGGAACTCCCCTGCAGAAGGCCCTTAAGATTGTCACAGTACCAGGGATATCGATCTTTAAGTCCCTTCTCATACCTGTCTTGAAAGAATCTTGCTCATGTCGTAGGTAATTGCTCAAGATTACTGATGACCCACTTTGACTCTTGTTTGTCAGGTCAACCTAGCACTTCCTGCTCTTACCCCCCTCTACCTTTACCCTTCTGTCCTAAAAGCTTCACTCCTCCCCCTACCATCTCACTACTCCTCTTTTCCTTTCATAACCTATAATCAACATTAGATTATCTTGTTGAATTATCACGTTTCTATCAAATGTTGTATAAACTGTATATGCCTGAATTTATCATTGAATGTACTTAAATGTATGTATATGTTGTGAAATTGTATACCAGTGTCATTGTATCACTGACAACTGTACTTGTTGTCCAGGACCATCTTGCAAAAGAGCTCGCTCAAGGGTATAAAGCTTGGTTAAATAAAGTTTGATTGATTGATTGATTGATTGATTGCATGGAGGAGATTAAAAAAATATCCTATGAAGGGGGGAACCTCTGGGGATCCAAGGCTAGGATTGCATTCCCTTCAGGCTTGGGCTATTTTATTTATTTTAGTGACAGTTTCAGAATGGAAAGCCTCCTCACTGTAGGAAAAGGGATAGCCTCCTTACTCTGGAGGAGAAGGTACTGTAATTTACAGAATGCCAGCATAGCAATTTAGGAAGTCTTTTATCAGGCAGGAAGCACAAATGATTGAAATAAAGGTTTCTTGCTGGTCAAGGCATGAAGTGTACCAAAACTTTTGATAGGATAAAGAAGCAAAATCATATAGTTTAGACAAAGCAGTTGATTGTTATGGTGGGTGGCAACATTAATAGTGAATTGAGATGATTAACATGAATACTTTAAATGCCATTAAGGCGGAGTTAGGTTAGTCCAGTAAGGAGAATTAGCAATGTTGTAATGGAATGCCATGGATATCCTGAAGTCATGTAGGTTGTGAGGTTAAAGTATTTAGACCAGGAAGATGGAAAGCTATTGAGGTAAAGGAGCAAGCTAAATCATAGTTTATGCTCCTGCCGCTTGAAACCATGATGCCCCAATGAGACAACCCAGTCCCCCACCATGGGAATAACAAGGAAGCCGCAAGCTGAGCAACATAGGACCAAACAGCAAAAGTAATGTTGATAGGGTAGGACCCCCCCCAAAAAAATAGAGGCAGCATAAGAAAGCATGAAGCAGCAGTATCAGGAGCGACTGAGTAGCAGGCATAATGCAGACTGGAACACAGAAGAAATGTATGCTCAATACCAGAAAAGGGAATGCCAAACTGGGGCAGTTATCAACACCAGAAATAAGTAATCAAATCTGAGGTATTTTCAATGACAGAAATAAGCATTCAAAACAGGTGTATTTTCCTACTGGAAATAAGTGTTAAAAACTGGGGTATTTACATACCAGAGAGACAGGAGAGATCATTCCATCTTGACCCTCCTGGATCTCTCAGTGGCATTTACACAGTGGACTATGAGGTGCTGCTTGACTGACTGCGGTTCTGGTGCGGCCTGTCCAGTAACGTCATCAAATGGTTCAGGTCATACCTGACAGGTAGAGTGCAGAGGGTGGTGATGGGGTTGACCCCATCTAGCCCAAAGCCTCTAACCTGTGGTGTTCCACAGGGGTCAGTCTTGTCAGTCTTATTGTTCACAGTGCATATGTTACCATTGGGAGACATTATCAGGCTGTATGGGCTGGGTTTTAACTGCTATGCAAATGATAGCCAGTTATACTTGTCCTGTGTACCAAGTAACCAGATGACAGTCACTATATTTAACAACTGCCTGTCTGACATCCAGACTTGGATGTCCCATAACTGGTTGGGACTCAATCCAGACAAGATGGAGGTGCTGGTGGTGGATCCAGGTCATCGTGAGGGGGGTCTATAGAAACCCCCTAGTCTTGTACTGGGGGGGTGCCACTGACCCATCCAAATGAGTGAAGAATCTGGGTGTGATCCTCGACAGCAGTCTGACATTTGATGTTCAGGTGTCAGCCGTTGTTAAGAGTGGATTCTATCATCTGAGGAACATTGCCCAGATTCAGAACCTGTTACCCCTTGAGGACCTAGCCTCACTATTACATGCTTTCGTAACATCTAGAACTGGATTACTGCAATGCCTTGTGCCTAGGGCTATCTGGAGGTAACCTCCATTGACTGCAGCTGGTGCTAAATGTGGTGGCAAGATTATTGATGGGTACTAGTAGGTATGATCATATTATGCCTGTCCTCCACTAACTGCACTGGCTGCTGGTTAGGTGGAGGCTTACCTTCAAGGTCAGATTACTGATCTATAAAGCCCTACATGAAGGAGGACCAGTCTACCTGCAAGATCTCCTTGTGCTTCACCATCCATCCCAGTCTTTTCATTCCACTGAGGGTTGTCTCCTTAGTGTTCCTAGGATTAGTTTGTGTCAATCTGGTGATAGAGCAATTTTGTTGGCTGCACCTACCCTGCGGAATGTATTACCTAAACAGCTGTGGTAGGCACCCTCAGTGGATACCTTCAAAAAAGGACTAAAAACGTATTTATTTAGCCAGGCTTTTAATTTGCAGATAGTATGAATCAGATTTTAATTGATTGGATAGATGGTTTTATATATATTATGTTGTATGGATATTGCTGCTTGTTTCAATTTTGTACTTTATGAGTATTTTAAAATTGCTGTATTGTGTTTTAATTGTGATGTGCTCCAAGTCTCTGGAAAGGGGCATTATAGAAATAAAGTCTCTCTCCCTCTCTCTCTCTCTATATATATATATATATAAATATGTATATATCTGTCTGTCTATGTATTCAAAACTGAGTCATTTTCATACCGGAAATAAGTATTCAAAACTGGGATATTTTCAAACCAGAAATAAGTATTCAAAACTTGGGTATTTGCATACCAGAAATAAGTATTCAAAACCAGGTTATTTTCATACCAGAAATAAGTATTCAAAACTGGGGTATTTTCATACCAGAAATAAGTACTCAAAACCTGGGTATTTGCATACACGAAAAAAGTATTCAAAACCAAGTTATTTCCATACCAGAAATAAGTATTCATAACAGGGGTCATTTCATATCAGAAATAAGTATTCAGAATTGAGGTATTTTCATGCTGGAAATAAGTATTCAAAACCAGGGCATTTTCATAGCAGAAATAAATTCTCAAATCCAGGGTATTTGCATACCAGAAATAAGCATTCAAAACAGGGGAATTTTCATACCAGAAATAAGTATTCAAAACTGGGGTATTTTCATACCAGAAATAATTATTCGAAACTGGGGTATTTGCATACTGAAAATGACTATTCAAAACAGGGGTAAATTTTACCTTCAAATGGTGGCTTTTCCTGCATTTTAGTAGTGAAAATATGTTTGAGAAGCCTAGTTATCAGCCATTTATTTAATATGGTACATGTGGAAAAATGTGGTTATTGGTCCACCGAGGACAGGTTGCAGGAGGACCCCAGAGCAAATAAGAGACCAGAACAGCCAGACACACCATTATCCCAGCAGATCTGCTGGGAAGGTTGCCGGAGGACCCCAGAGCAAATGAGAGACCAGAACAGCCAGACACACAATTATCCCAGCAGAACTGCTGGGAAGGTTGCAGGAGGACCCCAGAGCAAATAAGAGACCAGAACAGCCAGACACACCATTATCTCAGCAGATCTGCTGGGAAGGTTGCAGGAGGTCCCCAGAGCAAATGAGAGACCAGAACAGCCAGACACACCATTACATCAGCAAATCTGCTGGGAAGGTTGCAGGAGAATCCCAGAGCAAATAAGAGACTAGAACAGCCAGACACACCAACCATCATCCCAGCAGATCTGCTGGGAAGGTTGCAGGAGGACACCAGAGCAAATGAGAGACCAGAACAGCCAGACACACCAACCATTATCCCAGCAGACCTGCTGGGAAAGTTGCAGGAGGACCCCAAAGCAAATGAGAGACCAGAACAGCCAGACACCCCATTATCCCAGCAGATCTGCTGGGAAGGTTGCAGGAGGACCCCAGAGCAAATGAGAGACCAGAACAGCCAGACACACCATTATCCCAGCAGATCTGCTGGATATCAGTGTCATACAGGTTTTCCTATTTTATTATCATGCTGATTTTGGGAGAAGTAGCTCAACCTTTCTGTTTGTCATGGATGCAAATTTGTCAATCACATCATCAGTGTCAAGTTGTCTGCTTTCTTCAGTCTGAGTGTTGAGAATTCCAAGAGAACTCAATCTGTCATTTTCTGTCTTGTTTCTCATATATGTCTTAATGCGACTCATGGAACTAAAGGAGCCCTCACACACACATGTGGTAACTGGGATTAATAAAGCAATCTGCAGTGATTTATGCAGCATCAGATACATGATTTCTGGAAGTACATTATAAAGATTGGTCATATCGTGTGGATGTTCATTTTCTGGCAGCCAACAAATGAAGTTTCTTTCTACTACTATTTCCTCTTCCAGAACTGGACAGTCATACATCTCTCCAAGTGGCCTCAGTTTCTTCTGGTCCAAGAATGTGTTAGACTGTGGTCTGAGAGCATTGATAGCACCCATCAGTGTTTGGTTATGCTTGGAAAACCTTCTGTCAATCTCTCCAATCATTTTGTCAATCACAGGATAAAAAACAGTGATTCTCAAATGCACAGCAGTTCTTGTTTCATGCGCTGCTGATGCACTTTGTTCAGTTCCAGTTCGTGAAGTTGGAACAAAGTGCTCCCAAGTACAAAGTAGCTTCCTTTGCCTCTGTGGACACAGAGTGGTTTCATGTGTCTGTGTTCCATATTTTTCTGCCATATTTTCAGCTTCCCTGTAGAGAACTAGAAATCTCTCTTCACTGCGAAATTGTGCAATTGTGTCTCTCAGGGCAGATACAGCAGTTACTGCACATCCGAAGTCCAAAGTCTAAGTCTGAAGTAAATTATTTGTTCCATCAGCCACTGACAGTAGTTTGTCAAACATTTTAAGGAGAAAGATATTGTTGAATTCTAGAAGCTTGCTGTGGAGTCCTCTGGCCTTTGCAGTTTCTCCTTCTTCACATTCTGAAAGATATTTTAGAAGAGCTGGATAAGTTTCTATTACTGACTTTGTTGCTCGCTTTTGACAAGCCCACCGGGTAGAACTTACCTTTGTATCTCAGGAATTCTAGTCAACCCAAGCTCCTTTTGAACATTTAAGAACCCCTGGTGAGTCAGGACAGATTTGGAAAAGAACGTGTATGTCTCTTGAAGCATGTCAAAGAATTTCCATACAGGAAGAAGTGATGAACAGGCATCTACAAGGACCAAATTCAGAATATGCACATAGTAATGAACATATATAGCATATGGATGCTTATGACAAAATAGTTCCTGGACTCCATTTAAGTTGCCGCTCATAACAGATGCACCGTCATAAGTCTGAGCTACCCAAGTCACCGAATTCTCATGGAGGTCCCAGTTAGTCAGCTTTGAACACAGTTCATTTGTCAGACTCTGGGCATCTAATGCTGTTACTTGATGGAAGCACAAAAATTTCTCTACAGGAGAACCATGGTGAACATAACGAAGGCAAATACTCATTTGTTCTCTGCAAGCAACATCTCTAGATTCATCAGCAAGTATTGCAAAATACTTTGCTTCTTTTACCTCATTTAACATTTTCTCTCTTATTAATTTTGCACAACATTCTATCATCTGATTTTGACTGAGAGGGGAGAGATAGGTGGCATTTCTTGGCATGTGAATCTGTAAATTTTGCAATTCAGGATCAAACTTTTTTAGAAGATCAAAAGTCTCTAAAATGTTACCCCTGTTTGAGCTCCCTTCACACTGCCTATGGCCTCGAAAGGCAGTTCCCTGTCTGCCAAACAACAACAAAATCTCAATTGTTCTTTTCAGGTACTCCCTGCACTTTTTAATATCTGCCATCATTGCTGAATCCATTAGCTGTATAATATTGCCTCGTTCTTTAGATTTCACATAAGTAGACCAGGCCTCAATTGCTCCTGTATGTGTTGTTGTTTGTTGGTGTTCTCTCATCTTCTCTATTGCCTTCTTCCAGTTGTTAAACCCTCTGGACGTGAAAGCAGTGTCCGCTCGACCAGTGCAACTTGAAAACATTCTGCAGGCAAAGCAAAATATGACATCATTGCTTGCACTATATTCAAGCCATTTAAATGATGCATACTAGCTGCTTGAAAATAAACGCTTCTGCTTTCCAAAATCCCTTTGTGGAAAACTAGACGGCTTTGGCTGCCTAGAACCAGCTTCTTTGGTTCCCAGATCACTGGGTACAACAGTAGCAGCAGACGTAAATCTTGCTATTGATTCAAGTGCATCACGAGATGTTCCAGGAGATGATGATGTGTTTGCTACATCTTCTGGTACTGGAACTTCCACCTCATTTCTTAATGGCTGCTCTGGTTGCAGCTGTTTAGCATCACTGGGGTCCAGGAAGTTACTTTCTTTATTCTGATTTTTGATTTTGGATGGAAGAATGATACTTCATTTTAACAAGGCTGATGAGTGTGTGACAAGAACTAACTAAAAAGTAAATTATAAGAAAAATGCCCTTTAATTGGGTCTGGCACACAGGGATGAAATGTTTATGTGACAGACTTAGTCTAACACACAGGGCTCACAGTATGCAAAGTAATGAGTAACCGACTGGAAAACTGCTATTTAATACAATAGACAGGGCCTAACATGCAGGGCTCACAGTATGCAAAGTAATGAGTAACCGACTGGAAAATTGCTATTTAATACAACAGACAGAGCCTAACATGCAGGGCTCACAGTATGCGAAGTAATGAGTAACCGACTGGAAAACTGCTATTTAATACAATAGACAGGGCCTAACACGCAGGGCTCACAGTATGCAAAGTAATGAGTAACCGACTGGAAAATTGCTATTTAATACAACAGACAGAGCCTAACATGCAGGGCTCACAGTATGCGAAGTAATGAGTAACCTACTGGAAAACTGCTATTTAATACAATAGACAGAGCCTAACACACCGGGCTCACAGTTTGCGAAGTAATGAGTATTAAACACCTACTAGAAAACTGCTATTTAATACAATAGATGGAGCCTAACAGACAGGGCTCACAGTATACGAAGTAATGAGTATTAAACACCTACTGGAAAACTGCTATTTAATACAATAGACAGAGCCTAAAACACAGGGCTCACAGTATGCGAAGTAATGAGTATTGAATAACCTAGTGTAAAACTGCTATTTAATACAATAGATGGAGCCTAACACACTGGGCTCACAGTATGAGAAGTAATGAGTATTAAACACCTACCGGAAAACTGCTATTTAATACAATAGATGGAGCCTAACACGCAGGGCTCATAGTATGTGAAGTAAAATGAGTATGCTACTGGAAAACTGTTTTTTTAATAAAACGGATGGTTCCCCTTGTTCATAAAAAAAAGAGTCTGGAATTGAACTGGCTAACCCCTTGCTTGTGATGTTAAGCTTGCCACAATACAAACCCGAGGCAGGGTCAGGGTATAAGACAATTTAGGAAAAGAAAAGTTCTACTATTTTTATTCTAAATTTGTGAGCCTAAAAACATAAACCACCAAAGTGATGTTCTTCAGTCTTTCTGAGCTGTCAGCTCTTCACTAGTAAGTGTAGTACTCAATTTACTCAGTAAAATAGTAAATGTGGAAATAAGTCGCAAGTAAGAAAAAAAATAAACATATATGCAGTAGTTAGTAATGCTGCTGTATGGCGGCACTCACAGCAGGTTGTCTGTGTCTGAGCTTTTCAATTTACCCCAAGACACACACAAACACACATTGTATTTCACTCAGAGAAAAAAAAATAAAAAAAAAATAAACACTACACTATTTATTTAGCTCTCAAGCCTCTTAGCCCAACAAGTGAACTGAGTATATTCAATGTTTGATAACTTTCTAGAAATATAGATTGAATTCCGATTTGAATCTCCCAAATAGTGCCTCTGCTCTGTTGCTCGCTCTGCCTCTACCAACTATAACTGTGTTACTAGTTTTTCTTACTGCACACAATGGGACTACTAGTGTGTACCACGTGTGTGTTGGAGAAGCACACCATGTGTTTGTCCACTGATTGGCTCACTGTGCAAGCAAGCTGCTGCGCTGTTGGTAGACAGAGTATGAGGCGGGTGCCAGTCACAGAATACAAGAATGAACCCTCCCTGCTCTCCTCCTTCTGTCTATCATCCCCCGTCCTCCAACAACTGACGCCATTTCATTAAATCTCCCAATCAGTCTGTCAGATCTGCTGGCGCTGCCCCTGCCCACACACACACATATCAGACAACTCGTGCTGATGACTCCAGTCCTTGCTCAGTGTGACATGCAAACCAGGAGCCTCCTCCACCATGAAGTGCTGCTGCTGAGTGCAGGCTGCTGTCTGAGTGCTGTGCTATAATGCCAGCAACTGCCAAATTCCCTGCCCTGAATCCATCCCTCCTGTGTCTCACTCTCTCTCTCTCCCCCGAGTCACTCTAGCAGGTCTCCTTGATCCTTCTCCTTTCTTCTTCTCCGCTGTAACCCACCTGTCCCGTGCCTTCCCCAAATCTGCACCAGAACCCAGTGACTGAGAGTGAGATCAGGGACATATAATCATTTATAAACTTCCAAATCCTGTATCCATTCCGTGGCAGTGGTGGCAGGGATGGTAGCAGGGGTGCGCCCTGTTCAGTGTCAGTCCTGCTCCTTCTGGTGTCACTGCCGCTGTGGCTGTTGTCGCTATTCCCCTTACCCACATATACTGTATGAAGCAGTGTTGCTGATGGAGTGGCTGATCACTGAGGTTACCTGCAATGAATAAATTACTAAAGAACAAGGCGGCCATACCTCAAATGCAGATATATTTAAGTGCTAAATTTCTTGTGATCTTATATAAGTACGATGGACTTGTACTTTCTTAAAATACAATGAATACATTATAACATATTATCTCAGGGTTTATCCTACCTTGCACACAGAGCAGCAGGTAAAAAGCAATGGTCTTGCTATAGTGAGGTGACATGTCACGTCCAGCTGTAATCCTTACACAAACACCGCGGCCAGCCAATTCGTGATGGACTGCTGAGCTGATCAATAGCCACCCTCCCCCAAAAAGCAGAGCTCACCACAAGCAGCCCCCCTCCTGGTATAATACAACTCCTTCCAAGTTCTCTAGCTCCTCTAAGTCTAACGCGATGGACCTAAAAATCGAGGAGCTGTCTGTCTCCCCTCCTGCAGTCAGGGGCGCATTCCGTGCAACAGGGACTGTGCAATGTTTTCCAAAATTTGCAAGGTAATAACTTTGCAAGCGATTGCCTCTCACTGCAGTGCTCTAATGTTATATTTATATATATATATATATATATATATGATATATATATATATATATATATATATATATATATATATATATATATATATATATATATATATATATATATAGTTTGCAGCTTTTAATACAGTCCAATGCTGGACTAGACTAGATCTGCTTGTGGCTCAGCATCAGCAGCTGTCTTCCTTGCTCCACAGAGTTTTTTGTTTTTACTCTGAAATCATCCCTCCCCTCTGTGACATGAGCTTTGAAGACTCCTGCAGATCGATCCTTGTAAGCAGTAGCTACACCAGGTGTTATTAGCCCCTCAACAGCATTGAGGGGCTAATAACACCTGGTGTAGACAGAAGACCCAGAGACTGGGGCAGGTGCTGCAGGAGCCTCACTTTCCTACTCTTTAGAGTAGCCCCCAACTTTTCAAACTTGATGGAAAACTTTTTATTGCTTTATTTCCACACTCTGCTGTGAAGTACCTTCATCAACGACTTTCAAACTGTCCCTTTACATCAGTGCAAAAACAAAGTTTAGACTCTTAAAGAAAGATGTTTTTTGCAACGTTCCTACTCTGAGCTTCGAACCTCTTTCCCCTGTTTATTTGCTTTGGATTCTCGGCGTGGGGTTGCATTTTCTTATAGCAAAGGAAAGCAGAAGGAAGGTGTGTCACTGCAACCAAAGAGGGGAAGCACCGGAATTTTCTGAGCCTTGGAGGGACTGCCTTGCTAACCTTTTGCAGTCTTCTAAAGGATGAAGCCAGCCATATGTTAAAATACGTGTGTGTGTGGGGGGGGTTGGTTGAAATGACAGGGGAAGAGGCAGACTCAGGGGAACCACCTTCACAGCTTCTAGTCTGAAGTGAGCTCCACCTGAAGATCGCTGGGCAGGACCAGCTGCCACCAGGACATGCTGATGTTGAGCTTCATTCTTAAACTTAATGCAGCAGCACTAGTAACTGGAAGACTGAACCGCAGCCCCCACATAATTACATCACAGGACCACCAGCTGTCTCTCACCGCTGTAGGATACAGGATCACACAACTGGCACTAGAGAGAGCAAAGCAATCTGGCTTTTTGGACCAAATCCACCTTTATTAATCTTATCGGGCATCCTCTGCTGGGTTCCAGCTATTCGGGAGATGTACCTGTCTCTTTCTTCAACTTCAAGGGAGATTTTCATTCCTAAACCTTCAACTTTCATTAAATCAGTTGACTCAGTCGGATTCCAAAATCGTTTGGATTTTGTATCATTGAATGCTGTTGAGATTAAAAAGAATTACTGTAACAGAATAGCCTCCTACTGTGTAAATCGTTTTTTTTAATGCTACTACCCAAGCCTGATTGCCGTTTCCTACCTGTTCACATTCTGCAGCCGCATCAGATGCGGCTGCAGAATTTAAACAGTTAAGAAATGGAACTTGATTTATTTTTTTAGTGCAAATGATTGGGGGAGCTTTGACTTAGATTGGAGGGGCTGTGGCCTCCCCAAAATCAATGTGGTGACGCCACTGATGGAAGGAAAAGTAGAATAAATAATTAAATACAGAGGCAAGGAAGCAGGAAAGAAACCTTATGGGAGCGTATGGCTGGGGAGGTAAAGTAGGCCTTGCACAAAATGTAGTGGGTTAAGGTAAAGAGAGTGAAGCAGCTTGTGAGCAGCAGAGCCAGGACCAGCTGCAAGCAATTAGTGAAGCACATGAGGCAGCAACTGCAGTGAGAGCTGAAACAAGCAATGACAAATGCAGGAAAACTGAGATTTGGTAGGGGCCTGAGCACAGGCACAAGAGACACACAGCTCATACAAGGGGCAACTATATGCTGAGGAAAGCCCCAAAAAGAAACACAAACCAAAACTAATCTCAGAAAAGCAGAAAAACAAACACACAATGAAGCACACATTAGCTAGATGCAAAACAAATACTAACCAAAGCAGGATAAACACACGAACACTGTCAGCAGAAACCAAACAGAGTCCAGAGCATGAATAAAACGGTGGGTGGGCAAGGGCCCAGCAGGCCACAGGCAATGGCCACAGCAAGCCCAATAGAGAAACAGACCAACAGAGCCTATGGATGGCAAAGAGAAAGTGTTTCAGATGGAGGCTGGGAGGAACTGCTTATATAGCTCAGGTCCAGGAGGAACAAAATGGGGGAGAGATACTGTGGGTTAAGCTGGAAAGGAAAATGGGGCCAGCCATCCGCACAGGTGTGGTCTATAGACCACCAGCCCAGGAGGAAGAAACAGATAGGGAGCTGATGCTAGCCATCCAAAGGATGGCAGACAAGGGTGAGGTAGTACTGGTTGGAGACTTCAATATACCAGACGTGGACTGGAGCATCCCAGCAGCAGCATCAACTAGGAGCAGATTTATCCTGGACTCCTTCAGGGTGCCTTCCTCAAGCAACTGGTCATGGAACCAACCTCGGCAGAAGGCAATACTGGACCTTGTGCTCACAAACAGGGACAGTGTGATGGGGGTAACAGTGGGGAGCACCTGGGGAACAGTGACCACCAGTCATTGTGGTTTGAAATCACAGAAAGAGCAGAACCAAACCACACAAAAACCATTATCCTGGATTTCAGGGGGGCAGACTTTGGGAAAATGGGGAGATGCTTGAAAGAGGCATTAAGGGGAATGGGGCGGGAATCAGGGGTTGAGGAACAGTGGGCAGTATTTAAAATGGGGATTACAAGAGCAACAGAATTATGCATTAAGCAGGTTAGCAAGAGGAAAAGAAAGAGGAGACCATTATGGTTTTCCAAAGAGGTAGCAAAGAAAGTGAAAGCCAAAAGATTGCATTCAGGCAATACAAAAAGACACAGGCAGAAGGGGATAGGGAGAAGTACCAGGAGAAACAAAGGAGGCAGGAAGTCAGTAAGGAAGCCAAAGCTCAGACAGAAGAACACATTGCAAAATCAGTGGTTAAAGGGGACAAAACCTTTACAGGTACATAAGGAAAAAGAAGGACAAAGGGAGGGATAGTGAGACTGAAGGGGAGGATGGGAGCGCGTGGAGGATGACAACAGTAAAGCTGACATATTGAACAGGTATTTCTGCTCAGTCTTTACTAAGGAAGAGGGGTAATGGGTCTGAAGGAGTACAAGGGTGAGAATGGTGCAGAAATGGACACAGTCCCTTTACACAGAAAGGGTCCTGAAGGAACTGGAAGTAATAAGAGCTGATAAAGCAATGGGGCCAGATGGGTGCACCCCAGGTCCTTAAAGAACTAAGAGAGGTGGTGGCTGAACCTCTGGCTATCCTGTTCAGCCAATCACTGGAAACAGGGAGGTACCCAAAGACTGGAGGACAGCAGATGTAGTCCCCTTATACAAAGTGGGAACAAAGAGGAAGCAGGGAACTACAGACCAGTCAGCCTCATCTCGGTAGTGGGAAAGATCATGGAAGCACTACTGAAGGAGAGATTGGTGGAACATCTGGTTGTCAATGGACTACAGGACCCAAGGCAGCATGGTTTCACCAGGGGAGGTCATGTCAGACCAACCTCATTGAATTTTTGACTGGGTGACTAGGGAGGTGGATCAGGGAGGGCAGTGGACATGGCCTATCTGGACTTCAGCAAGGCCTTTGACACTGTGCCACATAGAAGACTATTACACAAACTGGGGAATATGGGTGTGGGCAGGACAGTAGTGTGGTGGGTAGGTAACTGGCTGGGTGGCAGGACACAGAGGGTGGTGGTAAATGGCTGTCACCCACAGAGGGAAGAGTGACCAGTGGGGTACCACAGGGATCAGTGCTGGGACCGGTCCTATTCAACATCTTCATCAGTGACATTGCACAGGATATAGAAGGCAGAATTTCACTGTTCGCTGATGACACAAAGCTCTGTAACAGAGTACACACACCAGAAGGTGTAGACAGAATGAGAAGGGACCTGCAGAAACTTGAAGAATGGTCAAGGGTTTGGCAGTTGAAATTCAATGCAAAGAAGTGCAAGATAATGCATATGAGCACAAAACCCTGGCACAATATATCAGTTGGGGGTCAGGATATAGCATGCACCAAGCAGGAAAGGGATCTTGGGGTTGTCATCTCTGATGACCTCAAGGTAGGGAAACAGTGTGACAAGGCATCAGGTAAAGCAAATAGGATGCTGGAATGTATAGGCAGGGCATCACCAGCAGGAAAAGGGAGGTCATAATTCCGCTATACAAGACACTAGTGAGGCCCCACCTGGAGTACAGTGTACAGTTCTGGAGACCATACCTACGTAAGGACATAGACAGGGTAGAGAAGGTTCAGAGGAGGGCAACAAAGATGGTGCATGGGTTGCATCACAAGTCCTATGAAGACAGGTTGAAGGAACTGAACATGTACTCCCTGGAGGAGAGGAGGGAGAGATGGGATATGATAGAGACATACAAGTATCTTACAGGGAGGAACAGGGTGCAGGAAAACACTATTTTTAAGCGAAAAAGATGTTTCAGGACTAGAGGGCATGGGATGAAGTTGGAGGAGGATGATTAGAGGAAACATGAGAAAGAATTTCTTCACAGAACGGGTGGTGGACAAGTGGAACACCCTGCCAGAGGAAGTGGTGGGGGCTGAAACAATCACGGGATTTAAGAATGCATGGGATAGACATAAAGGAATTCTAGAGGTCAGGGGTAAGGAGAAATAGACTTCTAGGAAAACAAACTGAACTTACAAGCTCAAATGGGCAGACTAGGTGGGCCATAGGCCCTTATCTGCCGACACTGTCTATGTATCTATGTCTATGTATCTATGTATCTATGAAGTAGGCATGGCTGGATGCTCTCATATTGAACTGCAGGAGTAGCCTTTCAAATGTCAGTCTGAAATTGAGACTGTTGTACTGAAGTTACCAGCTAAAAAGGTACTGTTCGAAGAGCATACCATCCCAGCACCCCCAACCCTTCCAGGGGGAAGCAAAAGACTGTCAGCAATGTAATGTTCTTCTAGTGAGAGTACACTAGTACTAACATATTTGAAAGAGGCTGTTGCTTAATTTCTTGCTATTACTCATATTTATTTATTTATTTAAGCGTTTAACCAGGAAAGTAAACTGAGCAGGCCACTGCTCGATTTCCAGATGTGTCCTGGGGGTACAACTTAAGCATTTGAAAGGTAGGTAAATACAAAGTATAATACAGAATTCATAATACATAATACATACTAGGCACATGAGGACTAACAGAGAGACAAGAATAGCATAACTAAACAGATGACACAGACTTGAAACAGGCACAGTTTAAACACAATTCATTAAGTATATTAGGATAGTTAAGCAACAATATATGTTCATAGTATGAACCGCTAAGGCTGCCCCAAGAGTGGTATGTAATAGGGCCTAGACACATGAGCAGGTAGGGGAGAAGTGTCAAGCAGCATAGAGTTAAGATGCGGGGAGGAAGAGACGTGACGAATGCTTGCGGGGTGGGAGTTCCACAACTTAGGCATGCAGTAGCTGAAGGCTACCTGGCCCATGGCAGAGGATCTATGTGGGACAACTAAGGTCCTTGAGTCATTTTTTCTGAGTGTATATGCCGGGGTGCTAGGGTTGGCTAGGGCAGAGGTGAGGTGGGGGGGGAGCAGCTGGGACCAGTATTTGACCGAGATCTTGGCACAGTGGGACTGCCTGTGGTTATCTAGGGATGTAAGATTCATAGATTGGTAGAGGGCACAACAATGGGTGGAGTAAGGACTGTTCAGGACAAAGCAATAGAACAAGTGGAAGAGGGAGTCCAGTCTGGCTAAGGTGGACTTGGGACCAGCACAGTAGACAATGTCTCCATAGTCGAAGATGGGGAGGATCATTTTCTGCACGATGGCCCTCTGGGCAGGGACTGGGACACTGGCATGGTTGTGGTACAGTGTACCAAGCCTGGGGTGCAGCTTCTTGAGTATGGAGTTAATATGTATAGAAAAGTTTAGGTTCTGATCTAGCCAGACTCCGAGATACCTGAAGGAGTTGCAGGCCTCAAGGGGCGTCCCATCTAGAGTGTGGAATGTGATAGGTGAAATAAGCCTCGAGAGTTTCTGCCTTGTCCCAAAGGTCACTGAGACAGTTTTCTTGGCATTGGGGGATAGGTGATTAGCGCAAATGCCAGAGCTGTACCTTAGCAAAGTCCTTTTGTAAACTGGTCATTACCTCTGTGGCCGAGGGACCAGATGTATACAGCACAGTATCGTCCACATACATGTGAATGGAGGTGAGTGTACAGGCAGATGGTAGGGCATTTAGAAAACTGAAAAACTTGAGTGGGCCAAGGATGGAGCCTTGCGGCACCCCAGAGGTAACAGGGAGGGGGGCAGATGTGGCAGAGCTGACTCTGACCGATTGGCACCTGCTACAAGGTACGAGTGGAACCAGCTGGAAGCCCAGCTAGACAGCCCAGTGCTGGTGAGTTTGGACAAAAGGAGTGGGTGGGAGATGGTGTCAAACATCTTGGCCAGGTTGAAAAAAATGGTGGCTGTGTAGTGGCCAACATCCATGCCAGTGAGTTTGGAGTCAGTGAGCCTGAGAAGGGAGGTGGTGGTGGAGTGGGATTTCCTAAAGCCGGCCTGGAAGGGGGTAAAGAAGGAGGAAGAGTCAAGAAAGGGTGACAGACGAGAGAGGACTAGACACTCTTGGAGTTTAGCCAGGATGGGTAGAAGGGAAATGGGTTGGTAATTGCTTGGGCTGGAGATATCCCCACCCTTATGAAGGGGGATAATGGTGGCACGTTTCCAATCAGAGGGGACTTCAGCAAGGGAGAAGAATAGGTTGAATAGGGAGGCCAGGGGTTTGGCTATGGCGGGGGCTGAGAGGTGGAGCATTTTGGAGTCCAACCCGGTTGGACATTTACCCTTATTAGGATTAAGGGTGATCAATGCATTATATACCTCATCCTGGGTGACATGCTGAAAAGAGAATGAGTGGGCTGTGGGCATGGCTAGGTTGGAGGAGGTAGCGCTGAGTTGCTGCACAAGGTTAGGTGATGACAGGAGAGTAGCATGACAATTTGTGAAGTGAGAGTTGAACTGTGAGGCCACCACAGGATAGTCAGTGATGGGGGCCCCTCCTACCTGTACGGTAGAAGGGGGTGCTGTGAAGGTGGGCTGAGAAGCGATTTTACCACTTTCCAGAATTTGGCTGGCTGATGTAGGGTGGAGTTGAATGAGACTTTGAAATAGTTAGCTTTTGCTAGGCGGATTTTCTTAGTGCATGTATTGCGTAATGCACGATAAATCTGAAGTCAGCAGGAGAGCATAAGGTCTTAAAGGATTTCTAAGCATTATCCCTACTTCTGAGGAGGGCCAGGAATTGACTTGAGATCCATGGGAGGCGTGTGCCTCTGACTCAGGTTCTTCTGAGTGGGGCATAGCTGTCCCAAATGGCAGAGAACTTGGACTTAAAAAACTCCAGGGCCGCATCAATAAATGTGGATTGGCTGATGAATGACCAATCAGAGTTGACCAAGTCATCAAGTAAAGAGGAAAGGTCCAGGGTCTTATAGGATCTAGTCATAAGGATTCTGGGAGGGGAAGGTTTAGGCCTGTGGATTTTTCTTACCAAATAGATGCCGTGGTGGTGGTCACTTAAGGCATCTGGTAGGAGGTCTGAAGCTAGAATCCTGTGAGGGTGTGAGGTGAGGGCCCACTTCAAGAGAGTGTGATTCAATGTTTTGTGGTTTATTCGAGTGGATTCAGAGATTTGCTGAGCTAGGTTTAGGGCAGTCACCTTGTCACAATGCTTGGAGTTAGCCCCGGTGAGCAATTTAGGTAAAAGTCCCCAAGTATATGGAGTTCACCTCCCGAAGCCAATGAGTTTAGAGTGGATAGGTGATCCAGTATGGCCGCAGGATTGGATTCAGGTGTGCAGTAGGTGCCTGCTATGAAAATGGGAATGGAGTTGGGGAGGGAGAGTTTTACCATAAGTGCATCAATGGACTCCGAGGGCAGTGACAGGGTGACCTGAGAGAACTGGATTGAGGAGGTAATGTACATGGCTAAACCACCCCCCTTTTTATTGCCTTTACAATCATGTTGGATGAGTGAATAGCCAGGTATACAAAATTCTGAGTCAGGGTTATGGGGCTTCAGCCAGGTTTCAGAAACAATTGGTATGTCTGGATTGAGAGACAGGGCAAGGGGCTGAAGCAGAGATATTTTACGTAGAATGCTGCATATATTTAGTGGAATAATTTTTAGGCCTGAGGGGAGCTGGATTGGCAGAGGGGGGCTTGGGGTGTGGTGGTGAGCAGGTCCAGGGTTTTGCTCAATATCACCTGCTAAGAGTAGCAATAGTGTGATCAGGAGTTTGGTGTTGTACGCAGCCCAGTATAGCTTACGGGAGGTGGTATAAGGCTTACTGATAACAGCTGAAGGCATATGAAGATGGGGCAAAAGGGATAGCTGACTAATTTGGAAGGTGAGTGGCAGTACTGTGGGGCCAACTAATAATGTGTGGAAGTGGCAACCAGGGAGTGCGTCAGCCATGGTAATGGAGGTATAATTGGTAGGAGGCAAACTGAGGGAAGGAGCCTGTCTGTCCAATGACACAGGATAGGAAGACTGAGGGTGGGACACCTGGGGGACAAGGATAAGGAATGAAGTTAAGAATAGAGGTAGCATTGTGGAGAGGCAAGAATGTGAGAGATAAGGGATTTATTTTTTTCATATATTTGTTTTAAGATTATAGCAACCTCTAGAGGTTGAAAGGAATAACCTGCAAATGGGAAACTTGGCTGATAGGTTTTGGACAATCATGTGACTTCACCTATATATAGGACAGTTTGCCAGGGGTGGTGGTGGGGCAGCTGATGCTATGCGTCAGCGGGGGTAGCCTCTGTGAAGAGCTGAACTGCCTTGAAGCGGGTGATCCGGACCTGCTAGATTATGCTGTGTGGTGGGGGGCAGCTCTTCAACTCTGGGGAGGGCTTTAATCAAATGCCCTGGTGACCTCCACCAAACAGACCGAATAGGGAGAGCTGGGGAAATAAGAGGGGGCAGGAATTAAAGAAGTTAAGAGTGAGGGAGGGGCTATGCTCAGCTGTGTCACTTAAGTTAAATTGTGAGAAATTATGCATCAGCAGGTTCCTAGCTCAGAACAAAACTTTACTTGTTAGTATACAGCCTAAATTAAACTCAGGGATAAAATATATATATTTTTTCCTACAATCAATTATATAGGCATTAAGATGAGGTACAGACTAGTTACATCTGATGCCACAGCAGTACAAACAGTTACACTCGAACAGTCACAGTCCCAAGATAAATCAGGGATTTTATGCAACATTTAAAGCATCCTGATATAGCTAAAAAGTCTCCATGTAAGTGCAGGGAAGCACAATGAGAAAAAACACAAACAGATTTTAGCTGCTGACTCCGAGTGGCCAGATTCAAATTTGGCACCCAAAATCTTCCTCTGTGCAGAGCTGAACTGCCTTGGAGCAGGTGATCTGTACCTGCTAGATTATGCTGTATAGCAGGGGGCAGTTCTTCGACTGAGGGGAGGGCTTCAATCAAATGCCCTTGTGACCTCCACAAAATGGACCGAACAGGGAGAGCTGCTAGATTATGTTGTGTGGCTGGGGGCAGCTCTTCGACTCGGGGGAAGGCTTCAATCAAATGCCCTCACTACCTCCACAAAATGGACTGAACAGGGAGAGCTGCTAGATTATGCTGTGTGGCAGGGCGGCAGCTCTTCGACTCGGGGGAGGACTTCAATCAAATGCCCTCGCGACCTCCACAAAATGGACCAAACAGGGAGAACTGCTAGATTATGCTGTGTGGCGGGGGGCAGCTCTTTATATGGCGTCTTTCTTTTTAAGTCTGTGTTGCTTAAAATAAAATCTATTAAATAGCATTATACATGTTTCTTTTATCTTCTTGTCCTGTGAAGACTCACAACATTATGGGATTTACAGTATCTGAGGTCCACTACACTTGGATTAAGATTTCTCTTGGGCTAGTGTAAAGTAAATCAGGTTGCCTCTCATACATCTACTTACAAGTTAGTGATTTGGTAACTAAAACCAGATCATAACACTCACAAGAGACAAACATATGTAGAGAGAAAATCTGCAGGACACATGTTGTGATTCACCCGTTGAGATACATGGTTCTGATACCATACAGTTGGGATCTATAGATATGTAGTGATCCAGAGAGTTAGATAAATGTGAGAAACAGATTAAAAGTCCTATGAAATGTATCTGGGAAAAGGGAAAAATAGGAACAATTAGTAATTCAAAAGGGCATTCATCACCGTTGGATCACAACAGTTTACACAATGAATGTACTGTACATACTCAGATGAAAAACAGCAGTGAGTTTCATAGGAATGCATAATAAATGTATTTGCACTTACTTGCTTCTTACAAGGGTGTACTCACTCATGTACATTGAAATTTAGTTTAATTTTGAGCATAGCAGCTACCTAGGATTTTTTGATTGATTTAAAACGTTTTCAGAATCATTTTTATGTCCCTGTACAAAATTAAAGTTGGAAGTTTTGTATACCTGAGAATTTGGTACTTGAATGTTTCAATTTTGTTTTACTGTATATATGCACTTCTATATGGCACATTATGGTGCACTGTTTTCTACATCACTCACTTATGGATATGTAAGGAAGTCTGTGGCACACAAATCCCACCCTCTGATGAAGATCTCATGAGAGAAGCCCTGAGGCACTTTGGCCTCATAGTTTGGTAGCTAGGGCAGTGTTTTCTACAGTTATCTGTCTGCAGTAAATTGATTTACTGCTGGTTTGACTCCATGTACAGTTCATCTACGTGAATCTAATGATGTAGTAGGGTCTGGCCACCTTCACAGACCTGCACCCCCCCCCTGCACCCCCATTCTTTTGTTGTACAGAAACAACCTTTGGTAAGTTCTGTGAGTTACCTTGGCTGTTTTTGTTTCTTCTTCTTTACAGACACTGGAAGCAATAGCGCTACAGAGGTAGAAGTCTCAGCATCCAGCTAATTGAGTATTTCTTCACTCAGTAATTACGGGAACCACCTGGCAGTTCAGTGCACTTAATGTGACAGCTTTTAGTGAAATCTGTTCCTGCTGCCATTGTTTTAGAATGTGACACTGGCTCCACTTAAGATGTGGGGATGATGGAAAGTATGCCTGCTGAGATGTTTGAAGGTAATCAACACACGGCTGTTTGAATTGGAGCTTCCTAGCCTCAGCAGGACACCCACAGAACTCCAAACAAGTTAAAGTCTATTACATGATTATCTTGCTGCAATCTCTGATATAGTAATGCAAGAGACCAATATGTTGATTGCGTATGAGTACTAAGTAAAAAACTAAGATTGTGTGTGCACTTGTGCTCTGCTGAGATTTTAAGTCTTCACATTTAAGGCTGTACCTCACTGCATTTTGAAAATGCAAATAATTTAATGCAATAACCTGTAATAGCGATATAGAGAGAATTAAAAATGGAATTAATCCTGCTTCTGTAATCACTACAAGCACTCAGACTATGCCACAACCTCAATTTAGTGGAGAGAGTTGGCTCTCCTATTCTTATGGAGTTACTAGCTAACATTCCTTACAATACTTAATTTCTATTCTTTCATTACTTCCACATCTTTTAATATGAGTGGCTCTGATAATTGAAACAGAATCCCTAGTGCAGCTGAAAATGCTTACTTCTGCTTTGTGAGCAAAGGGACATTTGAGATGAGGTGGCAGAGAGTTAGGGAGTGCCTGACTGGTGAAACACCAGAAACTGAAGACTTAGGAACAGGCGACATAAAAACATGCTTTCAGAAATTTGAAAAGCTATTAATATCAGAGCTGAATGTGACTTATAATATTACAATACTTCAGTGATACCTAGGCAAGGGCCAAGTCCCAAGGGGTCTAAGAGTATTGAAAACACCCTCCTCAGAACTTGATATATTCAGAAACAAAGAGGAGTTGATTAAAACAGCAGAAAACTATTTTATTGAAAATTAAGGACACCAAGAAATTTAAAATCCTTACCTTAGAAATTGAGGAAGCTAGAGAAAACTTGTAGCATTTAAAGACCACAAAGCCTTAGGAGCACTTGATGAACAGTTTAAATTAAAAACTGATAAACATGAATGAGATTTAAGACAAACACAAACAAAACTATATTGTTACCAAGAGGACTATGACAACAACACAGTCTTTAACTCAGGGAAGACAAGGAGGTCTCAAAGCTGCATTAGGTCAAGAAAAAAGTGCACAGAAAAACAATCAAAGACCACTCAAAGGGCTAGCAATACCTACACTGAGACAGAACAAGAATCTAGTTCCAAGAGTCTTGACATAAACACCAACAAAGAGGCCTTCTGTTTAGAGAAGGGACAGATAAAAAATGCAAAAAGAACAAATAGGAAATCATGGAGGGGAAAAGGGAAACAGGCAGGTCCCACAAAACTGAAACGATCCCAGAGGGACAAAAGGGTTCTAAATTACAAATTATAAACCTATCCGATACTGTAATATACATACTGAAACTGAAAATAATTTACTGCTGAAGATCCTTACCTTTATTCAGACTCCATCAATGAATGAATTCCAAGTTCAAATAGACATTTACAAATTCATTAGAAGAAGCCTGCTTAAGTTACACTTTGCAGAATAGAAGGGGGACATTAACGACCATACAAACATGGTCTACCTGGACCAAAGAGATAGGATACAAGAGAAGAAGCCTTGGCTCATTTACTGATGGAGAAATTACTGTGCATATTCATCAAGATACATCACAAGAGGATCTGCTGGCAACTCATGGTGGTGAGACTACAACAACAGAGATTGAAGATGTCCTTAATAATTCCTTAGACCTGTTAAATTTAGAAATCTTAGATAAACTTTTTCATGATGATGACAATATCACACCAGTCCATGGTAGGATAATTGCTTTTGAAACTGATGTTTCAGAACTCAGAAAAATGGTGTTCAGAATTAAGTCTGATTTGCGTCCTGCTGTCAGCAATGAAGTTATCTCATTATATGAAGAAAATGTCACTTGACGAGTAAATGAGTTCTATCAAAATGTCAAGACCAGACATCACAGTTTTACGTCTCAGGAGGCTTTTGGTCTTAAAAAAATTAGACAGCAATAAAGCTGTTGTTATAAACAGGCAGATAAAGGGGTTAACATTGCAGTACTGGGCAACTGTCAGCACAGGAACATGACTTTAGAATTAATCAGCAGAGCTGAGAATGGTAGAAAACTAACACAGTAACCTAGCCATGTGTACAAAAGAAAGAGTTTTTGCAGATTCTTCATACAGCCTTGTGGGACAGGAGCACAACAAAAGTGGAGTTTGACTCTATGTGGAATGAAAACCCAGTAACACCTAACTTTTAAGCAATACCGAAGTTTCACACAAACCTTACTGACCCACCTGAGCACCCCATAGAATCTGGGATTAATCGAATGCCTCCTATCAAACTTGAGGGACACAGGGAATGTCCATAGAAAGTTTACACACCTTATCTGGCAACATTGTTTTTTATGGCTAGGTATTGATGATGAGGCCTTATATTCATCCATATGCCACCAGACACTTCCTTTAGAAAAGCCAACACATCAATAGTATAACAACTGCCTTCCTGCTGTCTGGCATAGTAGTTATACTAACACACAGATTTTTTAGAGTTTGAGAGAGAACACTACCTGCAAACCACCAGTGGAACAGCAATGGTTGCCTTTATGGCCCAATCATATGGCAAGCTGTTCCTGTGACTCTGGGTGGACAACACAGTATTTAACCCTGCAACAAACATGTAAAGAGACAAGATAAGACATTGGTTCCACTTTATTGATGATGTCATCTATATCTGGCAGGGTATGTTGGAGGAGGTAGAGGATTTTATGAAATGGCTTAATAATAATGAGCTCAACTTAAGGTTTACTTACAAACTCAACAAGGACTCTGTCACCTTCCTTGATCTCACTCTATCAGCTAATAATTTCAGTAGTTATGACAAAAGGGAATCATAAGAAAACAACTACTACTGTAATTCTCTTCTCAGAGCTGATAGATGGCTGAGTGGAGTCCATTGGTCCAGTGTTTGCTGAGATAATCCGATGTTCCCTCTCAAAGGGGGTATTTCCCAGTGCCTTACAAAAGGCACTGGTGAAACCACTTTTGAAGAAACTATTGCTGGATCTAGAATGCCTTGCAAACTAAAGACCTGTCTCTAACCTCCCCTTTCTGGGGAAGTTTATTAAGAAAGCAGTGGCAGTGAAGCCTGAGGCACATCTCACTGCCTTTGACATCTATGAGCCACTCTTGTTTGGATTTAGGTCCAGGCACAGTACAGATACTGAATTAGTCAAGAGTGCAAAATTATCTCCTCATTGTGAGAAATAGAGGTGAATGGTCAGTTCTTGTTCTACTTGACCTCTCCTCAGCATTTGACACCATAGAGTGTTGCTGGATCACCTTAGAGAACCCTGTGGACTCACCAGCACTGTCACCAGCTGGTTTGAGTCCTTTCTTATGGGCAGGATGCAAAATGTAGTGATGGGAAAGTATTCCACCTGCCTAAGGACTTGTCCTGTGGAGTTCCCCAGGGCTAAATAATCTCACCCATGCCATTTGTAGTGTACATGCTACCACTAGGTGACATCAATAGATACTACAGGGTGGGTTTTCACTGCTATGCAGATGTCACCCAACTGTATATGTTTCTTGCACTAGGGATACAGGGTGCAGTCCCTGAAATGAACTCCTGTCTGGCTGAGATCCAAGATTGGATGTCCTGCTACTGGCCAAGGGTTAACCCAGATATGATGTTGATTCTGGTGGTTGAGCTTGGTTATTTAGCCGGGAGCTGGAGTGGTGGGAGAGGCCATCAGACTTGTGCTTGGTTCCTCTGCTCTTACCACCACTGCCAAGGTGAGAAATCTGGGCATTATCATGAATAGTGAACTGACACTGGTGGCTCAGTTGTCATCTATTATCTGAAGTGGTTTTTACCATCTTAGTAATATCACCTCAATCAAACCTTTCATCCCACCTCATGACTTGTCCCTACTGGTACATGCTTTTGTGACATCTAAACTTGATTACTGCAACACCCTATACCTTAGGTTGAATGGATGGACCCTACGACACCTGCACCTAGTGTGGAATGCTGCAGCCAGGTTGTTGATAGTCCTTCCTAGGTCCTAGCATATGACCCCAGTCCTGTGTGATCTGAATTGGCTGCCAGTGCATTGGTGGATCCCTTTCAAGGTCAACTTGCTGACCTATAAGGCCCTACACAGACTGGATCCTAACTACCTGTGTGAACATATGTCTCCTCATCAGATCTCCTGTCCTCTTTGTTTCTCCAAGATGGGCCTCTTTGTAGTTACCAGGGTTTGGTTGAAATCTTCTGGTGATAGAGCCTTTGATGTAACTGGTCTGACCCCATGAAACTCACTCACAAGGTCATTGAGGAAGGCCCCTCATTGGAAGCCTTTAAGAAAATTCTAAAGCCATATCTTTTTAAGGAAGCTTGTGATTTACTTTACTTCAGTGGTTGTTTACATATAATTTTTAGATGGATTTTATTACTTATTTAAGCCATTTTACTCGGTTGGTTTAATTTTGTGGTTGATTTGTATTTTATTATACTGTTCATGTCTATTATGTTTATTTATACTGTGTTTACATTGCACAGTGCCCAGAGTCTCCAGGAAAGGGTGTTTTATAAATAACAATGTACTTACTTTCTGACTCCTCATCTCGTAAAAATGTATTCCCTTCAGTCAGTTCCTCAAGATCAGGTAGAATTGTTCCAAACTGAAAGACTGTGAAATTCAGGCTAAAGGACTTTGGAGTTATTTTCTATAGAGAGAAAAAGTCCAGAGATTCTTGACAGTGCCTTAAACAAAGTAAGTATAGGCAATAGACCTTGGGCCCCATATTTGGAGCCTGCTGGCTGCATACACACTCAGGTGCGCCACATGAGAAAATAGGGCCGGCTAGCTCTGACGCAATATTCAAACAGATAGCATGACCTGAACTGAATCTGTTTAAATATCAGGCCATGATAGTGTGGCAGACAGTAGGTAGTTGCCATGCTGTATGCAGAGCTACCACAGCACTGGGCTGAAGACTGCCCATAGGGGTACAGTGCAGCACACATTGGTTAACACCATGGCCCCTATGGGTGATATTAAGTCCAAACATGCAGATGAGCCCATTGGGCACGCATGTTGTGAAGGGACCATTTGCATGCCCATTATGGGCTCATCTGCATGCTGCGCATCAGTCAAATGTGCAGGGCCAGGTCTTTCCTCCTAAATGCCAAGCCCCTCTTATTATAAATAAACTTATGTTGGGTTGGTCTAGTGGTACCTCTCTTGCCTCAGTCCGCTCTTAGGATAAATAAACTGAATTCCTGGTTATCTAGCAGTCCCTCCCTAGCCCTGATCCCCTCTGAGAATACCCAAAGTGTATCTCTGGTGTTCTAGTGGTCCCCTCTCCTAACCACGACCTGCTATCATACATATCTCTGACCCTGTTTGTCTAGTAGACCCCCACTCTGGCAGGTACTGTCCCACCACCCTGCTCCCCCATCCCAACCCTGTGAGCCAGTAACTGGCACAGCCCACCACTCACCACCACAGCCAACCACAAACTGAGCTGTCAGGGAGCATGTACACTAACAACTGATTGTACAGTATGCATTCCATGACAGCTCAATCTGAGGCAAGCCACATTGATAAGCAGAGGGCTGCAATGGCACTCAGAGCTGGGATGGGGGAGTGGGGTGGTATGGTGTACAGTACCTGCAGGGGTGGGATCTACTATACCACCAGGAACAGAGGTATGAACAATACAGGTAAGTTGGGGTTAGGGAAGGGGGACTTATAGACCACCAGGGATAAATTGTGGGTATTCTAGGAGGAAATTGGGCTATTGAGGGACTGATCAACCACAAGGGATACATTTCAGGTATTACAAGAATGGACTGTGGCTAGAGAGGAACCACTAGACCACCAGGAAATCCATTTATTTATTCTAAGAGGGGATTAGAACAAGGGGGGACTGCTAGACCACCAGGAATTCAGAGTCTGTATGAAAGAGTGGATCAGGGCTTGGGAGTTGCCTAAAAAACAGGGCTTTAGTTTATGTATTGTAAGAGGAGATAAGGGCTAGGGATGGACTGCTAGACAACCAGGGAACCCAGCCCTTGACAGTGCATGGATTGGTGCAGGGCACCCACCCCTCTGTGCACTGTTAAGGGCTGAGTTCCAGAAACATTAAACTGGGCCATGCTACTGGCTGTTTAGTACTTCTGCAAACATTCAATAGCATGCTGTTCTGCATATACATGAAGGTTTCTTTATTTGCTTGCATACAATGTGATATTATGCACAACAATGCTATTGGGAGTGCACCATGCATAGGTGTTTTTCTAATATGGGCACACCCCTGACAGCCAGCACTATTCCAGGTTTGCATGGTTTGTGCCATGCTAACCTTTTTGAATATGGGGCCCCTAATCTCTTGAAAGAAAAAGCACTGAGATTCAAAAAGAAACTAATTTTTGTCCATTACTTTCACTACTGAATTTATAAACTTGGCAGGTCAGATAGGGAATATTATTTACAAAAACAGGGCTATCTTACAGGGAGACCCAACAGTAACTCAAGCTGCTGGTAAGAAACCCAGGGTCACTTTTATAAAGACAAAAGACCTGAAGGACATCCCGGTGCATAGTCAATTTATGCCATTACACACTACCCAATCATGGTTATTTGTAAAACCAAAGGGATTCTTTAAATGTTCAAAGTGTAAAGCCTGTAAGTACTCTGTATGCAGAAAATAATTTATAGAAAGTGGAAGTACTAAGACAGAGGTCAGGGATTATGTTATTTATTTTAGCAATATAGTTGTCTATTATGGTATACAGTACTTGTGGACTCTCCTATGTGAGACAATCAGAAATCTAAAAACAGGGCTCAAGAGCATGTTGGCTCTATTGTTAAAAATGTTGAGCACTCCTATTGGTAGACATTTTTTTTTTTAGAGGCACAATTCAGACCCAAGAGACTTAACGTTCATGGGTACTGAAGCAGTTAAAGCCCCCCAGAGTAGGTGACATGCTCAAATTACTATTACAAAGGGATATTTACTGGACTTTCAGACTTAGAACTTTAAAACCAGGAGGTCTTGGTGACATATTGGACTTCAGACCATTTGTATGATACTCATTGATGTATTTAATCTAAGTATGTACATTCTTTGTGTAAACTATATATTCTAACAGGGAAAAATGTCCTTCTGAATGATTCATTTTTCCTTCTTTCTCCCTTTTTTACAGATACATTTCATAATATTTTCTGTTTGTTTCTCATATCTATTTCCGTCTCTGCAGCACTTCATATCTTTAGATCCTAATTGTATGGTATTAGAGCCATGTACCTCAAGAGGTGCATCACAACCTTTATTCAGCAGGTTTTTCCATATATATATATATATATATATATATATATATATGTGTATATATATATATATATATATATATATATATATATATATATATATTTGTATCTTCCTAAAGTATATTATGTCTTGTTGATTTTCAAGTTAATTATTATCCTGAGTCTTGCCTGTGTGTTTTTAGAGCATAATGTGCTCCCTTTTTTGTTGTATGCAAAAATAACTTGTAATAAATACATTTGCACTAGCTCACTTCTTGCCAAGATGTACTGGCTTATGCACATTGGAATGTAGTTTAATTATGACCATAGTAGCTATCTAGGAGTTTCTGATTTAATTTAAAAATGTTGATAATTATTTTTATGCCTCTGTACAAGATTAGAGTCTGAAGTTTTGTATATCCAAGAATTTGGTAAGTGAATATTTCGAACTTTTTTATGTATGCACTTCTATAAGGTATATTATGGTATACTGTTTTCTACATCACTTACTTATGGATATATAAGCCAGTCTGTGGCTCACAAACCCTGCCCTGTGAAGAAGCTCTCAAGAGTGAAGTGCCAAGGACTTTGGGGCTAATGATTTGGTAGCTGGAATAGTTTCTTATATGACTATCTGTCTTAAATAAATTGATTTACTGCTGCTTTCATTCTGTCTGTGGTTCATCTGTGTGGCTCTAATGATATAGCAGGGTCTAGCTGCACTCCCAGACCTCCATCTCCCATTCTACTCTTGCACAGAAACAACCTTTGAGGAGTACCGTAGAGCAAAACAAAGAAAACAAATGTGGAAGAGTGGCCTGAATTGGGGAGGAGACTGGGTATTCTGAAGCTTTAATAGGTGAAGGAGAGACAAGGCCCCCAAAGCCCTCATAAGACTCAGACCAATCACAATATGTGTGTAAGGCTCTGGCATGCAAACATAAAAAGAGTTCCATACATCCAACAATAACAACAACAAAAACTCATTTTCTCAACAATTGTACATCACATAGGCATAAGAAGCATTATATTTTGAGTATGGTGTCACGAGGGCTCTGAGAAACAAAATTATATGTCAGTGAGGCATCCATTATTATAAAGAAATTTCACAGTCATTACAAATTTGGAAGAATGTCTGAGTTTCACTGTCAAATTTCCTCTGACTTTATTCCATTTTCATTAGAAAATGTGTTGCCTGACTCTAACAGCAAACCTCTGCCACAGATGTTTAGCCACTGCACTCAAGGTTTAGTGGCTGTATTGCTGCTGCTCTCATTTGATGTTGTTGAATCACTACAAATTAGAATAAGCTTAAGAGCCTCATTAGCAGTTTTCTAAGAAATAACAAAACAAAACTGATTGATCTTCACTAGATAACTACTATATGTTTGTCATGCTCACAATGCATACAGTTTGATAATATTACCATAAGAATTTATGTTTGTTCCATTTGTGACACGTAGCCATTGCACTTTATTACACTGACATAATTTATTACACTAACATAATTTCTTTATAATAATGGATGCCTCACTGACATATAATTTTGTTTCTGAGAGCTCTGGTGACACCATACTTAAGGTGACAGGTTTAAATGCTTCCTTGGCAAGCTTTTAAACTAGATAAGGGGGGAGGTACTGATAAAAGGCAGGAAAAGTCAAGCCTCCCCCCACAAAACATGGCAGGTAGTAGGGTAAACACTGAGGTACAGAGCTCAACACAGGGCAGGATGGGGGTAAATGGTAAAATAGATAAGAGCAATAAGAGCAGGGATGGGGGAAAAAAGGATCAAGCCAACATTTAATGGAGGGCAATGACTACTAATGCCCGTAGTCTGGGAAACAAGCTTTCTGAGCTAGTAGCTTTGATGGAAGATGAACAATTGGATATTGTGGCAGTCACAGAAACATGGTACACGAGAACCATGAATGGGATATCAACATACCAGGGTACACAATCTACAGAAGGGACAGGGAAGGCAAAAGAGGTGGAGTAGCTCTACACATAAGGGAAGGGATCAAAGCTACAGAACTAAAAAGTAAGGGGAGGACAAGAGGCACTCTGGGTTACCTTGGAGATGGGGAATGGCATCACAATCCAGACAGGGTTGTATACAGACCCCATCTCAAGGGAGGAAATGGACAAGAAAATGATAGAGGACATTCTCAAAATGGCTGAAAAAGGGGAGATACTGTTGATGGGGGACCTGAATATGCCAGATGTTAACTGGAGGACATGTACTGCAGCCACATCCAAGAGCAGGGTCATTCTCGATGCCCTGCAGGGGGCAGACCTTAGACAGCTAGTGCTGGAACCCACTCGGGAGGGAGCAATACTAGACCTGGTACTCTCAAATGGAGAGAGGATCACAAATTTAGAAGTCAGTAGACATCTGGGAACAAGCGACCACTGCACAGTGTGCTTCACAATGAGCACAACCATGGAGATAAGCCATACAAAAACAAGGATACTGGACTTTAGAAGGGCTGACTTTGGCAAAATGGGTGAACACCTGAAGAACGCACTAGCAAATGGCCAAATAGGAGGGGTGGAAGAACAATGGAGAAAAATCAAAACTGCCATCATAGAGGCAACAAGTCTTCGTGTAAAACAAATAAAGAAAACAAAATGGAGTAAAAAACACTATGGTTCTCAAAAGAGGTGGCAGGGAAGGTTAAGGAGAAAAAGGCTGCATTCAAAAAGTATAAGGAATCACAGAGAGAGAACGACAGGGAACTGTATCAATTAAAGCAGAAAGAAGTAGGAAAGGCAGTCAGAATAGCAAAGGCACAAACCGAGGAAAAAATAGCAAACTCGGTCAAAAAGGGGGATAAAACCTTTTATAGGTACATTAGGGAGCATAGAAAGGTTAAGGGAGGGATAGTGAAGATTAATAAAGGAGAGGGGAGGTGGGCAGAGGGAGACAGCGAAAAGGCAGAGATACTGAATGAATACTTTTGCTCAGTATTCACAAAAGAAGATGAGAAGCAGTTACCTAACCCAGACAATAGAAGCACTCTGGGTAGGGGGGTTGATACCAGTCCATTCACAGAAGAAGAGTCCTGAAAGAACTCCTAAAACTCAAGGTGGACAAAGCAATGGGGCCTGTTGGGATTCACCCCAGAATCCTAAAAGAACTAAGGGGGACCTAGTGACACCACTGACCACACTTTTTAACAAATCATGGCACGATGGGGTGGTACCTGAGGACTGGAGGAGGGCAGATGTGATTCCCCTTTACAAAAGTGGGAGTAAGGCAGAAGCAGGAAACTACAGACCTGTAAGTTTGACCTCAGTGGTAGGGAAAATGATGGAATCACTTCTGAAAGAAAGAATTGTTGAGCACCTAGAGGCCAGCGGGGCACAGGACCCAAAGCAACATGGATTTACAGCAGGAAGGTCATGTCAGACTAATCTAATTGATTTCTTTGACTGGGTGACCAAAGTAATAGACCAGGGAGGGGCTGTGGATATGGCCTACCTAGACATTAGCAAGGCATTTGACACAGTCCCACACAAAAGATTAACAATCAAGTTAGCCAGCCTGGGAGTGGGTCCCAGGGTGGTAGTCTGGGTAGTGAACTGGCTGCACAACAGGACACAGAAGGTAATAGTGAATGGAACACATTCCAAAGAAAGGGGGGTTACTAGTGGAGTACCTCAGGGCTCAGTACTGGGTCCAATCCTCTTTAACATCTTTATAAGTGACATTGCAGAGGGTCTGGAGGGAAAGGTATGCCTCTTTGCAGATGACACAAAGATCTGTAACAGAGTTGATACACAAGAGGGGGTAGAAAAGATGAGAAGGGACTTGGCAAGGTTGGAGGAATGGTCTGACATATGGCAACTTAGATTCAATGCAAAGAAGTGCAAAGTAATGCACCTGGGAAACAAAAACCCAGGAGAAGAGTGCACAATAGCAGGGGAGGTACTAACAACAACAAAAATGGAAAGGGACCTGGGAGTAGTCATATCAGATGACCTAAAGGTGGATAAGCAATGTGAAAAGTCAGTAAGAAGAGCCAGGGGGATACTGGGATGCATAGGAAGGGCATCACAAGTAGAAAAAGGGAAGTGATTATCCCTATATACAGACAGTTGGTGAGACCCCATCTGGAGTACTGTGTGCAGTTTTGGAGACCTCATCTACGCAAGGACATAGACAGGATGGAAGCAGTCCAGAGGAGGGCAACTAAAATGGTGCAGGGTCTACATCAGAAACCATATGAAGAGAGACTGAGAGAGCTTAATATGTATACCCTTGATGAAAGGAGGGACGGGGGGACATGATAGAAACGTTCAAGTACCTCAAGAGAATCAACAAAGTCCAGGAGGGTAGCATCTTTCAGAAAAAGAGATGTGTAAGAACAAGGGGGCACAGTTTAAAGATAGAGGGGGGACGGCTCAGGGGTAATATGAGGAAATTATTTTTCACGGAGAGAGTGGTGGATACATGGAACAGCCTTCCTGAGGAGGTCATTGGGTCTAAAACAGTGGGGGAATTCAAACATGCATGAGACAGACACAAAGCAATTATAGTGGGGGGTTGCAGGAAGCAGGCTGTTGGTTAACTAGAATCTGCAGCTTATCCAGTAGGTAGGGAAATGGGCAGACTGGGTGGGCCAAGTGGTCCTTTTCTGCCGTCAAAGTCTATGTTTCTATGTTTCTATTAGCACATTTACAAATTACTGGAGTGTAGTGAGTAAAACATTCCGATATTGTGGTAAACAGTGAGGCATTGTGCTGTGAAACTGCTGGGGAGGTAGAGCAGGATTGCTATGGAGAGTAATAAAAGGAAGCAGGATGGTGGTTGGGTTTCTGAGCCTCAGTGTTTGTTTTAGTCAGGCCATGCACTGGTGATCAGGCAACTCTGACAGAGAATCTGCAACCATAGAAAAGTAGAGCAAGGTGAGACCCAGGGATGTTCTCTAATTGAACTTGGAAGACTAGTCTAGATAGGGTAGATCGGTCATCAGAAGTAGAAAGTACCGATTAAAAAAAGGAGTTTAATACCAGGTAGGAAACCAAGAGCAATAATACTAATTTTAAAGGGGACCCTGACAAACAATACAAATATCAAAAGGATAAATTTAATTTTTTAATTAAATAAAAAAAAACATGCATTATAACATACTTGTAATGTAAAACAAACAGAAGATCATTACTGATGCATACAGGAATTTAATAAAGCAAGAGTATTAGCTGATTAAATCTCAAAAGGCAAAAGGTTCCAGTATCTCATAGCCTGAAAAGAGAATGAGTGCTGTCCTACATCCATCTATCCAAGAGGAAGCATGACAATATTTTGTTCAAAAGAGAACGTTTGATATGTGGAATCAATCTACAGTATTTCATTTTTTTTTTGTTAGTACAAAAGCTACAGGGCTATGCATACTATTCCATGAATTTGTATGAATAACAAAACTGTATTTGACATGAAAAGGAAACCAATTTAACTCTCTATAGAGATCGCAGTAAAGCGTTCTGCTATTGAAAGATGAAATAAACCTGCAAACATTGTCAATAATATTTACTCTGTTCAATGCTGTCTCAGATGCAGATGAATAGATAGGAAGCCGATAGTTAAATAAAGACACAGTCAGACTCTGGCAATTGCTTCTTCTGAATTTGGAGACAAACAATCCTTTAATCTATAGAATAACCCTAACTGGAATGTAACACTTTAATAAGGGCATCAGAAAGGACCATTTAAGATCTGTATTAAGATTTCATGCATGGATAAAGATAACAAATTGAACAAAATAGATGTTACAAAATCTGCCTGCCCTAATATGCTACATTCAATGCTATTAAAGGAAATTAGTTCATGGTTGGTTGAGCAATCGTTAGAACTTTATGACATCTCCATTGAATCATGAGAAGTGCCAGATGATTAAAAAAAAGCAGTCATTGTCCCAATCTTTAAAAAGGTTGACAAAGTATAAGTGTTCAACTGTAGGCCCATAAGCCTGACTTCCTTTACAGGGAAAGTCATGGAATTCATTATTAAACATAAACTAGAACAGGATATAACCAACAAAAAAATCTCTTGGACTATGTACAACACGGCTTCAGAAAACAGAGATCATGTTTAACCAATACCATGTTCATCTATGAGAAGGTTAGTTGAGCCTTAGATTACAATAGACAGTTTGATGCTGTAATTTTGGACTTCCAGAAGGCCTTTAATAAGGTGCCACATGGTACTATAATAAAGAAATTAGTGGAATTCAACACTAACATCGAGTCACAAAAGTGGATCACAACTTGGCTGACTGGAAAGTTCCAAAGGGTCAGAATAAGGGGTGTGGTATCAGATATAGGTGCAGTGACTAGTGGTGTGCAACACGGTTCAGTTCTTGGGAGTGAGTTGTTTTCAATATTTGTTACAGATATGAATTTGGGTGTTAATATTTGGTTAATAAAATTCACAGATGATACCAAATTGGGAGCACAGGTGGAAAGTAAAAATCAGGTAGACAACCTTAGTGAGGATTTGAAGACATTGGAAGGCTGGGCACACAAAAACAGTGTGAAATTTAATATTGAAAAATGCGTGACTACACATCTTGGGGCAAGTAATAACAAAAATGTTTATACATTAAACGGTATACAGTTAAAAAGTGTGGAGAGAACAAGGGATCTGGAGATACTAATTAATAAAGATCTGAGTTTTAGCCCACAATGTAATGAGGTACTAAAAAAACAAATAAAATCTTAGGTTGTATAAGAAGGGTATTCATATCTAGACATAGAAACCATATACTTCCCCTTTACAAAGTCTATGATAGACGCCAGTTAGACTACGGTATGCCCCTGTGTAGCCCCTACCTAAGAAGCAATGTTAATAGGGTTACCACCTTTTCAGAAGCCCAAAGTGGGACATTTCTTACTTTCTATCTCAGCTCTCTGTGTACACATAGAGTTGGGAACTTTCAGTCATTGACAGACCTTCCAGACCTTTTCTCTTGACCTCAAAATGTGGCAGATAGCAGACATAAACCCCTCTTGATTTTAATTCTGAACTTTCATTTTGTAACCAGTTTATTACAAACTTTCCTAAACCTAGTATGCAGAAACCACAGCATTTGTTATATCATATGGTAGGGTTCAAATGATTGAGTTCACTGTCAGAAACCCAGCTGCCAGGTTTCAAGTATGGGGCAAATGCCAGGACTGCCCTTTGTGCCTCACCAGTGTTAACATTTATGAAAACCATTCAGCTGCAATACCTTTTCATCTTAATTCTAAACCTTTCCACAGTTAGGATAAGTTCCTCTTTAATGCCCCTGGTAAAGTTCTGATGCCCACATATGAATTGCTGGGGGCTTTTGTAGCACAGTGTACAATATCTAAATAATGAATCACTTTGTTTTGTAATTTTTTAGTACTGATGTGTGGCAGAATTTTGTTATGGAGTAATTTTTATAATAGAATATTTTTCACACACCTGGACAGGAGAGGGTGTATTGTGGAATCCATTGTATTGAGTCCAATTGTTTTGCCTTTCTACATCATTATTTGTGTTTGTGCAGATGAATTTTCAATAAAAAGTTTAATTACATAAATTATAGAGTAGAGTTTACCTCAGGAATACTTGCTTAAAGTTATCACTCAGTGGAAGCTAACGTATTTAAATTTGTCTATAACTATTAAACTATTTCTATAACTATTTAAAACATTGAGAAAATATAGTCATGGGAGGGAAACAGCGTCTTCTTACATTCCATACACAAAACAGATGGGCTGTGGTCACTCAGTGAATCAGGTAAAGACAGATTTATATACTATATAGTAAATATGATTTATATTTTAAGCTATATTCCTAAACAGCACCACAAATACAAACAGAGTATGTAATCTAGATTTGTATTACTTAGCAAAATCTCTTGTAAAAAATTTGTTAAGCGGGTGGTGACAGATATTTTTCTAGAAGATGTAGTTTATGTTCATCATGTAGTGATCTTCAAATATATAGGAAGGACTTCTGGTCAGATCAGTTCACTGTCCAAAGATGACTTCGTGTTCCCTTTGTACTGTTCCCCTGCTTCTGACATTGTGCACCATGTTACACGAGGTCCCTGCACCCTAACTGATACCCTCAGAGGTACACCGTAGACAGCTAATGCTTAGGTATAGGTTATGCTAATATATAGGGCTACCGCTAATCTACCGTACAAAAGTAGATGTCAGGATTTGAATGCATGTTGTTGTAATCCACTTTGCTTGCTAATACATATATATTTTATCATGTATTTTCTATTTCTTACTTGTCAGATGCCAAGACACTTGTCCTTGAAGTAATTATAATATGTAAGATGGCATTGCCATCTTTTGGTGATTTGTACTACTACACTTAGTTATGTAAGACTCTGTATAAGAACTCTTATGTTCTCAAACTGATGACTTTACAGAATTGTATAATGTTATCTTGGACCGTGGAGCCACCTCTAATTTAGCCAATAGGGCTCATCTCTGTAACTAGAAGTGTTTCTATCTTTTGGTAACCATAGTAATTATCATAGGTATATAATGTAATGCACAAGCTTTACACCTCGGAGACCCGAGAGATCCCAAGAGACTACAGAGAAACCTCGAGGTGTAGGTAATGCTTAGCACTGGCTCCCAGTTTGTATTGGTAAGAACTGCTTAGGGCAACTGTGATTGATCCCTTTGGTAGTAATAAACTTGTTTATTACTCTAATGCAACGTGTCTGTGATTACTTGCATTCTCAATATCATCAAGAATCTGAAAGTGAGGTTTAGACCTTTCGACAAATTGGCGACCGTGTCCAGGCGATATTTGGTGTTTGTAAGTTTTCACTTGTTGCTTAAAGTTTTCCCTTCCCCACAGGGACAGTAGGTGTACATTCCCGTATCACCTCTCCCATTTTAAAACCAGTTTGTATTTACTTGCAATATCTGGCTGACTTTTTGGGTATGGTTGATGCCGTCTCGACCCACTCCATAGCAGCTTTGAATTGCAAGCCTACAACTAATACAGTAGCCCGGCTGTGTTTAAAGTACTCGTGCTGTGGATCGATACACAGCACGCTGTCTTTTTCATAGTTTGAATTTTCGTTCCCTCCTACACCATGGCCACAGTATCAGATATCCGTGCAGATCTGAGACTCAATGTCTCAAACTTCCTTGCCTCCCATGGAGGATGGGCTGACTTTACGCGGGACGCAAGTCAAACCTATAACCTTGTTCTGGGGATTTCAACCCAGTACACAGAGACGAGACAATCAATTAATAAGCATCACGCTAAAGGGTTGATGGTCGCGGCTCTCTATGCTGCTTTGAAAGCCCCCGGAGTGAGGTTTCGAACCCTTGATCTGCAAATTTCGTCTCTTAAGCAAGAAATGGGTTTGCAGGAAACAGAATGTATTAGACTGCAGCAGAACTTGGAGTCTGAACTCCAAACTCTGCGGAATGAAAAGGATTCACTATTGTATCATTTAGCCCAGGCTGGTGAACAGGAATTGCGTATGTTGAAGCAGGAGTGTGAAAGTTTGAGACAGGAGAAGAGTCAGGTTGTGCAAATGAATGATTTTCTGAGTGCTGCAAATGCTCAGTTGAGTGACAAAATGTGTGAGCTTCAGGACGAGATCAACCAGGTACGTAATGATTTAGAAGTAGCCTACAAGGACAATCACGAATTCAGTGCCGCGTATTGAGTTTTGCAAAAGCAAAAGCAGGATCAGGTTGATATAGATGTTGCAAGTGTGAATCACGATGAATGAAGAACTAAGATGGCAACACTGCACCATCAGCGAGAGGTTTTGGCTGGACATGTTAAGGCGATGGGAGGTGTAGTACCTGCCTTTCACTCATCATCAGAAGGGGTTATCTGATGATGACATTTCATAATATAACGCCCAGTCATGCCCCTACTATGGCCCAGACTCCCCATCCAGCCATCCACAGCATGGCAGGTCCCCGCCGCCAACTCCCCAGGTCACACGTCAATGACATCATGATGCTCATCCTGGGAAACACCAACCTGGCAGTGCCCATGATGGGGGGAGCAGGCCCAAGCCTGGTCCTGAAGGCGCCTCCGGTAGCCGTTATTAATGTGAAAGACAGGCAGGAGATAGAAACCATGATTGAAAGAGTGATAGGCAATGTTCTTCTTCCTGAAAGGAGTATGAGGGCTATTAAAACCCATATTAGGCAGCTTTTTCAAGAAACTGGTACTCAGGAAGGTATTGTCCGCACTGCGGCTGAAGCTGCAGCTCGTGCAGCCTTGGATGGTGCTCAAGACACTCTACCTGTGCCTAATCGTCCCACTAATCCCCTACAAATGGCCTACTCTGTTCAGCAAATTGCTGACAGTATTGGTCAGATGAGCCCGTCTGGCAACCTCAGCTGTCACTTGGAAAAAGTATGTTCTAAATGTGAGATGCTCAGCCTCACTGCAGAATATCAGGTCCAAATACTACGCCAGACCATCGATCCTTGTTTGTGGGCCAAACTCCCCAAAGCTGTTCACCAGGATGGGAATGCTACTTTTGACGAGGTTGCAGCTGAGCTCATTTCTGCTCACAGTCCAGGTGTAGTAGGGGTGATGCTTGAATATCCTGTGAAGCAGAATGCAAAAGAAAGTCTAGCAACTTATCACCAGAGACTCTGGATGGCCTATCGAGCAGGAAAGCACCTGGCACAGGAAGCTGCAGATGTAGATCTTATTGAATATAAGACCCTGTTCCTTAGGAACATGAGTCCAGCAGTAAGAGAAAAGGTAGAGCCAACCACCTACCCAAATATGGATAGGTTTGCCGATATTCTTCGGAAAACCGAGAGGGTGTAACAACTGTATATCTGTGATTTAGGCTCCAGTTCCAAGAAGGTAGCTGCCATGGAACTCCCTTCGGGGACCACGACACATTACTCAGTGGAAGGGCAGGCTCAACGCCAGCAGACCCAACATCCGTCAGCCCCTCCAGCTGGTAATCAACATCCCCAACAGGCCCAACAACAACTGCATTAACAACAACAATGGGGTGGGAACCGGAATAGGCATAAGAACAGGAAGCATAAGGGCAGAGGTAAACCACAACAGAGAATGGGTCCTTCGTATAGGGAGATAGCTGAAGAAAATCAAAACTTTCGAGAGCTCCTGGGACAAGTGCACTCTGTGGTGGATGCTGTTCCCACTCAGACCCTTGTGGCAGTACAACCGGCAGCCCAGGCCACAACCGGCCATAGAGACACCGGAGGTACAGGCCTACAGGCCCACACAGGCCTAAACCCAGAAGCTCCTCCCTATATAGCATCAGTACAGCATGGTGAAATCATTCACGCAAGCCAGGCCCAACTTCTGCATGCTTCCGGTAGTACAGATTGACAATTACAGGCCCCAGTTCGTATTGTAAACAAGCTGGTCTTGGATACAAATGGAAGGCCCTGCACCGAGGCCGAGGTCAGGGGCCGCCAACTAGTAGTTTTACTAGATACAGGTGCAGCTGTATCTGTGCTACATGATGAACACCTGGACACATCTCCTTGGTCTACCGGATGGAAGACCAACATGTCAGGAGTCGATGGTACTAGGCTGCCTGCATACCGTTCTCTACCCTTACCGGTAGAGCTAGGGCACTTAAAGGCCTCACACACTTTCCAACTGATGGTATTGCATGATCATCCTAGTATTGTAGGGATTGACTTCCTTGAGCCACACGGCTGTGTGGTGGATCTAGCTAACATGCTATTGATACAGATTCAGAGTCAATACCATACCATCTTGATTCCTGATTCACACGTTGTGGCAACTATATCTGCCAATGACAAAGAGTATGATGTCATAGATTTGTTCAAGAATCATGAACTTTTTCCAAAATTCCTACCTATTCTGCAATGACATTTAGAAGCAATTGCAGTCAACAAGCATGACTGTGGTAGAATTCTCACCGTCATTGAAGTGCCAGGCCCGAACATGAGAGGCAAAGGCAATATCCTTTCCCAACTGAGGCCTTGCCTTCCCTTAGAGAAATGATCAAGTCACTCCTTAAGCAAGGAGTAATCAGAACTTGTGTTTCCACTGCCAATTCCCCAGTATGGCCTGTGAAGAAACCCACAGGTGCCTGGAGACTTACTGCTGACTACAGAAAACTGAATCAGGTCACCCCCAGTTGTTCCCCAACTGTGGCATCAGCACCAGATGTGCTATGACTTCTGACTCCTGACTTGAATTGGTTCAGTGCCCTGGACATTTCCAATGGTTTTTGGTCATTGCCACTGGCCCTCAAGAGTCAATATAAGTTTGCCTTCACCTTTAAAGGAAGACAGTACACGTGGACTTGCTTGCCACAAGGATTTCATAATAGCCCATCCCTCTTCCATCTCCACATGATGGATACCCTCGAGAGTTTCTCTACCCCCCAATGTCTCCTACAGTATGTGGATGACCTGTTTCTGGCCACAGTCACACAGGAACAACATCTGGATCTCTTGGACGAACTATTGACTCTCATTCAGAAAGCAGGCTTGAAGTGTAACCCAGCAAAAGCACAATTGTGTTAGAAAGAAGTACTCTTTCTGGGTCTAAAAATAACTGACCAAGGTCGAAGCCCTACCTGGAATAAGGTACAGGGATTGCAAGACTTGCCATTACCTACCAGTGTGGCAACTCTTCGAAGGTTTCTAGGTATGGTAAACTATTCGAGAGATTTCATTTGTGATTTTGCTCAGAAAGCTGCTCCTCTATATGAACTATTCAAAAAGGATGTACCATGGGCTTGAGGCCCTATTCACACCCAGGCTGTGATGTCACTGAAGCAGGCCTTGGCCTCTGCCCCAGCACTGGTGAACCCCAATCCAGCATTACCATTCCATCTAAAGTGTGCCACCTCTGACATTGCTATGTCAGCAGTGCTGGCCCAGAAGGAACATGGCACATTGAGACCCATCGCATATGCCTCACAGCTCTTGACCCCAATGGAACAGAAGTATGGCCTTTGTGAAGGGAACCTTCTGGCCACCTACTGGGCTGTCAATCACTTCTTGTATATCATTGGGTACTCACCATTGATCATTAATACTAACCATACACCAACCACCTTCTTGCTTTCAGATAGAGTGAAGGATGGGTCAGTCTCTAACACCAGGCTGACACACTGGTCACTTCTTCTCCAGGACAGGGACATACAGGTACAACCGACCAAAGTTCCATCTATGCTAGCTCATGGCCTCCTTTTCCAGGGAGAACCCCATGACTATACACTACAGTCACCTGATCTTCCTGATCCAGGTCCTTTCTTCCCTGCCATGCCACAAATACTTGAGAGTACCTCTTTGTGCTGTATCTTTACTGATGGTTCAGCATCCTACTATCAGGGAGAACAAATTGCAGGGATGGGTATTTTGGTAATTTACCCTTATGGGAACACTGTCAAGATATCTAAGCGCTGTAGTGTAGCATCATCACAGTATGCAGAGATGGCAGCGGTGGCCTGTGCCCTCGAGTTCATCCAACATGCAACCAAGGATACCATCATTTTTACAGACTCTAACTGGGTTTGTTGTTCCCTTACAGAATTTCTTCCCTTCTGGCAGAAGAACTCCTTCCTCTCTTCTGATGGCAGTCCAGCGAAGTACAAAGAATTGATAATATACATACATACATTGGCACAGAAATTTGCACACAAACTCTATGTACACAAGGTTAAAGCCCACCCTCTCCATGACCCCTATCATGCCTTTAATGACACAGCAGACACCCTTGCTAAGGAGGAAGCCCCGGGGAGGATGTCTGGATGATGGACCATCCAGAGGCTAATGCAGCTGTGCACATTGCAGTACTCAAGAAGAAATCTGAATCTTTTTCCCCCTTGGACCTCTCCACAGCCCAACAACTGGACACTGAACTCAAAGAGGTGTTCAGATTCCTTGACAAAGGTACTGAAGAAAAACTTCCTACACATAACCTCTATCGGAGGCATGAAGGTTAGTTACGCTTGTCACCAGATGACAAGCTCATTTGGTTCCAACCAGATGACTCTACCACCAAGTTGTAGGTACTCCCCAGACACCTAAGATCTGAATTCTTGTACCAAGTGCATGACACTCCTACTGGTGGACAGCAGGGAGCAGAAAACACCCTTCAATGACTCAAGACCACCGCCTGGTGGCCTGGTATAACCAAAGATGTTAAACAATACATAGACAATTGTCTCGTTTGTGCACAAAACAATCCCATTCCCACCAAATGAAATGCCAAACTTTTACCACAAAGACATTCTGGCCCTTGGCATGCCATCCAAATTGATTTCATTGGTCCTCTGACCAATACCAGCAGAAATAATAAATATGCTCTTGTGGTAACTGACCTCTTCCCTAAGTGGGTGAAAGCTTTCCCCACTAAGACATGTACAGCAAAGACTACTGCCAAAATCCTGGTGGAACACATTTTCTCCAGGTGGGGTCCACCCCTCAAGGTGGACTCTGACAAAGGAACCAGTTTTACAGGTGAGTTGATGAAAGAACCCCTTGAACTCCTTGGAGTTCAGCAGAAGTTCCACATACCTTACCACCCTCAATCCTCAGGTCAAGTAGAAAGAGCCAACCGATGGATTAAGCAAATGCTTTCCAAATCATTGAGGACAATCCCAAAACATGGGATTCCCTATTGCCTTTACTCCTTATGGCAATTGGGGCACACCCTCAGCCACCACACAGCTCACATCCTTTGAGGTGATGACTGGTAGTCAGATGAGATTACCTGAACACCTGTTGTTTGACCTGCACACCCCCACTGCAGACCGCATGTCTGTGGACCAGTATGTGGAAAAATTCAAAAAAGACCTCATGCACACACTCTTGTACACTGCAAACTGCATGGGCAGAGCCCAGCAACAATCCAAAATACAATTTGACAAACACACACAAGAAGTGGATTGGCAAGTTGGAGATCAGGTAATGGTACTTCAATTTGCACATCCCACCCATTCCTTCTCCAATAAGTGGGAAGGCCCATACCCCATTGTCAACAAGCTCAGTCTGGCAGTCTATCAAGTTAGACTCCTTCACAACAACAAATTGACTGACAAATGGTTACATGCAAACCCGCTGAAACTGTATAAAGGAGCTTAAATTACTTTTCCTCACCTCATTGGGCAGAATTGTACCAACATACTAATCTTTGATCTTCCTTTTCAGATGCACTGACAAGATGGCCATCTTGTTCCATTATTTCCTCCTCTCAGGAGTGATCCCCTGCATCCAAGGCATGGTACTGGACCTCCTATGAAACCTCGATCCTCCAGTACCTCCTCCAGAGGAAGTATCCATCAATATACCAAATAGTATGATCACTGTCCAGGAAAGTTCCGATGCTTACCTAACTGCCTCGGTTGTTGCTCCTGATAAATCTACCCTGCAAATTGAGTGGCAAACCACATCACAAGGACAAATTCTCCCTGTGGCCAAACTCTCCAAAGGAACTTTTCAGGGTTGGCCCAATGCTACACTTTCCCCAAATGGTTCACTGTCCTTGTTACAAACTGCATTAAAACATTCAAGTTTGTACAATATAACTGCCTTAATAGATCCTTCTTACTGTTATTCTTTTTCCAAAGATTCTGCCCCCAGATTTTGTGCTATACACCACATGGCTTCTGCAGCTATGTACCTCTCTGTGTTACCACCCACTGATAAGCAATTTTTGGAATGTTCAAAGCATAACCCTGGTCCCTGTAGTGGTCTTACAGCCACTGCCCTCCCAGGTTCTTTGATCAATAATTTACAATTTATGCATATACCTGTTTTGTCTAATCTTACTTACTGGAATATGAAAGAGTTTGGTATGTCTCACAATACTAATACATCAGCATTTTATGGTACATTATTGCTTGATAGTTTAGCTGCATTTCAGATTCGAACGCAGGATCCTTTTGCTGGGGTCTATTCTACTGAACATAGAGGCAACTTCAGGAGGAAGCCCTCTCCTGATAATCTGAATCATAAACGTCACAAACGTGAAGTTGACAGTTCTGATGTCACAGGTGCAGCAGGTACTGTCACAGGTCTTTTTGGTACGGCTATGTCTATCTGGAATAAAGCAGACATTGCTGCTATCAAAAGTCATTCTGCCAAGTTCTCCACTGGCTTGGTCAATAACATTTTTCCTCCCTTATTGCATGGTGTGGATGGTCTTAGTCAAGAAGAAAGATACACTGTATACAACATGCACAACATTGCTAAGGCATTCACTGATTCTAAAGATAAGATCAACACACTCATACAACAGAACAATAAGGAAGCAGATAAACAATACATGGCTAGAGAGATACTCTGCTCTGCTTATAGCTCCTACATTCTCACTACCATCAATAACCTCTTCCGTGATCTAGAATCTGGAAGAATTCCTGACATTATACATGATAGACGCATTTCCAAATGGTATTGTCCAAGGTGTAAAACCACTAGCTGTGTTTCCATGTGTATGCAACAGACTTTGACTATTCCTCTCTCCACAGCTAGAAATTTGGGGTTTGTGACCAGACACCTTAATACTGGTCCTTGTTTCACTGCTAAGAAATGTTCCATAACAGATACCATGTTTGTTTCTTTCACTGTCTCTTTACCACGTTTTGATCCTACCACAGCTTTGTTCGACAAGCTTGCACTGGTACATTCTATCGAGCACTTGGACGAAGACATCTACAGAGAACGCCTGGATCTACCACCTCTACTGCTCTACCTTTCTTTCCTGGATGCCTGGGTGGCTCCGCACATGGACTGCTGTGCGAAAAAGCAATATATCTATCTGTGCCGATGTGATGTGTTTGATGTTATACGACCTGTTTGTGGCTACTCTCCAGACAGCATTGATTGGACTTTCACTATGGATGATGACATCACTGATAATGGCACCAACTCTTTCTACTCAACTATGGCTCCGGATAAGCTCTATCAATCCTATTGTGAGGAGGTTCATCGCCTGTCAACATGGATTTCGAAGATGACCTACACCTGCCCTGTCCAGTTGCAGAAGTGGAGACTGCCTACTGTGCTCTCACAGTACAACTCTGATGGTGAATACTGCATTGTCACAAATCATAAGACTTACACATATGGTTCTGTTACTTGTGCTATCGAATACCCCAATTTCTGTTTTGTTCCCCACCAGAAAACTATTATTGGACATACTGTTATAACACCTGTCCCCCCTTATGGATGCAGACATTAATGATGGTAACCCAAATTATTTACTCACACTGTCAGAATACTTGCCATACTTTAATGTACACATAGACCCACTTACACTGAAATCACTTTTAGACAGGAAAGACACACACACCTCATCCACATCAGCAATAATATTACCAAAGCCAATGAAGCTGTTTTTGACTTGATTAACGATGGAGATATGAATAACGCATTAACTAACACCTGGTTAGAAATCACTTTTAAAGGTTTTGTTATTATACAAGCATTTTTGATTTTCACTTTGATTATTATGCTTTGCTGCCTACGACGTACACTATGCCAACACCGTGAGCAGCTTGAGTTCCTTTACAAGGCTTGTGCATCGGGATTGTAAATGACCACTGCTCCTGTCCTTTCCCTAGACATTTGCCTATGTTGCCCTTGGAGGCAACAAGGGGGGGGAATTGTTACACGAGGTCCCTGCACCCTAATTGATACCCACAGAGGTACACCATATACAGCTAATGCTTAGGTATAGGTTATACTAATATATAGGGCTAAGGGCATCTACTGTAAAAGAGTAGATGTCAGGATTGGAATGCATATTGTTGTAATCCACTTTGCTAGCTAATACATATATATTTTACTATGTATTTTCTGTCTATTTCTTACTTGTCAGATGCCAAGACACCTGTCCTTGAAGTAATTATAATATGTAAGATGTCATTGCCATCTTTTGGTGATTTGTACTACTACACTTAGTTATGTAAGACTCTGTATAAGAACTCTTTTGTTCTCAAACTGATGACTTTACAGAATTGTATAATGTTATCTTGGACCGTGGAGCCACCTCTAATTTAGCCAATAGGGCTCATCTCTGTAGCTAGAAATGTTTCTATCTTTTGGTAACCATAGTAATTATCATAGGTATATAACGTAATGCACAGGTTTTACACCTCGGAGATCCGAGAGATCCCAAGAGACTACATAGAAACCTTGAGGTGTAGGGAACTTTAGCACTGGCTCTCGGTTCGTATTAGTAAGAACTGCTTAGGGCAACTGTGATTTATCCCTTTGGTAGTAATAAACTTGTTCATTACTCTAATGCAACGTGTCTGTGATTACTTGCATTCCCAATATCATCAAGAATCTGAAAGTCAGGTTTAGACCTCTTGACAACCACCAGAGCTATATACTGTAAGTTCATCAAAACCGGAGATGGAACACTTGTTTTTGTCTGTGTGTGATCTGATAAGGTTTATTCCAAGTATTTCTACTGATGAATAAAATATAGAAAGAAAGTCTAAAGGAGACCAGTGTATGATCAGAAGAGTGACAAATAGTGACAAAAAATGTTAACAAGTGTGAAAAAAGGTGCATTATAAATATAGCAAAGGATTATGTTTTGCACACTGTACAGTACATTAGGAGTTTGAACCTCCAAACTTTTACCTGAATCCATCCATGGAGTTGCTCCTCTGACCTTTAGACTTTCTTCTGGTTTAGTGGCTTAGGCAACATGCCCCCACACAGTTATTTTAAATGGTACAGCCTGATAAATCTCATAAAACTGCCTCAAATAACATAATCAAGGCCCTTACCTCATTAAATGAGGTAGGTAGGTAAAACGTTATTGTTCATCATTTATGAAATTACAAACACGAAAAAAGAATAATCATCATTTTGCACAGAATCCATTTTAAAAGAATATATTAAACTATTACAAATATATGTAAATAACTTTTTTCTTCTCTTATATCTAAGAATATCAATTAAAATTGTCCCAGTCTTAAAAGTACATCTATGTTTTCAGGATATTACCTTGAAGCACCTATCTATTCTTTGAGACTTCAGAAAATTACCTATTCATTTAGATCTGGCTTTTGTGCAAAAGAAACTAACCATAAGCACATGAACCAAATCCTCCTGCTGATTATATCCAAAAAATACACATCTGTAAGTTTTCTAGCAGAAGACTTGTTATATCTCTTAGAGTACACTAGGAAAGGCGACAAAATGAAAAGAAGCACTAGCCTTCCCAATCTGATGATTTGTTATAGTCATAACATATACTGGTATTGGAGAAACCATCAAATTGGCTAATATAGGATGAAAATAATATTTATTTAATCTGGAAAATGCATGTAGCATTGCCTATCAATATCAATTGATGTGTTTTTACAAGAGGACTATAAGCAGTAGGTATTGTAATTTTAACTACTGCCTAGTTCCATAAATACTTACTACTTATGGAATTCAAGTGTTTTTTTTTTTACAAAAATGAAAGATGGAGTCAGACAAGCCATCACTAAAAGAAGATCCATTGTCTCCGTCAGACAAGGATTAGCCAATCCAGAGGAATTTTGAAGTAAAAGCCAATAGTTTATAATCCTCCATGTTGCCATCATTTGTACTGATGTTTGCTATAATTCTAACCTGGCAAGACATCCTGGGATTGTTGTCAGTAATTCTAATAATGTTTTACACAGGAATACAATGCTTTTTCCAAATACCTTACATGGAGGGGAGGTCCATGGACATAATGTGACATGACACCAGGATGGCACAGCCCTGGCAGCTGCACATTCTGTCCCTGGAACTCCCACCCCCCCCCACACAATATAATTCATCAGTATAGATTTGGCCATACTCTAATACTGTAAGTATGAATATGATGTGGTCTCACAGTGCCATGTCCCCGCCAATTCCTGATCACCAGCATAAAGAAGTATGTATTCTCCCTGGTGATCTAGCTGACCTCCCCAATCCCCAATCTCCCTCATAAAGAAGTATGTATTGACCCTGATGGTCTATCTGATCCCTATAGCCCCAATTCCCCCCATATATAAGTATGTATTGTCCCTGGTGGTCTAGTGGACCTCTCAATCCCTGATCTCCCCATAAAGAAGTACAGAGCAATCTTGGTCTAATGAACCACCATTATCAGGACATCCCTATCTAATGGACTGGTGTAATGTCTCCCAAGTGAATACACTCTGAATGTTTTAATCCCAGTTTTACGGACTCCTTATTATCCAAACTAATGTCATGTCTCCCAAGCAATCTGGATATTCAAATTCTACTTTATGTATTCTCCTTTGTTGTCTAGTGGACCCCCCTCCACCCCTGGAGGCAGTGCTCCACAGCCCCACTTCCCCATCCTGTCCTGTCCATGAGCTTGTGACCAGCATATCCCTCCTGTCTTCACCACAGCCATCTGCAGACTGTGCTGTCAAAGAGCTTGTACTGTATTGATTGACAACTGATGCGCACTGTATACAGTACGAGCTCTTTGACAGCACAGTCTGTGGCCAGCAATGATAGAGAGAATTGGGCTCAGCTGGCTACAGGCTCAAAGACGGGATGGGGGTGTAGGGTGGTGTGGCACTGCTTGCTGGGGTGATGAGGGTCCACCAGACCACCAGAGAGAATACATATTTCTTTATGGGTGAGATCGGTGGGGACCTATTAGAGTGCAGCCATATCTGTACATATGAATTATACTGAATGGGTGAGGTCCAGGGATATTATATACAGCTGCCAGGGCTGTACCCTCCTGGTGCCATGTCACATTCTGTCCATGGAACCCCCCTCCACATGCACAGTATATTTCATAAGTAATGTACAATATGCACATATAAGGATAACAAATGCACCCTGCTGGGTACCAGAACATTCCTATTACTACCCAGCTGTCCTCCTGACTCCACCTATGCTACCTCCCATGCCTGTTTTGCACCCGGCAGCCCATCGTCCAACCCCATTCCACTGGCACAAACCACTTGGACCACCTTCTGGGTGATCTAAATATTGTCCCTCACTGTATCCATGTTGGGGCTTGCAAAATCCCCCAAAAGGTGATATTGCAGCCCTGCCATGGTGGAAGTCCACTTGCAACCTGGCACACCTGGATGTTTGCTGCAACCTTGGTGCAAGTAGGATTTGTTGCAGCTGCATTAGGATTTGACACAGGCTGCTTTAGAAAAATTGTATTTGGTGCAAGTTGTAATGCAAGTCATCCATTAAATCAAACTCTGTTGATGCAAGTCCCTTGTGTCAATCTAACTCTTCTGAAAATTAGGCCCATTGTTCAACTTCATACTTACGAATGTGAAAATTGGAGACAATTACATATGCAATAACGCATGGGTATGAGTGTATAATGAGAAATTATGTGCACCCAAGCTGTGGAATGCTGCATAAACCCCAAGGGTGAAGCCTGAGGGGTTTTTCTGAGCATCCCACACCAAGGGTGCACATAATTTCTCATTTATGCACTCGCCCCCATGAATTGTTAGGTGTAATTGCTGGCTTGTCTTTTTTTGCCACATCACAGAAAACCATATTGTGTGACACATGGTTAAAACGGAGCAATGTTTTTATTGAACTGTAGAACAGAATAGCAAAACAGCAGAATGCTTTGAAGTTTGAACAGCAATTATAGTATTTTTTAGAACAAAGCTTTTTTTTAGAACATAAAGTCTTTTTTGCTTTAAAGTTTACTTCTTGTACAACTGAAATGGAAATGTGGTGAGCATAATTGAAAACTCGGTTCAACGGTTGCAAGAAAACTGTAATGAAGTGTGTTTTGTAGTCCATTTTTGTGTATTTTCTTTGCTTCCTCATCTGCTGTTGTGACTCGGTCATGGGTATGCAAATTAGGCTGGTTAAAATATTCATTTTTGATTGCTTCTCCTCGTTGATATCTCTAACATCAGTATGCAAATTATAATATCACCGAGGAAACACAACACAAAAATGAATATTTAAGCAGCCTAATTTACATATCCAGGACTCAGCCACTACAAAGAATGAGGAAACAAAGAAAATGGACTATGAAACACATTTCACTACAGTTTCTCTGCAAAGGTACAATAAAGATGAACAGAAGTGTTAAAAAAATGCTAAATGTTAAACAGAGTGTTCAGTTATGCTCATCACGTTTGCATTTCAATGGTTTTGTGAAGTTTTTATGAATTGTTTGGGATCTGTGTTCCCATTCCCATTTGTTTATAGGTGCTGCCAAGCTGACAAGTGTTCTCTGATGTAATTTTGTGACCCTGTGCGATGGGCTGTAGCGCGAGCAGCTGCAGTGTGAGTCACTAGAAGCAGCAGGTGGTACATGCTCGCCATGATAACATGGGGGTATAGCGGCGAATTATGACCTGCTCCTTCAATGGAAAAAAAAGACATGACTGTTATTACATAATCTATAACAGAAGCATAACTGCCTGCTACATGTGTAAATGCACCATGCTGATCATCTTCAGGCTGCCATTCAGGATTGAAAGACTTAAATTATTACAGAACTGTAATAAATATTTGCCCATACTATTTAATTATCAAATGACTATTATGTACCATACAGTTTGTATAAGGTTTATTTTTATGAAATGGGAATGGATATTAATAATTTATAGCAAGGTATCTGTTGCAGTTAATGCAACAGCAACAGTGTTTACATCACAACGAACATTAAACTGTTATTATTTTTATTGAAGTTGAACCAAAGCCTTAGTTCTCAGGGGATCTCTATTAATTTAGATATAAGTCTTTGCTCTCAAATGGAGCTCTATTTATATATTTATTTTTTTTGTTAAACCCTTTTTCCCTATGGTCGCCAGCCCACAGGATCTCCCTCCAGCATAACCCCAGTCAGATCCATGACACTGACATGATAACCCTGTCTAGAACATCTGCTACAATTCAGGGAACCTGTCGACACTCCCAACCATGATGCAGCCTTGAACCGACCAGCAATACCGTGATGTACAAAGTGGGGTGGCTGTGCCTCCCCCCACAGTCTCCCTACTATAGATATCTAACTTGACATGGCACAGACAGCGAAGATAGATACTTACTCCCCATCACCCTAAAGTGTATTAACACAAACCCCTCCCCCCCGTCACTGCTGATATAGGCACTGTGGGGTTTTCACTGTGGGCATTCTGTGTACCGGTCTCACTGTAGCAACAGTATACCACAACACTTGATCCAGGACCAACTACTCTGCCTGAAACTCCCTTGAACCAGGGAATTGAGGACAGGAGCCGTCCCTCCCACTACTCCGAGCACTTGGCTTGACCCACCCCACTTCCACACACTCCTGGGTGGGGTCACCCTACAAATCCTTAACCTGGGTGCCCTTACTCAGATGCTAGACTCACCGAAGCTCTGACATGGGAGGATGGTCCAGGACAGCTGGTTGAGGAGAGTTCAGCAGTGGGAATGTGGCCTGATCCCCAAAAGATCGCCTTTGCCCTCCTGTGCACTGGAGTAGTTCCTCTTTTCAGTCACTCCCAACTAAGGCTTGGATGTACAATGACATCCTGCCTGCTGTGGGTGTGCCCCCGCATCCACCCAGAAAATGTCCATCAATGCCTGCGACATTAATTGACCCCTGATTGCTGTGCTCCCAGCCTCACTAGTAGCCACCAGCATAGTGGGTCATGGTCCCCTTCCCTCCCAGAAGAAGAAAGCAGTTGCTCTATCCTCTCCTCCCCAGCTGACCCCTGGTAGCTGGAGCTCACTCCCGAACCTGGGTTGCCAGCATGGTGTGAGGCAAGGCAGATGAATCAACCCTCAGTGCCACCAGGCTAGCATGGAACTCTATTAATGAAAAACAAGCCCTTTGCTCTGACAGAGCTCTATCAATGTAGAACCAAATCCCATGCTTTCAATGGCTAACTGTTAATTTAAAACTAATCCCTCTGCTCCTATTGGTATGCCGTTGCTACACTGACGGTGTAACAATGAGTCAATTATAGTGACTGAAATTCAGTGAGCTGTTTGTGTTGCCAACAGGTATTTTACATCATTGGGTTGGTGTCCTTTTGTACTGTAAGCAGTGGCACTACTAGTGCAGGACATGATGTTTCCTTTTTTCTCAATGGTATGTGTTCCATGGATTATGTTACATTAATTTATGGATGGTGCGGGGGGCAGAGGTCCTAGGATTTATAGATTAACTGTGGTGTTGTTTGTTTCTGTGTAGGTGAGGTTGTTCTTTTTGAGTAGTTTTTTAGGTGTTGCATCAGCATTTTTTTTCACTGTTGTGGTATTTTGGTGCTGTCGGCTGGCTGTGTAGGAGCTGTCAGGGTGACGTTGTCACTGTAGTGTCCATTGTGATTTTTCCTGTCGAACCAGCTTGGTGGAACAGCTCCCAATGGTGCTCCATTAATATTAAGTATAGCTTTATGTTCCCAAAAGTGCTGTGTTAATTAGAACCAAATCCTCTGCTCGCAATGGATATCTATTAATTTATTAATTATAAACTCTGCTCCTGATTCAGCTTTCTTATTGTAAAACCAAACTCTCCACTTTCAATGGAAATGTATTAATTTAGACTGATACCTCTGCTTCTGATGGAGCTCTATCAATTTACAACAGAGCCTTTTCTCATAATAGAACTCCTTTAAACCATTCCCTCTTCTCCCAATATAGCACTATTAATGAAAAAGCAATACCACTGCTACTAGTTGAACTGTAATAAAGTATAACCAAACCTGCCACTCAAGGTGGAGCACTATTAATTTATGATCCTTAGAGGCTGGAATTAAATCAAACACCCAAAACATTTGATGCCTACACCCTCAATGCAGATGTGATGTTGACTTTTAGAAATAATCACTGTTTTTTGCCAAGAAGTAACTGTATACAAACTAAATAAAACATTTGGAAGCTAGCTGCATACCACTGAAGTCCATCTTTTAGACATGTGTTTTTTAGAACTGGTCGGCCATAACCTCCACAGCTAAGAGACAGTGGGGGCAGTTTTCACAATGTTTATACCTTACTGATCCTACAACACTATTGTGTGGTATTTGTCTTAATCTCGTCATATAGTCCTTTAAAAGTCTATAATGAAATATAAACTTGAACCATATTTTGGGCTTAAGTAAGAGCGTGTATTAATTGAAGAAAATCTTTGTAAAACATTGTAACATGGGTGCCTAGTCACTTGCTTTGCTGCTAACAACAAATGCATGTATTGAAACAAGAAATGGGTGACAGAAGGCTAGTTGGAGAGGTGGCTGCAATGGAGCATGCTTTTGTAGCCACCAGAGTCAATCTCATTTAATCGTACAAGCTTAACTTTAAGGAGAGATTTACACTTAAACACAATAACGGAATGAGAGGTGTGGACCTTTACAATTATAAATAATTATAATAAAGTACTGATTTTTGAAGGAAATAAAAGGAAACCATGATGTTCCAAGGTGTCAGGTTATAGATTTTGGAACCAGAGTATTATGCATTTGGTTATTGTAAGTGTTCTGCAATGAGAAAAAAATGTATGGACCATTTGTCAGGCAGAGGAAACAAAGAGGGACGGGAACACAGCTGAAAAGGGGAATATAATCAGTAATTTTTCATTTACGCTAAGCATCTACATTGTATATTTAACAACACATTTTTAATCAATGGTCATTAAAGAAACAGACACATACAACAATACATAAACTGTTCTTCATGTGCAATGTGTTGTTATTTTTTCATACAGTTCATACCTAGAATGATCCCGTTAATTGCAAATTATTCAAAGAATACTGAAGTGTGTAAAACAAAAATACAGCACCAACAAAACAAACAGGAATATATGAACTATTGAAATGAAGTTAGGAAACAAATGGCAAAATCAAAATGTTTTACTCTTTTATTTTTTTAATGAAATTTATAAATGGCTTAGTAGATAAAGCAAACATTTGGTCCTATACACTATGTCAATGCATGGCATAAACTGGGCATGTTGGCATAGTTAAGTCAGAATGCTGTGGAGTGGTGGTCCCATAGCATTCATGACTGGGGCACACATCTAGTACTTGCCTATACCCCTGGCAGCGCAGACAGCAATGTACCAGGGAGGGCTGGGGCAGCATGCCAAGGGTGGACTGGCACCATGCACCATGCACAAAGGTGTTTAGTGCTACCCTCAAGGGTGTGGAGGAGTGCATGTATTACACTAGGGGAGACCTGCCATAACTCACTATGTGCCCCCACAGACCACAACTGCCCAGTTGTGGTGGCACCAGAGGTCGTATGACCATACCAGCCAAGCCCAGTAGGTGAATGGGGAGGCCTGGGCCCGCCGCTTGACATAATACCTGCATGAGCTGGTGGCCTGGAGTATGCAGACCCACACCACCAATGTGCATCAGCTGGCAATGCCCCTGCTGATGAAGGACAAACCCCTCCCCACACATGCCTGCTCTGAACCAGTACAGGCAATGCCCCACTCACATTATGGTTGCCCAAATGTCATTGGAAGCCTTCCTCCCTCAACCATTGCCCTGCCATGAGGTCCATTCCTACTCACCATGGCCTGCACACCCCAGAGCCCTGATCATGGCCTCTAGTGCCAACAGTGGTGGGCAGTGGTTCACCCCACCCACTGTGTCACTGACCCCCCATACCTGCAGTGTCAGTGCCATGGTCTGAGCTGGCCAGTGGCACAGGCTTCTACATACCTTCAGCCAATGTGTGCCCATATGTGTCAGATGGCTGGTGGAGGTGTGTGGAGGGCTGGGCCACTGGCCATCTGTGACTGTGGCACCAGCGGGTTGGTACAGAGCATTGGGGTGGTTAGCTGGTGTCATGGGGGGGCACTCTCATGACAGGGATTGGTGTAGGACATAGGGTGCAATGGGTGCTTCTGTGTGCAGGGGTTGGCATGTGCCACACTGGATCAGTGCCTGCATGTGGGGGGGCCATGGCAAAAGAGGGGATGGGCTGCAGGCCAGTTGTGCAGCTGGAGTTGGTGGTATGGCAGCGCGTGGGTTCTTGCCCCTGTCAGTGCTCTTCATGCACCCAGACCCTCACCTGCTCATGTTAGGGATCTATTCTGGGACCTGGAATGGACTTCCAATTGGATGCCTGCCCAGGTCCACTACTCTGCACCCAGGAGCCATGGGTGGTCCTGCACTCCATGGGGGCAGGGCCGCAGACTTGTGGCCAATGGTAGTGTATGACATCATGTGCGCACCTGTCCACAGGTGCGGTGCTACGTGGGTGGGATATCCTCCTCTGGCGCATATTTCCTTCTCATCAGTGCATAGGGCCAATTGTTAGTATTCATAGATTCTAGCACTGACATGAAACCTTGAATGTGTTAACCAGATCTATCCACACTTGTAAGTCCTAACAGTTCCACAGAAGTTCAGTATCCCTGCCACAGAACTTAGGACTACAGTGTCACAGAGAACACGGGTCCTTGGTTTTATATATATATATATATATATATATATATATATATATATATATATATATATATATATATTTATATATATATATATATATATATATATATTTATATATATATATATATATATATATATATATATATATATATATATATATATATATATATATATATATATATATATATATATTATGATAAATGTATTTTGTGCTTGTTTTTAATATATAATAGAAAACAATGTATGCTAAGAAAGAATTGCTGAATGAGTTACCAAAAACGTTCTAGTTCTTCTAGTGCAAGCTGGTCCTCCCAGCAGCAATGCAAGATTTTATACCAGAATGACTAAAATACAGTACAATGGTATGCGGCCCTTCCATTGGCACTGAGATTGTTTAGTACCCACCCCACCCCACCCCCACATGCTGAGACTGAGTAATACAAGAAAAGGTAATGAAGGATAAGCCAGTCATCAGTCAGCCATGTTACAGTCAACTCCACAACAACCTCTCAGGTACCTATTAATGACTGTCAGTTACCATTCACAGGCCTTCTGGTTACCAGAGTGATAATAAATTAATGAGGATAACTGACCATTCTACTCACTTTCCAGCATTAACATGATGAGGCAATTTATAACAAAATATGGGTGGGGAAATGTTATTTTTTTCAACTGCTTGCTGATTATCATTCTATTGAGATGTTAGACTGTCTTTTCTGTAAGTGAAATACATAGAGTTTGATAACTTGCACCCATGCAATATCAATCTCCCAGAGATTTTGTAAAGATCAATTTGCTAGAAAGCCCCCTCCATCCTGGCAAGCAGTACCACCATCCACCCCAGAAATCCTTTTATTTAACCTCCAGGGCTATCTAAGAATATGTTTATTCCTCATCCCCAACTGGTGCTGGTTTCCATTTAAACCTGCTGCGGTCTACAAATACAGTTTGAAGAGAATGGACCTTTGGGCTTGATGCATGCCACATACAGCACTACTGGGCAGTGTAGTGGGTTAATTGGGAATATTTTTATATTTTTACATATTAAGAGAAATTGCTTCATGCCGTGGGAATTTGTGAACTGAGTGTACCTCACACACACCTAATATTTCATCACTAATATGTAGAGATTAACAGAAATTGGCAAGCAATTCAAAATATGACAAGTAACTCCTAACAATGCCACAGAACACTTTATACCCTGAAGTCGCTGGAGCCTAGTTTGCCCTAATCCAACTGTCATGTCTAGTTTTTGACAAAACACCACAAGCTGTGTGTTATCCCTAATAAAAAACAAACCGCTGAACTACCAGCAATCCCATTCCTCTTCCAGTCTTTGTTGAATGATCATGGCCAGTATTGCAGCTGTCTGACATCACCCTTGCCAACAGTCACTTTTCTTATTTCCAAAGCATATATTTTTGGTTTCTTCACTTTAAATCTGTATCTACCTCTCCTAGTAACTATTTCAAATGAGTTCATTTAAATGAGAACATTCTGAGCTCCTCATGCAGAACAGTAAAGTAAAGACTTTGGGAAAATGGGAAAGTGCCTCAGGAAAGAACTAGCAAATGGGCAAGAAGGAGGAGTGGAGGAACAATGGGGAAAAATCAAAAGAGCCATCACGGAGAAACATAGAAACATAGAATCTGATGGCACAAAAGGACCGCTTAACCCAACTAGTCTGCCCATTTTTCTACCTAACAGATAAGCTGCAGATCCTAGTTAACCAACTGCCTACTTCCTCCTACACCCCACTAGAATTGCCTTATGTCTGTCCCATGCATTCTTGAATTCCACCACAGTTTTTGACTCTACGACCTCCTCAGGAAGGCTGTTCTATGCATCTACAACCCTCTCTGTGCAGAAATACTTCCTCACATTACCTCTGTGACACCCCTTCTATCTCCAAATTGTGCCCCCCCATCCTTGCACATCTCTTTTTCTGAAAGATGCTACTCTCTTGGACTTTGTTGATTCCCTTGAGGTATTTGAAAGTTTCTATCATGTCCCCCTCTCCCTCCTTTCCACGAGGCTATACATCTTAAGCTCCTTTAGTCTTTCTTCATATGTCTTCTGGTGCAGACCCTACACCATTTTGGTTGCTCTCCACTGGACAGCCTCCACCCTGTCTATGTCTTTGCTTAGATGGGGTCTCCATAACTGTACACAGTACTCCAGATGTGGTCTTACCAACTGTCTGTACAGAGGGCTGACAACTTCCTGTTTTCTACTGATGATGCCTCTCCCTTGCATCCCCCCAGCCCTCCTTACTGCCTTCTCACATTGCTGGCCCACGTTTAGGTCATCTGATATGACTGCCCCCAGGTCCCTTTCCATTTTTGTTGTTATCAGTATCTCACCCCCATTGTGTACTCTTCCTCTGGGTTTTTGTTTCCCAGGTGCATTACTTTGCACTTCTTTGCATTGAACCTAAGCCGCCATACATTTGATCATTCCTCCAACTTTGCCAAGTCTATTTTCATCCTTTCCACTCCACCTTGCATATCAACCCTGTTGCAGATCTTTGTGTCATTTGCAAAGAGACATACTTTTCCTTCTGGTCCCTCTGCAAAGTCACTTATAAAGACATTAAAAAGGACCGGCCCCAGTACTGAACCCTGCGGTACCCCACTAGTAGCCACCCTTTCTTCACTGTGGACTCCATTTACTATTACCCTTGGTGTCCTGTCATCCAGCCAGTGTTTTACCCAGGCTTCCACACTGGGACCCACACCCAGGCTGGACTATTTGTTTATTAATCTTTTGTGTGGTACTGTGTCAAATGCCTTGCTAAAGTCTAGGTAAGCCATGTTCACAACTCCTCCCTGGTCTACCACTTTGGTCATCCAGTCAAATAAATCAATTAGATTTGTCTGACATGACCTTCCTGCTGTGAATCTATGCTGCCTTGGGTCCTGTGCCCCTCTGGCCTCTAGGTACTGAACAATTCTTTCCTTCAGACATGAGTCCTTCATTTTCCCTGCCACTGAGGTCGAACTGACAGGTCTGTAGTTTTCTGCCTCTGTCTTGCACCCATTTTTGTGAAGGGGAATCACATCTGCCCTCCTCCAGTCCTTAGGTACCACACCGTCCTCCCATGATTTATTAAAAAGGGCAGTCAGTGGTGTTACTAGTTCTTGACTTAGTTCTTTTAGAATTCTGGGGTGAATACCATTAGGGCACATTGCTTTATCCACCTTCAGTTTTAAGAGTTCTTTCAGAACCCTTTCTTCTGTGAAAAGACTAATATCAACCCCCTATCCACAGTGCTTCTAGTGACTGGATTAGGTATCTCCCCCTGCTCTGCCATTGTGAATACTGAGCAGAAGTATTTGTTCAGTATCCCTGCTTTTTCACTGCCACTCTCTGCCCAACAACCTTCCTCTTTATTCAGCCTCAGTATCCCTGCCTTAGTCTTTCTTTGCTCCGTAATGTACCTGTAAAAGGTTTTATCCCCCTTCTTAACCAAGTTGGCTATCTTTGCCTTGGTTTGGGCCTCTGCAATTCTGACTGCCTTCCCCACTTCCTTCTGATTTAACTGGTACAGTTCTCTGTCCTGCTTCTTCTGTGTTTCCTTATACTTCCTGAATACTATCTTTTTCTTCCTAACCTTCCCCACTACTTCTTTTAAGAACCAAAGTGTTTTTCTTTCCTTTGTCTGAAGCTAATCAATAAAACAAAATGAAGGAAAAAAAACTCTATGGTTATCACAAGAGGTGGTGGGGATGATTAGGGAGAAAAACGTAACACTCAGGAAGTATAAGGAAACACATAAGAAGTGGGATGAAGAACTGTACCAGTTAAAGCAGAAGGAAGTGGAGAAGGCAGTCAGAATAGCAAAGGCCCAAACCAAGGAAAATATATCCAGTGCAGTTAAGAAGGGGATAAAATATCTTATAGGTATATTAGGGAGCAAAGAAATATCAAGGAAGGGATAGTGAGGCTTAATAAAGGGTGGGTGGGGCGGTCAGAGTGTTCCAGTGAAAAAGCACTCTAGCACAGAAACAACCTTTGAAGAGTACTGTAGAGAGAAACAAAGAAAAAAAAGGCGGAAGCGTGGCCTGAACTGGGGAGGAGACTGGGTATTCTGAAGCTTTAATAGGCGAAGGAGGGCCAAGCCCCCCAAAGCCTTCATAAGACTCGGACCAATCACAATATGTATGTAAGGCTTTGGTGTGCAAACAATAAAAAGGGTCCCATACATCCAACAACAACAAAAAAAACTAATTTTCTCAGCAATTGTACAGCCCATAGGCATAAGAAGTATTCCTTTTGGGGTATTGTGTCACCAGGGCTTTCAGAAACAAAATTATATGGCATTGAGACATCCATTATCAGAAAGAAATTTCACTGCCATTACAAATTTGGAAGATTGTCTGAATTTCACTGTCAAATATCCTCTGACTTTATTCCATTTTCATTAGAAAATGTGTTGCCCGACTCTTAACAGTAAACCTCTGCCACTGATGTTTAGACACTGTAAGCAAGGTGAAGTGGCTGTATCACTGCTGCTCTCATTTGAAATTGGTGAATGACTATAAATCAAAATAAGCTGAAGAGCTTCATTAGCAGTTTTCTAAGAAATAATAAACAATATGAAGTGACCTTCACTGGATAACTACTGTATTTTTGTGATGCACACAGTGCGTACAGTAAGACAATATTAGCAGAATAAGAATTTATGTTTCTTCATTTTGTGACATATAGCCATTGCACTTTATTAGCAAATTTTCAAATTACTGGAGTGTAGTGAGTAAAATATTCCTATATTGTGGTAAACAGTGAAACATTGTGCTGTGAAACTGATGGGGTGGTAGAGCAGGATTGCTGTGGAGAGTAAGAAAAGGAAGTGGGATGGTGGTTGGGTTTCCGAGCCTCAGTGTTTGTTTTAGTCAGGCCCTGCACTGGTGATCAGGCAACTCTGACAGAGATCCTGCAACCATAGAAAATAAGAGCAAGGTGAGACCCACGAATGTTGGGTAAAAGAACTTGGAAGACTAGTCTAGATAGGGTAGATAGGTCATCAGAAGTAGAAAGTACCGATTAAAAAAAGGATTTTAATACCAAGTAGGAAACCAAGAGCAATAATACTAATTTTAAAGGGGACCCAGACAAACAATACAAATATTAAAAGGATAAATTAAATTTTTTAAATAAATAAAAAATTAGGTAATTAAACTACCTCAAGCAGCAGCACCCTTGCGAGGGGGGTTAGCCCGTCAATGCACTGTGTGCGTCGACTGCTCTGTCCACCCCAGCACCCAGGCATGACACTACCTATACAGTCGCTGCATTGTGCCATCACTTCCTGTGTATCATTTTACTAAGTCCCCACTTTTCTATTTGCAGGTTATACTTGCTAGCCACTAAAGGGACCCTCTGACTTTTCACCTCTAACTCACCACCTCAACTTCCTCCTCCTCCTACTTCCTGGAACCCCTCTACCTACTTACGCTACTTCTCTTCCCTAATCTTATCTCTGCCTCTGCCCACACCTCACCCTCACACCCAGCCTCCTAGCTAGCCCTATATACTGACCCCTGCCCTACCACTGGACCCACACCCATTCTGCCACTAACCTAGTGACCACTAAAAGTCACTATTTCCACCCTGATTTTGGCCCAGAACCAGCCTGCTTTGAGCCCCCCAGAACCTGGATCCCCGCTCTCACCCAGGTCCTAACTCAACTGCCCTGTCAGGGTTTCAAACCTTTTACCCTGTTCTCCAGAGTCCGTGACACTACTACTACTCCAAAGTGGTATCTACACTTTCTGAAGGGCAGCAAAGATACTTGAACCTTTCTGCCCAGCTGCTACCTTAGGCACTATGTTGGTACACCTCCTCCTCAAATGCCCCTCCATTTACATGCTAATACCCACATTCCATCAGCCAGACATCTCCCCTGGCCCACTTGTACCAGCACCCATAACTCTCCCTGACCTAGTACGATCCCACTCTACACTGACCATGTACACTGGCCCGCAGCACTCACCCCCTGGATGCCCCCCGCAGCCTACCCTGGCACCCCATGGTTGCTACTCATCCTCGCCCTCCTGACCCCTCAAACACTGCCCATTCCTTGTTCCCCTATGGACTCCTCTCTATCCCAGCGTACCCCCGGAAGCTTACATATTACCACCCCCAGTCAAAGTCTTGGTCTTCCTACTACTCCTATCGGGTTATATACATCCAAACCCAGGCCCTACACCCTCCAGCTCACCAGCTGGGTCCACTTGTCACCGCATAGCCTCCATGAATATATGCAGCCTACTGAAAAAATTTGATGCCCTCCAGTGCTGGGTCATGCTACATTAACCAGACATCATTGCTCTGGTGGAAACCTGGCTGTCCAAATCCACTCCTGACTCCTTTGTCTCCCTCCCAGGCTATTTTCTATACTGGGAGGACTGAGTAGGCAAACACGGGGGTGGCTGTGCAATCTATACCAGGGACACAATAATCGAATAAGCACTCCCTGCCCCTGCTCTTGTAAATGGGGCCCAGGCCCTTACCCTCAAACTTGCTCCTGACCCTTCCAGGGGCCCTCTTTATCTCACCACTGCCTAACATTACCCCAAAGAACCTGAACCCGGCAATTATATCTTTAACAGAATATCTTGCCACCCTCCACCACAAGGTGGAACAAATCCTAGTTGGGGACCTAAATGTCAACTGACTCAGCGCCTCCTCTTCCACTACCCGAGATTCTTTTGCTGTCCTAGACCAGACACAACTCATCTCCCAACCCACTACAGTAAACCCAAAGAGAGGTACCAGTACCCTTCTAGACATAATAATCACCAACTGCCCCAACAAAATCCATAACATCCAGGTCCTCCCAGACTCACTAAGTGACTACTCCCCTATCCTATCCCTTTGGGTGGCCCCCACTCAGAAACCCACAGCTCTGACCACACTCTGCAGGTGCCTCCGACCTGGTGGACTGATAAAACTCAAACAATTTCTCATCCAGACTAACTGGACTCCCATTCATCATACACCAGACTTAGACACTGCCCTCTCCTTTTTCTCCCAAACCTTTAACAAGGCCTGTGACCTCTTCATACCCCTCACAAGAACTCAATCCAAGAAATGTAATGCACCCTGGGTTACCCTTGTTCTGCTACAAATGCTCAGAAATAGGGATAACCTCTGGCACCTTGACACTGAAATGGGCCAGATGGCTGATAGACATGCCTACAATGCTGCATGGAACAGGTGCACATGGGCCATCCGTAAAGCCAAGGCTGACCATTACCAGGCCACCCTCACCTCCTCCTACGGGTGTGCCCAGATGTTCTGGGACAATGTTAAACAACTAAATGAGAAATCACGCTCCCCTCCCCATCTGAACTCACTATTGATGGCTCTACCTCCACCGACCCTGCCTGCATAGCTAACTACCTTAACACATCCTTTACAGACCTTAGCTCTGTCCTCCCCAGTAATCTCTTTGACCCTTCCCCCACCCTACCACCCCCTGTCCTCCAACTCCCTGGCTTCCACCTACATAGGATATCTGCCCAGGAAGCCAGACCTCTCCTAATTAAAGCATTAAATAGCAATAGTCCCGGCAGCGACTCCATGGACCCTTGTATTCTCCAGCTGGTGCTGGATGAAGTCCTTGCCCCACTCACCACCCTACTCAACCAATCCCTCTTCCTGGGGCAATTCCTCACTGCATGGAAAATTGCCATAGTCACACTGATTCATAAAGGGGGTGACAGGTCCTCTGCTGGGAATTACTGACCAAGCTCCATCCCCCCCCCCCAAAGCCCTGGAAAAAATGGTGGCCACTCAAATCACTGAATATCTGACCAAGCATAACATATTATGCCCAGAGCATCACGGCTTCCATGCTGGTCACAGTACTGGCACTGCACTAGTTGAGTTCTCCAATTTTCTACACTCCTCCCTGGACGACAGCTCCCTAGCTAGTGCAGTGTTCATTGACCTCTCAAAGGCCTTCGACACTGTCTCCCACCTTCTTCTGCTGGATATCCTCTGCCACACTGATTTCTCTGCTGGCCCTCTCGCCTGGTGCACAAGCTATCTATCTGCTCACTCCTAATGTGTAAAAATCAATCGGACACTCTTCAAAACTCTTTCCATCCACTCAGGGTACCCCAGGGCTCCATCCTGGGCCCCCTACTCTTCTCACTCTATCTAAACACCCTTCCCAGTGCATGCTCTGGCAAAATTCTTTTGTATGCAGACAATGCTGTCATTTTTACCACCCACCGCAATCCCACCTCCCTTCAGAACACCCTACAACAATCCTACAATGATGCCAAAGCCTGGTTTAAAGAGCACAGACTTGTCATTAACCTCAAAAAAACCAAAATGCTTTTTGCCCACCCCAAAACAAAGCCTGCAACTTCCCACTCCAGATCCTCCCCAGTACCAAACAACCGCTTGAACAAGTCTGCTCCTACAAATATCTTGGGGTTTCTTTTGACTCAGCCCTCACCTACCACACCCACATTGATGCCCTTGCATCTGCCACTAACACAAGGCTTGACATCCTCTACCGCTATAAAAACTGCCTCCCTCCTGATGCGCTCCGACTTGCAGTTACTTCTTCAGTACTGTCCCTAGTTGACTATGGCCTGCTGACACTACTGCCCTCAACAAAATTAGGCTCACCCTAAATAAGGCCTGCAGGCTGATTACTGGTACCCCCAGGCTCACACACACTTGTCAACTCTATGACGAGGCAACACTGCTTAACCTAGATGAACGCTATGCTATCAAACCTGCCTCATCACAAAAAATACTCTACTTGGACTATCCCCTCCCAAGGCGACAGCCACCATCCACCACACCCAACCCACTATCGCAACCCAAACCTCTGACAAGACCACTCTACTGGTTCTCAGATCCAGGACCACCCACGGTCAGAGGTCCTTCTGCTGCAGAGCTCCATCCTGGTTTAACTCTCTCCCTGCTCCCATCTCCAATGCCCCCACAATCTCCAACTTCAAAACTGCCCTTTAAAGCCAACTATTTAGCACTCACAGCTGCTCCTGCCTCCAAATATGGCCTTGATCTCTCCACACTTGACAACGCCCACTGGGCGGCACTCCATGTCACCCCACCACAACTCTCCCCATTGCATATTTGCCTCTGTTAATACCAGCATGTGCTCAGCTGTATCAATGTAATTGCAATTAAACTGTATCAATGTAATTGCAACTAAACTGTATAAATGTATGAAACCACTCTGTGTGTCTCTAAAGACATGATTTTTATGCTGTAACCTAAATGTGTTCTGTCTGTCCTCTATGTGACAAGGTACCTTTGGAAATTAACCTCTGGCTCAAAGGTTGTAAACTGATGTACAAATAAATAAAAAAAATAAATACTAATTAACAAAGATCTGAGTTTCAGCCCACAAGTAATGAAGTAATAAAAAAAAATAAAATCTTAAGTTGTATAAGAAAGGTATTCATATCTAGACACAGAAACTGTATGCTTCCCCATTACAAAGCTTGTTAGAACCCAGTTAGACTACTGTATGCCTCTGTGTAGCCCCTACCTAAGAAGGGATGTTAACAATTTGGACAGGGTTCAGCAGAGGGCTACAAAAATCATCTATGGTGTAAGAGATGAGCCCTACAAATCTAGGCCACAACAACCAGGACTTTACCCACTAGAGCAGACTAGATGACATTCTCAAAATTTTCTGAATAATAGGGTATAACCAATTAACGGCAACTCTTGGCCTGGAATCAAATAATAGAGATACAGATCTCAGGAGCCATAAATACTAACTTAAGTTAACCTACCCCAAAATGAGTGCCAGAAGATACTTCTTTACTCAACAGATTATATTATTATAGAATAATCTACCAAGGTATGTAGTGAGTTCTGATTCCTTCTGTACATTTAAAAATAGGCTGCATAATTATGTACTACCCGCAAATGCTGCAAAATGGCCCCGCTAATGTGGGAGACTGACTAAATGGGCATTTGTCTTCTGTCTGTCTTCATTACAAAGTACAGTATAATGCATTTAAAACAAATAACTATCCAAAGAAAAACAAGACACTTGAGATAACCTACAATTGCTATAGACTGCTTGTACAGTGTTCTGATCATCATCACGTGTTGATGTAAACCACTATTTTTATTAATGGTTTTAACACAAGTGAATAATTCAACAGACAGGATTGAACCCTTAGTAGGTCACACTGCAAATAATGATTAGTCAGTTCCAGACAAGGTCATTGTTGGACAGGACAATGTCATTAGTATTTTAACAGAAGATATAACCATCCATAAAGCACTACAAAATACCACAAATTGTGCAGATGATGATTCAGTGATGCTCAACCTCTGCTTCCTACTAGATATATAATTACTAATGCAACAGCTCCCTGAGGAAGGGTAGTGCACCCAGAAGTGCCAGAGCTTTTGTTTTTGCATGTAGCACCTTAATAAATAAGCACTGCTGCTATACATTTTGTTTTGCACCATTTATGTGTTTGTTTGTTTTTTGGTCAGGAAAGCAGTTAAGCTATTATTCATAAAAGACCAAGATTGGAGATCTTGGCTAGCAGGTGACATTGTCCCAAGTCAAAGGCTTTAGATCAGAATATTTTGCTCTAGACATGTCTCCAGAATCCAAAGCCCCATGAAGAAAATTAGTAAATATCAAAAGTGCTGAGAGAGTGCAATGGCATGATATAAAGCCATGCTGAAGATGTAAAAGGACTATGTAACACTGAAGTCTAAATAGACCTTGACTTGGTAAAAAAACAGCTCTCTCTAGGACTCTGGATAAGGGTGACAATAAGAAAATTGATGGGAGTTACTGACCGAACTTCTATCCCCTGATTTAAATATTGTGACAACTGGCTCCTGTTTCCAAAGCTCTGCAACTGAACTAGAGTGAAAAGAGTACGAGCCTGAGCAAGGTAAAAATTGGGGAGGCCACAAAATCCTTTGCCAATAACACTAATCAAATATCTATATCACTGTCACCAACCCCATTTTAAGTATCCATTTTTTTATAATTTGCTAGGGTCTAATTAAATGATATTCATTTAAAATGAAATGCAGTTGAAGATGAAAGTGAGTCAGTACTGGAATCAAAGGGTAGAAAACAAGATAATTGATCTGAGGAAAATATATCTACAATTATACAATATGTGTGGACACAAATCCAGTGTCATAAAAAATGGTATTTCCACAAATGCGTGGTACATTTTAGAAGCTGGAATTTATCAAGCATATGTTGGGCAAACACTACCTGTCAATTATGCCCTTTCAAAAAAAAAAAACACCAGCCTGTTGCATTAACAGGACCTGCAATGGTAACTGCATGATACATTACTAACCAACAGTTGAGCAGTTTGACTTTAGGCATATTGTTAATGCCTTACACTGCTTGATAGCTTACCTGAGGTAAAACAGCTCTTGTGTACATAAATAATGTAAACAATAAACAACAACAAAAAACACAGCAGACCAGAACCAGGACACAGCCAAGGTGCTAAATCAAACTAGAAACAGTAATGACAATGAGTAAAGCACTCATGGTAAAGCAAGTCCCCCATCACAGACTTGCTTTGCCTTGGGTGGTTTATTTATTTCCATAAATAATATATCACACGGGTCCTCAATGAATATTCACTATATATATTTATTTATTTATTGAATTGTTTCACCAGGAAAGGTACACTGGGCAACTCAATGCTCGTCTCACGGCACGTTCTGGGGGAAGGGGGAGAGGGATATACAGCATTTAAATGTATGCAATAACCTTACAGAGATATGAACATTAATACATGATAGTTAATGCATATAGCAGTTAGATGTATATAATAACATTACAGAGGCATGAGACATTAAATACGTGATAGTCAATGCAAACAATATAATTACAGTGGCATAATACAGGGGGTACATGATGACACAAACAGCAAGGGAGGGTAGCATGAGAACAAGACACACATGGTAAGTGCTAGGCAGGTAAATGCAATAGATGAATAGGAGAAGAGGAGTTGTGGAGAGAGAGGGAGAGCAGAGGCAAGGGGGGAGTCAAGAGCATGTACAGTTTGTGGTTAGTTAGTTGAGAAGCACCAAAGTAAGAGAGCTCAGGGAGGAGGAGGAGGAGTGGCAGATTTGAGGAGGGAGAGCATTCCATAGCTTAGGTAGCTGGTATGAAAAATCTTTTTGACCTGAGCATGTAGATCTGCTGGGGACAGTCATCAGATCTCAAGGAATAGAGGGAGGATTGAGGGGTACTAAGGTAGGAGGAGAGGTAGGAGGGGAGACATCCAAGTCAGAATTTAGAGATGAACTTAGCAGCATAAAGTGCACACCTATTTTGGAGAATTAGGAAGTTTAGGGACTGGTAGAGGTCACAGTAATGGGTGACTTACGGGCGTAAAGGGAAAAGCGACAGAAGGAGTTGTAAAGAGAGTCCAGTCTGGCTAGGGAGGACTGTGGGGCAGCAGCACAGATAATGTTGCAGTAGTCAAAAACAGGCATGATCATTTTTAGTACCAGCTCTTGCCTGGCAGCGAGAGGGATACAACTGTGATTTCTGTAAAGGGCTCCCAGCTTGGGTTTAAGTTTTTTCAGAATGGCATCAATGTGTACTGAGAAGTTTAGGTGTCTGTCCAGACAGACACCAAGATACCTGAATGAGAAAGAGTCCTCAAGTACAGTCCCATCAAGGGTGTGAAATGTGGGTAGGAGACTCAGCCTACTGAGTCTCTGCCTTGTTACAAAGGACATGGAGACAGTCTTCTCTGCATTCAGAAAGAGTTGATGAGCACTAAACCAGAGTTGGACTTTAGTGAAGTCTGACTAGCCTGGTAATTATATCAGTGACAGATTTGCCAGATGTAAATAGAACCATATCATCAGCATACATGTGGATGCTGGAGGTGGAGTAAACCTGGAGAAGATCATTTAAAAAGATGGAAAACAGAATGGGGCCAAGCACTGAGTCCTGGGGGACACCAGTGGTTAGTGGCAAGGGGGAAGAGGTGACATCAGCAATTTTGACTGATTGCGACCTGCCAGACAGATAGGTCCTGAACCAACCTGTGGCTGAAGGGGAGAGACCAGCAGCTGAGAGGTTGTGCAGGAGGAGCAGGTGTAAGACAGTGTCAAAGACTTTGGCCAGATCAACAAAGATGGCTGAGGTGATCTGTCCTTTGTCAAAGCCAGTAGAGATGGTTTCAATTACGAACATAAGAAATTTGCCAGCAGATAAAGGCCTAGAGGTCTATCAAGTCTGCGTGAATGTGCAGCTAGCACCCCTTATTCTGCAGCTTCCCCTCCCTTCCACCCTTCCCCTTCATTAACCCTCCCCCTTGTCCTGTCCCATCCTTGTTTGAAGCAGTCCACTGTTCTACTGCATACCACTTCAGCAGGTAACACATTCCACCCAGCCACAACCCTCTCTGTAAAAAAAGTGTCTCCTCATCTCCCTCCTGAACCTTCCTTGCTCCAGTCTCATATCATGGCCCCTGGTGGCCCTCCCCTCCCTTACTTTGAACAGCCCCTCTGTACCCGTCTTGTTTATTCCTTTCATGTATTTAAAGGTTTCAATCATGTCAACCCTGTCTCTCCTCTCCTCCAGTGAGTACATGTTCAGCTCCTTCAACCTCCTCTCGTATGATAAGTCCCCCAGCCCCTTGATCATCTTTGTCACTCTGCGCTGCACCCCCTCCAGTAACTTAATGTCCCTCTTCAGATATGGACGCCAGCACTGCATGCAGTACTCCAGGTGTGGTCTAACTAATGACCTATACAGTGGCAGAATCACCTCCTCCATCCTTGAGGATATACCCCCTTGCAATACAACCCAGCATTTTGTTGGCCTTTGCAGCTGCCTTCCTACATTGTGCCAAGTTGTTCATTGACCCTGTAATGAGCACACCCAGATCCTTCTCATCCTCTGTCTGGGCTAGCTGCACTCCCCCTAGCTAGTAACTCCTCCTTGGGTTCTTCATCCCAAAATGCAGCACCTTGCACTTTTTGGCATTAAAGTCCAGTTGCCAGGTGTCTGACCAGGTTTCAAGCTTTGCCAGATCATCCTGCAACCCCTGCCATCCCCCTAGGTCATCCACCACCGCGCCTACCTTGGTATCATCAGCAAATAGACTGATTTTGCTCTTGATGTCCCATGATATGTCTGCAATGAATATCCCAAACAACACTGGTCCCAACACCGAGCCCTGTGGAACACCGCTCGTCACTGCCCTTGGGTGTAAGAGCTCCCCACCCACCACCACCCTCTGTTGCCTTCCCTGCAGCCAGTTTCCTACCCATCTCACCAGCTTTGCACCCACCCCTGTGCCTACTAACTTCCTTCCCAGCCTTCCATGTGGCACTGAGTCGAATGCCTTACTGAAGTCCAGATACAGGACATCCACTGCATGGCCCCTGTCCAGTTGCCTAGTTACCCAGTCATAGAACTTGACCAGGTTGGTTTGGCAGGATCTGCCACGTATGAAGCCATGCTGTCTGCTGTCCTGTAGTCCTTTGGCCTTTAGGAGGGCCACCAGCCTCTCCTTCAGGATAGTCTCCATTAGCTTACTCACGATGGATGTCTCAGCAGAGAAGTGGTGGTGGAATGGGATTTCCTAAATCCAAACTGGAATGGAGTGAATAACCCAGAGACAGATAGGAAGGATGAGAGCTGGTTGAGGACTATGTGTTCTTGTAGTTTAGCTAAGGTAGGAAGGAGAGAGAGATAGGTCAGTAGTTGCCATGAGAGGAGGAGTCCCCACCTTTAGGGAGTGGGAGCACAATTGCATGTTTCCATATTGAGGGCACTGTTGCTCTCAGGAAAGAAAGGTTTAGTATGAGGGAGAGTAGGTAGGCAATAGCAGGAGCGGAAAGGAGCCTAGGATCCAGGCCATCAGGTGAGAAGCCTTTGGTGGGGTTGAGGGCAAGGAGGGCCTGGAGGGTGGTATCAAGAGAGACAGGAGAAAATGAAAAGTGAGAAGGGGTTGTAAGAGGTAGGGGAGGAGGAGGGGGAGCACAGTGTTGGGGGAAGATTGGGAGGACTGAGAGGGGGTGATAGGAGCAATAGAGAGGAGAGGGCCCATGGGAAGAGAGGACATTGGAGCAGTGGAGGAGCCAGGGAGGGAGCATAGCAGAGATGATTCACAGGTAGCGAAGTGAGAGTTAAAGCATTCAGCAATGGCCATAGGCTCTGAATGGACAGATTGGTAGGCCATGAGGGTCGGGGGTGGAGGGTAGGTTGCAGGAGAGAAGAGGGAGTGTATGACCTTCCAGAATTTGGATGGATTGTTAGTATTAGATAGGAAGCTCAATTTGAAGTGTTCAGCTTTAGCTAGGCAGATTGCTTTAGTGCAGCCATTTTGAAGTTCACGGTAACATTGAAGATCTTTACGGCAGTGGGAAACTTTAGACTGTTGCCACGCAAGGTCACGAACATGTTGGAAAGCCAGAAGCTCAGGTGTGACCCAGGTGAGGTGCCCACCACAGAGCTTGGTTTTGTGGAGTGGGGCATGGGAATTCCATACGTGAAGGAACTTGGTATTGAAAGAGGTGAGGGCTATGTCAGCTGAGACCGCTGAGGAGAGAGGGGACCAGTCAGTAAGAGTGAGGTCATAGAGCGGTGACTGTAGGTCGAGTGTTGCATATGGTCTAGGAAGAATTATTTTTGGTGGGTGTTTAGTCCTGTGGATCTTACACACCACGAAGGTCATGTGGTGGTCACTGACAGAGTCTGGTAGAAAACCAGAGGATACTATTCTATGCAATGGGAGGTAAGGACAATGTCGAGCAGGGATTGGTTTAATGTTTTGTTGTTTAGACAAGCGGGTTCCCGGATAAGCTGACTGAGATTTAAGGCTTCAATAGTGGATCGGGTAGAAGTCAATGATGGGGCCAGTCAGTTTAGGATAAGCTCATGCAGAATATATAGTTCCCCTCCAGTTGCCAGTGTAGTAAGCTTCATAAGGAGATCTGTGACATTTGTATGAGGCTGCCCCGGGTGGCAATATTCTCCAGCGACAAGAATAGGTACTGTGTAGGGAAAGGAGAGTTTAATAAGAACGGCCTCATGGGAAGCCTGGGTAGAGGTAGTAAGGGTAGGGGTGAACTGGAGAGTAGAGGAGGTATATATAGCTACACCTCCACCTTCACCTCCACCTCTCCCGTTTCTATCCTGTCTCATGATAGTGAAGCCAGAGATAAAGACAGTGTGGTCAGGGATGTTATTTGATAGACAGGTTTCAGAGATCATGATGCTATCAGTGTCAGTGGCTTAGTAGGTAGCTCACTCGCCCCTGAGGCTGGGAGATCAGAGGGCTGTGGGTTCAGTTCCCACATCTGGCACTTTTGTTAATATCCCAGTACTGACACTGTAGTGCAGCATGAGAGGGGTGCTAGACTTCTGAGGTACTGTCTTTCAGATGAGACATTAAACCAAGGTCCCATCTGCCTGGATTGGTGGTAGTTCAGGTGGATGTTAAAGATCCCATGGCACTTCTCGAAAAGAGTAGGGGAATTTTTTATTGGATAAAGCTACATAAACAAAACATGGGAAAATACAACAGGAGAATCAAAAAAGACAAAAATAATACAGAACATCAGGATCCATAAAACAAAAAACACACATTCCCTACAAAACTCCTTAAAACCAGAAACAGACCCAAAATTCCAAAAACAAAAATCCCACTCTGAAATCCTATAATAACTAGAAGCAAAAAAAAAAAAAACAGCCAACCCAACAGTCTCCCCTTATCCCAGCATATAATGAGAAAACTCAAAAACAGTTCATGAAGCACTCAGCAAGAACCTACTGGCCAATCAAAACCTGTAAAAAGGGGAGAGAACTCCAACCTTTCCACCAATCCTGTATCACGGAGCAAGAAAAGATATGTCTTCCTATTTTAAATAACATTGTGATTTCAAACTCAATTTTATTTTGTAAACCCAGCAAGGATAGCTGTTTTTGTTGCAGCACAAATTGACATCTAGTTTGCCAAATCACCCATTTAATAATAAGCAAAATCACTCAAGTTTTCCCTAAATTAAATCTGCTGCAAAGAATACCATCATACTGTCCATACACCAAGGTATTATAATTCATAGACCTTAGATGAAGGATATTCCACAAACAGGCCATAAACCAGAAATATATGGGCATTGTATAAAAAGACGTAACATTGTTTCAACCTCCAATCCATAACCATCCCTTAGACAAGATCTGTTCTGAACATTTTTATGAAAATGATTTCTTCTGACATTTAGTCTAGAATGACAGCTAAGCCAGACAGAATCCCATACTTCAGGAGGGAGTCTGGTCTCTGTCACTTGGCGAAGGACAGCAGCTAAGACTATAGTGTCTGGTAAAACCAGACAGGGTTCTTTAAAACAGATCTCCTGTAACAGTTTATGGTACTCCATTTTTCTAGTAGTGTACAAAAGGTCAAAGATCGAGATATGCCAAAGTTTTAATTTCTTGCAAATTTCCAAAAGATAGAGAGAGAAACCTTGTGGGATGTTCCGAAATACCCCCATTGCTGGGTTTCCCACTTCTGCCAAAAATAACTGCATCCATCTTTAAACAAGGGAAACCAAGGTAGTTGACTAAACAGTAAAATGGGAACAAAATTTGCATAAAGAAATATAGTAAAAAGAAAAATCACAGGATTGATCATGTTCAAACCACCATCACACACAGGCCAATAGGTACTATTTTACTTTATGGGATTAAGCCGACTCCCCCATAACAACTGAAAAGCCACACTATACATCTTAACCTCTAATCTGACAGGCAAATGATGCAAATAACTAACATTCAGAAAAATAGGCAAAATAAACTTTTTAAACATAAAAACTCTTTTCTTTTTTGTCATAGGAAAGCCTTTCCATCTTACAACTTTTTTCTCTGCTTTGGCCAAGGCTGTTACCCAATTGTTACAGGCCAGGTCAGGAGCTCCGAAACACTACCCCAAAATCTTAATCAGTAATGCAGATAAACTAACACTCCCTATAGCTTGTGGAGCTACTTCTAAAGTATGAATCCCCACAGCCGTACTCTTTTGTTTGTTAATCCTTGAGCCAGAGACAACAAAGAAGGAGTCTACAACCTTCATAGCCTGCTCCCCAGATACTTGATCAGCCACTAGTATAGTAGTGTCATCCACATAAGCAAAGGCAATTGGAAATAAACCATCCCCAGAACCCCAAACTGGTGAAATCCCTGGTGTCGTATGTAATGTTCTTAATAAAGGATCTAAAGAAAAAACGTAAAGAAGTGGACTCAGAGGACAGCCTTGTCTGACTCACCATTGAATCAGTACAGACCTCCCTAGTCTGTCATTTATCAAGGGCCGAGATGTGGCATGTCTGTAAATAACTTGAAGCCATTCTATAAACTCAGCTGGAATGCCAAAATGTTTTAAAACCCGAAACAAATAGACATGAGAAACCTCGTCAAAGGCCTTAGCTTGATCAAGGGAGGGTAAATACCCAGAACCACTTGACCCATCAAAAGCTTCCCTCAGCAATTTGGTAATATCTCCCATACCCCGGTGGAGAATGGCACAAGTCTAACTGGGTGAAATCACTTCCTGAGTTACCCAGGATAAACGTTTGCACAGTATTTTACATAGAATTTTCCAGTCAACATTTAACAAACTAATGGGCCTCCAATTTCTAAGATCAAATCTATCCCCTTTTTTGTAGAGAAAAATTAAAATACTGTCTGCCAAAGCCTCAGAAAAAGGAACCAAACCAGATAATATATCATTATAAACTTTCACCAAATAAGGGCTTAAGATGCCTACTGCTTTCCTATAGAGTTCCCCTGGTAAGCCATCCAGACCAGGAGAAGAACCAGACTGTAATCCACTAATAACCTCCTCAATTTCTTTGTGGGAAACAGGAGAGGTCAATAGGGATCTATCTGCTTCCAAAAGATCAGGTATCTGTAATGTACTTAAAAACTCATCCATCCCAGCTGTAGGGGGAGAGTTGTTACAAAAGGAAGCTTCCACAAACTGATGAACCACTTCCTCAATATCATCACCAGAGTTTACAATCTGACCTGTATCAGACCTCAAGGCTTCCATATATTTAGATTCCACCCTTTGAGCACAACAGTCATAAGGATTAACACCTTGTTTTTTTCCTGAATACCAAAGTTCTGTTCTAAAAACAGAGAATGGGCCCTATCATACTGATACTTACACATCTCAAATTTAATTATAACAGTGTCATCTGTGAGGTCTTCTCCAGTCTCCACAACTCAAGAAAGTAGCCTCTGTAGCCTATATCTGAACTGCAGGTAGGTTAGATATTTAGTATCAGTTGCCCGTTTTGCCAATGAGCTACATAAAGTTTTCAAATCTTGTTTCAAGTCCTGCCTCCATAAAAGAGAATTGTCATATAAATCAATAACAGAAAACCTGGCCTCCAACTCATTATGAATGAGAGCCCAGGTATCTGTGTCTGATAAAAGGGCCGAATTAAACCTCCAAACCGGATTCGGGCCAAGTTTATTTACAGGGGTTCCAACAAAAACAGTAATCAGTCTGTGGTCAGAGGTCTCAACCGGAGAAACTGAAAAAGATCTCACAGAGACCCAATGGGAGGCAAACCAGAAGTCAATTCTTGTAGACAAGTGACCCCTGGAGTAAGTATGCTCTGGTAAGCTAGAAAAAACAGCAGCACAATCCCTAAGCTTGGCCTATGTACACATTTTGTGCAAAAAATTAGAATCAGAATATCATTCTTGTGTTCTACCTGTTTTGTCAGATAAAGATAATATACAATTGAAATCACCTCCTAAAAAGACAGATCTTCTGGTATACAAAAAAGGTAGAACTTTCTATAACAATGTAACCCGTTGGAATTTCATCTGGAAATTATAGACGTTTATAATACACAGTTCATCTGTCCCCAGCCAGGCATCAAGAATGCACACCCGTCCAAGAACCAAATCAATAATACAGAAAACATGGAGGTCAGGGTTCAGGATTAAAAACCCCAGCCCCGAGCATGATTCCTCCCCCAAGGGCCAAAAAGAAGTACCCCATAACCAGTTATTTGATGCTCGGTAGGTCTCTCTAGTGGTATGTAACCGGGTGTCTTGAAGTAAACAAATGTCAAATCGGTGACCAGGAATGATAGAGAAAGTGGTAAGTCTCTTTTTTAGGTTCTTCATACTATTGACGTTTAAAGATCCCAAGGAAAGGTGCCACTCCATGTTCAGGTGGTAGAAACATCTACCATAGTGGAAACCAGAGATTTAGCATTTTTAGTCCCCAATCTTTTGGCTTTCTTTTTCTTCTTACCCCCCCTTTGGTATCTACAGAGGTAAATTCAGAATCAGTCACATGTTCTGTCTGTGAGGAAATTAGTGAAGAGGAATCCGAATCATCATCTTCCTCATCCCACTGTTTCCTTTTAGCAAGAGGAAGGAATCTATTGGATATGGGGAGACCAGACTCACCCTCATCCATAGCATCTTTGCCCAGTTTTTGGGATACACTGCATGTCAGCCATCTATTTTTTTTGAAATACCCAATCTGTAGAGAGGGGAGGCAGCATGGTAGAATCTCGCCTAGAAGGCTCCTGTACTGCAGCAGAGCTAGGGTAAGACTCCGTATTCTCAGGAGAAATGGGTAATACCAGATCTGAAATCACCTCTGGGGATGTGGTACCTGGGGAAACTACCTGCTGCAATGTAAGCTTGACTGGGATAGTGGAGAGAGAGGGCACAAGTCTTGTAGGAGAAGAATCAATAGCAGGAACTGTTACAGAGGGTGAGGAGGGCTGGGGGAGGGACACATCTATAGGGTAATCATCACCTGCAAGCCCTTGTGGTTCCCCTTCTGTATTTTCAGTAGAGTCATCCCCTCCCATATTATGTGAAGCTCAGGGACAGCCTGAATATGTGGTTAGTGTCTTCACAAAGATTACATATAACAGGAGTTTGGCAGGTGAATGTCACAGGGCCAATCCCTCCACAAAGGAAATATTTCATCTTATCACAGGCATTGCTCAGATGAGTATGAGCCCCACACCTGAAACAGGATTGAGGCTGTCCAGCATAAAAGATAAAACCTTGGTCCCTCCCTAGGTAGAAGCAATTAGGTAGGTGTTGTATAATACCTCTAATCTGAGGCAGTTTGACCTGAATCCTCCACCTCCCAGTCCAAATATCCTCAGAGTCAATAATAGGATCTGTAAGACCTAAAACAGAACATTTAGCCCTTAACCAGAATAAAATATCTGATATTGCCACTCCTTCATTTTTAAATAACACAGTCACCATTCTGTAAGCAGGCTTAGTTAAAGGAATAGCAGCAAAGACCTTCCATTCAGGGTTATTGCAAACACCTTGATAACATTCCCAGAAAAGATCCAAACCCTCAGCAGTTTTAAAGCTGACATCAAAATTTGGATCGCCTGAGGTGTGCATTAATGCATAAATGTCCTGGGTAGAAAAACCCATATTGTCCTTCAAAAGTGTATGGCCCACTTATGCTCTATCAGGATGTAACTCCAAGCCTCCTTTATATTTTAGTCTTACTGTGTTTTGCCATTTAGCAGCCTCAGGAGGAGTATGAAATAGTCCTGCATATGTTCTCTGGGACGAGTTCCGACCATGGTCAGGATCAGCTCCTGCAGTACTTATAGAAGTACATGGGGGGGGGAGAATGGTCCGGGCTAGGCCCAGGGACATCAGACGCCATGTTCAGGGCAATAGGTACTTCAAGGGCATGCAGCTTCTCAGAAGCACTGAGCAAAGGAGAAACCTCCATAGAATTTTGTTGCTGAGGAAAAAGAACCGGGGAGTTAGGCAGCTCTAGAGAAGAGGGAAGTTCCATAGGGTCAGAAGGAGCAGACCCTGGTGGTTGAGGGGACACCCAAGGCTGATTTGGGCCAGCTCTAACCCACCCAGCAGCCTGTAAGGCTTCAGCACAGTATGCCCCATAATCAACATATTTTGATGAAAATCAGAACCTTCCCCTGACAAGTCGGTACTCAGAGGAACAGGAGCGAGTAATGCAGTGCCAGTCACAGGATCAGACAGCTTCCGAGGAGCATCTGTTCTAGAATCAGTGTCTACTCCTGAACCCTCTCTGTTATGTACAGGTAAAGAAAAGTCTTGTGCAGAAGAAACAATGAAAGTCTTACTAATAGGTTCCTGGGGTGTCATACGGGAGCCTTCCATGTCCAAGGAGGCCGGTATCTCACTGATTACCAGGTCTGAGGCTGCAGCAAACCCAGCGCCATACTCCGTCATGCAAACTCCAGGCAAACTGACAGCTTTTCGGAGAAAGTGGAGCTCCAATAGGCAACACACTTGTTTCAAGATGTAAGAATCGGCTGTGATGCTCGTGAAGCTCTTCTTCAGCGAGAAGCGCCCACAAATACGCACTTCGTGACTGGAACTGATGACAGCTCGGGAAGTCTGCTCTCAGCAGCGAGTCTGCTGAAAGAACAGGAGCCTCAGAGGAAGCCACACAAGCTGGAGAAGTAAACAAGTGACCCTCAGTAGGAGCGAGAACATTAACAGTGTCCAGCATTGACAGGTCAGATTCAGGTTTCTTAGTAGCAATATCCACAACCATCTCCTCAGCGATGGAAGAAGCCTCATAAACAGGAGGAACTGAGGAGGAGGCCAGCTCCTCAGCTCCAATGACCATCTCACCTCCACCAGGATCCATGGGAGTCACCATCTTGGCCAGAGACCAGAATGACAATGGGTCTCCCTCTGGAGAGTAGGGGAATTATTTTATTCAAGGTCTCATAAATAACAAAGAAGAAACATATAAGCATACAGAATGAAACACAAAAAAATCACATTTCATGATGCAACAATATTCAATGATGTCATTTCAACAGAAAAGGAGGGAGACTTCCCAGCCTTAGGAAAAGGAGGTACAGTAGAATGTTTTCACTAAAAAAATATAAGTAAATGAACTCAGACTAAAAATCAGGAAAAGAAAGGAAAAACAATAAAGGAAGCTTCAGTCAAGAAGCCAATGAATAATCCATAATACTGAATGAACAATAAATACTGTATCACCTCCCTAATCAATAACTAAACAAATAAACCAGCACAACAGGAAAAATATACAGATATATATAATATAGAGGATTATGTATGAGCAGTCATACATAACAAGGATATTCTTGTATCGAGAGGTTTCCTTGGTAACAGATGACCTCGACAGCACAGCTCAAGAGGTACTCTGTTACCAAGAGAACCTCAAGATACAAGAATTTCCTTGTTTGTGTATGACTGCTCATACATAATCTTTTATAGTGTATGGGCAGTCACAGCATAGAAAATCACACAAAACCAGCTGGAGAAGACAACGGAGAATAGACATTTTAACATTTTCTTTTTTTTTAACTGACACAGTGCACTGCAGATGTTTCTGCAAGTTCAAGTTTTAAAAAAAACTGCAACTTCCAGCTTAACCGGATTGAGGAAAGCAACTATGTGGTAGCATTCCAAGTCGTTATGCTGCAGTAGTGACATAGCTAGTGCAGCATAACAGCTGTGATGACATAGCTACTGCAGCATAACAACTCCATTCTAGTTATGGATTTCTATCCATAACAACATTCTACCATACACTATAATAAAATGAAGAGACAGAAGCAGAATCATCTGTAGACTGTCAAAGTCGATCTATCCTTCCCCTCCTCATCTAGAAAATTTCAACATGTATCCATTTTCTTTTATTCACATTATTATTTTTACACTCCTGATATTTAATGGTGCTAATATTATCTTGAATCACATTAAGCAATTGTACTGTGGACCACTTAATCTGTTGCAAAGTTAGTTTGCATCTTGCCTGCCAAATCCAATATTTGATACAGGTAAGAATAATTCTTAACATGCCCACCTCAAATTGGATATCATGGTCTGGAAATATCCCAAAGTATAAAGCCTCAGGAGTGCTCAACCAGCATGGGAACCATTACGAAGTTTGATAAACTGAAGTCCAAAAAGATTGGACAAATTGGCAATGAAAAAAAGACGATCCAATGTCTCTGGCAAGTCTACACATCCCAATCTTGGGCAACCCCTCTCCGATAGATCTTTATGTTTTTGATTATTTTTAACAGGAAGTTTCCCATGAATACACAATCACGTGGTATCCCACATCTGAGGAGCTATCCTGTTCTCCATCAATAATTCGGTAATGTGTTGAATCTCTCTTTTGGATTTGTTCATGTAGTCTGGCACTTGTATGAAAAAAGTCTTCTGAATGTCTGAATAAAATTGCTTCCTATTCATTAGTTTTATTTTACCCAAATTCACCTGCCACAACTTCAGTTTACCTATACAGTCTGCAAAGTACATCGGAATCCCAGTGTATCGACCGTGCCTAGGGAGCACTTCATACTTCTCCCACGCAGAAAAAACTGGTTGCATGCTGTCCCTAACCCATGGGCCCCATATCTGTAGCTGTCCATGTATTAATGGCATAAAGTTGGTGTACAAAAATATGCTGTGATAAAATTCAAAAGGGTTAATCAATTTCAAACCTCCGACCTTAATGTCTAAATATAAAATCCCATGCTTAATGGGGTTTAACCTACTACCCAAGATCCCCTGAAAAAAACAACGATATAACCTTGTTTCAATTTGTTTTGGTGGTGGAAATACATAACTTAGGTAAAGAAACATTGATTACAAAAATGTGTGGATCATATACACCCTCTTTTTTTTACTCATTCTCCACTTGTTCCACTGAGCTACTCTATCTAAAGTTATATTCAATAAATACTCCCAGTTATACAATGCAACATTAGGAACCCAAAAAAAGATCCCCAAAATGTTGTGCCCTGTAGAACTTTTCAGAATATTATAAATGTGAGAATCTTGTGACAAATCCCTACCTATAATAATACAGGTACTTTTCTGAAAATTAACCAGCAATCCAGAAATTTCAGAGAATTCCTTCAACAAAGTACCCAGTGACACCGATGAAAACATATCAGCTAGTATAATACAGAGATCATCAGCATACCCCAGAGTCTTTATTTCAGAATTCTGACTCGAGACAGATAATCTCTGTATCCTTGGATGTAAATGAATTCTCCTAATCAATGGATCCAAGGTCAAGATATACAAGAGCGGGCTCAAAGGACACCATTGACGCACTCCTATTTTAACTCGGCAAGCTTTCCCCCCCGTCTCCTATTCACATAGGGTCTAACCTGGGCATGGGCATAACACAATTTAATCCAATCAATGAATTCCACAGGGAATCCACAGTGTTCCAGACAAGTCCATAAATATTGATGTGAAACCTGATAAAAGGCTTTGGATTGGTCAAGGTTAACAATGTATCTGCACATTTCTCCGCTTTCCCCTTTCTCTATCAAGTCTCTTAGCAGGATTAAAAGATCAGAAATCTTTCTTCCAGGAAGAGAGCACATCTGTGAATAATGTATTATAGCGGCTAATATGGAAGACAATCGATTACTAAGCAATTTTGTCAGAATTTTAAAATCAGAATTCAGTAAGGAAAGGGGTCACCAATTATCTAAACTATGTTTATTGCCTTTTTTGTTAATCAACACAAGAAGACCTTGGTACATGGAATGAGGCATCTCTGAATGACGTAAAATGATATTGTAAACCTCCATGATCTCAGGTCCTATATGTTCCAATAGAACTTTATAAAAGGCATTAGATAAACCATTGGGTCCTGACGCCCTTCCAACCTGTAATTGACCAATAACTGACCTAAGTTCTGGTAGTGTTATCTCTCTAGTAAGCATCCTACTATCAAACTGAGAGACCTGTGGCAAGTCACATTCATGTAACCAAGCTACAGCAGCCTCTGGCATGACATGGGCCTTCCCAAACAATTCCTGGACATAAGTTTTGACTTCCGTCATAATGTTCATATTACCAGTAATAACCTGGGCCCCTGATTTTAACAAAGAAATATATTTCTTATTCCTATGTGAGATGCAGTTTTCATAGGGGTTAATCTATTCACATTTACCCCTGGTCCCAAACCGTTGTTCAAATTCTATAGACTTATTCCTGTCATATTGTAGGTCATTAATTTCTCATTTGATGGGTTGTATTTGAACTGAGAAATCATAATTACCATCTAGTTGTGGAGAGTACAGCCTATAGAGCTGTCCTTGTAACTGACTATACCTAGTGTTCCTAAACACCCCCAGCAGTTCGCTTGTACAGCGGCAATACTTGGGCAGATCTACCTTAGTGTGTTCCCACCAATCTACCATATTATCATAAAGACACCTGACCGAAAGACGTGCCTGAATTGTATCACAAAAACCCTGTCTGACAACTGGTATGTCTAATAAGGAAGTGTTACATCTCCAATAACCTTTCCCTAATGTAAGTTCTGGGGAATAGGACAAAGTAACATCTAACAATAGGTGGTCTGAAGTAGCCATGGGATGCATTTTAGAAATTTGAATAGGCAGGTATGGTGAAATGAACCAATAATCATTCCTAGTCTTATGACGACCCCTGAAATATGTATTCTGTGTAGTAGAGTGGGTGGTGTGAAATACATCTATCAAACGAGTCTGAGAAATAATACTGTTTAACAAACCAGCATCACAAAATACTTTCCCAGTCTTGATGCCACAATCCTTTTTAAGTCTGCTGCAATTAAAATGCCCACCCCATAAGGCCGTCCTCACCATCATTACAAGGGTTGCAAAAGGGTAAACACCCTAGTCCAATTAGCTTTTTCTTGTGGAGCATAAACATTTATTAGATGAAAAGCCTGCTGTTCAATCACAAAATCCATTAACATAGCCCTGCCAGGGATGATGTCCTGAGTTCTAGTAATCACCAGCCCAGTATTCATAAGGCAAATCCCAACCCCACTACAGGTATCATCTCCCTCCGACCAGTAGGATGGCCCCCCAACCAGTCGTCAGTAGCCTTTTGAATCTCAAGACTTGTAAAGAGTTGGGTATCCTGAAATAAAATGATGTCAATAGTTTGGGAATAGAAATATTGAAAGGCGGATTTGCGCCTTTTATCTGAATTCAGGCTGTTCACATTAAGTGAAGCCAATCGTAAAGTAGAACCCTTCAGGAGTTACCCATATCAGTGGCCTTCTTCTTTCGCAAATTATATCTTGTCCCCAAATGACGTTTTTTCTTAACTTTCCTCACCAATTGCCAGTCCTGTCCTTCGCAATCAGAAGTACCCCCTATACCGGATGAGGTATTAGGCACACCATCAGAATCTTCTCCCATCTCCGTATTCCCACACTGTAGTACCTCAAACTTATTATTCAAAGGAATCTCCACAACTGGTTGGTCATGTGAGATATGGGATTTAGAGACCACCACAGTGAAAGGAGTGTTCAAAGAGGATGGAGCTAGGGGTGGTGGCATGTCTGTGTCAAGATCTACCATTTGCACCGACGGACCAGAGAGATCTAAAACCTCCTCCCCCTTGACATGAGTCACCATGTCATGGTCTCGGGCTAATGTCAGAGAAGAAGATTGAACAGCTTCCTAACTATGACTGGGCAACAAGGATGTCTCTCTAAGTAGGTCAAGTGGGGGGGTGCTACACCATCCATCCTGGGGGGGATGCTGACCGAGCCCATCCAGGGGGGAGCAGTATCTGCACACCTATAAGGGGAGGGGTGTGCCACACCTTTCTGCCTAGTCACATGATTAATATAAAAATCCTGTTCTGCAAAATCCCCATTCCCAATATTATGGGAAGCCCATTGACAGGAAAAAATAGAATGACCTGCTTCGTCACATAAATGGCACACAGGGGGAACAGTGCACCCTGCACTGGTGTGTCCCTGACTACCACAGTGCAAGCATCTCTGAACCTCACAAGTAGTGCTAAGGTGTCTCGGGGAGCCGCACTTGTAACAATGCCTGGGTTGCCCCTGGTAAAACAATATCCCTTTGTCTTTCCCCAAATCAAAGCAATTTGGCAAATGTTTGATTCCAAAATCATCCTGACAGACTTGAATTTTAACCTTCCAGCCCCCTGTCCAAAAGCCCTCATCGTCCACTATAGGTTCTGGTGTATCTTTCACACCACACCTAGTCCCCAACCAGTACAGAATATCAGTGATATTCACCCCTTCCTTCCTAAAAAGGATGGCAATAATTTTAAAGGTAGGTTTGGTAAGGGGGTTGGCTTGAAAAGGGGCCCAAGTAGGAGTGCGCTTATGAGCATTAAATAAAAGCCAAAATCTATCCAACAAGGATGCAGATCAAAAACTTAAATCAAAGGATGTTTCCCCTGGGGCATGTATCAAAGCGTACACCTCTGAAGGTATAAAACCCATATCCTATTTAATCAACTGTTTCCCCATGTATGCCCTGTCAGGAGGCAGTTCTAAACCTCCCACATACCGTAATCTAACAGCAAAACAGCTTTTGGCTTGTTCTAGAGTTTTTTTTAATAAACTGGCATACATAACCTTAGCAGGCCCCAGCTTTTGCCCCACAACAGTAGTATCTCCACCCGTTAATAAGTCTTTGGCAACAGAGTCTGTAATAATGTCTGTGTTGGATGGCTCTATGTCGGAAAAAGTCTCAGAAAATACAGCATTAGGAGACAATATTGGGGAATACGAGAGACCTCGAGAGTCCTGAGCTTCCATAAACAGATCATCTCCAGGCGACCCTGTAGCAATCGTCACAGCATTAGATACAGTCCCCTCTTGTGTTGACCGCATAGCAGCTGTTTGGGAAAGTGGTCGGACATCACCTTGTAAACCGCACTGGTTCCCAGCAGTCAAAAGACCAAGTCCATCTCCCTGAACCCCGACAATCGTAGAAATGTGGCACAGCTTACCCGAGGGTGCACCCAGAAGTGGAATTAAAGGGTCAGGGAGCCAAGTCCCAACTGAATTCTGAGTCCAGCCAGCCCCCTCCAACGCAGAGCGAGCATTCTACTCTACACCTTTAGCAGTCATTGTAAGACCCGGTATACCACTGCCACCTTCAGTCTGTAAGGTATTGGAACTAAGTACAGGGAAATCAGCAGCTGCCGATGCAGCTACACACAACTGTGGAGCACAGGGCTCCTGTAACAGGTGTACAGATATACCTCATAGAGGTTTTGCCATGGTGAGAACACAGTCTTTCTCCAAACGTTGCAAAGGAGAAGTTGTGTCTTCCATCTTCGGGGTCTCCATATCAGCAATCATATCGAAATGGTCAGAATAACCAACCGCATTCAGATACTCTGTTGTACAGATACAAACTGACTTCCAGATACTATCGAGGTCACCACCTCGGGAACACAATGCTGGCCACCCATTGTGGGAAGCACACCAGCCACCTCCTCCATTGCCAGAGTGCCATCTGGCTCTGCCATCTTGAAATCAGAGACTCCCCCACGGGAAAGTAGGGGAATTTCCCCGATGTCCTGGCCAAATTTCCCTCATTCACTAAAACAAAATACCACCAACAGCTTAATCTGGTTCAAGGTCAGTTGGCATTTATCTGTATCCCCTCTCGCAGGTCATGCATGAAAATAGGCAGGATTTGTCTACTGCACTTACCCGGTCAACAAAAACTAAATAAATAATAAATAAATATCAGGAGCATATATATGTACCATTGTTTGTAGTAGGGATATTTTAGGAGCAAGGCTTCTTATGTTTAGGTGGATTATTTTAAGTCCATGTGGAAGTGTTAGTGGAGTGGTGTCAAGTCTGGCATCTGTTGGCTGCATAACATTTAAGGGACCAGGGTTTGGGTGAATATCACCAGAAGTGAGGAGGAGCAGCAGAAGAAAAAGATGGCAGTGCGTGTTTACTTTGGGTGGGTTATGGTACAGATGTTTGGAGGTTTTAGATGTGGGTGAGAGAAGTAAGGGAGAAGCTACTATTTTAAGGAGGATGGAGAACAGGTCAGGCATGGTGCTAATTGTCACTCTGGGGAGCACAGGGTAGTGATGGAGGAGCCCATCAGAAGAGGGATTTTTTGTTCCAGGGAGACTAACAATACTGTTTAACACCATCGGAATGGCAGACAGGGTAGGGGAACTGCCGAGCGATACAGTGAATAGTGTGGGAAGCATTAAAAGAGACAGAGACAGAGCCAGGAGCAGGTACCTTTGTTTTAGAGCCTGCCAGGACTCCATAGCTGCAGGCAAGTCATAAGTGAGCAGGGGAATTTAGCGTGAAAGGTACCAGTCGATGGCCCATCATTGAGACTTTGCTTGCAGCAGTCTCTAGTGTCAGAAAAATATACAGGGCCAATGGGAAACAGGGTTGATGGAAAAAAAATAATGTCACGAGGTGTACAGCAGCTATATAAAAAACAGTCGAGCTAGGGAGGGAGGGGGCGGGTGGGTAGCCAGTGCACAGTGCTGGTGGGGCAAGAGCTGGAGATCCAGGCAGCAGAGCATGGGTGGTGGCTGAGAGGATGCTGGCAATCTGGAGGAGCTGCTTCTTGCACCTTGGCACTGGTTGGAAGCCCTGTTCAGGGGCTGTGAAGCTGGGGAGAGAGGAACACAGGAGCATTTAAGTAGGGAGTAAGTGAGGAGTGATAAGGTACTGGGGGTAGAGATTAAGAGAATTAGCAAGACAGAAGGCAAGAGGCAAGGCATCCAAAAGTCTGAGCACAGGGCCTGGATGAAACAGTAAGCTTTACAATACAATTGCCCTCTAAAGAGCTGTAGCACTTCAAACTTTAACAATTTGCTGGCATTTAACACATTTGGTGAAAAGAATTAACCAGTACAAATGAAAAAAAGTGCCAAAAAGAATGCAGACAGAAATAAGGTAGCACAGCCAATCAGTGCGAAGGCCATAGGAGTGCTCACTTTCTGATTGGTCCAAGTAGGACTGTACCTTTAGAGCTGGAGAGCTGGGCAGCAGAGCATGGGCAGTGGCTGAGAGGATGTCGTCCAACCGGGGGAGCCACTTCTTGCACCGTAGCAGCAGTCGCAAGCCCTGTTCAGGGACTGTGAAGCTTTAGAGATGGAGAGCCAGGCAGTGGAGCACAGGATGTGGCTGAGAGGATGCCGTCCATTTGGGGGAGCCACTTCTTCCACCGTGGCACTGGTTGGAAGTTCTGTTCAGGGGCAGTGAATCTTTAAAGCTGGACAGCAGGGCAGCAGAGCATGGGCAGCAGCTGAGAGGATGCCAGCCATCCAGGGGAGCTGCTTCTTGAGCCGCGAAAGTGATTGGAAGCCCTCTTCAGGGCTTCCAATATAAGCATTAAATTCTGCTACAATGTGTGTGCAATTTGTCATGACTTCATCAGAGGTTATCATTGCTGTTGTCCTTGACTGGTTGTTGCTCATGAGATCATTTAATGATTTCTAACAAATCCTGGGGTAAAAACATTTGAATTTTGTTCATTTAAATACTAGTATGCTGTACGTTTTCTGATGAGTGACAAAGTTTTTATCTCAGCTCTTTGTGTACACATAGAGTTGGGAACTTTCAATCTTTGACAGACCTTCCAGACTTTTTCTTGACTTCAAAATTTGGCAGAAAGCAGACATAAATGCCTTTTGAGTTTGAGTTTCAATTCTGAACTTTCATTTTGGAACCAGTATGTTACAAACTTTCCTAAATCTAGTGCTCAGAAACTGTAACATTAGTTACATCACATAAAAAAAGTTTTGGGCATATGGCATGGTTCAAATGATTGAGTTCCCTGTCAGAAACCCTGCTGCCAGGTTTTATTAGGTATGGAGTAAATACCAGGACTCCCTTTGTGCCTCATCAGTGTTAAAATGTATGATATCGATTCAGCTACAGTACCTCTTCATCTTAATTCTAAATCCTATACCTAGCTAGAAGTTCCTTTTTAATGCCCCTGATAAATTTCTGATGCCCACATATGAATTGATGGGGACATGTGTTGCACAGTGTGCAATACTTTAATGATAAATCACTTTGTTTTTTTTTTTTTTTTAGTACAGATGTGTGGCAGAAATTGTTATGGAGTAATTTTTATAATAAAATGTTTTTCGCACACTTGGAGAGGGGATGATATGTTATAGGATCCACTGTACTGAGTCCAATTATTTTGACTTTCTACATCATTGTTTTTCTTTGTGCTGATGAATTGTCAATAAAAAGTTTAATTGCATAAATTATAGTGTAGTGTTTACCTCACAAATATGTGTTAAACATTATCAGTTAATGGAAGCTAACATGCATTAAATTTGGTCTATTACTATTTAAAACATTCAGAAAATATAGTCCAGGGAGGGAAACAGGGTCTTCTTATATTCCATACACAAAACAACTGGGCTGTGGTTACTCATTGAGTCAGGGAAAAACAGATTTATATACTATATAGTAAATATGATTTATATGTTAAGCTATATTTCTAAACAGCACCACAAATGCGAACAGAGCATATAATCTAGATTTGTACTATTTAGCAAAACCTCTTGCAAAAAATTGTTAAGCGGGTGGTGACAAATATTTTTCTAGAAGATGTATTTTATGTTCATCATGCAGTGATTTTCAAAAATATAGGAAGGACTTCTGGTCAGACCAGTTCACTGTTCACAGATGACTCAATGTTTCCTTTGTACTGTTCCCCTGCTTCTGGCATTGTGCACCATCAGAGCCATATATTGTAGATTTATCTAAACAAGAGATGGAACACTTGTTTTTGTCTGTGTGTGATCTGATAAGGTATTTCAAAGTCTTCCCACAGATGGATGAAATATTAAAAGGAAGTCTAAAGGAGGACAGTGTACAACCAGAAGAGTCACAATTAGTGCCACAAAATGTCAGCAAGTGTGAAAAAGGTGCATTATAAATATGGTAAAGGATTATATTTGGCACACGATACAGTACATCAGGAGTTTGAGCCTCCAAACTTTTACCTGAATTCATTCATGGAGTTGCTCCTCTGACCTTTAGACTTTCCTCTGGTTCAATGGCTTGGGCAACATGCCCCCACACAGTTATTTTAAATGGTGCAGCCTGATAAATCTCATAAAACTGCCTCAAATAACATAATCACAGCCCTTATCTCATTAAATGAGGTAGGTAGGTAAACACTTTATTGTTCATCCTTTATGAAATTACAAACATGAAAAAAGATCAATTCTTTTGCACAGAATCCATTTTAAAAGAATATATTAAACTATTACAAATATATGTAAATAACTTTTTTCTTCTCTTGTATCTAAGAATATCAATTAAAAATGTTGCAAACTTAAAAGTACATCCATGTTTTCAGGATATTTCCATAAAGCACCTACCTATTCTTTGAGTCTTTAGAAAATTACCTATCCATTTAGCTCTGGCTTTTGTGTAAAAGAGACAAACCATGAGTACATGAACCAAATCCTCCTGCTGGTTATATCCAAAGAATACACATCTGTAAGATTTTTATCAGAAGACTTGTCGTATCTCTTAGATTGCACTAGGAAAGGTACCAAAACGAAAAGAAGTACTAGCCTTCCCTTTCTGATGATTTATTATAGTCGTAAGATATATTGGTATCATAGAAATCATCAGATTGGCAAATATAGAACGAAAATTATTTTCTTTAATCTAGAAAATACATACAGCATTGCTCATCAATATCAATTGATGTGTTTTTACAAGAGGACTAAAAGCAGTGACTATTGTAATTTTATCCATTGCCTAGTTCCATAAATACTTACTACTTATGGAATTAAAATGTTTTTCATAACAAAAATTAAAGATGGAGTAGGACAAGCCCTCACTAAAAGAAAATCCATTGTCTCAATCAGGCAGGCCTTAGCCAATCCAGAGGAATTTTGAAGTAAAAGCCAATAGTTTAAAACCCTCCATGTTGCCATCATTTGTACTGATGTTTGCCATAATTCTAACCTGGCACGACATTCTGGGAATGTTGTCAGTAATTGTAATACGTTTTGGTAACAGAAATACAATGCTTTTTCCGAATACCAGATGTGGGGGGGGGGGGGGTTCCATGGACAGAATGTTACATGGCACCATGATGGCACAGCTCTAGCAGATGTACATTCTGTCCCTACCCCTCCCCATACAGTATATTTCATCAGTATAGATGTGGCCATACTCTAATACTGTAGGTATGAATATGATGTGGCCTCGCAGTGCCATGACCCCACCAATTCCCGATAGCCAGCATAAAGAAGTATGTATTCTCCCTGGTAGTCTAACTGACCTCCCCAATCCCTGATCTCCCTCATAAAGAAGCATGTATTCTCCCTGGTGGTCTAACAGATACCCAAACCCCAATCTCCTCCATAAATAAGTATGTGTGTATTATCCCTAGTGGTCTAGTGGACCCCTCAATCCTCAATCTCCCCCATAAAGAAGTACAAAGCAGTCTTGGTCTAATGAACCACCATTATCTGGACATCTATCTAATGGACTGGTGTCATGTCTCACAAGTGAATACTCTCTGAATGTTTTAATCTCAGGTTTTTGGACTCCCTATTATTATCCAAACTAATTTTATGTCTCCCAAGCAGTCTGGATAATTGAAATTGTGCTGTATGTATTCTCCTTGGTTGTCTAGTGGACCCCACTCCCCCCATCCTGTCCTGTCCATGAGCTTGTGACCAGCACAGCCCTCCTGTCTTCACCACCATCATCTGCAGACTGTGCTATCAAAGAGCTTGCACTGTATTGATTGACAACTGACACATACTGTATACAGTATGAGCTCTTTGACAGCACAGTCTGCAGCCAGCTATGGTGGAGAGAGGAGGGCTCTGCTGGCTGCAGGCACATGGATGGGACAGGAGGGGTGTAGGGTGGTGTGGCACTGCTTGCTGGGGTGGGGATGGTCCACTAGACCACCAGGGAGAATACATACTTCTTTATGGGTGAGATCAGTGGGGACCTTTTAGAGTACAGCCATATTTTAGCTAGTCTAACATGGAGCAGTGATTCTTGAGACTTATAGAACCTAGCTAGTGAGTCTTGGTGCAACTCATACCCTGTTAACACATTGGGCAATCATGGCAGTCCTCATGTGATTTTAATTATTTATCTGCTTATGTATGGTACCCCACGTGACAGATCTTTCGAGCAGAATTGACCCCAACATAGATTCATGCCTACCACTGTTAGACTGCCTTTATATTAATACTACGTATAACTTATGCTGCCACCACATGACTCCGCACTCTTCCCACTCTGTGGAATCTCCTTGAGGTGAGACTGCTACCTTGTTACCAATATGTGGCCTTTCACCCTACCCACCCAAAACCTACACGTCTTGGTGCTATACTGGGTGGACCATAGGCTATGCATCCCTAGGTCAGCACAAGGGGAAACTTTGGACTCCAGACCCTCACACTCAAACTTATACTAGATGCAGAAAGATTCATGCTTTCAAACTACTCCTCACTGCCTAAGAAAAATTGTGTTCCTACTACTTTTGTGTTCTGGTAATGTTGAACTCAACTCTGGTCCCACAAAAGCTCTCTTATCTCCATCCAACCTTACAAGACTGAAAGGAGTCAGCTTTATGCATGCAAATGCTTGCAGTCTTTTAAAGGAATTTACATCAGTCCAGGCATGGATTACTCATACCGCACCAGACGTACTTGTGCTCTCTGAAACCTGGCTTCAGTCATCCACCCCAGATAGAGAGGTTAACATCCCTAACTACCTCCTCCCTTCTATTTAGAGCTGATAAGAAGACCAGGGGAGGCAGAGTAGTCATCTATGTCAAAAACAAATTTTCAGTGTCCATCCTAGACTCTACCTCTATTGAGGGTGGATTCAAATGTTTGTCCCTTAAAGTTGAACTTTCCACACACATCAATGGCTTTCTGTGTCATAGGCTGTTACAGACCACCAGTCACGGGGCCTCATCTCCTGTCCCATCTGTCATCTATTATGCTCTCTGTCCCCATTGAAACAATTATTCTAGGAGACCTTAATTATGATTGGTAGACTAAGATCTCGTTATCCCTGAAGCAATTCTATGACTCCCATGGGCTCCCAAAACTTATTACTGAGCCAACTTGCATTAACAAGAAAAAACAATGAACAGCACCCTATTGGATGTCCTTCTAGTAAGCAGGCCATATTCCTTTTCCCATGCTGGAATTTTTTCAGCTGATGTTAGTGACCACTGCTTTATTGCTGGTATAAGAACTGATGCTGAACCCTCACCAACATCTAAATTTTCCACTAAAATGTCCAGACGGAACTTCGATCCTCTCGCATACTTCAATGAATTAAAAAACTATTTGCACTGGCAGAGTTTTTACCTTGCTAAATTGGTGAGTAATGCCTATGACATCTTCCATGAAATTATAACCAGTGCCCTAAATAACCATGTTCCACCGGTAAAAGCACGTATAAAAGCTAGAACATGTCGTTGGTTCTTAGTGGACCTCAAGTCTGCCTTACTAAAAAGAGATCAACTGTGGAAAAAGGCTCACAAATCACACACAGATGAAGACTGGTGTCTCTTCAGGACAGCTAGAAACACCTGCACTAAGATGGTCAGAGAGGCCAAGGCCAATTTTTACCAATCTGAGCTTGATTCTGCGTCGAAATGGCCTACCAAGTTCTGGTCCACACTAAATGAACTGACTGGTCATTCTCCAGGACATGTGCTTCCCTCCAAAATTACCACTGACAATGCTATAATCAATGACAGAAATGAGATCCTGCAGGCCTTCAACAATCACTTTATCACTGCAGGCCTAGCATTCGATAATAGGCAGACTACACCCACAGATCAACACTAAGCTCCCAGAACCGAGTAACAATATCGTAACATTTTCATTCTTACCCACCTCCGTAAAGGAAGTTGAAGATCTTCTCCTAAAATTGTACACTAAAAAAAGTACTGGGGCTGACTTCTTCGACCCATATTACTTGAAAATTGCTTATGACATCCTTGCCGCACCTATCTCTCACTTATTCAACCTGTCCTTACCGCAAGGTTCCCTCCCTCAGTTATGGAAAGTTGCTCACGTCATCCCCCTGTTTAAATCAGGGGATCCCTGTGACCTAAATAACTATAGGCCAATCTCCCTTCTCCCTATACTCTCCAAGCTCCTAAAAAACATTGTGGCTACCCAGCTGAGATCTTTCATAGACAACTCAAACTTACTAAACCCTATGCAGTCAGGCTTCAGAGCAAAGCATAGTACAATTACGGCCCTGGCAAAAGTAACTAACGACTGGCAACGGGACTTAGACAACAAAAAATTCATCTGTGCAGTTTTCCTGGATCTCACTAAGGCCTTCAACACCATCAATCACTGTTTGCTCCTCTCCACTTTACAAACAATAGGCCTAGACCAAACCTCCTTGTGTTGGTTCCATGACTACCTCACTGGTAGGCAACAACAAATCAAGACTGAAGGTGAGCTTTCTTCACTTAAACTGATAAAAAGAGGTGTCCCTCAGGGTCCATATTAGGACCATTACTGTTTTCTATCTATATCAACAGCCTGGATGTAGGCATTAAGAAAGCCAGCATTCACCTGTTTGCTGACGACACGGTGCTCTACATAAGCCGTGAATCTCCTGAAGCTGCCTGTGGTGACCTGCAAACTGACTTTAACATTCTACATCACCAGCTCCTCAGTAAAAGACTACTACTTAATGCCAAGGAAACCAAGGCAATGCTATTCTCACCAACTGGCCAGGGGACATATTCTGCAGCTGCTGGTCCATTACCTTTTATCTCCACCTTTTTTTTTATTTAGTTGTTTAACCAGGAGTAGCACACTAAGTTGAAAGCTTTTTTACAGGAGCGACTTGGGAGCACAGGGAAGTTAAGTGACTTGCTCAGGGTCACACAGTATACAGGTGGAAGCTGTGAGATTAAAATCCAGGTCTGGTCTGCTGGATGTCAGAAGATTTTCAGCTCAGAGCCTTAAATCACTGCGCTATACTTAGGTGAACATCTTGAATACATACCAAAATTCAAGTATTTGGGTGTCTGGATAGACAATAAACTCTCCTTTGTGGAACATATAGAAAAACTGCTGAAAAAGCTGAGGCAGAGGCTTGGACTCTTCTTCAGAATAAATTGTCTCCTGACCGAAGACGCCAAAAGACAGCTCAACCAATCCACGTTCCTCTCACTAATTGACTATGCTGACTTCATATATGGCCAGTATCCAGTCTCACACCTTGCAAAATTGGACGTACTGTATCATAGAGCTCTGAGATTTATAACAGGTCTCCCCTTTTCCACCCACCACTGTTCACTATATGCAGCTGTGGGTTGGCCCTCCCTTCAACACAGGCAGTATAGAAAAGCAGCCCTCTGGACACTCTGAGCCATCACCAACAAACTCCCACAATACACTGCTGACTGTCTCCCACTAAGCCTAATTGGGAATTATGCCTTGAGAAGTCATTCACTGGTTTCCCTGAAAGTACCTAGGGTCGGTACCCACTTTGGAAGAGCAGCCATAAGCTTTGTCCTGCCCACACTTTGAAACAGGATGCAGAAATCGCTGAGACTTAGCTCCTCTGTTAGTCTTGCTATGTTCAAGACCCTGAATGCCAAAACATTTGTGGACCTCTCTGTTTCCTCCATTACTAGTTGTCCATCTGACGTTTCTGCTCAATCTAAGTCATTCCCGTTCAAACTAAGTGTTCACTTACCAAGATTACTCGACCCCAGTCCATTCTAGTGCCACCAGTACTACCTGTTTACCTCAGTCCATTCCAGTCCCACCGGTACTACATACTCACTGCAACACCCCCCCATCTCCCACTCTTATGCCCTAATACCACCTGCTTATTATCCCAGAATCTTTCTGCCAGCGTCCCTGCCTCCTTCGCGTGCACTTTTCCATATCCCAGGGACTCCTTTACAGGCTATGAACATGTTATAGGTGGATAGGATTATAAAGGCATCTCTGTATATATTATTTACCTTTATTTCTACACTGTTTATATTTTGTTGTATACGTCTTGCTACTGTTGTTTTATGTTTATTTTACTTGTACTCTATTCTGTGCCCTCGTCCTTGCAAACTGCAGGTCCACCTTGTAAATGAGCTTCCTCAATGGTGATGGCCTGAGTAAATAAAGATTTTGATTGATTGATTGATTAATGGATAACTGTACATATGAATTATATGGAATGGGTAAGATCCAGGGACATTATGTACAGCTGCCAGTGCTGTGCCTTCCTGGTGCCATGTCACGTTCTGTCCATGGGGCCCCCCCCACACACACACACATACTTCATAAGTAATGTGCAATATGTACATACAAGGATAACAAACACACCCTGCCGGGTACCAAAACACTCCTATTACTTGCCAGCTGTCCTCCTGACTCCACCTATGCTACCTGCCATGCCTGTTTTGCACCTGGCAGCCCATTGTCTGACCCCATTCCACTGGCAAAAACCACTTGGACCACCTTCTGGGTGGTCTTAATGGTGCCCCTCACTTCTTTCATGTTGGAGCTTGCAAAATCCCCCAAAAGGTGATACTGCAGCCCTGCCATGGTGCAAGCACCCCTTGAAACCTGGCACACCTGGTTGTTTTCTGCAACCTTGGTGCAAATGAGCTTTGGTGCAGTTGCATTAGTATTTGACACAGGCTGCTTTAGAAAAATTGTATGTGGTGCAACCTGTAATGCAAGTCAACCACTGAATTAAATTCTTTTGACGCAAGTCCCTTGTGTCAATCTTAACTCTTCTGAAAATGGGATCCATTGTGCACATTTATGAATGTGAAAACTGGAGACACTCACATAATCTATAACAGAAGCATTACTGCCTGCTACATGTAAACAATAATACCCAACAGTGTGGGCAGTATTGGCCTATACTGGACCGCTCAGAAACATAATGAGCGGCAGAGGGCTTATAGCCACTGGGAGGTCTGATATAGGCCAATACTGCCACCCTGGAGAGTATTATTGCACTTAGAAAATTAGGTATTTGCAACATTTTTATAAAATATTTTAACAATGTAAAAAAAGTCCTCCAAATTAGTAAAAAATACATGCAGATGCATTGTGCTGTAAAGTAGTCCCCCAACTAGTGCTGTTGCAAGTAAAGGATGCTGCTGTGTTTAGCAAACTTTATTTATTTGCTTCCATATTTTTTAATGCATCTGTCTGCATGCTTCCTGGGATATATATATTTTTTTTTTACACTGAGACTTATGTGCTGCTACCTGGTACAATTGAATTCAAACTGAGAGCAATGTATGCAGCAGTTGTGAAGGCTGCAGGATCTCTTTAAAACATTGGCTTTTTCTCCCTTTCATGGTTCCTTGTGCCATAAGTGCAGCTTCAAAACAAAATTAATTATTCTTACTGTTATTCTAACACTTTAGCTGCTTTGTTGAGCACTGTTGGTGTCTCAGGATTCAGAATTGGGAAGCAGACTCACGGTCTGTGACTTACTGGTTTCTTGAGCCTTAACAGAAAACCTTGATAAATGTAGCAGACAGCACAAACTCTCCTGTGGATGTTTAACTCTGTTTTTAAAATGAAATGGAACAAAAGTGTAGGCAGTATGAGGTATGGGGTACTGACACTGGGAGTCAAGCAAAGGAGTGATAGTGGCAGGCTGGTAGGCAAGGAAGAGGGAGAGCACTAGTTCTGGTAGCACTAGTATGTGTGAGAGGAGTGGTTATTTCTTCATTTTCCATTCCTCAGATGGACATTGATCTGTGGTATAGAAAATGAGGAAAGTACCGCTGCTCTCATGCATAGTAGCACTACCAGAGAAAGCGCTCTTTCTCCGTTGATTAATCATGACTGTTGTTTTTGTTGATTTTTTTCCCTTTCTTTTAATGTCTTCCTACTTTTTTTAAATGTCTTTTACTACAACTAATACAAGGGGGGGGCAGCCTCAAACCCGACCGCCAAGCAAGCGGAAAGAAAAATGGTGGTAGGTCAAAACTGAACTTTCTGACCCCTTGATTTTAGAGATTGAGTCAGTTGGGACTGGCATTTTTTCAGACCCAGGCTCTGTTGTCTGATAGATGCCCACCTTGGCAGGGCTATCAGCCAATCAGAGCCAAATAATTAATAAGCCGATTTTCTAAGTGAAAATGCACCATGCTCATCAACTTCAGGTCTGCCATTTAGTACTGAAAGACTTAAATTATTACAAAAATGTAATAAATATTTGCCCAAACTATTTAATCATTAAATGACTATTAGGTACCATACAAACAGGGGGCCGGATATTCAAACTGCGCTATTTTGTGGCGCAAGCCCTTGCGCTGCACAAAATAGTTGCGCAGGGGTGTGGCTGGAGCGATATTCAAAGGAGTTGCGCTATTGAGCAACTCCTTTGAATATCACCCCCCGGCCACAGCCACTGTGCATGGCGCAGTGGAACTTGCTCCACCGCAAGTGGTCAGAGTGGAGCATTCAACTTATGGTGGCGCAAGTACCATTGCGCCATGAGTAAATTTCTGATATTCAAAAGGTGACATGCAAATGGGGCCATAATTCATGCAAGGTGCAGGGGGGGCCATTTGCATCTGTTTATGGCCCCATTTGCATGCCATTAGCATGCAGGTGCGCCGATCCCCGAAGACTTGTGCCTGGGAACCGATGCCCCCTGCAGCCCGATCGCGGGCAAATGTGTATAAAATCCCCCCACCCCCCCGACTTGCCCGATCGCGGGCAAAAGCATCAAATCTCCCCTCCCCGACTGGCCCGATTACGGGCAACAGCCTAAATAACCCCCACCAGCCCGATCGCGAGGCAGCAAAGTGTCCCCAGAACATATCCCTGGTGGTCAGGGGACCGCTAAGCCCGATCGCGGGCTGAAGAAGTGTAACAACCCCCAAAAGTATCCCTGGTGGTCCAGTTGACCGATAAGCCCGATCGCGGGCTGCATAATGTGGCGAACCCCCGACCCCAAGACCATATCCTGGAGATTTAGTGTCCCTCCACCCCACCCACCCACGAAGCCCCATCACCCCATGCCCCCACAGCTGGCGGGCAGCATCCCCTTTCGCCTGCGCCCGTCGCCCGCCGACTGACTGCCCGTGGGGCTGCCGCCCGTGGTGCAGAGCAAAGCCAATGGGCGTAGCCCATACCGTAGAGCAGTCCAGATATGTGGATAATTCATTCATTCACATATCTGAACTACTGCTCTACAGTATGAATGGGTGGGGTGGGGGACACTAGATCACCAGGGATATGGTCTTGGGGGCAGGGGGTTTCGCCATTATGCAACCCGTGATCGGGCTTATCGGTCCACTGACCACCAGGGATACGTTGGGAAGGGGGTTGTTACACTTCTTCAGCCAGCGATCGGCTTCCACTGGACCACCAAGGATACGTTCGGGGGGGTTCAAATCTCTTCAGCCGCGATCGGCTTATCGGTCCACTGGACCACCAGGGATATGTTCGGGGGCGGTGGGGGTGATTTAAGCTTATGCCCACGATCGGGCCAGTCAGGGAGGGGGGACTTTTCTGCTTTTGCCCGCGATCAGGCCAGTCGGGGGGGTGGGGTGATTTTTTACACTTTTGCCCACGATCGGGCTGCAGGAGGGGCACAGGGAGTAGGTTGAGGGCCAGCCACAGGTGGCGGCTGCTGTGTTGCGCCCTGCAATGTGGCAGCTCACCTGTGGGTGGCCCTCGAATTACTCTTTTTTTTTTGGCTCAAAGTTGTGCAGGCGCAGGTTGGGGGTTGTGCCTGCACAACTCTGCACAGCCCGGCTGAATATCGGGCTGTGCAGTTTATGCATGGTTCCTCCCCCTCCAGCTCAGCATGCATTCATTTGCATTGCGCTGTTGCTCAGCATGTTTTCAGTGGTGCAACTGCCTCCTGCTGAATAACGCAGAATGGCGCAATTTCGGACTTGCGCAGGCGCAACCCTATTGCGCATGGCGCAACCCTTTTGAATATCTGGACCCGTATGTATAAGGTTTTTTATGAAACGGGAATGGATATTAATCATTTATAGCAAGGTATTTGTTGCAGTCTATGCAACAACAACAGTATTTACATCATAACAAACATTAAACTGTTATTATTTCTGTTGATGTAGAACAAAGTCTTTAGTTCTCAGGGGATCTCTATTAATTTAGATCTATGTTTTTGCTCCCAAATGGAGCTCTATTTATTTATTTTTTTTGTTAAACTCTTTTTCCCTATGGTCACCAGCCCACAGGCTCTCCCTCCAGCGTAACCCCACTTGGATCCATGACACTGGTGTGACAACCCCGACCATGATGTGCGATACAGTGCTGGGAACCCATCGCCACACCCAACTGTGACGCATCCCCGAACCAACCAGCAACACCATGATGCACAAAGCAGGGTGGCTGTGCTCCCCCTGCAACACCCCATTGTAGATATTTAACTCAATGTGGCACAGACAGTGAAGTTAGATATTTACCCCCTTTGCCCTGAAGTGTCTCGACATAAAATCCCTGTCGCTGCCGATATAGGTGCGGTGGGGGTTTCGCTGTCGGGGTTCAGTGTACCAGTGTCACTGTAGCAATGATATACCACCCCACTCAATCCAGGACCTACTACCCTGCCTGCAACTCACTTGAACCAGGGAATAAGGGACAAGAGCCCTCCCTCCAACTACTCTGAGCACTCGGCTTGACCATCCGGCTTCACATCCCCGGGGTGGGGCCATCCTGCAACTCCTTACCCTGAGTGCCCTTTCTCAGAAGCTAGACATGCTGAGACTCGGATGTGGGAGGAGGGTCTAGGACAGCTGGTCGAAGAGAGTTCAGCAGTGAGTATGTGGCCTGCTCCCCCAAGGATAGCCTTCGTTTTCCTGTGCACTGGGGTATTTCCTTTTATTGGTCCATCCTCCTAAGGCTTGGATGTGCAGTGACATGCTGCTTGCTGTGGGCATGCCCCCGCACCCACCCAGGAAATGTCTATCAATGCCTGCCATGTTAATGGACCCCTGATTGTTGTGCTCCCAGCGCCACAAGCACAGTGGGTCTGGTCCCCTTCCCTCCCAGGAGAGGACAGCAGTCCTCCGAATGCTCTGTTCTTTCCTCCCCAGTCAACCCCTGGTGACTGGAGCTCACTACAGAACCCAGGTTGCCAGTGTGGTGTGAGGTAAAGCAGATGCCTCAACCCTCAACACCACCGGTCTAGCATGGAGCTCTTTTAATGTAAACAAGCCCTTTGCTCCCAACAAAGATCTATCAATGTAGAACCACATCCCCTGCTTTCAATGGCTATCTGTTAATTTAAAACTAATCCCTCTGCTCCCACTGGTATGAGGTTGCTACACCAATGGTGTGACAATGAGTCAATTACAATGACTGAAATTCGGTGAGTGGAGTTTCACTGAGGTGTCTATGCCACCGACAGGTGTTTTACATTTTCATGTTGGTGTTCGTTTTGACTGTTGGCAGTGGTGCTACTAGTGCAGAACCTAGTGTTTCCTTTTTTCTCAATGGTATGTGCTCCGTGGAGTATGTTATATTAATTTTTGTGGGGTGCGGGGGGCAGAGGCCCTAGAATGTATAGATTAACTGTGGTGGTGTTTGGTTCTGTGTAGGTGAGGTTGTTCTTTTTGTGTGGTTTTTTAGGTGTTCCATCAGCACTTTTTTTCACTGTTGTGGTCTTTTGGTGATGTCGGCTGGCTGTGTGGGAGCTGTCAGGGTGATGTTGCTATAGTGTTCATCGTGATTTTTCCTGTCAAACCAGCTTGATGGAACAGCTCCCAATGGTGCTCTGTTACTATAAAATATAGCCTTATGTTCCCAACAGTGCTCTGTTAATTAGAACCAAGTTCTCTACTCTCAATGGATCTCTATTAATTTATTATTTGTACCCTCTGCTCCTGATTCAGCTTTCTCATTGTAAAACCAAGCTCTGCATCTCGATGGAAATGCATTAATTTAGATTGATACCTCTGCTTCTGATGGAGCTCTATCAATTTACAACAGAGACCTTTTCTCATAATAGAACTCCTTTAAACCATTCCTTCTACTCCCAGTGTAGCACTATTAATGAAAAAGCAATACCACTGTACAGGTGTAATTATGAAGGCCGGATATGTACTGCACTGTCTTATTCTTATATGTTCACTTGAAATCTACACGATTCAACTGCAGTACCCTAAAAATGCAAACGAGTCTTGCACTACAGTGGACCACGTAGGGGCACCCAGCACTTCTGAATTCTGTGCTAGTGGAATCCTGTTACCTAATCTGGAACCCCCAGTACAGTTATCCTGGCAGTCTGGAACCTTGACAGGTAGGGCTTTAGAGTGTACTACTTCTTTTTCATCTCCAGATCATCTACTCTTGCTTTCCTGTTCAGCCAGGATACTTGTCTACTTGACGCTAGACTCCCTTGGTCACTGCCTTAGTAATCCTCCCAGTTTCCTTGATTATCCATACAAATGTGAATGAATTAAAGTCAATAGATTGCTGTTAGGGGCTATCAAGAAGCTCTTCCTACTACTACTAGTGTGCTTTGGAAACGTTGAGCTAAATCCGGGTCTCCCTGCTCCTGTCTCCGTTCCTGCAGACTTAGCTGGTATTAAAGATTTGAGTTTCATGCATGTCAATGCATGCAGCCTACTAAAGAAATTTGATTCTATACAGGCTTGGATTCTCCATACCAAGCTTGACATCCTAATGGTCTCAGAGTACTGACATAGACCTATTACAATGGATTATGAAGTGAATATCCCATCCTATACCATGTTCAGATCTGATAGACAAACAAGAGGTGGTGGAGTTGCCATTAATGTCCATGATAAGTTCTCAGCCTCAGTTATTAACTCTGCCACAGTCCCCAAAGAATATGAAAGCCTGATTCTCAAAGTTGAACTCTCCCCATCTGTATCCTTCTGTGTCGTAGGATGTTACATGCCACCATCGGCTGGTCTACTACTATCTGATCATTTAAATAGCATATTAGGATCCATGCCCTCTGAGTTTATTACCTTGGGTGACTTACATAGATACATAGATACATAGACAATGTTGGCAGATAAGGGCCTATGGCCCACCCAGTCTGCCCATTTGAGCTTGTAAGTTCAGTTTATGTTTTCCTAGAAGTCTGTTGCCCCTTACCCCTGACCTCCAGAATTCCTTTATGTCTATCCCATGCATTCTCAAATCCCATGATTGTTTCAGCCCCCACCACTTCCTCTGGCAGGGTGTTCCACTTGTCCACCACCCGTTCTGTGAAGAAATTTTTCCTCACGTTTCCTCTGAATCGCACTCCCTCCAACTTCATCCCATGCCCTCTGGTCCTGGAACATCTTTTTTGCTTAAAAATAGTATATTCCTGCACCCTGTTCATCCCTGTAAGATACTTGTATGTCTCTATCATATCCCCTCTCTCCCTCCTCTCCTCCAGGGAGTACATATTCAGTTCCTTCAAACTGTCCTCATAGGACTTGTGATGCAATCCATGTACCATCTTTGTTGCCCTCCTCTGAACCTTCTCCACCCTGTCTATGTCCTTATGTAGGTAAGGTCTCCAGAACTGTACACTGTACTCTGGGTGGGGCCTCACTAGTGTCTTTTATAGTGGAATTATGACCTCCCTTTTCCTGCTGGTGATGCCCCTGCCTATGCATCCCAGCATCCTGTTTGCTTTACCTGTTGCCTTGTCACACTGTTTCCCTACCTTGAGGTCATCAGAGATGATAACCCCAAGATCCCTTTCCTGCTTGGTGCATGCTATATCCTCATGCCCCAACTGATATATTGTGCCAGGATTGTTGTGCCCCATATACATTATCTTGCACTTCTTTGCATTGAATTTCAACTGCCAAACCCCTGACCATTCTTCAAGTTTCTGCAGGTCCCTTCTCATTCTGTCTACACCCTCTGGTGTGTCTACTGTGTTACAGAGCTTTGTGTCATCAGCGAACAGTAAAATTCTGCCTTCTAGGCCCTGCGCAATGTCACTGATGAAGATGTTGAATAGGACCGGTCCCAGCACTGATCCCTGTGGTACCCCACTGGTCACTCTTCCCTCTGTGGAATGACAGCCATTTACCACCACCCTCTGTGTCCTGCTGCCCAGCCAGTTACCTACCCACCACACTACTGTCCTGCCTACACCCATATTCCCCAGTTTGTGTAATAGTCTTCTACGTGGCACAGTGTCAAAGGCCTTGCTGAATTCCAGATAGGCCATGTCCACTGCCCTCCCCGATCCACCTCCCTAGTCACTCAGTCAAAAAATTCAATGAGGTTGGTCTGACATGACCTCCCCCTGGTGAAACCATGCTGCCTTGGGTCCTGTAGTCCATTGACAACCAGATGTTCCACCGATCTCTCCTTCAGTAGTGCTTCCATGATCTTCCCCACTATCGAGGTGAGGCTGACTGGTCTGTAGTTCCCCACTTCCTCTTTGTTCCCACTTTTGTATAAGGGGACTACATCTGCTGTCCTCCAATCTTTGGGTACCTCCCCTGTTTCCAGTGACTTTAACCTGGACTGGTGTCCTAGTATCTAAAAAACCCCTCAAAAACCTTTGTGACTCCCATGGACTATCCCAACTAACAACAGAAGCAACACACCCTAACAAAAAGAATCCAATTAATAGTACCCTGCTGGACTTGATTCTAGTAAGTAAACCACACCTGTTCTTCCATGCTGGCGTATTCTTCCCCAACATCAGTGACCACTGCTTTGTTGCTTGTGTGAGATATGCTTCTAAACCAGCCTCTTCATCAAAATTTACTGTCAAGAGGAATCATTGTAACTTCGACCCTCAAGCATTTCTATCAGACCTGCCGAACTCACCGAGATGGCAGTATTTCTGTCTAGCAAAAACAGTAAACACTGTATGAATTTTTCAAGGGCATAGTGCTAGGAACCTTAGACAAGCATGCACCCATGTTAAAAACCATACCAAGAAGAGATCACGCCCGTGGTTTACAGCAGATCTGAAGGCTGCACTACTTAATAGAGGTCTGTTCTGGAAATAAGTATGGAGAACTAAGCTTCCAGCAGATTGGAGTCTATTTAGAAGGGCTAGGAACCATTGTACCAAAATGGTCAGAGAAGCCAAGTCTATTATTTCCAAGATGAACTTGTATCTTCCTCTAGGTGTCCTGCTAAATTCTGGAAAACCATCAAGGAGATTGAAGGTCATAAGTCCTTCAACTCCCTACTTGCAAAAGTCTATAATGATGGCATAATACTTACAGATAAACAGTCAATACTTGAACAGCTTAATAATCATTTTGCCACCCCAGAGTTAACCTTTGACTCCTCTGCTGCCAATGCCCTTCATTCCCAACTTGGCATGCAAGATTTTGAAGCACCAGTCACTGATGTAGTGTTGTCCCTACAGTCTGCATACCTGAAGGAGGTTGAAGAGCTACTCCTTCACCTGGATACCAGAAAAAGTGCTGGCGCTGCCCTCATAGGCCCATATTTCCAAAAATTAGGCTTCAAGCCTTGGCTATGCCTATCACGCATCTCTTCAATCTATCTCTACCTCACAGTTACATTCCTCCAATATGGAAATCTGCCCATGTGATCCCATTATTCAAATCTGGACTCCCTAGTGACATCAATAACTATAGACCAATTTCCCTACTTCCTATACTTTCCAAAATGCTTGAGAAAATAGTAAGTATGCAGCTTAGAAACTATCTAGATCCACAGATCTGTTTAACCCCATACAATCAGGATTTTGGTTATACCACAGTACTGTCTCAGCCCTTGCTAAGGTTACCAATGACTGGCAGGGGGCCTTGGATTCCAAGAATTTTGTGTGCGTAATGTGTCTGGATCTAAGCAAGGTATTTAATACTGTGAACCATTATTTGTTACTGGTATCCCTCCCTAATATTGGAGGGACCTCCCATCTCTGAGATGATTCTCAAACTACCTCTTAGGTCACCAGCAGCAGGTAAAGACTGAAGGGGAATTCTCATTGCTGAAACCACTATTGAGGGGCATACCACAAGGCTCCATACCGGGACCACTACTCTTCACAATCTATATTAATGGAATTGATGAAGGAATCAAGTCTGCCAGTATTCATTTATTTGCCGATGATACAGTACTGTACACTGGCAGACCCACTCCTGAACCAGCATGTGTGGATCTACAGCAGGAGTTCAATCAACTGCAATTACAATTACTGAAACAGAAGCTGCTCTTAAATAAAAAAAAAACAAAGGTAATGCTTGTCTCACCTTTAACTTATACTAACAACCCAGTCATGCACAAAACTATACCACAGATTATTACACTTTTAAGAGAGCCACTAGAATTTGTACCCAAATTTAAATACTTGGGAGTGTGGATAGATCACACATGATCCTTCCTCAAGCATATTAAAGAACTGATGAAAAAACTCAGTCAGAAGCTGGACTTCTTCTACTGGATTAAACACCTGCTCTCTCTAGAAGCCAAGAAGAGACTGGTACTTACCACATTCCTATTATTATTGGATTATGTGGACTTCTTCTACGGCCAAGGCCCTGCTTCTGCTTTAGCTAAACTAGACACACTATACCACAGAGCCATAAGATTCATCACTGATGCCCCATTTCCACACACCACTGCTCATTATGTGCGGTAGTAGGATGACCATCTCTTGTTTATTGAAGAAGGAGGAATACTACATACTGGACATACAGACCAATCACTTAAAAACTACTCTAATACAATTTGGATTGTCTTCCTCTAAGTAGGGTAGCAAATGTGCCCTGAGAAGTGACTCCTGTATCTCCCTTGCCATACCCAAAGTCAAATCACACTTTGGCAGGTCATCCATAAGCTACGTGTTACCCTTACTATGGAATAACTTGCAAAAAACTTTCAAAATGGTCCTTCCCATTAATTTCTCAGCATTCAAAATGTTATATGCATGCTCTGTGAATGAATCTTGTAGTTGCTTCCCCTGACTGACTATGTCACCATGCATCAACCACTGAGTCTCTGGTCACGCAACCAACATTCCCTCTTACCTCCTCCCTTTTATCGGTATCCTAAAAATGTTGAATCAGATGCACCATTCTGGAGTCCATAAACATTCCTCCTGATCATGTCCACTTGTCCCTTGCTTTCACTCAGGTCCCCTTCCTGTTCAATAACCTTTGTTTTTGTGTCTTCCCTTCCCTCATTGAATACTACAAGCCTAACTCCATATTAGCCCTCTCTGTTCTTACCCTCTGTTCCTATCTCAAAAAGGGTTTCAGTAAATTCCATGTTATTGTATATGCTGTTTTGGAGCCTACCAGTGCTATCCCTCTATCACATTGTTGCATTCCAAACCTGATTCCATCTCCCTCTGGATACTGTTGTAAGCACTAATATGTTCTGTGTATTTTAGTGTATATTGTGTGTAATATTTAATCTTTGTACCATTCATGAATATGGATATATTGCATATTTAACTGCTTTATCCATGTGCTGATTATATATTTGTCCAGTTCTATTGTGTGTTTAATTTAATCTGTGCACTGATTATGAACATGTATACATTTTATATTTAACTAGGTACCAGCATTCTAACAGCTAGAAATGGCAACAAGTGGTGATGAAGTTTCTTAGAGATGTGAATTTCAAAACATTTTCATTACAAATATAAAGTTATGTCTTAATAAAGTATTAATTAAATAAACATCCTTAATTTGTCTGTGTGTCATTTATTTGATTAGATACTTGAATAAATAAAAAAAAACTATTAATTTTTATCTTTGGAAAAAGTGTGTTACACCCCTGAGACAGTGCAGAGAACCCTATAAAAATGGAATCATGAATGCAGCATAATTAGGCACTGTATGTTTTGCATCTAACAGCTTTGGCACCATGTAACACGTCAGAAAAAGCTTGACATCAAAGTATTCATCATTTCCAAAGCTGCAGATTCATACCATACACTTAATACGTGTTTTCAGTAAAACATATGAAATTGCCATTTAAAGTAATCTTTATGTACAAAAAACATAATTTACAAGTAAGCTGTACATAATAATGCCATTAACCTGTATAGTAAAATAAAGCTTGTGATGTTATTAACCAAAATCTGCAAAAAGCTAGTCAACATTTTGTATGGTGAATCTGCTACACTCAGAAGTAGGCCACTAGAGCAGGAACTCGTATTAAAGACTTCCAGGTGCACTACACAACCCTTTTCTCCTCTGAACATGGACTGAAGAGCATGTGGTGAGGTGTCAGCACTCCGGAGTTCAGGTGGCAATAGACGTGAAGTACCTAGATAATTTGGTTTCCTATCCCAGTTAATTTCAGTTTGAGATTTTATTCAGAATGGGAGTTTGGTTATTTTTATTATTTTTTATTTGTAGGTAGAGAGAATACAGAGAACAGAAAGGATTCCACACTATAGCCTTCAATTGCACCACCTCTCTCCAGAAGTCAATCAAAATGTGATTAAATTAATTTTGCTAATATTTCCTCATTGAGTACCTCAGCAATCACACTGTTATTTTGATGATAAAGGAAATAGTTAACTTAAGTTAAAATAATAATTCTTTTTAAATTCTGTGGTACATTTTATAAAACCAACTGATGATTTTATTCCCAGGCCGGTGAAGAGCTGGGAGAGGAGGACAGTTTTATTTCAGCCCATAATTCAAGATGTTTATACTTGATGATGTATTCCTCTCCCAGGTTCCTCTCTTAGATATTAACTGTGGGGTGCTGGCAACAAGAATTAGTGTTTTGTTAATGCAGTAAATCATAATGAAAGACCTAGCCTCCTGAAACTCCCGAGCAAATCACTGTACCAGGAGTGGGACTGTGTACTGTAATTTGCACTACAGCAATCATGCCCTATCCCTCATCACTCCTAATGAATTGAAAATGTTATGTTACTGTACCTTGTGATGCCTTTCCTTTCAGCAGACTTTCCAGTTTGTGCCTCTAGTTTGTTGATGAGTCCCTTGGGGTAGTCAGTATCGGACCATTCATTGGGTTGCTTCAGGTGTCCCACCCCCCCACCATACAGAAGACCTCTGAGAAGAGTGCTGGACCACCATGCAGTGTGTGTGTTGAGAGAGACTGGTGAGACCCTGGTCCAGAACCCCATGTGCCCACTAGACTGGATCCGACTTGACTTCCCTGATCAGGTATTGTAAAAAAATGTGGGGAAATGCAGGGGCAAAAGGTAAATATTGCTGCATGAGCTAGCACAATGGAAAGATTGGTCCTGGTCCGGTATTGTTGCCCTCAGCTCCAAGCGTTCCCACCCCCCCATTGGCTCCCCGAGTCTGTGAATCAACAGCATAGGTGCGGATTCTGGAGGGCAGAGTTGTGCAACCTCAGTGTGTACTACACTATACTATGGCCATTGAAATGGATTTTCAGTTCTTTCTGGTAGTTACTCACCTGCTCCACACATCAATACTGGTGTGCGACTGAGACGAGAATATGCAGTGCGCTCAGTCAGAATTAGACTCTACATCATTTCCAAATCCACTACAGCTTTTGTATTAAAGAAAAAAAAAAAAGAAATTGCTTTTTAACTTATGTGAGATCCTCCCAATGTGTTACTGTTGAGCTTCAGGGAAAACTCAATTAAGGTGTTCTGCATCAAAATTGATACAAGAATAGCAGCATTAGCAACATTAGCATTAAAGTTACTAGGTTTTGATGAGTGTAAAATAGTGTTATTTATCATGATGATGCAGGGAGAGACTTGTGGGGGAAGCTAGTGGTCCAGTTCAGGAAAGGGTGGTTTAATAGGCAATTGGGGAGGGATCCCGCATCATGGAAGGTAAGGTGGAGCCCAGCATCATGGAAGGTGGAGGGGCCCAGCATCATGAAAGGTGGGGAGGTCCCAGTGTCATGGAAGGTGGGGCATCTTAACCTCCATACCTCCTGATGCAGAGTCAGCACAGATCTACAACCTGTCCCCATGGGGGGGGTCTGCAACCACCCTTCCCATGCAAGGACCTTGAGATTTGTTTCCTACTTGCTATGGTAATGGAGATATTAGCATATTAGTGTCACAAAGGTTCCAAAGAGTGCATTTAGGTGCCCGTATCTCAGAGACGATGTGGAGGTCTCGCTGTCTTGATTAGAACAGCACTGGAATTTTTTTCCTACTTGCTATAGTTGCTAAAATATTAGCAAATTGGGGTTACAAGGGTTCCTTCCACTGTAGGGCTGCTGTATGGCTCTGTAGTTATGTATATCTAGTGGGAGCACAGGGCATGGAAGGCCCGTGGTCCTACAGACGCATACCATTATGCTAAAAGTAGGCAATATGAGAAGGAAGCGCAGGGAACCACCTTGCCACTCATTTGCCTCAGTCATACAAACATACAAATTTGCCTGCAGAAAAAGACTCCCAGGTCTATCAAGTCTGCGTGATTGTGCTGCTCTCACCTCGGTTTAATACCATTCCATCCCCTCTCCCTGTCCTCCCCTCTCCCATTGTATTCTTGTTTGTACTGTTACACAAGGTCCATGCAACCCAATTGATGCCCCAGAGGTACACCGCAGATAACTAGCACTTAGGTATAAGTTAAACTAACATATAGGGCTAAAGACATCTGCCATACAAGAGTAGATGTCAGGATATGTATGCACATGGTTGCTGTACACTTTTCTATCTAATACACATATGTATTTCTTGTAAGCAAGATGTTAGGACTCCTGTGTCCTTGTAGTATCATGATATATGAGTCAGCACTTCCATCTTCTGCTGATTTGTATTATTACATGGCTATGTACACAAACTGTACTTCTATTGTTCTCACAAAGTGATGAATATAATGAAATTGTATAATGTTATCTAGGATGTGGAGCCACCCCTAATTTAGCCAATAAGGCTCATCTCTGTAACTAGAAATGTCTTTATCTTACAGTAACTATGGTAACTATCTGAGGCATATAATGTAAGACATTATGTCTTCTACCTTGGAGACCCCTGATATTTCTACACTCCTCTATGTATAGGGAGCGCATAGCATTGACTCCCAGTTCCTAATGGTAAGAATTGCTTAGGACAACTGTGATTTTCTTTCTGGTAGTAATAAACAAGATTTATTACTCTTATGCAACTTATCTGTGACTTCTTTGCATCTCTATTATCACCAAGAACCTGAGAAGGAGGGTTTAGACCTCCCAACAATTGGCGACCACCTGCAGGCGATTTTGAGTTTGCAAAGTTCTCACTTGTTGGGATTAACTTTTCCCTTCCCAATGGGGACTGTGGGTGTGCACATCCACATCACCTCTCCCATTTTCCAGTACTCCGTAACTACTTGCAAATTCTGTCTACTTCCTGGGTGTGGTCAATGATGTCTCACTGCACCCGATAGCAGTTTTGAATTGCAAGTTTATGAGAGCACAGTAGCTAGCCTGTTTATAAGTGCACCTGTTGTGGATCAATACATGACTCAGCACCTTTTTACAGGTTGATTTTTACATTCCCTCCCACTACCAGTACAAATGGCCACTGTATCAAATATCTGTACAGACTTGAGACTCAATGTCTCAAACTTTCTTGCTTCCCATGGAGGATGGGCTGAATTCATGATGGATGCAAGGCAATCTGACAATCCTGTGCTGGGGCTATCAACCTAGTACTTGGAGATGAGACAAACAGCCAGAAAGCATGAGGCTAAAGGGCTGTTGGTCGCAGCTCTCTATACTGGTTTGGAAACCTCCAAAGTGAGGTTTCTAACCCTTGAACTGCAGATCTCATTGCTTAAGCAAGAGATGGGGCTGCAGGCTACTGAAAGTCTGAAACATGAGCAGGATTTGGAGTCTCATCTCTAGACTCTATGGAATGTAAAGGATTCACTTTTGCACTGTTCTGTTCAGAAAAATGAGCAGGAACTTGGTATGTTGAAGCAGGAATGTGAATATTTGAGACAGGATAAGAGGCAGGCATTGCAAATGAATGATACATTGAATAGAACTAATGATCAGAGTAGTGACAAGTTGGGAGAGCTCCAGGATGAGATAAACCAGGTGCATAATGATTTAGGTGTAGCTTCTAGGGACAATCATGAACTGAGCACCGCGTATAGAGTGTTACAGAAACAGTTACAGGAGACTGTCACTCAGAATGTTGCAAAAGTTAGTCATGATGAATGTGAATCCAAGATAGCAAAACTGCACCATCAGTGAGAGGTTCCGACTGGCCATGTTAAAGAGATGTGTGGCATCACCCCCATCCTGGTTATATCTTCTGAAGAGGAGTCAGATGACAACATCTCCCAGTACAACACCCAGTCACACCTCTACTATGGCCCAGTGACCCCACCCAGCCATCCAAAACATGGTGGGTCCCCGTCATATGACACCACATCCCAACGTCATCAACCGCATGACAACCATCATGGGCGATGCCAAAATGGTGACCACCATGATGGGGAAGGAGGCCTAGGCCTAGTCCCCACAGCTCCACCAATCACTGTTATTTCTGTGGATTATAGGTAACAGACAGAGTGAATGATTGATAATGCTTTAGGCAACGTGACCCTTCCCAAGAGAAGCAAGTGGACCCTCTGATTGCAGATTAAACTGATGCTGCAGGAGAGTGCTACCTGGGAACAGATGGTCCATACTGTGGCTCATGATGCAGCTCAGGCGGCCCTCCAGGGTGTCCGAGATACTCTGCCTCTGAACAATCATCCCAGTAATCCCCTACAAATGGTCCACTCTGTACAGCAGATAGCTGACAGTATTGGTCACATGATCCCATCTGACAACCTCAGTTGCCACTTGGAATAGGCGTGTTCCAAATGTGAAATGCTGAGTCTCACTGCAGACTACCAAGTTCGGATCCTACACCAGACCATTGATCCTGGCCTATGGGCGAAACTTCCTGATGATGTCCGGCAGGATAACCATGCCACCTTTGAAGAAGTTGCAGCTGAACTCATTACTGCATATAACCCAGGTGTTGTAGGAGTGATGCTTGCATACCCTGTGAAACAGAATGTGAAGGAAAGTCCAGTGACCTTCCACCAGAAGCTCTGGATAGCATATAGGGCAGGAAAGAATCTTGCAGGGGAGGCTGTGGATGCAGACCTTACTGAATACAAAACATTTGTTTCTTCAGAATATGATCCATGTAGTCTGAAAGACGGTAAAGCCAACCACCTGTCCTACCATGGATACGTTTACTGAAATTTGTCAGAAAACTGAGAGTTTATCAACTCTATATCTGTGATTTGAGCTCCATTTTTAAGAAGGTAGCTGCCGTGGAATCCACTCTGGGTGCCATGACACACAACATGGTGGAGAGACAGGCCCAAGAGAAACAGCCCCTCCCCACAGACAACCAGCAACCCCAGCAGGTCCAACAGCAACAATCCTGGGGAGGGACCTGGAACTACCACAAAAATGAGAAACATCACAAAAATAATAAGGGTAAACAAAATTGACCATGACTGTCATATAGGAAAATAGCCAAAGGGAGAGCCAAAGCCTCTGAGACCTTCTCAGGCAAGTGCATACTATAGCAGCTGCTGTCCCGACTTGGGCCCTTGCTGCAGTACAACCAGGAGGGCAGGCCTCAACAGACCATGAGGATACTGGATGCCCAGGCCCTCAGGCCCATATAGGCCTGAATCCTGCTGCTGCTTCCTATATAGCATCGGTACAGCATGGTGAGACGTTCCTGTGGGACCAGGCCAAAACATTCTTCCAGGAGCATCCCCATGCTTCCACTGGTATGGATTGACAATTACAGGCCCCAGTCCATATTGTGAGCAAGCTGGCCTTGTGTACAAATGGAAGGCCTTGCACAGAGGCCAAGGTTGGGGGCCACTTACTTACAGTGATGTTGGATAAAGGCACAGCTGTGTCTGTATTACATGATGACAACCCAGCCATGCCACCTTGGTCCACTGGATGGAGGACCAATACATCTAGCAAGATGGCACCAGTTATCTACGTATTGCTCAATGCCACTGCCTGTGACAATGGGCCACCTAGAGGTGTACCATACCTTTCAGCTTATGGTACTACATGATGATCCCAGTATCATTTGAACTGACTTCCTTGCACCACATGGCTGTGTGGTGGATTTAGCCAACATGTTGTTGATACAGTTTCAGGGACAGTATCACACTGTCATGATCCCTGACTCGCATGTGGTTGCAGCAATCGCTGTGAATGACAAAGATTATGACGTCATAGATTTGTTCAAGAACCACAAGCTTTTCCCAAAACTCTTTCTCATCCTGCAAAGGCACCTGGAGGCATTTGCCATCAATAAACATGACTGTGGCAAAATCATTGTAGTGCCAGGCCCAGTTCATGAGAGACAAAGGCAATACCCCTTTCCACCTGAGGCCTTGTCATCTCTTAGAGAAACAATAAAATAACTCCTTAAGCAGGGTGTAATCGTAACATGTGTCTCTACTGCAAATTCCCCAGTGTGGCCTGTAAAGAATCCTACAGGTGCACGGTGACTCATAATTGACAACAGAAGACTAAACCAGGTCACACTCAGTCATGCACCAACAGTGGCATCAGCCCCAAACATGCTGAGACTACTAATCCCTGACCAACAATGCTTTAGTGCCCTAAATAATCCAATGATTTTTGGTCAATATATGTTCACCTTCACCTTTGAAGGTAGGCAGTACACATGGACTTGTTTACCTCAGGAGTTCCACGACAGCCCCTCCCTGTTCTATCTACACATGATGGACACCCTTGAGGGTTTCTCTGCGCCCCAGTGCCTCTTGGAGTATGTGGATGACCTATTGCTGGTAACAGCTACCCAGAAACAACACCTAGACCTCTTGGATGAATTGCTGATCTTCACCCAGATGACAGGTCTTAAATGTAACCCAGCAAAAGCACAATTGTGCCAGAAGGAGGTACTCTTTCTGGCTTGAAAATAACAGACAAAGGCAGAAGCCCTGCCTGGAAAAAGATACAGGGATTGCAAGACTTGCCACTTCCCACCAGTGTGACTACCTTTAGAAGATTCTTGGGTGTCATTAACTATTCTAGAGATTTTATTTGTAATTTTGCTCAGAAGGCCACTCCCCTATATGAATTACTGAAAAAGGATGTCCCCTGGACCTGGGACCCCATACATACATACCCAAGCTGTGACATCACTGAAGCAGGCCCTGGCCTCTGCTCCAACTTTGGTTAACTCCAATCCAGCTTAACCATTCCATCTAATCTGCTACCTCAGACATTGCCATGTCTGCAGTTCTGGCACAGAAGGTTAATGGTACCCTAAGACCTATTGCATATGCATCACATCTCTTGACTCCAGTGGAACAGAAGTACAGCCTTTGTGAAAGGAACCTTCTGACCACCTACTGGTTAGTCAAGCACATCTTGTATATCATTAGGTACTCACCTCTTATCATCAGCACTAATCACACACCTACAACATTTTTGCTTTCGGATAGAGTGAAGGATGGATCAGTTTCCAATACCGGACTGACCCACTGGTCCTTTCTTCTCCAGGACAGGGATATCAAAGTTCACCCAACCAAAATGCCATCCATGCTGGACCATGGCCTCCTTTTCCAAGGAGAACTCCATGACTGTAGAATGCAGCCACCATACCTACCAGATCCAGGTCCCTTCCTTCCTGCTACTCTGAAACTACTTGAGGACACCTCACTGTGTCATGTGTTTACAGATGGATCTGCCTTCTATTATCAGGGAGAACAGATAGCAGTGGTGGGTGTACTGGTGGCTTACCCCTTTGGTGACACTGTCAAAATTTTCAAGAGTTGCAGTGTGGCATCTTCACAGTATGCAGAAATGGCAGTGGTGGCCTCTGCCCTTGAGTTCATCCAGCATGGAACCAAGGATATCATCATTTTTACAGATTCTTATTGGGTTTGCTGCTGTTTTACTGAATTTCTCCTTTTCTGGCAGAAGAACTCCTTTACCTCTTCTGATGACACACCAGTGAAGCATAAAAATCTGGTAATATACACTCATACACTGGCCCAGAAGTCTATACACAAACTCTACATACACAAGGTCAAATCCTACTCCATACACAACCCCTACCATGCTTTCAATGACACAGCTGACATCCTTGCTAAGGCAGGTGCCCGCAGGGGGGCACCTGGATGATGGACCATCCAGAGGCCAGAACAGCTGTGCACATAGCAGCTGTCAGGAAGAAGCTGGAACCCTTTTCCCCCTTGGATTTGTCAGCAGCCCAGTATGCTGACTCTGAACTCAAAGATGTGTTCAGGTTCCTTGACAAAGGAACTGAGAAGAACCTACCTGTTCATAACTGCTGTAGAAGGCATGAAGGTAAGTTACACCTGCCTCCAGATGACAAACTCATCTGGTATCAAAAAGATGATTCCACCACTAAATTGTGGGTGGTTCCCCATCATCTGAGGCCTGAATTTTTGCACCAAGTGCATGACACCCCCACTGGTGGATACCAGGGAGCAGAAAGCACTCTACGAAGACTGAAGACCACTGCTTGGTGGCCTGGTATCACCAAGGATGTCAAACAGTACATTGACAGTTGCCTTGTTTGTGCACAAAACAATCCCATCCCTACCAAGAGAAATGCCAAACATTTACCACAAAGGCATTCTGGACCTTGGCATGCCCTTCAAATTTACTTTATTGGTCCTCTGACCAACAACAGTTGGAACAACAAATATGCCCTTGTAGTCACTGACCTTTTCTCCAAGTGGGTTGAGGCTTTCTCAACCAAAACATGTACTGCCAAAGCCACTGCCAAAATCCTGGTGGAACAAATTTTCTCCAGGTGGGGCCTACCTCTCAAGGTAGGCTCTGACAAAGGAACCCATTTTACAGGTGAGTTAATGAAAGAAGCCCTGCTGAGAAGAGAGAGAGAGAGAGAGAGAGAGAGAGAATATGAAGCCAAAAGCTTCCTTAAATCAAGGAGGTAATTTAATAGACTACACTGAACAGAATTATTAATTCCTGTGTAAGTAACTAGTTTGTCTTTTTGGGGTTGACTTTTCTTAGTTTAACTTTTATTTGCTGGGGCAGAACTCTAGCTGGTAGAGATTTGCAGTCATTTGTGACTAGACCTGTTACTTAACCTCTGTGAAATAGGTGTCTGAAAGGAAGGAAGGCACTCCTTGAGGTGGAGGGTCAGAGTCATAGTTGATTGTTTCTGGAGGGCACAGGTTTACTCCACCCACCCTGCCCCTCACCCTACCCACCCCAACGCATAACTTTGTTTATAGCAGGCGATCTGACATCACTTTCCCAAAATTGCTAACAACATGCACCTGTTCATATCCTTAAAGGCACTGTACACTGAGTAGGAGGTAGACACACTCACAAGCTTGCACACACTAATATAAGAACAATACAAAAAAAATAACTTTAAGGAGAGATTTACACTTAAACACAATAATGGAATGAGAGGTGTGGACCTTTACAATTACATTTAATTATAATAAAGTACTAATTTCTGAAGGAAATAAAAGGAAACCATGATGTTCTAAGGTGTCAGGTTATATATTTTGGAACCAGAGTATTATATATTTGGTTACTGCAAGTGTTCTGCAATGAGAAATAAATTTATGAACCATTTGTCAGGCAGAGAAAACAAAAAGGGATGGGGAACGCAGTTGAAAAGGGGAATAGAATCAGTAATTTTTTCATTTATGTTATGCATCTACAGTATATATTTAACAACACAGTTTTAATCAAAGGGCCATTAAAGAAACAGACACAATACCTAAACTGTTCTTCATAAGCAATGTGTTGTTATTTTTTCATACAGTTCATACCAAGAATGTTCCCGTTAATTGCAAATTAATCAAAGAATACTGAAGTGTGTAAAACAAAAATACAGTACCAACAAAACAAACAGGAAAGTATGAACTATGGGAATGAGGTTAGAAAAAAAATGGCAAATTCAAAATGTTTTACTCTTTTATTTTTTTTAATTAAATTTCTAAATGGCTAAGTAAATAAAGAAAACATTGGGCCTTATGCATCATGCCAATGCACTGCGTAAACTGGGCAAGTTGGTATTGTTAAGTCAGAATGCAGAGAAGTGATGGTCATATGGCATTCATGACTGGGCCATACAGCTGGTATGTGCCTGATCCCCCTGCAGTGCAGACAACAATGTGCCGGGGTGGGCAGGAGGCATGATGGGGGGAGGATGGCACTATGCGCCATGCATAAAGGTGTGTAGTGCTGCCCTCCAGGGTGTGGAGGAGGGCACTGGTTACTCCAGGGGAGACCCTGCCATAACCCACTATGTGCCTCCATGGACAAACACTGTCCAGTAGAGGTGGCACTGGGGATCATATGACCATGCAAAGCCCAGCCCACTAGGTGAATGAGGAGGGCTGGGCTGGCCACTTGATGGAATACTTGAATCAGCTGGTGGCCTGGGGTGTGCAGATCCACACCACTGATGTGCATCAGTTGGCAATGCCCCTGCCAGCAAAGGACAACCCCCTCCCCACACATGCCTGTTCTGAACCTGTAGAAGCAATTCCCCCCTCCCAATGTGTTTGCCAAAATGTCACTGACAGTGGTGGACAGTGTTCCCCCACCCACTGCTGCACTGACCATCCATACCTGCAGTGTCATTGCCACAATCAGAGCTGGCCAGTGACACAGCCCTCTGCACACCTCCAGCTGATGCACACCCATGTGTGTCAGATGGTTGGCCGAGGTGTGGGGAGGGCAGTGTCACTGGCTGTCTGTGATCATGGCACCGGTGGAATGGTAGGGAGCATGGGGGTGGGTATCAGGTGCCATGCAGGGGAACTTGTGACAGGGGTTGGCATGTGCCACAGGGTGCAATGGGCACTTCTGTGTGCAGGGATGGGCATGTGCCACCTGGGATCAGTGCCTGCATGTGTTGGGAGGTCACGGCAAAAGGGGAGGCAGGCTGTCATGTGTGGGGTGGGCTGTTGGCCCATTGTGTGGCTGGAGTTGGTGGTATGGCAGCGTGGGTCCATGTGCCTGTCGGTGCTCTTCATGCACCTGGACCCTCATCTGCCCATGTTAGGGATCTACTCTGGGACCTGGAATAAGCTTCCTATTGGATGCCCGCCCAAGTCCTCTACTCTGCCCCAGGGAGCCTTGCACAGTACTGCACACCATGGGGGCAGGGCCACAGACTGGTGGCCACCAGTAGTGTATACCATCATGTGCGCACCTGTCCAGAGGTGCAGTGCTACATGGGTGGGATACGTGCCCCTGGCACATATTTTCCACCCATTAGTGGATAGGGCCCATTGTTAGTATTTGCAGATTCTAACACAGACAGCAAACCCTGAGAGTGTTAACCAGATCTGTCCACAGTTGTAAGTCCTAACAGTTCCATAGAAGTTCAGTGTCCCTGCCACTGAACATAGGAGTACAGTGCCATAGAGAATGGGGTCCTTCATTATATATACATTATGATAAATGTATTTTGTGCTTGTTTTTAATCTATAACAGAAAACAATTTATACTAAGAAAGAATTGCTGAATGAGTTACCAAAAGACTTCATAGTTCTTCTAGTGCATGCTGGTCCTCCAGCAGCAATGTTTGTCAGTTACCAGTCATTGGTCTTCTGGTTCCCAGTCTGACCATAAATTAATGAGGAAGACTGACCATTCTACTCACTTTCCAGCATTAGCATGATGAGGCAATTTATAACAAAATATGGGTGGGGAAATGTTATTTTTTTCAACTGCTTGCTGATCATCATTTTATGGAGATGTTAGACTGTCTTTTCTGTAAATGAAATACATAGAGTTTGATAACTAGTATCCATGCAATATTAATCTCCTAGAGATTTTGTAAAGATCAATTTGCTAGAAAGCCCCCTCCATCCTGGCAAGCAGTACCACCATCCACCCCAGAAATCATTTTATTTAACCTCCAGGGCTCTCTAAGAATATGTTTATCTCATCCCCAACTGGTGCTGGCTTCTATTTAAACCTGCTTGTGTCTACAAATATATTGTGAAGAGAATGGACATTTGGGTTTGATGCATGCCCCATACAGCACTTCTGGGGTGTGTAGTGGGTCAGTTAGGAATAGTTTTATATTTTTGCATGTTAAGAGAAATTACTTCATGCTGTAGGAATTTGTGAAAAGAGTCCACCTCACACACACACCTGATGTTTCATCACTAATATTTAGAGACTAACAGACATCTAGAAGCAATCTAAAATATGACAAGTAACTCCTAACAATGCCACAGTTTATACCCTGAAGTTGTGGGGGCCTAGTTTGCCCTAATCCAACTGTCATTTTTAGTTTTTGACAAAACACCACAAGCTGTGTGTTACCCAAAATAAAAAACAAACAGCTAATCTTCCAGCAATCCCATTCCTTTTCCAGTCTTTGTTGAATGACCATGGCCAGTATTGCAGCTGTCTGACACCACCCTTGCCAACCATCACTTTTCTCTTTTCCAGTGCATATATTTTTGGTTTCTACATTTTAAATCTGTATCTACCTCTCCTGGTAACTATTTCAAATGAGTTCATTTAAATGAGAAATTCTGAGTTCCACATGCAAACAGTAAAGACTTTTGGAAAATGGGAGAGTGCCTCAGAAAAGCACTAGCAAATGGGCAAGAAGGAGGAGTGGAGGAACAATGGGGAAAAATAAAAACAGCCATCACAGAGAGAACAAACCTTTGTGTGAAGCAAATCAACAAAACAAAATGAAGGAAAAAAACACTTTGAATCTCAAAAGAGGTGGTGGAGAAGGTTAGGGAGAAAAAGGTAATATTCAGAAAGTATAAGGAAACACAGAAGGAGCAGGACAAAGAACTGTACCAGTTAAAGCAGAAGGAAGAGGGGAAGGCAGTCAGAATTGCGAAGACCCAAACCAAGGAAAAGATAGCCAACTCAGATAAGAAAAGGGATAAAGTCATTTATAGGTACATTATGGCACAAAGAAAGAGTAAGGGGGTAGTGAGGCTTAATAAAGGGGAGAGGGTGAGCAGAGGGTGACAGGGAAAAAGCAGTGATACCGAACGAATACCTTTTCTCAGTATTCACAAAAGAAGAGGAAGAGTAGGTACCTAAACCAAACAATAGAAGCACTCTAGATAGGGGTCAATACCAGTCCATTCACAGAAGAAAGGGTCCTTTAAGAACTCCTAAAACTGAAGGTGGACAAAGCAATTGGGCATGATGGGATTCACCCCAGAATTCTAAAAGAGCTGAGGGAAGAACCAGTGACACCACTGACTACCCTTTTTAACAATTCATGGGAGGATGGTGTGGTACCTGAGGACTGGAGGAGGGTGGATATGATTCCCCTTCACAAAAAGTGGGTGCAAGACAGAGGCAGGAAACTACAGACCTATTACTTTGACCTCAGTGGTAGGGAAAATGATGGAATCACTTCTGAAGGAACGAATCATTGAGTACCTAGAGGCCAGTGGGGCACAGGATCCAATGCAGCATGTATTCAAAGTGTGAAGGTTATGGCAGATGAAGCTAATTGATTGCTTTGACTGGGTGACCAAAGTAGTAGACCATGGAGGGGCTGTGAACATGGACTACCTAGACTTTAGCAAGGCATTTGACACAGTCCCACACAAAAGATTAATAAACAGGTTAGCTGGCCTTGGAGTGGGTCACAGGGTTATAGCCTGGGTAAAACATTGGCTGGACAACAGGGCTCAGAGGGTAATAGTAAGCTGAGTCCACTTTGAAGAAAGGGGGGTTAGTAGAGAGGTACTGCAGGCTTTAAATACTGGGGCCGGTCCTCTTTAATGAATTTATAGGTGACATTGCAGAGGGACTGGAAGGGAAAGTATTCCTCTTTGCAGATGATACAAAGCTCTGCAACAGGGCTGATACACAAAGGGTGGTGGAAAGGATGAGAAGGAACTTGGTAAGGTTGGAGGAATGGTCAAATGTATGGCAGCTTAGATTCAGTGCAAAGAAGTGCAAAGTAATGCACCTGGAAAACATAAACACCCAGGAACAGTACACAATGTGGGGGGGGGAAGGTACTAACAACAACAAAAATGAAAAGGGACCTGGGCATAGTCACATCAGATGACCTAAAGGTAGGCAATCAATGTGAGAAGACAGTAAGAAGGGCAGGGGGGATACTGAGATGCATAGGGAGAGACATCCCCAGTAGAAAACTGGAAGTTGTTATCCCTCTGTACAGACAGTTGGTGAGACCCCATCTGGAATACTGCATGTGGTTCAGGAGACCCCATCTCCACAAGGACATAGACAATATGGAAGCAGTCCAGAGGAGGACAACTAAAATGGTGCAGGGTCTGCACCAGAAGGAATACGAAGAAAGACTAAAGGAGCTTAAAATATATACCCTCAAGGAAAGGAGAGCGAGGGGGGACATGATAGAAATATTTAAGTACCTCAAGGGAATCAACTAAGTCCAAGAGCATAGTATCCTTTAGAAAAAGAGATGTGTAAGAACAAGGGGGCATAATTTGAAGATGGAAGGGGGAGAGCTCAGGGGCAACATGAGGAAATATTTTTTCATGGAAAGGGTGGCGGATGCATGGAATGGCCTTCCTGAGTAATTTGTGGGGTCAAAAATAGTGGGGGAGTTCAAGAATGCATGGAACAGACATAAGGAAATTCTTGGGGGGTAGGAAGAAGTAGGCTGTTGGTTAACTAGGATCTGCAGCTTATCCAATAGGAAGGGAATTAGGCAGACTGGGTATGCCAAGAGGGCCATATCTGCTGTCAAAGTTTATGTTTCTATAAACCAATACATGCATACAAGACAGCAATACTTCTGCATCAGTTTTCTAGCTCTTCTTGTAACCCCAGGTTGATTTTTAATGTATTTTTCAATAAAGCTGCATTTTTTTTCCATAAGCCCAGATTGGTCTGTCTTCTCATAACCTCAATAGAAGTCTGTGGTAATTTCCCAGAGGACTGATCTATTTTCCTCTAAATACTGTACTATAATCCCTGTAGATCCTGGAGCCCTAAGATACAGAGCCCCTCCTTTTAACTTTCTACTGACACCTAATTGTTATCTGGAAGATTGTCTACCAATCTTTAAAGTATTTTTCATTGGAGGAGTGTAAGGCTGTAGCCACAACAGTTCTTGGAAAACTAGACTTTTTGAACATTGTGATGCCTTTTATTGGACCAAAAAAGAACTTCTACAAAGATATTGTAATGTATAGTAAAATCTAAGCATAATTTCTTTGTTGGTATATTTGAAGGTTTCACAATTCAATAACTTGTGTGTTTTGTTATAATAAATTCAACTGGCTTGATTTAACATAAACAGGGAGTGATGCTGCAAAGTGCCATTTAGTTGAGTATCAACACAATCTGTTGATGTCCTTCCAGTTAGATATTCCACTGATCCCACATCTCTAGCAAATACGTTTCTAAACTTGTACAGTACTTCAGATCTCATTTATTATCTAAACTGAATGATTCTAAATTCGGTGAGAGGGTCAAGTGGGAAGATGGTCACTGGACTAGCAGATAACAGGTCATAATAGAGTTTAATATTACACTTTGCATCACTGTATTTACTATGTTGTAGAAATTATATGTTTGGAAGCATTAAGTATGTATATTTATTCAGATGATTTTGTTATCTTCCCTTATGTACTCATATGCTGTGAAAGACAAAAAGTCCTCCATGAAGCCCGTGGCCACTGTCATCAATCACAGAAATGAATAATGCATAGAAAACAACACACTGCAGTCAATGCCATCACTTATATAAATCAACCCAAAGTTGATGATAGTAGCCTGCCATGAATAACAAAAATAATTAATGTATTGAAGACAGTGGCCTGCAGTCAGCTGTTGAAATCCACCCCATGCTCAGAAGAGTGTCTTGAGGTGCTGATGTCAATTACAGAAACCATCCTTAAAATGTCTAAAATGTTAACAAGAATGAATATAAAAGCAACAATGTGCTTAGGGATTCAGTGCAGGGTATAAATAAAGCCTTCTTTGAGAAGATGTTCAGAGACTAGCACCGCATTAGTCACTAAATGCCATTGATTATAATTTGAAAATAGTGTAAAGGCAAAATCTGTATATATTATATACCTTATTGTAGGCATATGCACTCAATGTTTGGTTTACTGACCAAGTTAGAAGGCAGCAGTGTGCAAAAAGAAAACAACTAACTTTAAAGGCTGTTACTACTGTATGCTAATATAAAGACTGAGGCAAGTTCTTTTTTTATAAATCTAATATACTTTAAGGTGCCAGTCATATGAGGGCTAAGCCCCCAACTCCCCCGATCTCCATCCTCTCTGGGACTTACTCAGATAGGCGATCCACCCAGGCTTACCCCCTCTGGATGGGGCTGTTGGGCAGGCACGGCCCATCATGGAAGTCTATACAGGTGTCTCAGCAAGAAAAAACACTGGGAGGCCTCCCTGGCTTTCCCCCAGGACAGGGCTGTTGGGTCTGGCTGCATTGATTGAAACTCTTGTTCAGTTGCTAGCTGAGTACTCCAGAAGGCAGCACAGAGTCAGAGGAATGGAGCATCATGGAAAGATGTGGCAGCAGGTTTTTCAGTAATGGACACCCCAGGAGACATGGTGTGCAATGACATAAGGCACTATGTGCAATGTCCAAAACAGCTCCCTGAGAATTCAGCACCAGCAGCTGTATTCCCCCCGGCCACCGCCATGAGTCAATCACATGCTTGTCACTCCCCCCTTCCCCCCAGAAGAGCAGAACAGTCCCAAGAAAGCTAAATCCCCCCCCCCCAGCCAGTCTTCTGACATCCTGAATCCATTCCCAAACACAGGGTGTTAGCGTCATAGGCAGAAATCCAACCTCTGCGCCGGTGGGCTGGCCAACCGAGGCAAGTTCTAAATAACCCCATATAAAATGAAGGGTGGTGGCATATCTGAATGGGGTAATTTGTCTGTCTGTTCTTCCAACCCACATGAATCATGTTAAATATTATAAAGCTGGCCAGCTATGTATTTGATTTACACAGGCAAAAGTGTTTCTTACTCAGAGCACCAATCTTTGAATATTAGACATATGTTTTCAGTGGACTACATGCACCAGGTCAGAATTATGGGCATCAGGTCAGGAGAAAGTATCAAGCTGGATGAGAAAGTTATTTTGAAATTAGGGAGGGAGCAACAAGTTGAATGCAGTTTTGGAATGTGTTTATGTGTCAGTGAGTGAACTGGAGGGAGGTTGGACAGTTGTCAGAAAGCTACATACACAAACAAGCATATACTGGATTCAAATACACAGGCACACACATACAGTACATCAGTTTTCCCTTTTATCTTGTGATGTACATGATTCTTGAAAATATGTAGAGATTTCTATTGGTGCTACACAATTCAAGGTGCCTCAAACTCAAAAAATGCATTTTGCTCTTATAGATTCATATAACAGTGCATACATCTTATGGTTATCTTTATCTCCATTCTTTTCTGTCTGAAATGTCTTTATAGAATACAGTCAAATGGGGGAGCTTTAAGAAAGATTGATACATATACACATAGATTCATACAGTATGCACAATCACTGACACGCAGGCATTCTCATGGATATACTTATACTGTACATATATCCCAAAAAAATGACCAAACATATAGATACCGCCTCTCCCACACACACCCAAACCCAAAAGAACACACATGCGTGCATGCACCACATACAGTGAAGCTCACCAGAATTAAACCTAATTCTGCAGTATACTGCAGTAGAGTTACTGCAGCAAATAATGCAATTTAAATAGGAATTAATCCCTTTTGTCATGCAGGAAACTGTGACACTGCACTTTGCCCTTGTGGACTTCGCTGTATAGTGTACGGTATGCATACAAGCATACAAAGAAGCCAGCAGAAATAGGCCATTTGGTCTATTTAGTCTGCTCATATTGTAAGGTCTTCAGGTTATGCATACTGACCATGTCCCATCAATCCACTCAACCTTTGTCTCTTATTTTTTCCCTACCTCTATTCCAGCCTCTCATAAAGCTGCCCACTGTTCTCGACAAAACCACTTCCTCCAGTAGCACATTACAACTTGCCACCACCCTGTTTGTGAAGAACATCCTCCCAGTCTCCTAGTCTGCCTTCTGAACCTCCCCGCTTACAATCTGAGTCTGTGTCCCCTAATGTTTTGGTGTCCAGTAAGCATAAAGAGAACCTTCTTATTAACCCTATTTATTACTTTCAAATACTTGAAGGTCTCAGTTATGTCCCCTCTCTCTCTCCTTTCTTCCAGGGATTACATGTTCAGGGCCTCCAACCTCTCCTCATGTTTTACACTGCTGGGCCATGATCATCTTTGTTGTCCTCCTTTGGAATATCTCTAGCAGATAAATGTTCTTTTCAAGGTATGGGCACCAGTACTGCACCCTGTACTCCAGATGCAGCCTCACTAATGACCTGTACAAGGGCAGTATCACCTCCTCTTGTCTGCCTCTGATCCCTCTGGCAATGCAGCCCAACATTTTATTTACCTTTTCTGTTGCCTTCCTGCACTGAGTGAAGTGCTTCAGGTCACTAATGATCTTCACTCCCAGATCATTCTCCTCCTCCAATTCAGATACTAAGACCCCTCTCAGACTGTGCTCAGTCCTGAAGTTCTTGGCTCCAACTTGAATTACTTAGAATTTCTTTGCATTGAACCCAAGCTACCAAATCCTGGACCACACCTCTATTTTTTCCAGATCATCCTTTAGGTCCTTTATCCCTTCTGCAGTGTCCACCCTTCCATGGAGTTTTGTGTCATCAGTGAATAGGCACATTTTGCCTTATTGCCATCTCAATGTCATTTATGAAGACATTGAACAGTACCAGTCCCAGCACCAAGCCCTGTGGTACCCCACTGGTGATCTCCTTGGTGCTAGAAACAATTTCAAAATGCAGTTTCTTTTTACTAAAAATGTACATCCTCCAAGGTCCCAGATTTCTTATCTTGAGTCTAGAAAACATCATTGTAGGACACTTTCCTCTCCAAGAAATGCCCACATCCACAGGAAATGATGATAAGAATGTCAAGATTGGCAGGTGGTAGATTGGGGAAAATGATTTGGGCTAAGCTGATTGGGCACTCTGGTTATATATACAAACATATGATTGGAGCAGCAGAAAAGGGCTTTAAAGTCTATCTTGTCTTCTCTAGTTTGCAACCCCCCTTCTCAGTATCTACTAAGGGATCTGCCCACCTCCCTGTTATCCATTCCTCCTTTCTCTTCATTGTCCCCCTTCCCCCCATGCTCCCTCCATGCAACTTTACTTTTTACTGTGTCCCACCTCTCTTGAAGCTGTCCACAATTATCAGGGAGACAAATTCCTCCAGCAATTCATTCCATTTTGACACGACCCTCTCAGTGTAAAAGAGTCTCTTCATTCCCCTCCTGAATCATCCCCCCACCAGCTTGAGTCAGTATCCTTTAGTCATCCTAATCCCACTAAGGTTGAAGAGACTCAAAGCTCACTTTGCTGAAACCTTTAAGATATTTAAAGGTTTTGACAATGTCATCCCTTTCTCTCTCTTCTATCCTCCAGGGAGTTCATGTTGAGATCTCTTGAGTATCTACTCATATGGTCTGCCTTGTTGCCCCTTGATCATCTTGGTAGCCCTTCTCTGGACTGTTTTCAGTAGGTTAATGTCCATGTTTTGGTAAGGGCTTCAACACTGCACACTGTACTCCAGATGTGACCAAACCAGTAACCTGTACAGTTGCAGAATGGCCTCCGCTTTCCTGCTGGTTATAACCTCAGCTATGGGACAAAAAGTGCTTAAAATCTCTTTAACTTTCCATTAATCAACTCTGAATTTAGAATCTTCCCTTTAATTTAAAATTAAGGGTGTCTTAAAAATTAGTTTGTAAAACCCAAACCCCTTAATTATCTCTAATTACTTGAACAGAATATACTTAATTAAAATTAAGGTACAAATTAATGAAGTCTCTTGTACTTAATTTAAAATAAAACATTGAGACAGACATTAACAAAAGTTAGAAATAAAACCTTGTGTTTCAAGCATAATGCAATAGTTAATTCTGTTTAAATGGTTCTTCAGAATCTAAATTGATCATTCTAGTCATTGCAGTACTAGACAAAGAAAAGCTGACAGAAAGAATTCATGCACCACAATCAGACTCATGAGAGTGTAATAGAGAGTAATGTAGGCTACTGAAATGCAAACAGCCTGGACTTCCGGTGCAGCTCTGGAGCTAATGGCAGCCTAAGATCAGAGCTCCATTCCCACTTCCTCCCAAATTTACCAAAAAAAGCCACAAAACTTATTAAAACAGGCAGTCAATGGAGATTTTTTTTTTGTTTATTTTTTTGTTTACCGGGTAGGTGCACTAGCCATAGCAATGACTATTTTCAGGCATGACCCGGGAGGGAACAGTACAACAATACAGGTAGACATTTCAACACAAGTACAGAAGTAGTTGATAATGGTTATATAATTACAGGAAAATATTTCAATACAAGTACAAATTATTTGACAATAGTATACAGAGCAAATTTGCAGATGCAATACCAGTGTAGACAAAAAAAATAAAGATAAGGGAGGAGCAGTACAAACCAAAGACTACCTAAAATTTGCTATAAGGAAGAAAACCTGAGCCAGATTAAACATTTTAGTGCTGATAAGGAAAAGAATAAAGTATTGTAGGAGGAATACTGGAAGTGATAGAGGTGAGAGCAAGAAGGGAGGGATAAGTCAAGAAAGGAAGGGATGAGAGTGAAAGTACAAAGGGGGTAGAGCAGATTGGTAAGGATAAGTGCACTAGCAAAATAGAGGGTCAGGTCAGCAAAATGTCATGGAGAGAGAGGAGGGCAGGAACAAGATAACTATGGTGGTTTGAAGCAGGTGCACTTGTGGGAAGAGTCAAGATGGTTTCGCAGCTCTTTTTTAAAAGATGCATGAGATGGTGATTGGCACAAAGCTAGTGGAAGGGAGTTCCAGTATTTGGGGGCATGGCAGATGAAAGCACTCGCACCTTTTGTGGTTTTGTGTTGGGGATGAAGAGAGGGGCCTGGTCAGCAGACCTCATAACAAGGTGTTAGATTTTGGAAAAGTTTTTCAAGGGATGCAGGTATTTCTAGGCAGACCAGGTTGTCAATGATAGAGCCATACTATGAAGCCTCAATTCATTCGGAGGAAGCCATCCTAGATCTGAATAGAGGAGACAGTGGTGTTTCAGATGGTGGGCGGAGGATGCATATCAATAGATATTGTTATATGTGACATCCCATTTCTGAAGGATTGATTTACACACAGATGCATTAGTTGCAGTACCATAGGTGAGCGATGGAAGGAGTATGCCAAGGGCTGTGGCAAGTCTTGCTGAGGGATTGAGCATATAACTGGTTCTGTAGGCTATTCCAAGTTTGAAGTTGACCAATTTGCAGGTCTGACTGATGTGTAAGTCAAAAGTTAGAGTCAGATCAAGGGTGATGCCCAGATATTTAAATGAATTTACCACCCCAACTAGTGAGCCATTTAAGGAGGTGACTTTAACATTTGGATGTGCATGTTTGAATCTCACATTTGATCCAAAGAGCATAGCCTGGGTTTTGGATTCATTTAATACCAGTTTGTGAGTAGATATCCATTCCTGTACTAGCTGAAAGTCAAGAGAGAGTCGATTGCTTATATCCTCAATGCTATTTGCGCTAGCATTAAGAACAAAATCATCTGCATATAGCAAGAAGGTTGTTCTGTGGAGGTCAGCAGAGATGTTATTTACGAAGAGAGAGAAGAGTAGGGGCCCAAGTATGGAGCCTTGTGGAATTCCAATGTTTATCATGGTCTTGTGTGAGATTGTAGTATTGTTTTTCACAGTTTGAGTCCTGTCTGATAGGTAGTTCCTGAACCACCTTACAACATTATCTGAGAAGCCTAGTGATCCAAGGGTGACAAGAAGGATGGAGTGATCAACTAGATCAAATGCTTTGGTCATGTATATGAAAATTGCCCCGGTGAGTAGGCCACAGTCCATGGCCTCTAGAGTATCTGACGTGAATTTGAGAAGGGCAGTGGTGGTACTATGGCATTTGTGAAAACCATGCTGGGCAGATGAAAGCAAGTCATATTTCTGAAGGAAATCAATTGCTTGGGCAGCTACAAGCTTCTTGAGAATTTTATTTAGGACACATAGTATGGCAATGGGCCTATAGTTTAAGGGATCTTTTCGATTTCCTTTTTTGAAAACAGGGGTAATCCTAGCTGTTTTCCAACTCTCAGGGATGTAGCTTTGGCACAGGGAGAGTGTGAAAATCTTGGCTAGGGGAGCATCTATAAAGGGTGCTGTGAAAATAAGGAGCTTTGGGATCAGAGCCAGCTGCAGTGCATTCCAGTATACTGTTTAGCAGTCTAAGCACTTCGCATTTTGTGACTGATCTGAAAAAGAAATGAGGACTAATTATATTTTACTGGTTGGATATGTCTGGCTGGACAGGGAAAGAGGAGGTATAATTAGTTAAGTCTGAGAATTTGTTGTTGAAGAAGTTGGTAATGGTTCTGGGATTATTACAGTGTACCCTATCAAGAGACATGTCATTTGGGGTAGATGCTGGACTAGACTCAAGGAAGGATTTAATATGAGACAAGAATCTTTTAGGGTCGCCATAGGAGGTGGTGAGTAGGTCCTTGCAGTAGGAGCATTTGTCTTTTTTGATGTCCTTTTAGCAGACATTGTGCACGGCCCTGTAGGTTATAAGGTCAGAAGTTAGCCCAGAGTTTTTATAGTGGAGCCAGCTTTTATCCCTTAGTTTAAGTTTAGCTAGTAAGTCAGATTTCAGCCAACGGGTTTGCCTGTTCCTTACTCGATGGGTTACAAGTTTGCAGTGTTTATCTTGGAGCACTACTGTAGGAAGTATTTCAAGAACAGATTGAGGGTAGTCTAAGCATTATTGGACATAAGAATGGGGGAGCAATCAGTAGCAATGATGTTGTGTAAGAGACTGAGAGACGAAATTCGCATAGTTGCGGAAGGCAATAAAGCGAGGACCCATCTGAGGAGGTCTATTTTTGCCCCAAATACAGTACATTGGGGAGTGATCAGTGATGGCATCCAGTAGTACTCCAGAGGTAATTACATTTTCAGGGCGATTGGTCATGATCCAGTCTAGTAGCATGTTCGTGTTTGAGTGAAGGACTTGTCTGGTAGGTTCATCTATCAGTTGGTGTAGGTTATAGCTCTTTATACAGAGGGCTTCAAATACTCACAGGGGAACTACAAATAGATTTGCAATGTTACTGATTGAAGAGGGGAAATCTGAATGTGAAAAATCAGACTTGGAGACCTCAGAGCTGTCGCAGGCCCCAGCGGTATCCTCAGGCAAGAAATCAGCTCACAAAAAAACAAAAACAAAGATATTATCTTGAATGATAAGCTGGATAGAATAATAACAGATCTGCAAGATATTAAAAAAGATTTCCAAGACTTTTGATCAGACTATGACCTTCTTTGTGCTGATATGCTGACTTTACAATCCCAGGTAGTAACGTTGGAGCAGGCTAACTCGGTGCAGGCCACAGAGACCTGCCAGATTCAATCTACACTAACTCAGCTTCTCAATATTACCAAAGCCCTGGGGAAGCAGCAAACAGCTGATAATACTAAACGGATGGTGTTTCTTTTGGAAGTAGTGCAAATGGAACAAATCCCATATGTCCTTCTAAGCATGGACGCCCAGAAGGCATTCGATAGGTTCTCATGGAGATTTCTGAGATACACCATGGAGAAATTTAATTTCCCTTCCCCCTTTTTAAATATAATTCAATGACTGTACACATCCTGACAGGTCATGATAAAAGTGAATGATTCACACTTAATTCATTTTTCTCTAAACAGAGGTACCTGTCAGGGTTGCCCCCTGTCCCCCTCCCTCTTTGCTCTGTATGCAGAACCCTTAGCCCAACCCATCCGGGAAAATTCACAAATTATAGGAGTATGCTACTTAGCCACCATATACAGAATGGCCTTTTTTGCTGATGACCTATTAATATATTTAACAAACCTGGAAACTTCTTTGCCGAAGTTGTTCTGTCTCTTAAGAGATCTTGAATCTCTCGCAGGATATAAATTAAATACAAGCAAGACGGAAGTACTGACTTTTAATTATCAACCTAGCACAGAGATACAGACTAGTTTCCATTAAGATGGAAAAGTAATAGATTTAGATACTTAGGGATAAATCTTACAAATTAAACCCAAAATATATATGATGCTAACTATACCCCACTAGTCTTCTCCATTAGAAAGGACTTCCACAGTTGGGACGCTTTACCCCTTTCTTTGAATCAAAGAATCGATGTTATAAGAATGAACATTCTCTCATGGTTTCTGTACCTTTTCCAGACTCTCCCCATCTTCCCATCAAAAAAGGACTTTAAAAAATGGAACAGTATGATTTCTAGTTTCATATGGCAGGGTAAAAAGCCAAGGATAAAGTACAAGACCCTACAATTATCTAAGAACAAGGGGGGAGGGGCTAGCCTTACCAAATCTAGAACAATATGTACAGGCAGCGGTAGTGTCACATATACTACATTGGCTAGATGAAAGGGCAGACCCAAATTGGAAAGCGACAGAACAGGGAAACCAGACAGTAGAGAACAAGAAATTTCTGTTTGGACAAGCCATACCAAAAGCAACATTAGACAGAGAGATCAGGTTTAGACAAAGCAGACAGATTTTGCGAATCTGGAGAACAATAATTAAAAAAACTAAAGACCCAATAGTAAACTTTTTACAAAAAATCACCGAAGAACCAAGCTTTGACCCAGCCAGGCTAGACTGCATCTTTAAAAGGTGGCAACGCCTTGGACTTACCAGATTTTACCAACTGTATTAACAGGGAACCTTCTGTCAATTCCAGACATTGAAAAAAAATACCACTTGAGGAAACAAGATTTTTATAGATTTCTTCAGACAAGAAATTATTGCAGGAATTTAATAGGCATTTCCTTGGACTCGGGAGGATTCACCCATTGACAGGAATTTTAATTAATTAAAGCAATACAGATAGCCGTCCCTGACTGTAATTTCCAGGACTTATCAGGCCCTAAATAAAGAACAGGAAGAGATTATATTTCACTCACAACAGTGGTGGGAGGAAGAGCTGGGCATTAACATAGAAGAAGGGAGGTGGGAACAGATATACTCAACTATCCATAGAACTACTAGGCCCTTGATGTGGAGAGAATTTGGTTGGAAGTGTCTAATAAGATTCTTTAAAACACCACAAATAGTGGGAAAGTTCAATGCTCGGATTGGAACAGAATGTTGGAGAGGATAAATGGAACCTTCTGCTAATCATACACATGTATTTCATAGTTGTGCAACCCTGGAAACATTCTGGAGAGAGGTGGGAGGAGCTTTGAGGGAGCTATTTCCAGAAATAGTGACTTTGACTGCTGAATGTGCACCTATTTTCGATTTTCCTATTGGGATTGGGAAAGCTAACCCCAGGTTTTTGCTGGCTATATTGCTCCTTGCAGCACATAAAACTGTGACGAGGAAATGGCACCAAAGAGACCCACCAACAATTCATGAATGGGAAGACATTACATACCAAATATATAGAATGGAGCTCTTGATGGCTCATATTAACTTAAAGGTTCAGAGATGCATATCTTTTTGGAATAAATGGTAGTTGTGGATGTCCTGACATAGACCAGATCTGATCCCGTAGGGGAGAAATAATAATTTACCTAGACCTGGGATTGCCACTGGGAAGAATATAAGTGATCTAGAAATTATACATTCTTAGCATTCAGGATACGTAACCCCTGACTAATATCTAAAAAGTGATGAGTGTCTTTCCTCTCTCTTATTTATTGTAATGTGAAACACCATATGATGTCATCGGATTTCTCCCTGTAAAACTCTGGAATAAAAATACATTTAAAAAAAAAAGAAATGTAAAAGACAATCAGAATGTATCATTTCCAATACAATTTTATTTACTTTTTTCATGTAGTTCTTGCCCCCTGCTGCTCTCTGGTTGTCATCTATCTTGGGGATCCCAAAGTACTTACTGACTCACCTCACAATGCCAGCTCTTGCATGTCCCTCTATGAAGCAATGGTTTGCCCCCCCACCCCCACTGCGGAGTCCAGGGCAGGGAATGTATCCCTGAATTCTCACAGGTTTATCAGATGGGTAGCTTGATGAATGCAGTGAGGGCCAGCATTACCAGAGTCCTGTCATCTGTGGCTTCCTGGGCTGTTCTTTTAACTCATTTCCACCCCACTGGATGATGGCATGAAAGGGATCAGGTGTACTCACTCATGATGCATGTGGTGCACAAACCAGCCATCATCCAGACCCTAACCTGCTTATCTCCATTGCTCTGCCACCCATGGTCACCTAGGTGGCAGCAGTGAAGCGGGGGGCAGCAACCCATCCTCCACAAAGGAGGAGGGCATCCACTGGGATGCTCAATCCTCCTCCCCCAGCTGACCCCTGATGCTCGGGGCTTGCTTATGAACCCAGGTCACTGGCATTATGACTGGTAGCACTACCGTTGCACCGCTGGGCCAGCTCCTAGACCAATTTTATCATTTCTTTTGTTGTCGTATGTTCATCTATCTGACAACAGCATTTCTCTGTTCTCTCATCACAAAGAAGTTCTCAGGTTAGCTGGGCCAGTAGTGTAGAAGGCTGAGGCGCCTTGGGCCTTACCTCTTACCATGCCGGTGACCCGGGGTCAGGAGCAAGTTTGGGTTGCTGGAGGTTGGCTGGGGAGGGAGATGATAGAGCATTCAATGACAGCTATTCTCTTCAGGATGGGGTAGGTTGTCACTCCCTGCCTCCAGCAACTCCCAGTGGAGACTGGGCGTGCAACAGCCAGGGTCACATTGGGTCTATGGGGAGGCTGCAGGGGACATCCATGGGTTGGGGCTGGAGAGCACTGTTCCATGCTGGACATCATTGCATGTCCTCGCCTCTGGTGGGAGGGATCACATTCATGTTCATGGAAGGAGAAAAAACCCTGGTTCCTGAGGAGACAATACAGCAGCCCCAGACCCACTATCTGACCTGGCCCTCCCTGATCCCAGTATCTTCTGGCCTGCACCATGCCCACAAAGACTGGATTCATGAGTGCCCAAGGTAAGAGGAGGGTGGCCTTGCCCTCTGGGAACAAGCCGGGGGGGCTTTGGTGAGATGAGGTGTCAGGATGTGGTTCCAGGGGAACCTTTGGATTGGGGGATCTCAAGCTGGATGGGACAACCAGGCAATGTCTGAGGGATGCTTCAGGTCTGGTGTTACTGGAGAGAAAAAGAGATAAAAATGTTCTCAGTGGCTGTAGAGAGTGAAAAAGGATAGCATGCATTATCATCTTGGCTCTGCAGCATGGAAGGTAAGCATTCACACTTTTGGGGCATTGCAAAAGTGAAAGGTAGGCATACTGTAGTACATCTCTGTGTATTCTTTGCATATGCAGTAGAAGCATTGTGCTGCAGCCTCAGCGTAGGAAGGACAATCAGAGGATAAAAGGCTGGGTCTGTGCAGGATCATGCTTGCTGATCCTGCTCTATTGAATTTGTTCTTCAAAGAAGGCCTGCAACAAACTGACAGCCCTTGTGGAGGGTGTCAGAGATGGATGTAAAACATAGAGAAGGTGGGAACGGTACTAGGGTAGTGGCTGAAGGGGGTCTGGAGATGTATAGGAAAAACAGAAAATATAAAAGAACTTGCGGGGCACAGCAATAACACCATAGTGTCCACCCACTCACCCACGTGACCCTCAAAATTGTAGCTTCATATTTATAGCTACAATAATAAACCCTGGAATCTACTTCTGCATTGATGTAGTTCTCCAGCATTTTAATAGTACTTATTTTGATGAAAAGACTGCATTTCTCTATTTTCGTGTCATCCTTTATTGACATGTTTGTTACAATGTTTACAATTACATAGTGTGGTCCCAATTTGGTATACTGATGCCGAGTTTCACTATCCCGACACTGCCCTGCCCTTGCAGTAATGCCCAACCGGTGCAGTATCCAAATAGTGAGAATCCTGGCAATAGTAAACACAGTGGACGTTTACAGGGGTAAAGTAGCGGATGTGACGGGTTGCTGTCATACCCCTGCTGATGGTCTACAAATCCTGTTTGGATCTGGAGGCTGGCTGAGCTGCTCCAGTGGTGTTCAGGGCTAAACCACTGGCAGTTCAGCCAGCATGCCCTTGGAGGCCCAGGTTCTGGTCTGTGCTTCATCTATTAGTTTGTTTACCCCCCCCCCAAAACTAACTTTTTTTACCTCCGAGGTCCACTTCTCCTCAGAGTTTGTTATTTTAGTTACAGGGGGTTTAAAGGATTCAGGGGGCAAAGCACCCCTAATTGCATTTTGCATTTTTCAGTCAGATGCCCAACATTGTATTGTTGGGCATCTGATTGATTCAGGAGTGTGTATTCTGGACCACTAAACTCGGGCTCATGAGACTCAGGATCTCGAGTTTAGGGATAACATCGTATATCCTTTCAATTACTATGTGCTATGTGTCATACATTTACAAACACAGCAGAAAGAAACCAACACAGTAACCCCCAAACTATAAAATGTACAAAGTTATTTTAGCATTAATGAGCTCATTTTGAACTGAATATATGAAGTTTTATTATGTTAGTAGAATCATCACACAGTATATTTATAGGTCCTGGTTAGTTCCACTAAATGGGGGCTATGCGCGAACGGGACGGAAGGTACATGCCAAAGGCATGTACCCCACCTGCATAGCTCTGCAGCCCCGGACAGGTGCAGGGTGTACAGTATTCACTACCGCATGCACATGTGGGGCACCTGTCTGTGGCCCCGCCTCCCCCATGTGCAGGACTGCGCAGGGCAGCTGGAGGCGGAGTAACAGACCCAGGTATAAATCCAATCAGATGCCTGTCTTGGGCCCTTTAGTGAATCACATACATGTGAAGGCGCTGGTCCGGGTGTGTGAATAGTCAACACAGGCACCTGGACAAATGGGGCCATCACTGTTGGCCAGAAGACACCCTGCCTGAGCCCCTGGAGCACCTTAGCCACCTACTGCACTGCCAAACCACCCACTAGCACACATCTGCTCTGTCTCCCTTGTAGCAAAGCATACCCCGACATATGACTGCCCCGTCCCTCTTGTAGGAATGCTTACCCCCAATGCACTAATGCCCCATCCTTGTAGTTTCAATGGACCTCCCTACACATGACTGCACCATCCCTGTAGTTTTAGTGAACCCCAACACATGACTGCCTTATCCCCATAATTTCAATGAACCCTCAACGCATGACTGTCCAATCCCCATAGTGTCAATGCATCCCCCCAACACATGTTTGCCCCATCCCCAATGTAGCAATGGACCCCCACAACACATGTCTGCCCCATCCCCAGTGAACAACAAGACAATCCCCCTGCACATACTGATGTGCCCCAGTCCACACAACTCCAACCCCTGAAGCCAGTGCCCAGCAGCATCATTTGTGGTCAGTGGAACCCCATGGCACTGACAACCCCCCTTCCCCAAGCCCATACCTGAAAGACAGTGCCTCAGGCATAAATGGCCAGCAGCACATCCCTCCAAACACCTCATACAAACATGTAAACATAGAAATTGTGAGCAGATAAGGATCATTAGGCCCATTCAGTCTGCCCATAGGCACTATACATGTATGCATCCACTCATCCTAAGTGGTCAATGGCTTTTCATCACTCCCTTCCTGCCCAAGATTTCCCTGTACTTGTCCCAGGCATGTTTAAACCCCTCCACTGTGCTTGCCCCTAGCACCGCTTGTGGCAGACTATTCCAAGCATTCATCACCCTCTCCATGTAGAACACTTCCTCACATTACCTCTTAATCTCCCCCTTCCAATTTCATATCAAGCCCCTTTATTCTGGTATATTTTCTACACTGGAAAAGATCTCCCAACTGCACCTTCTTTTTGCCCTTGCGGTACTTAAAAGTTTCTATCATGTCACCCCTTTCTCTCCTCACCTCCAGTGAGTACATATTGAGGTCTGTTAGTCTCTCCTCATATGTTTTGTGGTGCAAACCATGCATCATCTTTTCACCCTTCTCTGGACAGCCTCCACCATGTTTATGTCCTTATGCATGTGTGGTCTTCAGTACTGCACAAAGTACTCCAGGTGAGGCCTAGGTAGTGTTTTATACAATGGCATACCACTTTCAGCCTCCTACTAGTAATATCTCTGTCTATTCATACCAGCATGCCACTGTCCCTCCCTGCAGCCTTTGCACACTGCTTTGATACCTTCAGGTCATCAGATATGATAACCCCTAGCTCCTGCTCCTCTTTGGTGATGGTCAGCACTTCACCCCATCCTGTGGGTCTCCCCAGGTTTCCCTTTACCCTGGTGCATTATCTTGCACTCCTCAGCCACCAGCCATCCAGCTGATGCTGGGAGCACGCTGCATATATAGGCTTTTGTCTTTGAATGTCTGCAAGCTAAACTGGATCCTAAACTGACTGAGGACTGATGATCAGATGGTGGAAGGACTATCTAAATAAAAGACCAGTATAAATAATAAATACAAAATAAACAGCAACTATGAATATTTCTTATTCACATTGCTAAAAAAGCAAAAAAGTTCTCCCAGGGGTTGCATTATCTGTATGTTAATCACACCTTAGGGGCATGTGGCACTCAACTTAGCCCTGTGCCACTTTACACCCCAGGGGTGTGATTTACAGGTGATTTCCTGTTGCTTAATACTGTTCATCAGGCCTGCCACAGTAGCTTCTTGTTCAGATGTGACCATATTTGATCTCCCTAGGCTCTATTCAACTTCTGAAACTCGAGCAAAAAAAAACAGGACTTCACTGAAAATGAGATCCTTCATCATCTTTTTTGACAACTTTAGGTAAGTAAATGGTTAAAGTCAGTCCTCCAAGGCACGCCATCATGTAATTATCCTTATAACCCATTTTTTTTTGTATAAATAATTTGAACACCTTGAAAAACTAACCGAGTTTACTTGTCTATTGCCTTAAAATCTACTCAGAAAAAAAACTAATTTCCCCTTAACCTCCAGGTTTCTTGGTAGGATATGATACTGCCAGATAACTTGAAATCTACTAAAAAAAGACAATTTCCCATAATTCCCTGCCTTTTAGGCAGGCTATGATAGTGTCAGTGGGAGGCACTTCCTAGTTCACTCCCTGTGTGAAATCATAGACTTGGCAGTTGGAGTTGTGCTCTGTTAGACTTGTCTAAAGAAAAGATTCTGTACAGATATTCAGGCGTTCTGACCTGCAAGGAGTGCACAGTGCACTTACAGTCCCCCTCACCTTCTACTCCTTCTGCACAAGCTTTATAACAAATGCTGCACCTTTGATCTTCTGGGGTTCGCTTCTTTTACTGGAGCAGTTAAAACCACAAATGACTAGGGCAGGAGTGAGACCCTTCAAACACAGTCCAGTACCCGATCACTGATGCTATGCCAATGCTACGAGCATCCCAGGGGTATTTTCACTGGCGAACCCCCAGGTTTGGGCAAATCCCTCATGCAGTGGTCCCAGTCCAGAACAGACTCATTTGTGGGGCTTAGCTGCTTCGCCACGAGAAAATTGAACACAGCTCTCACTCTGCCTTCTTCCCCCAAGATCAGTCCCACAAAACTTCTCCAGCCTTCCATGGATTTACACATCCTGGAGCTCCTCAGCATGCAGTGGCACACAACATGCAGGTAGTCCTTGGACCCACTGCCACATAGGTCCCAGTACATGGATCCCTTCATCCAAACCAGGCCCAGCCACAAGCCTCCATCTAGCTCCAACCTGTAGTCCTCTCAGGATATAGCTTTCTGTGTCAATGCCCCCTTAACTCATGGTCTGTTCCAGGGGTTACAGCATCTTCCCTCTGTTAGGATTCTCTAGCCAAGAAATCCCAGGACTCCACACAAACTGCACCTTGGTTCCTTCATTTCTCCCTCAAGTGGCCACACTATTTAAAGCAACAGCTAAAGCAGCGGCCGTGTAGCCGAGTGGGTGAGCACCCTGCTCTGACCTCCTTCTTTCTCTCTCTCTCTCTCTCACAAATCCCCTGTTCTCTCTCTCAGCCCTCTCTCTTTTATGGGCTCACACGTTTGGCGCCAAATCCCAGTGGTCCAATTCAGGACCAAATTTACTGGCACCACATATGCTGCCGATTCTGTTTCCCCATGGGACTTGTAGTTCCGGTTTTACTATTTTTTCTGTCGTCCCCCCCAAGGTGCCAGCTGGCACCGAGAACTATTGGCAAGAAAGGAGCCTCTGCTCCTTTAAATTTAGCCTTTTGGTGGCCTCCGCACATATGCATAGTGCACAGACCCCCGGTTTAAAAATAAAAATAATTTATTTATAGCCACACAGGCCCAAGCCAGATCTGCCCGAAAACCAGACCTGGGACTATGCACCCCACACCAGGCATCACGGAAGTTCACTCAGACACTCGGCACTGCCATGATTGAGCCAATACACCAGAGAAAACTGCCGCATGCCACATCAGGGGGTCACAAGGTGTGACTCCCACCAGAGCCACTGGAACCAGACCTGGCAGGTTGAAAAGCCAGGGATCACGGAGCTCCACCAAAAGGTCAGCCCATTTTGGGGAGCTTACACACTTCCCCTACCAAATGCTCGACATTCTGGTGAGCCAAAATGCACCCTAATACTATTTACACTACACTTATGCTAAACCTAAATTAACCATTACCTTTTCTACCACTAACCTAACTCACTAAGCCACTCGGGAATCACTATACCTACTGGGACACCCCCCGACCAGACCTACAAAAGACCCAAAGCTCAGCCCAACTGACAGCGTCCCCAGTCCCTTAGTTTATCCCTACCTAGCCACCCACTGACCAGGACTATGAGGTACCCAGGAGCCTGGCCAGTGGCGTCCCAGATTCTCCTTCTCTTTGCAACCCACTGCTAAACCTACAGATGGATTGCTTGTAGTCCACACTGTGGCATCCCAGATTCCCATATCCTGACACAAACCAACCTCTTAACCCTTACCTTCAGCCAGTGGCCTGCATTGTACTGCCTGGACCTTTAAGATAGAAAACAGTTTACCAAACAGACATTCTATCAATAATTACTACTCCCCCTAAAACAGTATTACTGTATTATCTTCTAATTTTTGAAACATTTTATAACATAAAAAAAAAAAAAATAATAACTAGAGAAGACAGTCTACCCTGAGCATCCCCAGAATAAAATTATTTCCCTTTGAAACAGTAAACACCTTTTAAACAGTGTGCAGCTGATTAATACTTTGGTATGGCAAAGTGCAATCATTAATAAAATTTACGATATGCTCTAACAACAGTGCATAAACATTTAATCACATTTCTCTTTTTAATTAAAACACAATTTTCCCCCCAAAGTTCAATTTTGCGTGTTTTTTTTTTTTTTTTGCAAAACAGTTTAAATGTCTCTGGATTAGCTGCGTTTCAGCTCAGATACATGGGATGCTGATAATTCCAGGAGCAAACCCCCATAAAACCCAAGGCCTGGGTAAAAGAAGCAATGCCCACAGTGCAGGCTCTGCTCCCACAATCCATTCTTGCTTTAGTCTTCGGCCATGGACAGAAAACAAGGCTCTTGCAGCTCTCACAGTAAATAGCATGAAAATGTCCCAGTCATAGGAGCCATTTTGACTGCGTACCAAATGATCCAGTAAATTGGGAGGGGGGTGTCCACAGCTTATCCAGCACCATAGTCATGAGGTAGAAAAAGGGCATGAGCACCCCTAAACAACATCTGGGATGAACCCCCATGTTGTAAGCCACTCCCCACTTCCCTGTCTAGGGGTATTTAAGGTGGTAAAGTTTGTGGGGAAGGGGGAGCACTGTACAGCCAAGAAAACACAGCCCAGAAATAGGACATGGAAAAACAGTACCTGAATGTCCACGGGTAATGATGGCGATGGATGGACTCCATTTTGGGCCTCGGACCCTTAAGGCACTTAGCTGGAACACATGGGGGATGACACTGACCTTCACCTACCTGGCTTTGCCCACTTCACCTGGAGGCCTTTGTAGACTGCTTTCACCAGGCAGGCCTCTCGACATCTTCCTCTGTGGATTCTCTGGTTCCAGACACTCTGGATACCACCCTGGAACACACTGGAGGCAAGGGCAAGGAGGCAACTTCTTTTTGCAGCAGCAAAACAGTTTCTTACAAAGACAAGAGGCAAACGCAGAATTGCGAAACAGGGGGATCCTATTCAATGAACAGTCGATGAAATAAACAGTCACTCAATGGACCAATAAATCAGGACCAGGGGTCACATTAGTAGCTGAGTCGGTAGATGGTAAAATGTACCTTGGACCCAGGGGTCCCAATTGCATAAGATGTTTAGATGGACAGACAGTCCCAACACAGTCAGTAGCTTGAGGATGAAACAGACCACCCACACAGGCAGTGTTTGACTTTTGACTCACAGTTTCACACTGTCTCACCAGGAGCCCTGACCTGCAAGGGGTGCACAGAGCACTTACGGCCCCCCTCACCTTCTACTCCTCCTGCACAAGCTTCATAATGAATGCTGCACCTTTGATCTTCTGGGGTTCCCTTCTTTTACTGGAGCAGCTAAAACCATAAATGACTAGGGCAGGATCAAGACCCTTCAAACACAGTCCAGCACCCGATCACTGATTCTATGCCATTGCTATGAGCATCCTAGAGGTATTTTCCCTGGCAACCCTGCATGTTTGGGCAAATCCCTCATGCAGTGGTCCTGGTTCAGAACAGCTTCATTTGTGGGGCTTATCCGCTTTGCCATGAGAAAATTGAACACAGCCTGCTACTCTGCCTTCTTCCCCCAATGACCAGTCCCACAGGTCTCCACTAGCCTCCCATGGATTCACACATCCTGGAGCTACTCAGCATGCAGTGGCAATCAACATCCAGTTAGTCCTGGGACCCACTGCCACCTACATCTGAGCACCCGGATCCCTTCAGCCAAACCAGGCCCAGCCACAAGCCTCCATCTAGCTCGTACCTGTAATTCTCCCAGGATGCAGCTTTCTCTGCTAATGCCCCCTCACCTCATGGTCCCTTCCAGGGGTTACATCATATTCCCTCCATTTGGATTCTGTAGCCGAGAAATCCCAGGACTCCACACAAACTGCACCTTGGCTCCTTCATTTCTCCCTCAATTGGCCATACTATTTAAAGCAACAGCTGCAATAGAGGCCACATGGCTGAGCGGGTGACACCCCTGCTCTGACCTCCTTCTCTCCCTCTCACGAATCCCCTGTTCTGTCTCAGCCCTCTCTCTTATGGGCTCACACATTTGGCGCCAAACCCCAGTGGTCCAATCCAGAACCGAATTTACTGGTGCCAAACCTGCTGCCGATTCTGTTTCCCCATGGGACTTGTAGTCCCGATTTTAATATTTTTTCTGTCCCCCCCATGGTGCCAGCTGGCACTGAGAACTACTGCCCAGAAAGGAGCCTCTGCTGCTTTTCATTTAGCCTACTATTGGCGGCATCTGTACATGCGCATAGCACACGGACTGCCATTTTAAAAATAAAGAATAATTTATTGACAGCCAGGCAGCTCTGAGCCCAATCTGCCCGAAAACTGGACCCGGATCCATGCACCCCACACCAGGTGGCATGAATATTCACTCCAGCTCTTGGCCAGGTCCTGATTGGGCCGAGATGGGAGAAAACTGCCACATGCCACAATGAGGGGTCACAAGGCATGACTCCCACCAGAGCCACCGGAACCAGACAGCACCAGGGAGAAAGGCTAGGAAGCATGGAGCTTCACCAAAAGGTAAGTCCATTTTGGGGGGGCTTACATTAGTAAGTATAATTGGAGTGTGTTTGGTGAGTGTTTGGGTGTGTGTGTGTATGTGCGTGACTGATGTGTGGTTGTGGAATTTTTTTATTATGGGTGGGTAGTGAGGGTTGGAATTGTGAGGTTTGTGTTTAATTTGTGGGTTTCATTTGGGGTTGGGTGATAGTGGATGTTTTTGAGAACTTGGTTATTTGAGGTGGGACTAGTTTGAAAACAAAACCCCTTAAAGTGCAGCTACTCGGGGGGAGGGAGGGGGAGAGCTTCCTCTATGACATCTGTCCCTTTGAGCTTCCTGCGCTCCCGGCAGAGGTCTATAGGAGGTGTAGGGCCTTGGGGACAGCCCAGAGGGGGGTTGCACCTGAGTGGCTGCTGAGAGTCCAGAATTCAGGTTGTGAAGGCAAGAAGATGCCCTGGGGTGAAGTGGGAACTTGAGAAGGGGTTGCCATGTATAGTTCCCATACCCAAGGGCTCCACCTTAGAGTGTGGGCAGATGACCATCCCAGCTGCCTCACCTCATCCTACTCGAGTTGTGTATTGCAATGCCAGGTCGATGAGGAATAAGACTGCCATAATGGCAGACTTGATATCCTTTGCTGACCTGGCTTGCATCATGGAGACCTGCTGGATCAAAATGCTGCTCCTATTTTGGAGGTGGCAGAATCGTCCGGGTACTCTGTGATACACATGCCGAGAAAGGATCGCTGGTGGGGGGGTGGCCATTTGTTTTAAATCTAGCCTGAACCTTACAGTGCTAACTGTAGGTCCTACACAGTCCTTTTAATGTGTGACTGCCTGAGGAGGCATGGATGTGTGCTTCAGGGTTCTTCTGCTCTATCATCCCCCAGGATTAGATGGGGACTTTTTTGAGGGAGATCGAAGAGCTCATCACCAGCCTGGTGTTGGAGTCCTCCATTTGGTTGATTCTGGGGGACTTCAATGCTTGGGTCAGCAGTGGGCTCTCAAAATTTGGAAACTGTCTCCTTATGAGCATGGAGGCCCTGGGTCTGACACAAAATGCAACTTCGGCAACTCACTCGGGTGGCCACACATTGGACTTAGTTTTTTCAACAGGCATAAATTTTACTGACCTCTGTGTTGATCCAGTGGTTTGGTTGGATCACAGCACAGTGGGTTTCATGTTTAGGGCCCCCCTCCAGTTGTCCTGCCCCTGTGGAGATGGTCCAGTACTTCCTGTTAAGAGGAGTTTCCTCAATCGGCAGTACTGGACCTATCGAGCATTGAGGCAGCTTTTGGGATTGGGCCAGAGGAAGCAGTGGCAGCCTTTAATGGGGCTTTGATTGTGACCTTTGACTCAACCACACCCATTCATGTCCGCCCCTTGTCTACTCGGGGATCAGTGCTCAGCCTTATCTTTTTTCCATCCTTCTCAATCACCTGCCACAAATCTGTTCATTTTCCTCCATTCACATGTATGCAGATGACACAGTCCTATTTACCTCTTGCCGGACCCCTGAGGAGGTTGCTACCGGCCTTCAGGCTGATTTCAATGAAGTTCAGCTCTGGTTTAGCTCCCACCATCTCTCCCTCAGTGCCAAAAAGACAGTCACCATGACCTTCGGCACCAGGCAGAGACTATCCAGGCTCACCACCCTCTGAAACTTCCACATCCTTAACGGGACAGTCCTTGAGGATGCGACTACTTTTAGGTACCTAGGGTCAGGCTTGACCAACACCTATCCTTCTCCGGCCATGTGGAAGCTATCCTAAAAAAACTGCACTCCAATCTCGGTGCTCTTTCCAGGAACTGCAGTAGCCTCCCACTACCTGTGAGATGCGAAAATGTGCAGAAAATGATCTTGCCTACTTTCGACTACTGTGATGTAGTCTACAGTGCCACTCCCAAGTCTACCCTATCCAGACTGGATCCCCTCTTCAATGCTTTCTGTCACTTTGCCCTCGATGCACCCCCTCACACTCATCACTGCGAGTTTTACCATTCTCTGGCCTTCCCCTCCTTTGACAGCCAGTGCCTACTCTATAGTGCTAAATTTGCTTCGAACTTCTGGCTTAGGTCCCTTCCACATTACCTTGCCTCCTCTCTTTTTTTTTTTTTTTTTTTTATTTTGCTTTTTACTCCCCGAGCTACCTGCCGCCCAATTATCAGCCCGGTCACGGGCCGGCGGCTTCTGCACCCCAAATCAGCCACAGCCCTCGATACCCCGTGGCTTGCCCCCCCACGGTGGGGCCTGCGGCACTCCCGGCATATGCCGCAGGCACTGGGATTAGGTCGGGGGCTTGGCCTGGGGAGCACATTGAAGCTGCGGCAAGCTTCATTCGCGGCGGCAGGCAGCTCCTCTATTTTCCGCTTTTCTGGGGAGGCGGGGTCGTGCCATGATGTCACCATCCGCCCCGCCTCCAATGGGTTGTCAAGTGTCAGCTGCGTGGGAACTCCCGGCCTCCACCAGGGGTCCCTAGTGCACCGAATGCTAACCACACCCTCCCCCCGGAGAAGGAGAGCTGCCCAGCGGATGCTCGATCCTACTCCCCCCGGCCGGCCCTCCAACGACCCGGATTCGTTCCCGAACCCGGGTCGCCGGCATCGCAAGCGGAAATCCCACCGCTGCGCCAGCGGGCCGGCCACCTTGCCTCCTCTCTATTATCTCCACCATCCCCCACTCATGCCCTTAGGTCAGCCTACTCCTGGCTGCTGTTAATCCCTCACCGACGGACCTCAGCGGGCCAAGCCACCTTCTCCTACCACCTCCTCAAACTCTGGAACGACCTACTGGTCCAAATCTATCACTCCTCCTCTAGGCATTCTCTAACCTCTGCCCTTTCTAACTTCTATGTGGTAAATTGCTTGTTTATCTAACTCCTCTACCCCAACACCTCCTCTTGCCCAATTCCCCTTTCCCTGACTCCCTTCCCACTGAGTTACCTCCTCCTACCCCTCACCGATCCCATAAGGCCTGACCAGTGGCATTAGCTACTGCTATGAATGCTGGCATATACCATCAACTTCTGCACTTGCCCGCTATTGCACTTCTAGCCTTGTTCTCTCTGTCTTATGTGTTCTCCATAGAGTACTATGGCTGTCAACCACAGTATTGTGCTAACCTAATCCATGTTGAACCATTTTGTTGCAGATAACCCTATGTATGTAATCTAATTTACTCTGTCATTGTAATTTCTTGTACAGTGTAACTCCTATTTCATGTATCAATGTGTGCAACTGCTCTCCATCTGTAATCCGCCCCCCCAGGTCGCACTGTAAGATAAGCATCTTGTTGCTCAGTGTGCCTTTCCTCGTGAAACATTTCAATAAATTAATAAATAAAATACTCGCCAGAGACCTCCTTGGTATGATGAGGATCTCCAGAGTTTAAAAACTAAAGGGTGGTGGTTAGAGAGGTGCTGCTGGAGATCTGGCCAGATGGAGGACAAATTTAGCCCTGAGGTCACATTATGGTGACTATCAGAGGGCAATTGTCCGAAAGAAGGTGGAGTTTCTGTCTAGGGAGATTACTGCGTTGAGGAGCAGACCAGCTCAGCTCTTCAGTACAATAGACAGGATTTTACATTCTGTCTGTCTCTGTGCTGAAGGAGCAGGTTCTAGCACTAGGTGCAAGGAGTTGGTTCTGTTCTTCGCTGACAAGGCGTCCTCTTTCAGGGCTGAGGTCTCCTCAAGTATCTCTCGAAAGGGATGCAGTGTCCAGCCTGAGTTGTGTCTAAACACTTCTCCTGTCTGGAATGAGTTTGAGCTGGTTGTGTTGGAGAAGGTGACAGGGATCATCTCAAAACTGCGGTCTGCACATTGTCATCTGGACTCAGGTCCAACCCACCTTTTAGTTGGATGTGCGGACTTGATAGGACACGTGGTTGCTGAGGTTGTCTGGAGTTCATTAAGGAGTGGGGTCTTCCAATTGTCCTTGAAAGAGGCTCTGATTAGACCCTTTTTAACGAAGGCCTCTTTGGACCTGGACTGGCTCAGCAACTACAGGCCAGTCTCAAACTTCCCGTATTTAGGGAATGTTATATAGAAAGTGGTGGCCGTTCAGCTTGAGAGACATCGCTCATCTTCTTCTACCTGTGAGCCTTTCCAGTCTGGGTTCTGGGTGGGGAATAGTATGGAGACTGCCCTGGTAAGAGTGCTTAATGATCTTCTGATGGTGAGGGACAGGAGAGCCCATACCATCTTGATTTTCCTGGACCTCTCTGCATCGTTTGACACTATGGACCAGGAGGTGCTGCTGGACCGCCTGCAGTTCTGGTGTGGCCTGTCTGGTAATATCATCAGCTGGTTCAGGTCATATCTGACAGACAGAGTGTGGAGGGTAAAGATGGGACTTGTCTCATCTAGCCCAAAGCCTCTGAGCTGTGGAGTTCTGCAGGGGTAGGTCTTGTCACCCTTATTGTTCACAGTGTATATGCTGCCACTAGGAGACATTATCCAGTGGTATGGGTTGGGTTTTTACTGCTATGCAGATGATGCCCAACTGTACTTATCCTGTGCACCCGATGTCCAGGTGTCAGACTCCATATTTAACAGCCACCTCGAGGAAATCCAGTCATGAATGACTCACCACTAACTTAGGCTCAATCCACTGGCTTAGGCTCAGCTCAGACAAGACTGAGGTATTGGTGGTGGAGCTGGGTCTTCGTGGAGGAGGTGGGGATGAGGGTTGCCCCTAACCTAGTGTTGGGGGGGTGCTCCCCTTGTCCCTTCTAGACAGGTGAAGGATTTAGGTGTGATCTTAGATGATAGCCTAACACTTGATGCTCAGTTGTCGGCTGTGGTCAAAAGTGGATATTATCATCTTAGGAATCCCAGCCCTGATCCTTCCAGAGGACCTACCCACAATAGTACATGCTTTCATCACTTCCATGTGGTATTACTGTAATACCCTGTACCTTGGGTTATCTGGAGGCAACCTCCGCAGGCTGCAGTTGGTGCAGAATGCAGCCGAGAGACTTTTAATGGGGGTAAGGAAATGCGAGCATATTACCCCAGTCCTCTGTGGACTGCACTGGCTGGCAGTCAGGTGGAGGATTGTTTTCAAGATAGGGCTCCTTGCCTATAAGACCTTGCATGATGGGGGGCCCACCTATCTGCAAGATGTCCTTGTCCCTTACCATCTGGCCTGGGCTCTCTGTTCTACCAAGGGAGGCCCCCTTGGGGTTTCCAGGGTTAGGTTGCGGCATTTGAGAGACAGAGCATTTGCCGTGGCCGTGCCAACCCTGTGGAACTCTTTATCTGACTTTTTTTTTGGGGGGGGGGCTCCCTCAGTGGAAGCCTTTAAAAGGAGATTAAAAACATACCTGTTCCAACTAGCGCTTATTGATTGACACTGTTTCAGTAAATAGATGACTGGCTGTTTTATAATGATTTTATTATGTGTGGTTTTTGCGTATTTTCAATTAATTGGACTTTGTGTTATTGTTTGCTCTACCTTAAATAAAAGCAATTAAATAAATCATTATATAATCTATTTATCTGATCTCTCCCTCTCCCTCTCCCTCTCCTTCTCTCTCCCTCTCTCCTCTCGGTTTGTAATACATTGAGCCAGGAAGTTTAGAAAGAAATCAAACACATCACAGGGTAAACATTATGCTCTATCAGAGAATATATAAACAGTCATAAAATGTAGCATGGTGGATGCATATGAGTTCAGATACATCTACATACTCATGAATACTTTCTATATTTTTAGACTATTCCTTAGGTTCTTCATCCTCCAGGAAAAGTAGTGGTAGGAGTTATTTCTAACACCACCCTTCCCCATAGGCCTAGGGCAGTTCACAAAAGTACGGAAATTACAATCAATTCATAAATAAACAAACATCATAACATCGAATCATCATAAATCAGCAGTTACAATGCATAAAACTTGTAAAAACTGTGCTGGAAGGGGCCTAGTAGAGAAGATCAATCAATCCACAAAAGTTTGTTTCAAAAAGGTCCTCAGATATATCTTCAAAGGCAATCACTGTGTGGGTCTGTCTGAGGATTCTCGGGAGCTAATTCCATAAGTCCAGGAAGGACTGCCACCTCAAAGGCCCAGTCCCCTGTGGTTTTCAGCACAGCCCTTGGTATAGTTTGGAGGCCCACCATGGTGGAACAAAGAGAGGGTGAAAGCACATAAGGGTTCAGGACACCGAACAGGTAACCAGGACCCAAATGATGTTGGGCCTTACAGGTTAGCAAAGCAGCTTTAAAGGGGAATCCTCACTTAACCTGCAGTAATGCTGCAGGACCTTTAGGTTCCAGTGAAGAAAAATGCAGTGAAAGGCAATTTTTGTTTTGTTTTAATGTACTTACTATTTTGTAATTTCAATTTTTATCTGGTTAATCTTGCAACCCTCCAACTGCCACATTTACCTACTACATGTCCCAGTGTCACTTGCGGCCAGCCCTTTGATGATGCAACTGGTACACTGAGGCACTTGGGACCTCTGTGAGCCAGGAAGTCACTTAAGATTGCATTATTGTGAAGGAGTACATAATAATGCTTATTCTACCAGTACTGATTGTGCTAAGCTTCAGTGTGCATTCCTGAGTTTTGCTGGAGGATATCAGATTGGGGCCAGATATTAAAAAGTTAAATGGTGTTAGCCTATACTATCTATCAATCAATCAACCAATCAAAGTCTTTATTTAACCAGGCAAACATCATTGAGCAAGCTCATTTTCAAGATGGACCTGGAAAGGAGAGGTTAACAATACATACAAAGGAATACTCAGTTACATCATAATTGGGTAAACAGTATATACAAAATGAATTCACACTTACATTTTATTTACATAGAGCAGTAATTATGCACAGGAAGTTTATAATACACATGAAACAGAGTATTAAAAAGAGCCATTAAGCTAAGACCATGAAGAGTATGCAGCTAAAAAGTATAGCAACTGCAGTACAGTATATACAGGTTAAACATACACAACAATAATTACAGTGTGTATTTGAAGCATCCTTGAACATAATTATTGATTGAAGGAGCTTGGTGGGGCATGGGAGGGATGGGGAGGGGGATATAAGAGGGTGAGTAAGGAGAGGTACACAGTATGTAGTGATTGCAGGGGTGAGGGTGGCAACAATTAGGGAGTGGAAAGCAAAACACCATGATGGTGTCAAGGGAGGTAAGCAAGGAGTGTAGGTGGGAGCCAGGGTGTCATGGGAAAGGAACTAACGATAAGGGAAAAACACAGGGTTGGGAATGAAGGAGCAGTCAGGTAAGTTCTTGTAGGCTGTAACATTATTATTATTAATATTTAGCTTTTGTTTACCAGGTAAGCACGCTAGACAGTCAAGTGCCTATTTTTAGGTGCGACCCAGGAGAATTACAAGGGTACAGGCAATAAAAATTTAGAGACAAGGTAATAGCAATCAACAAGGTACAGTCAGGTACAATCAGAGAACTCAGGAATATACAGATACAGAGACAAGGTAGCAGCAATCAACATGTTAAAGACAGGTATGGGCAGAGAGCTTCAGCCAGGTACCGGCAGGGAATGAATATAATACAAAGCCAGTGTTAAGGCAAGGCAATCACAGGAGGCTGTCAAGGAAGTTATCCAAGAGGGGTGGAAAAGAATCGCCAGTAAAGGGATGCACTGGAGCAGATGGAGCTGAGACTAGGGGAAGGTGACATCAGGGAAAGCAGTTACAGGATACCTTGATAGGGCGAGAATAAAGTGCTTTGAAGGCTTGTTCCAGAGAGAGGATGAATTGTGAGATATGGCAAACCTGCCAAAGCATGACGTGAACTTCAGTACTGCAAGGGAGATAATGGAGGAACTTCTTAAGGCATATTTACCTGTCACACCTAGAGGAAGACAATCCAAGATGTACTGAGGCAACATCTTCGAGATGGCCCTAAATGTCCAGAGAGCTGCATTCCTCTGTCTTCTGTAGTTAAGGGATGACCAACCTACTGTGGTGTAAAGGGAGCAGTGATGTGTGGAGTATGTGTTTTGCACATGGTTTGTGGGTGGGGTCTATATTCAGAGACCCTTGTAGCACTGGCTAAGCCCCTTATCGCTAATGCACTAACATAGGATGGTGCCCATGCAAAAGAGTAGGTCTCCCTCTGCATACAGGGGCAGCAGCAATTTTAGAGGTTTGTAGCAGTGGTAAATGGTACCTAAAGGGGCGTATTCTCTGGCATTGCAAATCTAGTCTTAACTAGCCACAAAGACCTGGTGGCAAGATGACATTTCTGTAACCATCTACCCCACCAACCTCTGAACCCCCATCCTGGCAAAATAAAAAATACCCTGGTGTCTAGTGGCACCACCCCACCTTCTGAGCCCCCATCCTTGGTCATGTATATGATGTCCTGGTGTCCATTGGCACCCATTCTCTGACTGCTTGTCCCAGGAAATGCAGTGTAGATCCTAGTGCCTAGTACCAGCCACTCCCTCAATCACCTGTACAGATAAGTATCATCCTAGCCCTGTTGTCTGGTGGCTCCTCCCTCTTCCAGATCACATATCAGGGTAAGCATCACCATAACCCTGGGTGAAGTAGCACCCCCAATCCTCCAATCCCCTGTCCTGGTACTGTGACTGTCTGCCCTGGTGTCTGTTGGCACCCCACACCCTCCAATCCCCTGCCATGGTACTGTGACTGTCTGCCCTGGTATCTTGTGGTACTCCAATGCACCGATCTACCATCCCGTTACTATAACTGTCTGCCATGGTGTCCATTGAGACCCCAAACTGTCTGATTCCCCCATCCCATAGATGACACCCATCATTGATGGTTAGCAGCACCCCTACTCCCCAAACAACTGTCCCATTCCTGAGAAGATGGTCACCGTTGACAAGTGCCCCCCCCACACACATGGTAGGAGTGCTCAATGCAACTCGTATGGCAATTGGAGGTGAAAGTGAGCGGTTACCATAGAGGGATTTGCTGCACATTCCCATCCTGTCAGGTAAAGGGAAGGGGTTTGGATGAGTGCTGCACTGGGTGTGGGTGAGAAGGTTGGGGAACCAGGATGGCTACTGTACATCAGGGCATCTGTTGCCTGGCATTTGGGAGTAGGGCAGGGGTACCACTGAATGCCAAGGATTGTATGGGGGACATGGGCAGGGAGCTCAGATGGGTGGGTAGTGCCACCAGACACCAGGGCTATGGGGCTATTCAGACAGGCGAGCAGAGTCAGGGGGTGCCATGAGTTGCCAGGGACAATATAGCAATCTATGGAACAGATGTTTGGGGGAGTGCCTGTAATCGCCGGGGTACATCCCACCATCATTGGTACGGGTGTACAGGGGGTGACCACTTGTCAACAGTGACCATCTTCTCAGCAACAGGATGGTCATTTGGGAGTATGCAGCTAGCCACCAGTAATGGGTATTGTATATAGGACAGGTGCTCAGCTGGTGAGATGAGTGCCACTAGACACCATGGAATCCAACACACTACCTTGGGTAGGGATCAGAGGGTGGGGAGTGCTGAATAGTCACCAGAGATGACAGGATGTCAGAACGAGCACAAACATGCTGCTGCTTCCAATGCAGAAGGGCCCATAAAGCCATGCTAATGGCCCCCTAGTGCCATGAATGCCTGATGGGCTAATTTGCAGGGTGCCTCTGATTATTGTGCTGCAGATCCTAGTACTGTCTGATCTGAGGGTACAGTTCCCTATGGACTTGCTGCAGTCGAGATCATGTCAGAGCAGCGCAACATGACTTCGAGCACTGTGCCGACATGGGCTGATATTTAGTTGGATAGTGGTGGTGTACTGTCAGACTGAATATATAAACCTCTGTGATGGGCTCAAGCACAGTGCAAACTATTGCCACTCTGCTTTTGCACTTTTTTTTTCAATTTGTTGCCTGACGAATTTCTGTTTTTGTAGTCTTTTTTGATAACTTTGAGTATGCAAAAAAAAACAGATCATGCCCCTGCTCATTTTTGTTACGTTAAACAATATATCACTTACTTTGCTCTATTCCCTGATGTCCAGTAATCCTCCCTACACCATTTAATTGTATATTTGCTTCTTCCAAATGTAATATTGATCCATGCAGTTTGTAGATGGCACAGCACTCCTATCTTCTCCCAAGTCTGCTGCCTTGTTACAAAACAAAAAGTGTGAACAATGTAAAACATATTACTCTTTTTGGTCTATTTACTGGAATTGCTGCTGCTCAGAACCAACCGGCTCATCTATTTCGAACTGTCGATAGGCTGTGCAACCCAGCTTGTGTGCAGCTTCGAAGAGCCTTTTCACAATTGGAGTGCGATAAGCTTGCTTGGTTCTTTGCGAATAAGGTGGCTGACATCAGAGCAGAGGTCCTGTTGACTCTCCCTTTGGGAGATGCTATTGATCGGTGCTTGGCTAATGTCTGTCATGCTTCCTGGAGTACCTTTGACCAGCTGGAGGTCATGGATGGCATGCGGACTGTCCAAAATATGCACCCTACGTGCTGTAGTTTGGACCTGGGCCCAACTTCCCTGATTATGGGTTGTTGTGATATTATCAGCCCGGTCCTGACACAGATTGTCTGGTACTCCCTGGATTTGGGTGAGTTCCCTAGCTCCCTCAAGGAGGCAGTGGTGGCACCCCTCCTGAAGAAGGCATCTTTCGACCCAGACTCTCTGGCTAACTACAGACCTATCTCAAACCTTCCCTTTATAGGGAAGGTTATTGAGACAGTAGTGGCTGTACAATTGGAGAACTACTTGACCATCCATAACATCTACGAACCTCTCCAATCAAGTTTTCAAAAGAGGCATGGAACTGAGACTGCACTGGTTTGGGTGCTCAATGATCTCCTGATGGCCAGAGATCAGAGAAACCATTCCATCTTGGTGCTCCATGATCTGTCTTCGGCTTTTGACACTGTGGACCATGCGGCGCTGCTTGACCATCTGAGGTTCATCTGTGGCTGTACAATTGGAGAACTACTTGACCATTCATAACATCTACGAACCTTTCCAATCTGGGTTTCAAAAGAGACATAGTACTGAGACGGTGCTGGTTCAGGTGCTCATTGATCTCCTGATGGCCAGAGAGTGGAGAAACTGTTCCATCTTGGTGCTTCTTGATCTCACGTCAGCTTTTGACACCATGGACCAAGAGGTACTGTTTGAGCACCTGAGGTTCATCTGTGGCCTGACTAGTTCAGTCCTCAGTTGGTTTAAATCTTTCCTCTCTAGCAGTACTCAAAAAGTGGTGTCTGGGATTTATTCCTCTGACCCTCTCTCTCTGTCATGTGGGGTTCCTCAGGGTTCAGTGCTGTCCCCTATTTTGTTTGTAGTGTATATGCTGCCCCTTGGAGACATTGTAAGATGGTATGAGCTAAGGTTGCACTGCTATGCTGATGATACCCAGCTCTACCTGTCTTTTGCACCTGACCAAGAAAGTGCCCTCTTGATATTTAAGAACTGTCTCACTAAAATCCAGGACTGGATGAATTCCAGCTGGCTGAAGTTGAATGCAGGGAAGACTGAGGTGATGGTCGTAGATCTGGGTCACCAGATAGAGGGGTTGAGAGCTGGTCAGCCCTCTGAACTTTTTCTGGGGGGCTCCCAGATCCTTACCTCTGAACGGGTGTGGGACCTGGAGGTAGTGCTTGATGATAGGCCGACACTGCAATATCAGGTGTCTGCAGTTGTCAAGTCATCCTTTTATCATCTTAGGAACATCACCAGGGTCAAGCACCTTGTTCCATCTGGTGACCTTCCTACACTGATCCATGCCTTTGTGACCTCGTGCCTTGATAATTGCAACTCCCTTTACTTAGGGCTTCCTGGGGTTGATAGTCGCAACCTGCAGCTAGTGCAGAATGTTGTGGCACAGTTGTTGACAGGGTGTCTTGATTCTCCCATATTACACCAGTGCTGCATGATGTGCACTGGCTGCTGAACCAGTGGCAGATCACCTTTAAAGTAAGATTACTGACATATAAAGCCTTACACGGACTTGGCCCTGACTACTTGAAAGAGATCCGGGCTCCTTACTGCCCCAAGCAACAGCTCCGTTCAGCTGATGAGGGGTTGCTAGAGATTCCAAGGGTATCACTGAAAACTTCAGGGGCTCATGCATTCATATATGCGGCCCCAGCCCTCTGGAATTCTCTACCCCATCAGCTTTGGGAGTGCACGACCCTGAGGGGATTCAAACATGCATTTAAAACTGATTTGTGGCATCAGGCCTGCTCTGTTTTATTCTGATTGACTGGATCTCTACAAACCTTTTATTGTTTGTATTGGTGATTTTATTGCTGTTTTATTACTTATATTGTACATTGCCTTGATCTTTTGAAAGGCGCTTAAAAAAATATATATATTATTATTATTATTATTATTACACCCTTTAGTTGTTTATTTCATTGTCCAAAAAGTAATATTGAGTCACACAGTTCAGTGACTGGCACAGCCCTCCTCTCATCTCCTCTGCCTACCACCAACTAAAAAATGCAAACCGCAAAGCATATCTTTGTAGTTTGCATTTGTCAGTCTGTGACCAGCCGAGGAGAGAGGAAGGCTGTGCCAGTCATTGCGGATTTGATGGGCATGTCAAGGCCTGATGGGGGCCACATACTACATCATGAGAAGTGGGTTGGCATGAAAAATGGGGAAAGGAACAGCTGGCAGGATGAAGGCCTGGTCACTGCAGGCCATGCACCACCGACTGGTCCTCTACTGCTGCTAATCACCCAGAGCTCTCACCCTCCATCCCAGGGATTTACCTTGTATCTTAAGTAACCCTCACCAGTGATACTGCTTCTCCTTGACTCCCCAGTTTAACAGTCTGCTGCCCTGTCCATGCACTGTTGGCTTCAACCTTCCCTAGTGGTGGTGGTCAGTAAGTGTAGCTTCTTTCAACCTTCACCCCTCCCTGAGAGGAGACTGGTCTGAGGGATGCTGAATTCTGTCAGCCTCCCCCATGCTAGTCTACATTAGTGACTAGCATCTATCCTCTAACTCAGGTTGTTGTCCTGGCATTAGTATCACCCTCCCAACCAACTTAAAAAAAAAAAATACTTTTTTAATTTTTAAACCACCCACCTGACCCAGTTAATCAGAATCTTTATCACTAATAGTAAGCTATTTTCTGCTTTGACTACAGGTCTCGTGGAATAATTACCACACTGTAACAGGACACCAGCTCCACTGTGGGAGGACACTGACCATATGTATCAGATAAGTATTGTTTTATAATTACATTACCTTGTTTGTGCAGTTAGCTACTGAAGAGCTGCAGAGCCTTTGTGACCCTTTTACTATTCTTAATTTATAGGTACGACTGGATGTTTCTTCGAACCACCCAACCCCTGTTCCAGAATCCCCTGGACCCAGGTAAGAGCTCTTTATTTTCCATGTTAGGATATAATAGTGCATCTAAAAGTATCATGCCAGCCATTATCTTTACATCTTTTGCACAGTAAGGGGCTTGGGCAAGGCCCAGTTGTCAGGGGGATATTGATGTCAAGATGATGTTGAGGGGACAGGGAGTCAGACCAAACAGCCAGGATTTACCTATACTCTTCCACTCTAGTTATGGGTGGGAATCGGGAGGACACAGTGTTCTCTGCATTTTTCCTTTAAAGGGTTCTGTTGAAGGTGGGATGGGGAAAGAATATCAGGGTGAGAACAATGGTGAAAGATTGTTGAGGGGATGGGGTAGGCATACAAATCCAAAGCCCCATAGCCTGGCAGAGACTGATCCTCATCATTATACCCATCAGCATAATATATCAAAGTCTACAGAATGGTAGAGTCTATAAGCAGATCTAAGGTGGGAGGAGAGTATACAGGCACCATGCACTGTCGGGTGGGATTTTAGCCCTCCTGTTTCAGCCATTGGTTGGAAGACATTGTGTATTAATAACACCAGTGCTGTACTCCTGTTGTGCCATAGGTGCTGCCAGAAGAGAAGGATGCCTGCACCCTCCTCGTAAAGTGTCCTACTCCAGCTGTGCCAAAATTGTCACCAGAAGAGTTGGCTGCCTACACCCTCCTTTTCCAGAGCCACAGCACATTACCTCCATATACTATAGTGTCTACTACTCCTTTTGTTATATATCTTGCTCTGTCTGGCTGTTCCTCATGCACAACCAAATCACTCTGCTCTTACAAGCAAGCTTACCTTGTAATACTTTTACATAAGCATACCCACATTGTACTGCTCTGTCACACGCATCCTCCCTCATTGATATCACACAGGTATACTCACTTTACTGTTACTCACACACACCCTTGTGCTGCCCTCTTTTCCACACACCCCTTATGTTGCATTCTGTTACATACTTGCTTTATGTTGAGCCTTCTCTCACACGTGTCTTGTGTAGTGCTTTCTGTCTCACACACACACACACACACACACACACACATAGAAACATAGAAATTGTCAGCAGATAAGAACCTTCAGGCCCATCTAGTCTGCCCAAAAGTACTACATTAGTTTTTTTTTTCACTGACCCTGCCTAGTCAATGGCTTCCCCGCCCCTTCCCACCACCAGTGTACCCTTATGCTGTCCCATGCATGTTTAAACCCTCCACTGTATTTACCCACACTACTTCCTTCCTTATTCCATGTCTCCACCACCCTCTCCATCAAGAAAAACCTTCTCACATTTCCCCTCAGTCTGCCACTCTCAAATTTCATGTCGTGTTCCCTTGTTCATGCACGTCTCTTATATTGGAAGATGTCTAACCCCTGCACCTTGTTTATGTCCTTAAGGTACTTAAATGTTTCTGTCATGTCCCCCCGATCCCGCCTCTCCTCCAGTGAGTGCATATTGAGGTCCTTTTGTCTCTCCTCATATGTCTTCAGGTGCAGTCCTTGTACCATCTTGGTCGCCCTTCTCTGGACTGCTTATACTTCGTCAATGTCCTTACAAAGGTGCTGCCACCAGAACTGCACACAGTACTCTAGGTGAGACCTCACTAGCTTTTTGTACAATGGCATAACCACCCCCCACCTTCTGCTTGTGATACCTCTACCTATGCATCCCAGCATGCCACTGGCCCTCCCTGCAGTACTCTGTCCTCTGCTTAGACACTTTTTGGTCATCAGAAATGATAACCCCATGTCCCTTTCTTCCTTTGTAATAGGCAACAACTCTCCACCCCATCCTGTAGCACTCCCCAGGGTTCCCTCTTCCTAGGTGCATTATTCTGCACTTCTTGGAATTAAATCTTAGTTGCCACACTTCAAACCATTTTTCAAGCTTCTATTGGTCTCACCCCATTCTCTCTCCTCCATCCAGAGTATCCACCCTATTGCAGTTCTTGCTGTCATCAGCGAACAGTTAGACCTTTCTCTCCAGCCCTACCACAATGTCACTAATAAAAACATTAAACAGGACTGATCCCTGAGGTACCACCACCCTCTGCTTCCTTTCTGTAAGCCAGTTCCTAATCCAGTTTACCACCATGTGGCCCATGCCCAAAATACTCATTTTGTTGACCAGCCTTTTGTGTGGGACGGTGTTGAAGGCTTTGCTGAAATCTAAGTAGGTGACATCCACTGTCTCCCCACTCAGATTGACGCCCTTTGTAACCCAATCAGAAATGTCTCAGATTTGTCTTACATGACCTTCCTGTTGTGAATTCATGCTGCTTTGGATCCTGGGCCCCGATGGACTCCAGGTGCTTCACTATCCTTTCTTTTAGCAGTGCCTCCATGATCTTGCCCCCTGCCTCTTTGATGTACCTCTCCATTTTCTCAAAATCTGCCCTTTTAAAATCCCAGAACACTTGCCTTAGTGCGACTAGACAGTGCCTATGTCCCCATGTTAAACCACACTATGTTGTGGTCACTGGATTTGAGCTGCCCTTCCACCTGGATGTCCGATATACTGTTCCCATTGGTCTGTACCAGGTATAGAATTGCCCCTGCTCTTGTGGGATCTCATACCAGCTGTCTGAGTCCTGACCCCTGAAATGAATCCAGGATGTTCACTGCTCCTTGTAGAAGCAGATGCTGGGATGGTCCAGTCAACGTCTGGAATATTGAGATCACCCAGCAGTAATACCTCACCTTTTGTTGCCATTTCCTGAGTTTGATCCATTAGATCCCTGTCCATCTCCTCCTCTTATGTTGGAGGTCTGTCGATAACCCTTGTTCAAATTGCTGTGCCATTTCCTGGCTCAAGGGAGACCCGCAGTACCTCAGTCTCCCCCTGTCCTCCTGCACCTGCATTACTCACACCTACCTCATGTAAATTTCTCCCAGAAAAACATGCCCCATTTTGTACAATGTCTTGAATGCATTCGCCTTATGTTGTGTGTTTTACTGTACCACACACCCGTGTTATGTATTGTTATCTTGAATATACCAACTTAGTGTACTTAGTCCCATTCACCCACCTCATGTTGTTCTGTTGCACACATCTTCCCCATGTTGTGCTGTTTCCTCTACCCCATCTTGTATTGTGCTTTCTCATGTACACACCTGCATGTGTTGTCCTCTTACATTCCTGCCCTATGTTGCACTCCCTCATCCACACATACACAATCTTATGCACTCCTTTTGTTGCTCTTACACAAACCTGACCTGTGTTGTGCTGCCTCACACATACACCAACACTGTGCTGTGCTCTCTTATACTTTCTTCATGTTGTGGTCTGTCTTTTGCACTCAACTTATGTTTTTTTTCCTTAACCACACCAGACTTATGTTGGACTGTCATGTTCCCTAGCTAATATGCCCTTTTCTGAAAACTGGTTGTTGTGTAAAATGGCTGCCACTGCACATTTACAGTCACTTCACTACTCGTTCCTTATTGCTGGTGACGTGGCTGTGTGTGGTTGTTGATGTGTGAAATGGCTGCCACTGCACATTTACAGTCACTTCAGTACCAGTCTCTTATTGCTTGTAAAGTGCTTTGGAATACAATGTGTATGAAAAGCACTATATAAATGCTGATTCTTCATCTTCTTGTCTTTGCCTATATGGTAGGCATTGGCACAGAGAGGCAATTGGAAAGGAAGGAAAGAAATTTGGTTTTATGAAGTGCATTTTATATAGACTATCCCAAAGCACTTTACAATCCAGGAGAGGGAGGTGAAAACTGAGGCACACTCGGAGACTTGAACACAGATATGATTAGAGAGTAAGTAGAAAGTGGTTAAGTAGCTATCCCAGGGTTGCCTGGTAAATGTGTGGTAACTTGTGGGATTTTAAATGTGGGTCTCTAGATTATTACAGTTCTGTGTCTGCTCTTGTGGAAAGGGGTAACAGGTGAGTGTGATCTCACAGCCAGGAGACAAGTTGACAGAGAGGAGAATCTTCAGCTCTGAGCTGTCACCACTTGGACAACCTGCTTCCTCGCTCTCTTGGGAGAGTTATCACAGATGGCCTACTGGTGAATGACTAGGCACAGAGCTGGCAGAGAAAAGTGGGAAAATAGATTGTCATTGTTGTCTGAAATGGTGAAGGCAAACAGATCTGAGTACTACTAAAACATCCAACCAAGATAGGTTAAAAAAAGAAAATGGAAACTTGCAAATTAAGAAGTATTAACAGCAGCAATCTTTAATTCCAGTAGAAAATACAACAAAGGATCCTTTATGCTTTCCATTAAGATATGCTGCTTACACCTCTGTTTACCATTTTTTTTCTTCCTATCTTGGACTAGTTGTCTCTGACGTTCCGCATTTTATTTTTTGGTGTGTTTGAAGGTGGTTGCCACCAGCCCAGCCCAGCATATGATTTTGTTTTTCCCCCAAAATAGTTTTTTATCCACCTTTCTGCCCTGTCCATATCACTCTGACTGCCCCCTCCCTTTAGCCCCATCATCTAGCTTCTCCAGGACTTACCTTCCCCCTTCATCCTCTTCCACAGGATTTGTGGGGGTGCCTTGTCACCTGAGCAGGGCCTGTGAGGGGTCCATCTTCAGCCTGCAGTCTGAATTCTTTTTTCCTCCATTTTCACCTTAGGCTCACAGCACAAACAGTGGAGGCAATGTATGAGCTCCACCTCTGGAGAAGCCCCTGGCACCCTGTTTGTGGGGCCTCTTAACCAAGTATTGTCTCACATGCATTGCTACCTGGCATCTCCATGTGGTAAACAAACAGCAAGCCATGTGAACCCCCCTTCACAAAGGAGAAACATAGGAAGGACATCGTAGGTAAGAAAGGGGGAGCTGTGGCTGTTTATGTGAGGGATAGCACAAAAAGCAACAGAGATACAGGGAACACAGGGAGGAGTGAAAGTACTGTGGGTCACCACAGAGATGGGGGATGAAGCCTCTGTTCACACTGGTGTAATCTACAGACCTTCAATGCAGGGAAAGATGGATAAAGTTCTAGTGGAAGTTATCCAAAAGATAGTAAATAAGGGGGAGTGCTGCTTGTGGGGGACTTCAGTCTGCCTGATGTAGATTGGAGTATCCTAGCTGCAGCATCAGCTAGGAGCAGGGACATAGAAACATAGACAAATTTTCGGCAGATATGGACTGCCAGGCCCATCCAGTTTGCCCATAAGCCCTACACTAGTTTGCAGTCTCTGACCCTACCTGGTCATTGACTTTTCACCCCTTCTTTCCACCTCTAAGGTCCCCCTGTGCCTGTCCCAGGTGTGCTTAAATCCCTCCACTGTGCTCGCTCCACCACCTCCTGTGGCAGTCTATTTCATGTATATACCACCCTTTCCATAAAGAAAAATGTCCTCACATTTCTCCTTAACCTGTCACCTTCCAATTTCATATCATGCCCACTTGTCATTGTACTCCTCCTGTACTGGAAGATGTCTCCCACTGAACTTTGTTTATGTCCGTAAGGTATTTAAATGTTTCTGTTATGCCCCCCCCCCCCGCTCTCTCCTCTCCTCCAGCAAGTGCATATTGAGGTCCTTTAATCTTTCATCACAGGTTTTCTGGTGCAAGCCCTGTACCATCTTAGTTTCCCTTCTCTGGACTGCCTCCACCCTGTCAATGTCTTTATGATTGTGCCGTCTCCAGAACTGCGCAAGTATTCCAGTTGAAGCTTCACTAGTGTGTTATACAATGGCATCACTACCTCCTGCCTTCTGCTCATGATACCACTGTCTATGCAACCCCAGCATGCCACTGGCCTTCTCTGCAGCCTCTGCATTCTGTTTAGACACCTTTAGGTCATCTGAAATGATACCCCCAGGCCCTCTTTTCCTTTGTGATTGTCAGTAACTCCTCTTCCATCCTATAACTCTCCCAAGTGTTCCCTTGTCCCAGGTGAATTATTTAGCATTTCTTTGACCTGAACTTCATTTGCCACTTCTCTGACCATTTTTCAAGCTTTCTCAGGTACTTCTTCATTCTCTCCATCTCATATGGAGTATCCACTCTGTTGCAGGTCTTGGTGTCATCTGCAAACAGGCAGACCTTTCTCTTCAGCCCTTCTGCAATGTCGCTATTGAAGACATTAAACAGGACTGGCCCAAGGACTGAAACCTGTGGCACCCCACTGGTCACCCCCTCCCCCAGACTGGATCCTATTTACCCTCATCCTCTGCTTACTGTCTGTTAGTCAGTTCCTAACCTAGTTTACCACCTTGTGTCCCATGCCCAGACTTCCCATCTTATTTACCAGCCTTTTATGTGGGACAGTGTTGAAGGCCTTGCTGAAATCAAGGTAGGCTACATCCATTTCCCCTCCCTGATTTAGCTCCTTCATCACCCAGTCAAAACAAATCTATCAGATTCATCTGACATGACCTTCCCACTGTGAATCCATGCTGCCTTGGATCCTGGGCACCGATGGATTCAAAGTATATCACTATTCTTTCTTTCAGCAGAGCCTCCATGATGTTCCCCTACACCGAGGTGAGACTGACCAACCTATAGTTCCCTGCATCCTCCCTTCTGCCACTTTTGTGTAGAGGGACTATGTGTGCCCTCTTCCAGTCTTCTGGGACCACTCCTGTGTTGAGTGACTCTGTGAACATGGCTGCCAGGGGCGCCGCTAGCTCCCCTCACTGTTCCCTTAATATCCTTGGGTATATGCCATCTGGCATAATTGCATTGTCCACCTTCAGTTTTGTGAGTTCCTCCAGGACTCTTCTCTGTGAATGGACTAGTGTCTACCTCCCCTTCCTTCATTTCTGCTACTCAGCTGTGGTCTGTGATCCTCCCCCTCTTCAATGAATACTGAACATAAGTATTTGTTCAGTATTTCTGCCTTTTTCAGGTCTCCCTCTTGACATTCCCCTGCTTGCCCACTGAGCCTTACAATACCACCCCACCCCACTTTTCCTCCTTTCGCTGATATACCTAAAGAATGCCTTGTCTCTTTCTTCAACGTCTGTGCTTATCTTTCTTTGGTCTGTGTCTTTGCTGTCCTTACAATCTTTACTTCTTCCATTTAGATTCTTTAGGTACACCTCCCTGTCTTCCTCCTTATATTTCCTGAAACTCACCTTTTTTGGCCCTTACCTTGATTGTCACCTCCCTTGAGAACCATAGTGGTTTCCTTCTTTTCTTGCCTTTGTTTACCAACTTAATACACTGGTTGATAACATCCTGTATGGCTCCTAGAAACATAAACTTTAACAGCAGATAAGGACTGCTTGGCCCGCCTAGTCTGCCCATTTCCCCACCTATTGGATAAGTTGCAGATCCTAGTTAACCAACAGCCTACTTCTTCCTAACCCCCTCCAGAATTGCCTTATGTCTGCCCCATGCATTCTTGAATTCCCCCACTATTTTTGACCCCACAACCTCCTCAGGAAGGCCATTCCATGCATCAACCACCCTCTCTGTGAAAAAATACTTCCTCACATTGCCCCTAACCCATCCCCCCCCTATCTTCAAATTGTGAAAGATGCCAGGATTTTCATAGTTGCAGGATTCAAATCTGTGCTGGGAACCCCCAACGGATTTCAAGTCCATCGCCTTAACCACTCGACCACAACTACATCTTCAGGTGTTCCCACTGCTTCTTTACTCCCCCTTCTAACTCCCTCCTTGCCAGGGCTTCTTTAATACCCCTTCCCATATTAGCAAAATCTGCCTTCCTGAAATCCAAGACTCTTGCCTTAGTGTGACTAGTCTGCATCCCTGTCTCATGTTAAACCTCACTATGTGATGGTCACTCCATTTCCCTTCCTATAATCCCTGCAGGGGGCATTCCTCAGGCAACTAGTAAAGAAGTCCACTTGTGAGGGAGTAATATTGGACCTTGTACTCACCATTGGGACAATGTTGCAGATGTCACAGTGGGTGGCCATCTGGGGACCAGTGATCACCGTATGGTGGGGTTCATTATAAGAACCCTGACAGAAGTGGACCACAAAAAGGTGAGGATCCAGGACTTCAGGAGGGCTGATTTTACAAAGATAGGGGAATGCATCCAGGATGCCCTGGCGGGGGATAGAGCTTGGGAGTGAAGGAACAGTGGGTGAAACTAAAAGTGCTGATAGTGAAGGCAACAAACCTCTGTGTCAAGCTAGTAAACAAAAGCAAGAAGTGAAAAAGACTGCTATAGTTCTCAAATGAAGTTGCTGGGATAATAAGGGCAAAACAATTAGCATTCAAAAGGTATAGGGAGACACCGAGGGAGGAGGATAGGGAGGTGTATCAGGAGAAGCAGAGGGAAACAGAGAAAGCAGTCAGAAATGCAAAGGTGCAAACAAAGGAAAAATAACTCAGGCAGTAAAGAAAGGGGACAAGACAGTTTTCAGGTAAGTAATTAAAAGGAGAAAGACCAGGGGAGGGATTATAAGCCTAAAGTTGGAAGGGTGGGGCATGGAAGGGGACAAGGAAAATCCTGAATGACTACTTTTGTTCAGTGTTCACAAAAGAAAGGGAAGGAGGGGGCCACAGATAAATGTCAGGGGCATTGAAGGAAGGGAGGTGGATGCTGCTCCATTTACAGAGAAAGGTGTCCTGAAGACACTTGCAAATCTGAAAGTGGATGAGGCAATGGGGCCAGATGGGATATATTCAAGGATATTGAGGGAGCTCAGAAAGGTACATGCTATACCTCTGACAGTCCTGTTTGTCACTCACTGGTGACCGAAGTGGTCCTGAGGACTGGAGGAGAGCAAATATTGTCCCACTTCACAAAAGTAGAAACACAGAGGAGGCTGGCAGTTACAGACCAGTCAGCCTGACTTTGGTGGTGGAGAAATTAATGGAATCATTACTGAAGGAAAGGATTGTGGAATATCTTGAAGCCAGTGGCTTACAAGATCTGAGGCAGCATAGATTCATTGGGGTGATGTCCTATCAAACAAATCTGATAGAGTTCTTTGACTGGGTGACCAGAGAATTAGATCTGGGTGAAGTGGTGGATGTGACCTACCTAGATTTCAGGAAGGCCTTTAACACAGTTTCACATAGGAAACTCATAAACACACTGGGCAGCTTAGGAGTGGGTCCAAAGATGGTAAACTGGGTAAGAATTTGTTTGGGGGATAGTCAACAGAGGGTGGTGATAAATGGAGTTTACTCAGAGGAAGGAAGAGTGACCAGTAGGGTGCCACAAGGATCAGTATTGGGACAAATCTTCTTTAATGTCTTTATTGGCAACATTGCAGAGGGTCTAGAAGGTAAAGTATGCCTTTGTTGCAGATGGCACGAAGCTCTCCAATAGGGTAGACACTTCAGAGGGGGGGATTAAGAGGATCTAAGAAAGCTTTTGGAGCAGCCAAGAGTATGGCAACTAAGTTTTTAATGTGAACAAGTGAAAAATCATGCACATGGGGTACAGAAACTTAGGGGTGGAGTACAAAATGGGGGAGTGGTACTGGCAACCTCCAAATAGGAAAGAGACCTGGGGTAGTCATATATCTGATGACTTAAAGGTGGCCAGTTTGACAAGGCAGTGGGGATAGCCAGTGGAATGCTAGGATGCATAGGAAGGGATAACACAAGTAGAAGGAGGGAGGTGATGATACTGCTGTATAAATCACTGATGAGACCTCACCTAGATTACTGTGTCCAGGTCTGGAAACCACATCCCTGGAAGGACATAGAGTACAGGCGGGCCAAAGGAGGGCAACTAAAATAGTGCAGGGTCTGCATCAAATGCGCTATGAGGAGAAATTGAAGAACTTCGATATGTACACCCTAGAGGAAATGAAAGAGAATGGAGTATATGATAGAGACTTTCAAACACCTCACATGTATACATCAGAGGGAAACTTTTTTCTGAGAAAAAGCTACTCGGGAATGAGCAGTCATTCTATGAAGATGGGGGCTGTAGTCTTAGGGGGTGATATAAGGAAGTACTTCTTCACAGAAAGAGTGGTGAATGCCTGGAACAGCCTCCTAGCAGAAGTTGTGGGGGCAGGAACTGTAGTGTGATTCAAGAAGGCATGGGATAGGCATAAGGGAACCATAGTAGTAAGAAAAGGTGGGGGGAGCCAAAGATCAAGTAGGGTCTGCCTTGTTACAGTAGGAAGGGAAAATGGAAGACTAGGTGGGGCAAGTGCACCTTATCTGCCATCAGACTCTATGTTTCTATCTTTTCATCTGTGACTGGCCAGAGCTGCTGCATCGAGTGACCAGATGTAGGTGAAGAAAGGATGGATTTGAGCCTGCATTGTGGGCCACTGAACTGGAGAGTGGTAGGATTGTTCTTGACATCAGAGGACTCATCACCAGGTGGATGCTACCAACTGAAGGATTTAAATAGGCTAATAAGATCACCAGTGGTGCTAACTCCATGGCAGCTATATTGCCTCCCAGATTATTTCAGTTTGAGTAATCCTTCTGAAATCTATAAACCAAGTCACAATTTCAAGTTACTAGTTCTCCAACTGACTCTGAAATTTAGCTTAATATTTTGTTTTTATCTTTTTACAGATTTTCTAACTCTGAAGTACGCAAATGAAATGTGAGCCCAGATAAATGCAAGACCAGACATTCTGAAACCATCTGTAACAAAACTGCAGACCGATTGACAAGGAATATCACTGTGGTTAAGGTTACCTCAGTACAGGGCCAGCTTTCATCTGTGTGTTAGGAGAACTAAATAGTGCCAGGACTTATAGTAGCTGATTTATTCTTCCACATCTGACCAACAGTGGTGGTTGCAGCTGCAGGAGGTTCTTGGATGCTGGTGGAGTGGCTTTGTTGATATGGGTCATGTCGGACCAACCAGATAGAAGTGTGATTCCAGCTGGGAACTGAGTAAAAAAACTTTTCATGCACCCAGTTCAGATCAAAATTTGGCAGCCACACACCTGAGGTGGGGGACATAAATGCTGGGCATTCTAATTTATTACTAATGAAACTGTTATTTTTACTTTTATAATGAAAAAATAAAGTTGTTTTAAATTAAAAAATGCTTTGAGCATGCAATTATTACTGAATGTAGTCCATGCATAGTATACAAACTCTGTGTGTGTGTGTGTGTGATACTAATAGTATACTTTTAGTACAACCACATATTAAAGACAGTATATTTTCAATACAATGATAATGATATGCTTTCAGCACAATAACCATGTAGCAATGGAATACTGTCACTACAGTAATCATATGCTGATGTCATTCTATCAGTACAATAATCCTAGAATGATGGTATATTTTCAGTACTGCAATCATATACTGTCAGTACAGTCCTCATATAATAGTACATTTGTAATACAGTATTTCCTATGCAGATATTATACTTCAGTACATTAATCATATTCTGCTTAGTATACTTAATATGAAACTGAGCCATATTAGAAAGTACCATGGTAATTTATGCTTTTAATATACTTGGTGTTTTCAGACATTATATATTTCAAGTATATTTATCAAATAAAAATTGTACTATACTTATATACTCCGATAAATATTTATTAAACTAAATATTGAAGTACACTTACTGTAGATGTACTAATAATATGCTATTTTTTCGTAAGGGACCCCATAATGCAATAATCAATTAATGATACAATTACTGTATATTTAAGGATTTACTTTTGGTAAATTCAGTATAAAAATAAGTATTAAAATACATTTATTTATAGTATGATTAAGTGTAACAATAAGTACTAAACGTTATTTTTTTTATTTACGGTGTTAATTGAGATTAATTGTTAATTTAAGTTGTCAAATATATTTAATTTACATATTAAGGCATTATTGTTAAAGTGGAATTAAGAATTTACATATATTTAGTTTAAAAAATTAAGGGGTGCAGATTAAGTATACAATCAATTAGAAATTCATGCTTTGAGGAATTAGGGAGTATAAATTAAACATAGCAGTAAGAAGAAAAATGTCATTAATCTTAAAAAATTAAACAGAAAAAAGGTTTAAATTGTGTGCTCTGATTAAGGATGAATTAAGCAGAATTTAAAGATGAATGAATCCACTGATTAATTTGTTAAATTAAGTACTAAAATATATTTAATTTAGGTATTAAGGGATTAAAATTAAGTATAAATTAAGAATGTAAATATATTTAAATTTAAGAATTAAGGGCTGCAGATCGAGTATAAAGTCAATGAGATATTCATGTTTACTTAAAAAAGTAAAGGTTAAAAATAAGCATGCAGGTAAAAAGAGGTTAAAAATTAACGAAAAAAGATTTAAATTGTGCTCTCTGATTAAGGTTGAATTCAGCAGAAATTAAGGATGAAAACAACTTTGTTATTCCCTTAAAATTCAGTAGGGCCATAAATGGTAAAATTAAGGGATTTTTAAGGTTTGAAATTAAGGGATTCCCATTTCATAGTGTATGTAGCCCAGCATCCACTTCACTCTGGCTGCTGCTCTCTTGCAGTGTGCTCAGTGCTTCAGGTCACTTGTAATGATCACACCCAAGTCCTTCTACTCATCTGACTTGGTAACTTGCACATCTCCCAGACAGTAACAGGCATCTGGGTTCTTCATCCTCAAGTGCATTACCTTAAATGTTTTTGCATTGAATCCCACTTGTCAAATGCCTGACTTCCACTCCACTTTGGCTAGGTCTTCTCTACTTCTTCTTTCCCCATCTTCTTTGTCCATTATCCAACTGAGCTTTGTGTCATCCACAAACAGGCATATATTACCTTTTATCCCATTTGCAACGTTACTGATGAAGATGTTAAATAACATCAGCCCAAGCACTGTGGGACTCTGCTAGTGACTAGCCTAGATTCCAAAAACAACTCCTTCCTTGACCATTACGTTCTGACTTACAGTGGTAGTTATCTAAAAGGTTCGTACCTCGAGGCACAACTGAGGCAATTTGCATTGACTGTAATGTGATCCTGCCTCATTCTGCCTCAGTATACCCAGGTATATCTCAGTATTGAGAAACTTTTCTATGACTACCACTTAAATCCAACACCTCTCCTGTATACCCCCTTGTGGGGTAACATTAATATTCTGCTGGATAAAAAACCCATACACTGGGTAGCCTGGAGTGAGTAGAGGTGTGCAAAAATTAAATTCCACGGGCAGAATTCAAGTGAAAGTCTGACTTTCGCTTCTGTGGAAGTTTGGAAATTGATTCCCGAACTTCCGCAGAAATTCAGCCCACTGGCGCGACCATCCTCAAGCCCCTGGTGGCTAGTATTCCCTCCTCCCACCTACCCCACATGTAAAAAAGTATGCCTGGTGGCTAGTGGTCCCTCCCCTCCACCCAACAGCTGCTGCCAAAATTGTACAGTAACCACCCCCTCTCCATATTGTATTCTTTCCAAATCTCTGGTGGTCTCGTGGTAATTTACAACAAGTAAAAGTAGTCCCTTGTCCCAACCCCTCCCATCCCCAATCTCCAGTCCCGTAGCCATCCCTGGTGGTCTAGTGCCCCCAACCCCAGCAGGTGCTCACCACCCGGCTCCCACCCCCATCATAAAGCCCCCTCAGAATGGATGGACTGGCACAGCCCTCCTCTTCCTCCATGGCCACCCTGCCAACTGAGCTTAATGAATGAGTGTGTACCTTACAGGAATGCATTCATTCATTAAGCTTAGTTGGAGGGATGGCCATGGAGGAAGAGGATGGCTGTGCTGGTCTGCCCGCTCTGAGGGGGGGTTATGATGGCGATGGGAGCTAGGTGGTGGGCAGGCACCTGCTGGGGTGGGGAGCGGGGGACACTAGACCACTAGGGATAGCTATGGGGAGGGATCAGGACAAGGGGTTACTTTTACTTGTTGTCAATTACCACTAGACCACCAAGGATTTGGAAAGAATACAATATGGAGAGGGGGAGAGGTTACTGTACAATTTCGGTAGCGGCTGGCGGGTGGAGGGGATGGACCATGAGTCACCAGGACATTTTTGTCATTCAGGGATGGGGAGGGGGAGGGATTGCAACCCGGCAGGATGGGGTATTTTTTTTTTAAAGTCAACAAAAAAAAGCTAATAAATAAAGTCAAGCCGGCGGCAACTGGTGGGTAATCCGATGGAGGGAGGGACCACTAGCCACCAGGGACAGGCTATAAATATTCCTGGAGTGGGTGGGGGAAGGGGCCACTAGCCACCAGGGCCAGGGATGGACAGCAGAAATGTGGTTTTCTGCCCCAGGGTGAAATTTCGCCCATAACATTGCTGAATTTTTCCACTCCGCCACAAATGGAAGTTCAGAAATGTCCGTGAAAGTTAGTTGATTTCCGCGGAAATTCCGCGGGGCGGAAAACCACACTTTCGCCCACTCCTAAGAGTGAGGCAAAGCTACAGTGTCTCAGGGATCTATATATCCCAGGCACAAACACCCTAAATTCATTTCAGGCCCAGTCTGAAGCCTACAACCTTTCTCCCCGTGATTTCTGGTGCTTCCTTCAGTTCAGGAGTGCAATTGCCACATACACCACAAAGCACAAGCCTGAGGCACCCCCTCCCACCCTTGGAGAAATGGTTAACTCAGTATATCATGCAGCCAGTTTTTAACCCACATATTCAATTTTTTCCCTACCCCCAGGTCCTCCAGATTCCTGATAAATATCCTGTGGGATACAGAGTAAAAGGCATTACTGAAATCTAGATACAGTATGTCCATTAGTTAGCCCTTGTCCACTGTCCTGGTTACTCAGTCAAAGAAAACCATTGGGTTGGTCTGGCAGGACTGCCCTGACAAGAACCCATGCTACCTCTCATCATGGAGCCCGTTTTCATCCAAAAAGCTTGTCAGTCTTTCTTTCAGTATGGTATTATTGAGCTTCCTCACTATTGAAGTTAGACTAACTGTCTGATAGTTACCAAGATTATCCCCCTGCCCACTCCATTGTAGCTAAGCTATATGTGCCGTCCTCCAGTCCAGAGGCATTAAATGGGTACACCAGGATACCCAACAGCTCATCAGTTAACTCCCTCAGTACCTTCGGGTTTATGTCATCCATTCCCAGGGGCTTGCCAACCTTCAGGGCCTTTAAACCTTTCCTCACTTGGTCAGTTTCAATCTCCCTGTCTGTTACTTCTCCCACCTTGTTTCCTTCCCCTTTCTTCCCCTGGGGTACTGGGATATCCTCCTCCTTAGTGAAGACTGAACAGAAGTACTTAAGTAGTTCTGCTTTCTCTTCACTACTCTCCACCCCCGCACCTTTTCAACCTGACTATCCAATCCTTCATATCCTGCTTGTCCCTGATGTACTGGAAGAAGGTCTTCTCACCCATTTTCACAGACTCAGCCATCTGCAGCTCATTCTTTGCCATGGTCAGTCATACTGCTTCACCCATCTCTCTTGCCTTAGTACAGTACTTCTCCCTCTCCTCATCCCTCTGGGTGTGTTTTTACTCTCTGAAGGCTGTCTTCTTACTCTTTACTGCCTGGGGTACTTCTCTAACCAAACCAGCTAGGCTTTTTGGCACGAGATTTCTTCCTGTTTATCTTGGCACACTCATTAGTGGCTACCGACAACCCCTCCTTGATAATGGCCCATTTATGGTCTACCTCATTTCTTTCCTGATCCCACCAATGTGCCCTGCCGGGATCTCTCCCACCATTGTCTGCCCTCCTGAAATCCAGCACTCTTGTTTTTCTCACATTCTTCTCCTTGCCCATGTCCAGGTGAAACCACACAGTATGATGGTCACTTAGTGCTAGCACTGCTTTCACCATTACCTCCTAGACATGTACACCACTAGACAGGGCTAGGTCCATTTTGGCCCTCTCCTTGGTAGGCACCAGGACACCTTGTGTCAGAAACCCACTCTGGAATACATCCAGCAGCACCTGTGTCCTGGTACAAGTAGTAGCAGTGTTCTACCAATCTACACTAGGTAACTGAAGTCTCCCATAATCACTACCTCTCCCCTGCTGGCCATCTCTAAAATTTTGGACCACAGTTCCCTGTCTAATTCCCCATCCTGGTTTTGTGACCTGTACACCACTCATATTTTAAGCTTTTTACCTTTTGTTGATTGTTCCAGCACCAGCAACACCTCTGTCCTTCCATCTGTCTTCTCCTCCTTCATACAGGTTACCCCCTTCCTTCATGTACAGAGCCAATCCTCCTTTGCCCACCCCTGTCCTTTCTCTACAGCTTGTACCTAGGGATGGAGAAGTCACAGTCATGGTTCAGCCTGTCCCCTGTCTTCATGATGGCAGCCATGTCTACTGCTCCCTTTTCCATCAATGAAAGCAACTCAGCCATTTTGTTCTCCATGCTCCTTGCATTCAGAGACACAACCTTCCACCCAATTTAAGTCCCTCTCCACCCCTGGCCTGCCTGTCCCCCCAATCCTAGTCCCACCCACCTGCCCTTTTTATTCTGTCTCTTGTATGGCCCCTCATCCTTTTCCCCTGATTGGGTGGGAGGCCAGTCAGCCTCCTCCAGCAGGTGACTAAGGGTATTATAACCTCCGCTGCCCTCCAACTATCAGTTAAATTATGTTCCTTGTCTATATACTTCTTAAATCTGGCCTTCAGCCCCCTTCCACTCTTCTTGGTAAACTGTGGCCTGTCTGGTGAATAAAGGTCTTTGTTCTCCCACATGTCCACTAGCCACAGATTAGCCCATATCCTTTCTCTATAAACCACCCCCTGAGCCAGACATTAACTTCTGTGATCCTAGCCTTTCATGCGTTGCCGGCCCTTGGTACCGTTAGCATCTCTGAGAAGGCTAGCAACCTTCCCTCCTTATTACTGAGCCACCCCACTTCCTTGAACCCCTCTTGAACCACCACTACCTCACTGGTAGCCAAATCATTCATACCCAGGTAAACAATTAAGTGTGTCTACTCTATTTCTCATGTTCTGTGCAATCATTGGCCCCACCCTCCCTGCAGTCATGGTTGTCTGGCCAAAGGGGGTTACAGATTGTGACCAGGGAAAGGCAGGGAGAGAAGATTAGGAATTATGACTGGGAATTAGCAACTGTGATTGGAGATTCTAGACTGCAATTGGAGTTGGACAAGAGGATGAGGCCTGTAGTAGGGATTGGGTGTAAAGGATTGAGAACTGTGATTAGAGAATTCAAAACTTTGCTAAAGGGTTAAAGATAATTCTCAAATGATTCAGATCTGTGATCATAGTGGGCAAGGGGGATCAGTGACTGATATTCTACCTGAGTTGGAATTGGTGGTGGAGGCTGTGGTGGGGATCAGGAATGGTGATTGGGTGGCACTGAATTTGAGGAGTGCTGGGGAGCTGCCAGATCCTTTAACTGGGGGTAGGCATACCCATCTTGTGGTTCAGGAAATGTGACCAAGGTACTGGGGACATTGATGAAGAAGCTGGGGGAGTATGTTCAGGGCTGGCTGGGGATCAAGAACTGATCAAATGGGATTTGAGATACATTAATCTGTGCTGAAAGGTGTCAGGAACTTTGAAGGAGTAGAATATCAAGATGTGAGTTACAAAATTCTAATTGGATGATAGGGATGGGAATGGCAAAGTTTTTTGGGGGGTGAACTGTAAATGGGAGATTAACATAAGAATATTAACCAGTGTGACAGACTGGAGAATTTGACCAGTTCTGGGTAGGAGTTCCTTCTGTTCTTCAGAGGTGAATGAATGTGTAAAGATAACATTCCCAGACCAACAGCCAGAGCCAAATATCAGAGATTGTATGTTTAAAAGTTCAGAAATACACAAATTAGTTGCTTTTTTAAGACTGTCTATAATAAAGTTTCCAACTTTACTAAAATCAACAACACAGTTTCCCAAACCATTCAAGTCTTTGTCATTTAAAGGGAAACAAACATCTATGTAAAAACAGGCCCCACCTCAGTGTGAGTTGGGTCGATTAGCACTTGCAGAAAAGTAGTTTCTTTTATGTCTCTGGTGATGTTTGTTATTTATAATTTATCTGACTGATCCTGTCTGCCTCCCTGCCAGAATTTCATATTACAGTGCTCCAGGCGGCACACCCACAACCACCCGTGGCTGTCCCGAGAATTACGTTTTATGTTGGGAGCAGCCGCGGGTCTGTCCATTACATTGCAGTATAGCTGGGGCTTCTAATTGCTCCACTTTGGAACATGCACATCTCGGTGTTACACCGAGACCAGATATAGACTGACAGTCGGCTGCCAGTCTATACCTGGTCTTGGTAAAACAGCCACCCCAACAGTTTTCAGAAATATACACTACTCCTTCCAGAAGAGAGTGAAATTGCCCTGCTCACCCAGAGGCTCCCAGATAGCATGTCTCCCTTTTCCCCTAGCGCAATGCTCCCTCTTAACCTCCTCTTACTCTTTATTTCACCATCTCTCTCTCTCTCTCTCCCTCCTGGTCACAATCTCTCAATGCCTCTGCCATCTCCTCCTACCCACTCTTCCTTCTTGCCTCACCTCTCCTCTATCCCTCCCCCCTCCACTCCCACACTCCCTTTCCCCTCTCATCCCATGTCCCTTCCCCCTTTCTGCATCCTTCTTTATACCCTCCACCACCAACCAAAATCAAGTCCTCACCACTAAGCTTATAGTCTGCTCCTTTAACAACCTAAGGAGAAGGTGCTACCCCATGTTTCTTGTTCCCTGCCTCCTCCTGGCCGGTGATGTGGAACCCAACCCCAGACCCTCCACCCATGCTGGTTCCTCACATGGTGGCCTCAGCATCTACCATGTAAATGCCAGACCCCTACTGCCCAAACCGGACCATCTTAGGGCCTGGGTCTCACTAAACTTACCGGATATCCTATACATTTGAGATACCCGATTATCCTCTAGAATCATAAACTCTATGGTTGATCTAGATGGGTACTCACTGTTTAGACAAGACAGAGGGAAGAGAGGAGGAGGGGTTGCAGCAAATGTGCATGAATCACTCCCTGCCTCTATTGTATTCCAACAGGCATCCCCCTCTTCTCATGAGCTACTGCTCATTAAACTGTCGTAGCCAGCCATGTCTCCAGTCTTCATCAGGACCTGTTATTTCTCCCCCAAAGCCCTACCTTCTGCCATGATACACACCCTAGCATCCATAACCACTCTCACCCATTCTGGTGAACTGCTCCTCCTGGGTGACTATAATATAAACTGGCTCTCAGCTCAGTCCACAAGCATCACACAACAGATCGAGGCTTTAAACCTTGTCTAACTATTATCCAAACCTATGAGACACAATCCCCATTCTGCAAACCATTCCCTAATTGATTGGATATTAGCATCCCACGCACTCAAATACCCAACTACAGGTACCCTTCCTGATGTTTTAAGTGATCATTGTATGACTTACTGTATCAGGAATGCCAGGCCACCCTAACACCCCACCTAAGTATCTGTGATTCTACCCCCTCAGAACACTAAATGTTCGAACCCTCCTGTCAGACCTCTACCTGGCAGACTGGTCTGGAATCTACACTGTACCAGACATAGATTTATTTATTTATTTTATTTATTAAAGAATTGGAATTACAAACCTTTGGACTAAGAGCTCATTTACAGAGGGTCCTCATCAAGCAAAGGAGGGGAACAATTATATGAGTTGGGAATAGCAAATGCAGCTAACAGACATTGTCATAAATGTAGTAACACATTAACAAACTAATATAATACAAGAAACTGAGTATTAAAGACATAGACAAATTGTAAAGTACAGTCTTAACACAGAGCATATAAGGAACAAAACACTGGCAGTATAAATAAGGTGCTAACAGTTCACTTAAGTACTCACAAATAACAGCTAAGAAGCATTGTCATAGGCAAGAGGACACCAAGGTAGAAACATCTCAGTGAATGTGTAGTGGGCAATAGGTAAGAGAGTGGGGAGGTCCTGGCATCCTTCACTAAAACCATGCTCAAAATCTGGGACCTCCACTCACCGCCTAAAAGACTGCAGTTGCAACGTAAACACCTCCCCTTGGTTACCTGCAACCTAAAAACACTTTTCAAACAAAGAGACAAAGCCTGACATAAATCCAAAGCCTCCTCCAGCTTTGCTGACTTACAAAAATACATGACTCTGAGAAATAACCTGCACGAAATCTGTGTGCATAGCGAAAATACACTTTTTCAAAAACAAGCTTGATGATACATGGTCCTCCCTGGATGAATTTTGGAAAATCCTAAAACCCGCTCCTGGTTCCTCCTCCCCCACAGCCCCTACATTTCTCTGCTCAGGCAACCAAGACCTCTCCTCAGCAGCTTCTTATATAAATCAATTTTTCACCACCTGTGCCCTCCCTCCAGACTCCCCCAACCCATCCCCTCTTCCCCTTCTCCCCTCACCCACCCAACAAATGGGTTCTCCTTCCCTCCCATCACAACCACCAAAGTACTTCAGGCACTAAATACCCTAAACTCATCCAAACAACATCCTGATGTCCTTGACCCAAAACTCCTAAAGATACCTGCCCCAACAACCTCCCCCCACCTCACCCACCTTTTCAATCTATCAATTGCCCAATGTGCGGTCCCCAGAGCATGGAAATTAGATAAGGTCATCTCTCTGGGCAAAGGAGGAGAACCCTCACAACTGGGCAATTACAGATCATTCTCCCTCCTCCCCACTGTCTCCAAACTCCAGGAGAACCTAATCTCCAAAAGGTTAAAATCCTTCCTGGATGACTCCAGCACACTAAGCCCCTTTTAATTAGGTTTCAGGCATGTTCTCTTCACATCCTCCTCTCTCCATCACCTCACAGACCACATCCAGTCAGCCATGGACAAGGGCCACCTCACCTTAACAATCTTCATAGACCTTGCCAAGGCTTTTGACTCAGTCTCACACCACCTCCTCCTACATAAACTGTCTTCCATAGGACTCTCCTCCTCCACCACAAATTGGTTCAGCTCATACAGTACATTCAAATAGGCCAATCCATCTACTCCCCTCTCCTCATTCGAGCTGGTGTCCCACAAGGGTCAATTCTGGGCCTTAACCTATTCTCTGTGTTTGTAAATGACCTTCCCGCCACCTGCTCGACCACCCATCTGCACATGTACGCTGATGACACCTTCATTTACGCCTCTGGACCCTCGCTCATGGAGACCGAATCATCCCTACAAGCCTCCTTTGATACTGCCCTCAAGTGGTTTGAGGCCAATCTGCTAAGGTGTAACACCAAAAAAAAAATGGTAGCCATGGCCTTTGGCTCCATCCAAAGACTGGCCAGTCTCCTATCCCCCTTCCCCATCCTAGATGGCACAAAAATCAAAACTGCTTAGTCGTTTAAATACCTCAGGTTTGGCTGGACCCAAAGCTTGATTTCTTGCTCCACATCAACTCTATCCACTCCAAACTCCAACCCAAACTAGGAGCTTTGCACGGGATTAAAGAGTGTCTCTCCCTTCCTATCCAAAAAGAACTCATTACCAAGTTAATCCTCCCCTCAGTAGACTACACCGACGTGGTCTACAGTTCAGCCCCCAAATCATCCCTAGCAAAACTAGACCCCTTTACAATGCTTTCTGTCCTTTCATCACCGACCACCCATTTCACACACAACTGCTCCCTGTACTCTATCCTATCCCTCCCATCCCTTGAAAACCATTGTCTAGCTCACTGTGCTGCCTTTGTTGGTAAATACTTGTTCAAGGCCCTTCCTCTACTTCTCAAACCTACTATCTCCCGAGGTCAACTACGGGCTACCACCTCAGGCACAAGTCTCTTACTCCTTCTCTCCTCCCCCAATCCCAGTCAGTCAGGAAAGGTAGCATTCTCCTTCAGATTCCCTGAGCTGTGGAATCATCTCCCCCATTTGATCCATCTTTCTCCCTCCCTTTCCATGCTCAAACTACAATTAAAACACTATTCTACCCTCAACTGCAACTGCTCCTCCTCTGCCCCATATTGACTCCACCCTGGTATACTGTGTACAAGGTGCCCACGATTGAGCACTTACAAAAAGGGCAACTCTGTCACGGCACCTGTGTACATGGCTACCTGGCAGGGTAGTGAGCAGATACCTGGGTGGGTAAGGTACAGTGAAGGGAAGTACATGTGTATACATCTGCACGGGGGGAAGGAAGGGGAGGGAAAGTATGTGGGAGGGGTTGTGGCGGGCAGCTGCTGAGCTGGACTGCTAGTGTGGGGGGGTGGGTGGTCGCTTGGGAGGTGCAGGGTTCAGATCTGGCATGGTGCTTTTTTTTTTTTGCTGGGAGGTGGCTTTTTATTTTGTACAAGTCCCCTCCCCCCAACATGCACCCCACTGGACTTGAGAATCCATTAGTAGGAGGGGTGCGGGGGTTGAAGCCCCCTGGGTGGAGGGGTTCATGGGCACAGCCCCCTCATTAAAAAGAACAAAAAATGTAGGTCTTGGGAGCTCTCTTTATTCTCGCCGTGAGTGTGCATTGCCAAAATTAATTTTCGGCGATGTACACTCGCCATAACAGCAATCGCTAGACTGACCCCCAGGAAAATAAGGTTAGCAGTACAACAATACAATCTTAACACTGTATCCCAACTAATAATATGCACACTAGCCAGGTTAAATGTGAAAAAAGACAATCAGGTTTTTATAGGAGTAGTGAACAAGGATGGGTCATGAATCAAGCAGAATGACTGGCAGTCTGATCTAAATCAGGATTGTCTAGCATGCACTTTAAGTCCTAATTAGACAGTTCAGCAACCCTGGGTACCCAGAATGTCATGTAAGCTAGCCAGAAACTACAGACCTGTTAGTTTGACATCAGTGGTAGGGACAATGATGCAGTCACTTCTGAAAGAAAGAATTATCAAGTACCTAGAGGCCAGCGGGGCACAGGACCCAATGCAGCTTGGATTCACAGTGGACCGACCATGTCATATGAATCTAATAGATTTCTTTGACTGAGTAACCAAACTAGAAGACGAGGGAGGGACTGTAGAAATGGCCTACCTAGACTTTAGCAAAGCATTTGACACAGAACCACACAAAAGATTAATAAACAGGTTAGCCAGCCTAGGGTTGGGTCCCAAGGTGGTAGCCCGGTTAACAAATTAGCTGGACACGTGTGTGTGTGTGTGTGTTTGATGTGTACTACCCATATTGTAATAGACATGCAACTAAGTGTCACTTTCTCCAAACTGACCCATGTTTCCGTTATGGCCTCAATATCCACCCCCTCCACTTCCAAGAGAGCCTTCAGCTCCGCTGTTCTATTCCTTAGGCTCCTTGCATTTAGTAAGACCACCCTCCAGCCTTTTTCTCCCTTCCTACCCCTGTTCTCTGCCCACTTAATCCCTCCCTTGTGCCTTTGGTTCTGCCTTTTCCCATAACAATGGGAGTCAGCTCACTTGGCTCTCATTTCCAGACCATATCCTATTAGTGGTCGCCTAGCCACCCCCTTCCTAGTTTAAATCCACCTTTGTTATTGTATACCCTGCTATTCACAGTTTTAGTACTTCCTTCTCCTCCAGGCTCAAATGCAACCTGTCCCCAGCATACAGATCATTGTTGTCCCAGGTCCTGCCCCAGCCTAACAGTAATCCACACTCGCTGGTACGGCACCAATCCTTCAGCCACCCATTGAACTCCTCTATCCTTTTTTTCTCTCACTGTACTCTCACATGGTACCAGGATCACATCTGAGAATACCACCGACACCCCACTATCTCACATTGCCTGCCCAATTCCTCAAACCTTCCCTTTACCTCCTCTACCATCTCCCCAACCAAATCATTTTGTACCCACGTGCATCACTATGTGAGTTTCCTCATTTCCCTCCATGCGCACTTGAGAAGTACCTGGCGCTGTCAATCCTGGAATAGCCTTGGCCAAGATACGACTATGACTTTCTTCCCATCCGACCCATCTGACCCTGTTCAGTATCGAAACCCCAGTAGTAGTAGTAGTACCCCATCCTCATGTCCCCACCCAACCATCCTCATGTTATCACTGTCCACAGTCCCACAGTCCACACTGCCCTGCTCCTTATTACCTCTATCTGCACCATTAGGAACTCCTGCATCTGCACTCCTGTTACCTCCCCTCCTGTTAGTGCCTCCCCCACTGCCTCTACCTGGCTTCTCCCCTCCACCCTGTTTCCTCTCATGGCCTGATTCTGAGCTCCTAGGCCTATGCTACCTTTTTCCTCCTCCTCCCCCCTTCAAAATCTCTGACACCTCTACTTCCACCTACGATGCCAGCACTTCAAACCTATTTCTTGTTATCCCCACAGTGATGAACATCTCCTCCTTCTTCCTGCCTGGGCCTTTCCTCCACATACTGGCCCACTGTTCTCCTTGCCCCACCCCCTTCTTACATCCTCACAGGATTTATTCCTGCTTGTCATCCTCTGCTTCTCCACTTCGGGGTACCCCATGCCCTTGCTTCTCCCTCCCTCACCATCTCAAGCTCCCTCCAGAGCACCTGTATCTCTCCTCCAGTCTCCTAAGTCTGTAACAAATTGGACAACCTCCCAATTTCCATAGTGTATTCACTAATACAGCCGCACTGCAACCATTACACCCCACCATCCTCCCTGTGCCTGCCACCCTGCCACCACGGTTCTCCCTATTCCACCCATTATTCCAATTTCTCCCACCATCCTTACCCATGCCCCTCCATACCCCTATGCAATTACACCAAAAGGTAATTGGGGATGTCTGATTTTAGTGCTATGTTTTTATTTTATTAGTTTTTAGAACATCCTCACTATTTATTGACACCATGATTTTGGGGGGAGGGGTTACTTTAGGTTATCTAATTGTATGCTGATTCTCAACAAATTTCCAAGTTACAGACCGTGAGATAAATATGTAAATCTTTTAAAATCTTTGTGTCACTCTACCACTGCACTTGAATCACACCTATATTGTCTTCTGCATCACAGCACTGGTGTCATGGAAAGGAGCGACAGATTCCAGACTCTCCTATGCGGAGACTGAAGCAACTGACCAACACAGGGGTGTACCTCTGTGCAATGTCACAACAGCAATATTCCACTCTGTGGTACTTTCTTCCCCTCCTACACCTCCCATCCTGCCTACTACAGTCTGCTCCACAGTCCAGAATATGGGTGTCCATTAGGAGAGACGAGTGGTCACTTCCTGCAGATATGACCACTGGGTCCTGCTTTGTAGAAGGCTCAGTTATGCCTTAACCATAGACAGCTCCATAGCCACAAACATGCTGCACAGTCAGAAACACCATCTCACTTGGAGAACTTCCCTGGAACTGATTGCTTCACAGGTGTTGCAGTATGTCAGATGACTCCACTTCTACTATATCCTCTCTCAGTTCCCCACATCCTGTTTTTCTGTTTGTTTTTTTTCATTATATTTTTGTCAGGTACTTTAATACTGCCCACTTCTGTCTCACAGCCTCCCATCTCTGTTATTTGCATGGCCCATAGGATGTCAACAGAGGGTATTTCCTCCTAGAGACCTTCAGGCTAAGAAAAAGAATGAGCAACACTGACTATGAGAAAATATTCATCAGAAGTGTTCATTCACAAACATGAGGACATGAGTGGAAGCTGATGGCCTCTGTGAGGCATTTAAAGGGCTCTGTCATATTCCCCTTCCTCCCTTCCCCTCTTAAAAGGTGTACATGTTGAGACACTTTAGTCTCTTGTTGTGGCCCTTTAGTGTATTCTCTGCATAATTTTAATTACCATCATTTGCACTGCCTCCACTATGTCTATGTCCTTCCAGAGATGTGTTCTCCCAGACTGGACACAGCACTACAGGTGGTTTCTTACCAATGATCCATACAGGAGCAACACCACTTCCCTCTTTCAATATAGTGGTACAGTACTCATCCCTATGCACCCCACCATCCCACTAGACCATTCAACTGATTTGTTGCCCTGCCTTCACACTTAGATCATCCAATATTATTACCCCAGTTTATTTCATGCTATTATGCTATTGCTTTTGCTTAATTGCTTGACATAGAGGTTTATCAACTTCACAATGTCCCATTTTATCTTTCACCACTGTTTATCCATCACACCCAGGTCATCACCTCTGTAAGGTCATCCAGAGGCATTACAATATGCCCTCCTGAGGTCCAGCACACTCGCACTTGTGTGGCTTTATTATGCAGCCATCCTTACATTAAGCAACAGTGCATAGGGATCACTGGTCCCCAGGTGGCCTCTTGCCTTGATGTCTGCAACACTATCCCTGCTAGTGAGTACAAGCTCCAGTACTGTCACATCATAAGCTGGTTCACAGATTAATTTCCTCAGCAGTGACACACTGTAAGGAATCCATGATTTCACTGTTTTAGCTGAAAATGCAACTGGGAGGCTAAAATCAATATTCAGCAGATTTTCAGTCCCCAACAGCATCACCTCTGCCTTTTTTTCCATCTTGCCAGAGGCATCCACCAGCACATTCAATAACTTTTGGAGGGAGAATTAGGTCATGGAGGGAAATAAAATAAATGTATAAGCAACCAATGAAAGACAACTATATAAACACATAAGGCCAATAGCAGAAGGCAGAGAGTGGGAAATGATACAGCAATGGAACAATCATATGTGTGAAATATTTTTTTTGTATTCAAAAAAGGACATTTAGTATGCTTTAAACAACTTTTTATTAGTGTTAGACACTGTCAGCTACTTTTATGATATTCTTCACATATTGCCTCAAAGCACACTTGTTTGTAGCTTCAAGATCACTCTCTGGTGCATGTGCACAACAATGAAAACATTCCCCCCAGTCCTGAGGGGAACCAAAGTGCAGCACGTGCATTGCACATGGGTCCGAATTGACCGCTACACACAGCCTTGGCTGTTGTGCCAATGACGTCGAAGGAAACATTTTGGGACACCAAAATGGAAGAGGAATGACCAGCAAACTATTTTTATAACAAAAAACACTTTACAAAGCGTGAGTTAGATGGGAAACATGTATGGGAGACTGGGAGAGGCTAATGAACAGATCACTAGCTGGAAGTGAATAAACTCATACTGCAAATGATGCAAGACTTCTCGGATGAGATGCTACTTGGACTAATTAAAAATGGTTTAGAATTTGTTTTAAGCCACAACTGTTTTGAGTTTTATGGGGACTTTTACAAACAAGCATGTGGGACTGCAATGGGGGCAAGTGTAGTCAACCTATTCATGTATACATGGGAAATGGATTTCATCTGTGATTCAGGTATAAATCCACACCACAAAAATATAGTGGTTTGGTGCCATTTTATTAATGACATACTGTGTGTCTGGGATGACACAAAGCAGAAGTCAGATGATTTTGTGGACTGGTTAAATAATAATGATAGAAATGTATAGTTTACTAGCTGTTTCTATCATCAAAACATTAATTTTCTAGGCATTACGTTAATGGATATGGAAAACATAGCTAGCACAAAAGGATACAGGAAACCCACTGCCACAAATAATTTTTATTAGCAAACAGTAATCACCAAAAGAAATTGAAAGAATCTATACCCGATAGTCAGTTCCTTAGGTTGAGGCTGAACTGTTCAGAGATATTAGAATTCAAAACACAAGCAGAAGAACTTAGATTGATGTTTTTGGATAGGGGCTATAGTAGTAGTTCCATGAAGCCCTGGAAAGTGTAATGGATCAGGAATGTACCTCATTGTTGACACAAAACAGAGGGGTCACAAAGGAAAATGAAGGGATTTGCTTCAGCACTCAGTTGAACTATCTTTCAGGAAAGATAGGAAGTATTATTTACAAGTGTTGGCTAATACTACTTAAAGGTCATTCTTTGGCCTCTCATATTGGTCATAAACCAAAGGTAACTTTTCTAAGGAGAACCAATATCAAGGACAGACTGGTAGCTAGCCAACTCACTGGTGAAGCATCAAATCTAAGTGGGACTCGAACATGGTTGCCAGTAAAGTCCCCTGGGATGTTTAAATGTGGCAACTGCAATATTTGTAAGTTTTGTACACAGGGGTCCCACTTTATCTCATCAAATAACAAAAGAAATGTTACAATCAGGCAATTCATTTCATGTGTTACCAGTTTCATAATTTATGCCATCTGGTGCCCTTGTAAAGCATTATACATAGGAAGGACCACTCGACTACTGAAAACTAGGATTCAGGAGCACATTAGGGACATTAAGAATCTGAATTTAGAAAACTCAGTAGCAGAGCATTTTTTCCATAATCATAAGAGTGAGACTACTGGTTTCAGGTTCATGGGAATTGAACAAGTTAAGATGGGTAGATGTGGTGGCAACAGACTACGTCTGTTACAAAGAGTAACATACTGGATCTTTGTGCTGGATGCCTTGACCCCTAATGGGTTAAACATGGAAATTAATTTCAAGCAGTATCTATGAATGATGATTTACTCCTTTTACATATAAGGGAATACAGTTAAAATATCATGTTTCAACCCACTTGGGGGTCCATTTGAGTTATTGTCATCAACAATTTTTTGAACTCTGCACTTTGCTCCCCCCTTCCCCTTTATTGTTTCCTTCTTGATGGTCTTTTGCCATTTTATTAGTATACAGGACCTTCATGGTTCAGGATAATATTTCATTCAGAAATACTACTAAACCCAAACTGCTCACCCCCCCCTTACTAGTATGTTTAACCCTTTCTTATTTTAACATCTTGAGATTCTTACTGGTAGTGTTTTCTGTTTTCTATACAATCTTTACGTTATTAACTGATACCAGAAAATAAAAAGTATAAGATCTAATTGCAATCAGAGTTGGGAATTTATGATTAACCATTTATTATTTTGTGTCTCTCCTTCTAGGCTGGAGATCTGATGACGCACATGACATCATGCTATATGCATTTCACTATGTTATGGCTCCAGACTCTAGTTCTAGGAATCAGACTATTGCATCTGTATATGCTTTCCATTGTTTTGTGTAAATTAGTATAAACAAAGTTTAATTTATTTTTTCATAATGTATGCTTCCTGTCTTGCTTCCTTAATTTTTCTTTTTCTTTTTGGATTTTTCTTATTATTAGTTTTTAATAAATGACTGTGCCTTGAATCTATAATATGACTGTTAAATGTGCTGTTGTTTTGGCAACAGATATACATTGTAAATCTTTTTTGTTTTTTATTTTATTAACTATGTCTCCTATGTGGCTACATCCATGGTGATGGATGGATTTATAATTTAATACAGATTTATTTTGCATTCTGTTTTAAGTAACTGATTATTGCAAAATTGCATTAGCACTATGGATTATGTCTCTTTTGTTGTTAATACACATCAATGTGAAGGGCACACTGAGGATGTCATAATACCGAGCCTACATTGGTGTATAAAACAATGATCCTAAATTGTGTTTAGCACCCACTGAGAAAACTTGACAGTGTGAGGCACTGGAGTTATTGCTGTTGCATTCAAGGATACAGCAGGCTTCTGACTTTTTACTATTGTGTTTGTTATGTTGTTTTTGGACATTACTTCATCCTTAATAAATCACTTATGATTTAAGCATCACTTCCTGATCTCAGCTGAAACATTTGCAACTGTATGAACTGTTAAAGTGTGAACCTGGAAATCTGTGTGGCTGCTTTTTGTTGTTTGGTATTGTTGGTTGATGGGTCAGCAGCCGCACCTCCACTACCACAGTGCACGGCACATCTATTCCTTACAGCATAATTCTACAGCTTTCTGAGCATTTTTTTTACTGGGTGGTGAGTGCAGGATTTACTGATTGTGTGACTGAACTATTTAACCCAGCACCCCATACCTGTGCAACTCTTTGTGTAAATTTTACATTTTGATCTAACTTCCACAAAGAGCTTTGTTTTGACAGAGTCTAATGAATCTGAATGTTGATGGTTTTAAAATGTTGCCATTTTTTAATTTTTTTTCCTGAAAAAGCATTTCAATTTAGATTTTTTTTTGTATTTTTAACACTGTTATTTGAAAACCACCGCACAAATTTTTACCAAATTTGCAGGGGTTTTAAATCCTCCTACAACAGTTGTGCATGCAACTTTTCAATTTCCCTATGGCAAAAGATGACTTAGCTGTAAGTGGATAAAATAGGAATTTATCATAAAAGTACTTGTTCAACTTTGTAGTGATACTACCATGTTCTCTAAAACCCAGATTGACCCCATCCCCATTCCATTCCTCATGGATTGGTAGACAATAAGACATGACAGGGTATGCATGGAACAGATTTTACAGTATGCCCGGGGGCACAGTGAGGCATAAGACCACAGGCTGAGTGCTTTCAGCCCATGAAAGTGAGGGAAAAATCTGTTCCAATCACACCCCTGGTGTATCTTATTGTGCTTATAAAATGGGTCCCTGTATTTTAGAATAAAGAAACAATTGAAATAAACAGTTTTAAATATTATAAAATGTAAACTTCTAACATCATTGTTTATAAAATAGCTCTTACACCTACTTGTACTCCATATTTTGGTGTGTGTTTTTCTTGAGGTCTTTTGTCCTACTTATGCTTCTGTACCTGTAGTTTGAGTAGTTTTGATTGGTTCCTCAAGAGAGGTAGACTAAATATCTGCAAATTCAGTATAAGGCAGAATGTTTTTTATTTAAATTTAATTTACCTTTTTTCTGTGTCTGTTTTCAGGAACAGAAGATCAGAGAGCAGGACAGTGAGGCAGCTAGGAGATAAGTTCATAAGTTGGAAGCATTGGCTTGAGGGAGAGATCAACGTGACTGCAATCTTTTAAACAGCACGGGGACACAATCTTTCAAACTGCCTTTTTCTTATTTAAATTAGCCCATTTTATGCTTAAATGGTTGCAGAATAGGAACAGCCTGAATTGAGCATGTAGCAACTGAGTAGTGAGGGCGGGGGTAGTGTCATGGGGACCACGGTTCCTACTTACAGTCAGGCTAAACTCAGTCATGAAATTTGGGACACCCAATGTGAGACACAACTTTGTTTTATTCTTTAAACATTAGCATAGTTGTATTGAAAAGAGAGAAAAGGGGTTTAGGTTTTCTACAGGTGGAGCCAGTCTTGCAGAGAGAAATAGCTAGTGGCTGACAGAGCACGATCTACAGAGATGGGTCCAGTAAGCAGGGCTATCTTTTTTTTTTACCACTTGTGTTTATGGCCGGAAAAGGGTAAGAAGTTAATAGTAAATGGCAACACAATTTCCCTGATCTGATGCAAGTCCTGCATTAGCCACTTTACCAAGAGAACAAAAATGGCTGCATTTCAAAAACTAGTGTTCCAACAGCATTATGATATTCTTTTTTTAATGCAGTCCTGCTTTTCTGAACTTGTTTTTACCTGTGCATGGAACAGATGTCATGCACAAATATTAACAAATCAGAAAGCAAGATTTTCTCTCCCTGTTTTATAAATTATTCTAATCTTAATCCCATCAACTAATGGAAGCAAGAAAACAACCTGATGTGCTTAGTGACCACCACATAGTCGATGTTTTGTGCAAGATTTGTCATCTAAAGCTCCCCCAGTCAAAGGCCATCTCTATTCTGTCATTTAGATAGTTAATCTTTTCTTATGGAATGCACAATGGGTGTCTGGGACTGCTGTTTAGTTCAAACCTGTGGCGAAAGTGATCATTTCCATATTGTTCTCAAATGGGTGGAGTGCAGAAGCATTTTAAAGCACCCCTTCTATCTGATCTTTTTCCTTTTTAGAAAATTAGAAATTGTGTCAGTCAAGTGAGATACTTTACAGAAACAGAAAATTAGGAAAGTCTTGTGGGATTTACTGGAGACATTTCTGCATAATCTGAATGACTGGAGTCTTCAGAGTCTACTTGCAAGGAGTTAGAGGATATACTATATATTCAATATTAAGAACTTATTTATATAAATACATTACAATCAGTAGGGACAGGATAATGGATAAATGGTTCAACAAGGAATGTAAATGGGAAAAAGATGCTTTGACAAAGTATAATAGAATGGCCAAATCATCCACAGATAAGGACAGATTTAGAACTTTAAATAAGAAAAGGTAGAATTATAAATAATTTCTCAGATCAAAAAGGAAAGCATTTTATTTCAGCCAACGGAACAGAATGTTAAATGATATTTTATTTCAAAATTGATAGTCCATTTGGCTGATGGTTGCCAAGGGTACTAATAACAGTAAATATGAGACTGATAAATATGTTTCTTCAAATTGTTGGATTCAACATTTCTCAGGTGTACTCTTTTAAAAGTATGCCACAAACAATGTTCCTGTGGCACTGCAAAAAATTAATAGAGCCAATTTACTTCCATTTTAGAGAAAAGTTAATTTGCTCTTTGAAATCTAAAAGTGCCCTGGACCAGATTATATTCCCAACTGAAGTTTGTCACATGCTGGCAACTGGAGTAGTTTTCTTGTGATTTTCTTCAATAACTGTATTATCAATACATTTGTGTTAGAGAAACTCAGTAACAGTTATTTAAAAAAAAAAGGTGGCAGAAATGATTCCATGTTGTAGAGACCTGTTAGTCTGATAGACTTATTGAAAGTTTTTTTAAGCAATTCTTTTAGATATTATTTACTTATTTATTTATTCATTTGTTAACCAGGTAAGGTAACTGAACCAAGGCCCTTTTTCAGGTCCAACTCAGATACAATGAGAACAAACAAACAACAACCCACAAACTTACAATAACATTAACATTATCACCTATTACAAATATAAAGTGAGTTTTTAATTAGAAACAGTTTAAACATGGGTTTAAAAGATGCCTCAGAGTTAATAAAATGAACAGATCTGGGCAATGAATTCCAATAAAAAGGAGTAGAATTACTAAAAGCACGGGACCCAAGTTTATGTTTACAAAGTGTCGAGCAGCACACCATTTGAGGACCTCAACAAAGATGGTACAATACAAACTGAAATTAGGTCAGACAAAGGAAAAAAAGTACTTTCATGGATATCTTCAAAAATAAGCAACCCCAAAAAATATTCAACTCTAAAACTAAAAGGCAACCAACGTAAGTGAGAATATAAGTCACATAAATGTGTACAACAAGGAGCTAATAAAATAAAATGACAAATTTTGTTAAAGGCAACTGACAGAATATTTAATTCCCTAGTATCCAACTTAAAATAGATACCAGCCATGTAATCCAGGTGAGGGAGGAGGGGACTAACTGCTATCACTCTCCTAGTTTCAAAAGTTAGAAAAGACTTACATTTGTACAATATGCCAAGCTTTTGATTCACTTTTCTGCTTACTGAAGTGACCTGTAATGAGAGCTTGAATCCAGGGTCCAACAACACACACCAAGATACTTAAAATGCTGCAGCTGTTCAATAGTGATACCATCCAAATCCTGAATTACTAGACTAGGACTACCTTTCAACATTGCATTTGTTCCAAACAACATTGATTTTGTTTTCTTAGAACTAAGAACCATTGAGTTGTCAGTAAGCCATTTACAGATGGTAAGAAAATCATATTGAATATTCAAAGAAATTGCTGAAATAGAGTTTGCCTGATGGAGTAAAATTAAATCGTCACCATAAATTAAAATGTTACTCCCTAAATTATGAGAAGATACTGTAACTAATTTGTATATAATGTGAACAACAAGGGGCCCAAGCTAGACCCCTGAGGAACACCTACAAAGAATGTGGGCCTCTGGGGACTACTGGAATCAATATTAACCACATGAGATCACTCTGACAAATAATCCAAGATCCAGGCTACAAGCTACAGAGGGATTAGAAAAAACAAGTTCCACAAGTTTAACACAGGTCAGATCATGATCTATTAAATCAAATGCCTTGATCAGATCCGCAAACACTGCACCAGTCATGAAATCTTTTTCAAGCCCACTAAGTATGGTGTTTGCGAATCTGACCAAGGCAGTTCCTGTCGCACAATTCTTTCAAAATCCATGCTGAGATAAATTCAGTAACCCATACTCTTCCAGGTAATCATTAATCTACTTTGCAACCACTTTTTCCATTAGTTTGCTCAGTGGATTGAGAATAGGATGAACATCTTCCAATAAATCTGCATGCATTTTTTTAGGAATTGGGGTAACCCTGGCTCACTTCCAACTAGAGGGAAATTGCTGAGAAATTAAGGATAAGTTAAAAATTGAACAATGGGGGTCAACTATAAATGGCAAAACTAGTCTAAGAAAATGGCTATCCAATCCCCCTCCACAGTCGCTGAATTTGTTAGGAAAAGTTTTGAGAAGCTTGAGAACCTCACCCCTTTGAACCGTCCTAAAACAAAACTTGGTTCTATTTAATTGAATGGAATCTGAAGTCAAATTGGCATTATTACTTAAACTGTTGTCTTGTAATCCTTGCTGCCTATAATTATTCAAACTGGTGAATTTATCATTTAAAAGTTTAACAATATCAGTTGTCTCCGTTATTTCTTGATCACAAATTACTACTTTCTGAATGTGATTTTTGGATTTAGGGGACAATAATGAATTTACATTGTCTGAAAATTTCCTTGGGTTGGAGAAATTAGCCTCAAAATGATCTTGAAAATATTTCTTCTTTGCTGTTCTTACTGCTTTTGTGACTAAATTCCTTAAATGGCAATAAGCATCCAGGGATGAGGTTAGCATGCCTTCCTTATAGGTATGCCATGCTTGATCTCTTTTCTTCAACAGCTTTCTCATATCAGCATAAAACCAATTATTCCAGGCACCCTTTAGTCTTAGATTGCATAGGAGACAAAAATAATTTTGAACAGGAAGCAATAAATCACAAAAAATATTTCACAGCCAGATAATATCAGGTATACACTCAAGAAATGACCACTCTAAAGAAGGCATTTATGCAAATATTGCTTCAATATTAACTTTGCTGAAATTGCAAAACGTGGTGAAATTCTAGTACGCCTAAAGTTTAGAATACTATAAGTTGCCATATGATCACTTATTGATGCTGAAAGAACACCTGAACATCCTAACATCCCAATCCTATTAGTAATTATCCAATCAAGTATAGCTTGATTTGCAGCATGGGAAATTCAAACGAGTCAGTTCATTAAGTACCTGTGACAAACCATAGGAATACAATAAAGATTCCAATCCCAGATTTTCTTTCTGAAACCCATTTAAATTAATATCTTCTACAACCAGAGTATTATGACCTTCAATAAATAGGGCTGGAACTTGCAAATAATCTTTTAGCCCAGCAATCCCACAACATGGAGCATTATACAGACAACCAAGTACCACACATTTACTCCCTCCAACTAATAGACGAATAATGAGCCAATCAGTCTCAAGGTTTACATCACTACTACTACTTAAAACTGTGAGTTGCATATGTTCTCTAAAAAAAAAAAAAGCAACCCCTCTACCTTGTTTCTTATCCCCATGATCAGCTCTAAATAGTCTGTAACCAGGTATTCTATACACACAATCTGGAAGAGAGGATTTAAACCAGGTTTATAAATAAATACCAGGTCAGGATTATTATCAGCAACAAGAAATTTAATTTCTGCTGATTTAGGGATCAATCTTTGAGATAGACTGTAAGACCAGTTTAAGGACTTAAGGTACTTTCAGAACTCCAGGTGGGCATTAGGTCCAAATATGGTACAGTAGATAATTGTTGTGTGATGGCACATCTAATTGAGAAACATGTTCTCAGGAGGCAACACTCATATAATGTGATTATTGACTGCAGCTCACCATTTGATTTTGTTGATTGAAACATATTATGAGACCTTCCCGTACAGAAATGTAAGTGTGCTGTGTACATGCAGAATACATGCCACATGTTTAATTGTGCAATTTATGCATGCGGTTTGCATACACAAAGTGAACCTAAGTGAACCAGGTCTAAAAAGCAAATCAGGTTTGCATGCTGCAAGCTTGACATGTGTGCAGCAGATAAGCTGGTGCAAACATCTTCTAAAACTCACATCAGGGTTGCATGTTGCACACTTGACATGAGCGCAGTAGTTAAGCTGGTGTAAACATCATTTAAAAATCACATCAAGTTCACATGTTGCATGCTTGCCATGTGTGCAGCAACTAAGCTGGTGCAAATCTCATCTAAAAAAAAAAACATCAGTTTCTATCTCAAATAATACTGCTAACAATTAGAGCCATTAAAATACATTTTTCATTGCTCTCCCATTAAAATTAGGTAAATTCATTAATTCTGATCCTTTTGCAAGTTGTTTAACGGCTTCTGACTTTTGCCATTTAATTGCCATTAATTTGTAAAGTATTGTTTGCTTACTGCATTAAATGCCTAAGATATAATAAGCCAACATACCCCATTCCAGAAGTGTGAAGAGGGGCCTCTGTGTTGTAAATTCTGACTTTTTTGTTTTAGGCCATGCAAATCCCCTTATGCATATTTAGTGCTATACGTGTTTCTCCATGACTGTTTTGGCTCACTTACTTTCCCTTTGTCATTCTGTATGGAGCATATACACTATAGCAATGCTCAGCACTCTTTGTGCTGAGTTGAGTCTTGGAAACATGCACCATACCTCACATTTTGTTACTGAAATGAGAGACATGGACACTCAAAATGAGGGACAATGAGGTACATTAACCCTCACAATGATCAGAACACATTCTGAAACATGGAGATACAGTACCTCAGAACACAATGGAAACCATTGTATTTACTTGTACCAATATTAGCACTTGAGAATGAATTTCTACCATAAAGTAGGGGTGCCATTTAGGTAGGGCAGAGGGGTGCAGTTGCACCCCCTCCCCTGCATTTCTGCCTAGGTTGTTCTTATGGTGTGGCAATAATGGCATTAAATTTGTATTTAATCTTTTGCACAATAAGTGTCCCCATAGCCTATGTGAGCTCATGCTGCAGGTGCACTCCTGACTTGACTATGTCTGTATTGTGTTATCCACTCTCTCCACCTATTATTGGTGACAACATCACATGTGATGTGGAGGAGCTCCAGCCAAGCAAGAGCACATGAGTCATGCTAGTGCAGCACTGTCTCTCCCGCCACAGAGTAGACAGGCTGCTCACTACAGCTTGGAGGAGTCAATGAGCACTGAACTCTAAATAACAGTGTTGTGGAGGAATATTTTGTTGGTCTACTCTTAGTAAGTCTCCATCTCCCCTGATGGCTGAAGGGGCTGAAGGTGAGCTAGAACCTAAGTCAAGACTATGCTACCTACTTACTCTACTAGATTCACCTCACAAAACAGCACAGGCCCCCCAGGAAGTAAGCTAGGCCTAGCAGCAGTGGAGACAACAATATAGTCAGCCTTCATAGGCTTGATCAGTGCAGTGTGGCATCAGCCAAGGAAGCAGCCAAACAAAAAGCAAGCAACACAGGTTCGATGGGTTTGGTTGGTGAGGTGACTTGATCACAGACTATGTTGGGGACTTGGGATGGTCAGTTCTAGCATCCAGATTCTGACAGAAGGATACAGGAGAAGCGGACTGAAAACTGGGCTGGTAGCACACTGGGCCAGGCTGCAGCTTCTGGCCAGATGGCCGGGTAAGTAAAAGTAAAAACTTTTTTTTACAGGGTGATTGGGGAAGGAGGAAGGACTGAAATATTGAAGTGTTTTTCACATTTATGCACCTTTGGGTGGCTTCATGATCCATGTGGAATGGGTAGTGAATGGAATGGAGTTAGGGAGAGAAATTGGGACAAAGTTCTTTTGTGGGGGTTCAGAACTACAACCAGGAAAAAAACTGGTTAGTAAGGGGGTAGATTTAAGCCCACATCTGATGCACTGCTCTGGGATATAGACAGAGGAATTGTATAAATTTTCATTTTTCCTGATTTACATACCACTTTTCAGTCACAACAAATGAGTTATACTTTTTATAGGCATTGCAGACATTCTAGAGCTTGCCACCTAGAGGCTAACTAGCACATGGCCTTCACTGGTTGTTGGCTCCCCCCTGCTATAGTCTGAAATTGCACCCTTGCCATAAAGTCTAAATTTACAGGCAATCCTCTGTGTGAGAAGTAAGTTTTCCATGAGGGATGTATGAGAAGCAGAGCAGTTTTCGGGGGTAAAATGAGGGCTGTCCTTTGCATTCAGGGACAGTTGAGTGGTATGGTATGCACAGGCTACTAGAGCCCAACAATAGTCAGGCTTATGCCCCTACCCCCAATGAAGCTGACCTCCACATCCCCACAGTCAGGTACATTATGACATAGGGCAAGGGAGACTACAGGGGCATGCATCATTGAAATGAATGGGGGTGTTTTTTTATTACTATTTTATACATTATTGTTGTAGAGTTGGAGATTAATGAAGGCCAACACTCGACTAACAAGGGCCTTGTAAGTAGCAAAGTGGCCTTCATTATTCTCCAACTCACCATCATAATGTATAAAATAGTAATAAAAAATAACTCCATTCATTTCAAGGTTGTACGCCCCAGCAGTCTGACCCATGGACATCATCTCTTAAAGGCTCCTGTTTCTGGCTGCCTAATACTCATTGGTGGGTTGACTGTAGCAGCATGGCTGAACCCACTACAGTGTGTGTGTACGGGGGGATGGCCATGTGGGTGGGTATTGAGTCATTGCTACTTTTGTGTTTGCCCTTAAAGTCTATTTGCATAGAAGCATTCAGAATTATGGAGAGAAAATAGTAGGAGTACAGGCTAGACAGAAGTAATTAAGTAGTTTTGTGGGTGAATGTGTGTATAGGGTTTGGGAAGAATCACACGTTTCCATTGATATGTGTGCTACAGTTCAGCTTTGCAGCTGAGGTGAGGGGGACAAGAAAACTAAAAAGTATAACAGTGGTTATAAGCATGCCTCATGCGTGCAGATGTATGCAGATTAGTATTGAAGTACAAGCGAGTCTTGTGTGTGCAGGCAGTATAGCTTAGTGGCTAAAGGCACTGAACTGCAAACTTGGAGACCTGAAGACCTGTGTTTGAATCTCATCAGCCCATAATTGCATATGGTGTGATCCTGAGCAAGTCACTTAACTTTTATGTGTGCAGTTATTAGTGACCACTTGCTTTTTGTACACATGCCACATGCATGCAGTCTGTTCCAATTTAACATAAAAAGTATGCTTTCCATACTTGCTTGATACACACTTGCCACGTGCATGCAATCAGTTCCATTTTAAAATTGAAATCATGCTTGCAGCACACATATCACTTGGGTAGTTTTATGTTTGCAGCATGAAAACATTTCATATAATTATTTCTGTAAGGGTTATGAGGAAATGGTGACTTAAGCAGAATCTTATTGGCATTATTAAAGATTTATACTCACAAATCTGAGCTCAGATCAAAATAGGGATCAGAGGCCAGTTCACCTCTCTCTTCCCAAAAATAAGGGGGGGACAGAGTTGTGCCCTGGTCCCCTCACTTTTTTTGTGTGTATTTAAACTGTCATTTGTTGGACTAATGATTATCTTTCAGACCCGCCTAAACTAGGGAATGATTTTTGTCCAGCATTAGCTTATGCAGACACCTTGTTTTTTTAGATCAGTACAAACACAAAATGGTGAGGAACTCAGCTCACTCGTGGTGAGTTTACATAGTCTGGTGCCTGCAGTAACAGAATTAACTGAAACATACAAACATAGGGCACTGAAACCCAAACCAAACACTGCAGCATTCTACCAATTAGTAGGAGCATAACAAGAATAAAACAAGAACAGTCTTACACTTCTCAGTCTTTATTCAGTGCTCTTAAAAAACTTTCATTCCCGTAGCTGGTAGAGTGATGGGGCAACAGAACTGCTCAGTAAGTAAAACAAGAAAACCGTAGACACCATAATGGTGTTTAACCCAAAGCAGATTCAATGACCAGGTGGCCTGGCAGACAGCCCACATGCGTGATGATGCACAGGATCAGCTGATGTTTTGGCAACGCCTTGCTCAGAGCTTATTGGTTTGGTGTCCAACCCCAAATAAATAGTAAAGAAATGCATAATTCATTAGGTTGGTGTGGACTAACACCAGGATTCAGCTGCCATATAGAGATTTACAATGTTTCCACACACATATAAATACAAAAGATGCAAAAATACAGAACAGTATATCAAAATCCATAAATTACTCAGCATAACATGCTAATCATATCTCACAAATAACACTGCAATGGAAGATCATCATTTAAACCTTTTGGTTTTAGAGTTTCCAGTTTAAAAATCCAGAAACATTCCCTCTGTTCCAATTTGGTAGCCAAACTCCCACCTCATGGACCATCACAAACTTTTTCAATTACTGTGAATTTCAGATTTGCTGGAGAGACATGTCCAACTGCAACAAAACAATGTGCCATGGCATTTCTTTGTACATTGTTTCAGACTGCAGACTTATCTCACTAATTCTTTCTTTTTGCTTTTTGTTTGGCCCACGTGGTTCATGCTACAGGGCAATTGAGCACGTAAATGTCTCCTGTTATACAACAGTTAATAAAGTCATTTATCTCAAATTCTTTGCTTGTATCTGGATGTCTAAAGTTCTTTGCATGATTTGCATTGTGGCACTGGGCACAGTTTCCACACCTATAGTTTACTTTTGGCAAGGGTGGTATCCAAATTTTTGCTTATCTGGAGGGTGGAAGCCGTGTACTAGCAAATCTGAACTTCACAGGAATTAAAAAAGTTTGGGTTGGGCCATGGGGTGGGAGTTTAGCTACCAAATTGGACCAGAGGGAATGTTTCTGGATTTTTAAACTGGAAACTCTGAAACCGAAAGGCTTAAATGATGATCATCCATTGCAGTGTTATTTATGAAATATGATTAGCACCTCCTGCTGAGTAACTTAAATATTTTATGGATTTTGATATACTGTTCTGTATTTTTGTATTTTTTTGTGTTTGTAAGTGTGAGTATATGTGTGTGGAAACATTGTAAAGCTCTATGAGGTAGCTGAATCCTGGTATTAGTCCACACCCACCTAATGAATTATGTATTTCTTTACTATTTATTTGGGGTTGGATACCAGACCAATCAGTTCTGAGGAAAGTGTTGCCGAAACGTCAGCTGATCCTGTGCATCATCACGCACGTGGGCTGGCTGCCTGGTCTTTGAATCTGCTTTGGGTTAAACACCTTTAAGGTGTCTATGGTTTTCTTGTTTTAATTACCAATCAGTTCTGTTACCTTATCACTCTACAGGCTACGGGAATGAAAGTTTTTTAAGAGCACTGAAGAAAGACTGAGAAGCAGTAGGACTGATCTTGTTTCAGTCTTTGTATGCTCCTACTAATTGGTCAAGTGCTTCAGTGTTTGGTTTGGGCTTCAGTGCCCTAAATTTGTAAACTTGGTTTTATTGGCAGTTACTAAATCAGGTCTGCAGAAGAAACTAAACATTCTTAATGATTATGCAAAGTCTCTTATGCACACAGTAAAGTAATCTGAAAGCCAAACAAAGGTATTCGGCTCCAGGAGCACAAACTCTGTATGGAACATTAGACCCATTAAATCTTATACATATTTAGGAGTGGCTTTTGCAGCAAATGGCCTTTTGTCTAACCATCTAAAAGCCTCATTAACTAAACTGAAATGAACATCTTATGGGCACAATTTTCAAAGCATCTGAGAGGGACGCAGGGGACTTGCATCTGGGATCGGGACACAAGTTGTGGCTTGCATCCAACAAGGGGTTTGGTGCAATTTTCAGACAGCAGCACCACAACCCCTCCAGTCGCAATTCCCCTGCATCCCAACAGGACACTTGTGTCCTGGCACAGAGGAAGGTACTGATGAGCTGAGTCCCTTTCTGTGATGTTGCCTGGCACACCTTCCTACAGCACTAATGTGCCAGGCAGACCCCCTTTGCATGTTTGTGCCCCTCCTCCACCATTGTGGGGGACCCAGTTACCATTATGCCAGGTCTCCCATGGCAAATTCTTGCGGCAGGGTGATAAGGCTTGTGCCACAACTTCAGGTGCAAGTTGCTGAAAAATAAGGGATATGTTGCGATTTGCGTCCCTCTTCTAAAATTGGGAAACAAATTGCATCACACGCTTGGACAAAGCTGTGCCATTACTTGTGGAGATGTAGGGCATGGCTGCAAACCCTTTGTCCTACTTCTAAAATTGGGCCCTATGCATTAAAAAAGTTTAGCAAGAAATATGGTGGGACAAGCATTTTTTCTAATGATTGAAGCTGTAAAGATAATACATATCTCAAGCTTTATTTTCAGTTGAGATTTGGGGTTGCAACTGTGGTAAAAGTTTAGAAAAGCCAATGAATCAGATGTATAGATCACTGCTGGGCACTAATAAGTCAACCCCAGCTTGTTATCTTAGAGTGGAGTTATGGATTCCCTCAGCATTAACTGATTCTCACATGGTATGCTATTGGATTATTATGATTATATGCAAGTCTGGTCACAGGCTTCCACAGTTATTTCTTCTTGAAAAATATACAGTAGCTGGCTGAAAATTCATTGTAAACCATCTGCTTGTCTCTCCCTTGTACTATAAATATTAAACGTTTATGATCTGGGTGTTTTGAACACCTACATGGCTAAAAATAGTACTTTGAGGGTAAAATATAAGAGCCATGTTAAAATAAAAATAATGATTTTGTCAATATAGATGCACAAAGTATAAGTACTTGAAAATGTTTGCCATCGCGAGACGTATACGATACTAGGTGTATATTAGGGTATCTTGACCATTTAGTGGATTTTGTCAAAAGGAGGCTATATACTTATTACAGATTTTAATTATTTCAAAGTAATGTCCTTCATGCAAGGTATGATAAACTAGCTAATCTCAATACTAAGAAATGTAACTGCAGTAAGACAGGAGTTCAAGATTTATCTCACTTTATTTTTGATTGTACCTGTAAGCCACCCAACTCAGGTTGGACATACCTTGTTTTGCCTCTCCACTGCCCCAACTGACTTACCGCCACTTTGGCGAAAGTCCTTGGTGACCCTGACTCTCTGCCCAGCCCAAATAATGTTTCACTTGCAGTGAGGGGCCAGAGGAGTAAAGCTGAGGAACTGCCATGCAGCTTGCAGCTGAAATATATGAGCGGCAGTCTGTACATGTACAGTAGCACAAGTCCATTTTCTTGCTGCTCCTGCAGTTCAGTAAAGGCTTCCTCCATGCTCCTGACCCCCAAAACTAGTTAGTGGGTGTCTGGAGACATAAGGGAGATGGGTGAGAAGCCCTAAACCAATTTATTTAAAGAGCACCTACTGTATAAGCACTTAAGGAACTGCACTATAAATATTAATGACACTTGGTTATAAATCTTAATGAACCTGCCTACCACCTGGGGACAGTGCAACATGATGGTAACACCAGGCAGGAGAAAGTATGTAAAAATGTCACTTTGCAGTCAGATGACCAGAAAAAGAGGGATTTAAAGGACTGTGATGCAGATATTTATAAAACCTAAAATCTCTGGGAGTAAGGGACTTTGACAAGAACTGTATATAGACTATTTATCAGCAGCCTTGTTAGCCATCTTTAACCCCAGTCAAAGCCAATTGGAAGCAATGATTTTGCAAAAAGTCTTATGGGACTGCAATGGGATTTATGGGAGAAAAGGCAAGGACAACTCTTGGTGCCCAAACTGCCAGCCAAAAGGACATCGATTGAGCCCAATGAATAGTCATTTTTCAATTGGACAACTGCTGCAGCTGATCAGGAATGGGGCCTGGGAAAAGGATATAAGGGACTGTTTGCCCTCCAAAGGGGATTCTGGAGAGCTCATCTGAAGAGACTGCTGTTTGGCTTGTTAGCCCTAATAGCCTGTCTGTTCATGCAGCGGCCTTGCCTGTCCCCAGGACTGGATAAGGTGCATGGAAAGTAACCTCAGGGAGAAGAACTGAGTTGTGTGGTGGATTCCCTGAGAGAAGTTTAAATGCACTGTTGCATTTGGGAACCTGGTGAATTGCAGCCTGAAAAGATAAACTGATGATCTAAAAGAGAGTTAGGAGTTTGCAGCCTGAAAGAAGAGACTGCTAGGTTGCAGCCTTAGAGTCAGCAGTGTCTGCAGCTGAAAATAAAGTGACCTGCCAGTTGTGCTCCCCTCCCACTGGGGTAAGTGTATTGGAGACTGTTTTTCTACAAGCTGAAGTAACAGTCTGTGGTGGGGCTAGAGACTGAGCAAAAGCCCAGCTACTTTACTACAGCAAAGTGAAGTGTGTGTCAAGTGACCAGTCTGGGGAACAATCTGCCTGCCCTGTCCTCATACCGAAGAGGAGACCACAGGAGAGGAAGACCTCAAGAGGTCTGCCAGGTGAACACTTCATATAAAGGCCTCAGGGGTGAAGATTGGAAAGGCCTGGCAGGTGAAGACCAGCGTTCTTCATTTCTTCAGTCAGATGTTGTTGTGGTGCAGCAACAACTCCTGATACCAGCATGGTACCATGGAAACAAGTGTCTGCAATACCCTTCGAATCTACAATCTGTGGGTACCCCTGGGCTGTGGTTAAGGGGAGTCTTTATTTAGCTAGCTAGCTAGTCATAAAAAATGGGGTTCAGTCCTGGGCAGGACTGTGCCAAGTTAAAAGCTACACCCAGGCAGAAAAGTAAAAGTTTCACATCTGTTAAAAATTATTGAGCTCCAACAAAAGTGTTTGCTCCTAGTTAAAGACTGCTTATTCCCACCACATCCCAGCCACTTAAAGCCATCTCCCCAACAGAGTACGCACCACTACAAACTGAACTGATTACTAAATGGCCGTTGGAGGAAGCCAGGTGCACTTGCAGGGGTGTGTGGGAGATAGTGGGTGGTACAGTAACTGTTTCCATTTATTGTTGTACTATTTTTCCTCTGCTTACCCCCTCCCTATAATAAAATGGAAAGTTGGTTTATGGTACAATTTAGTATTTCTGGTTATTGGAAAGTGTATGCCTTTACTGTGTAGGGAAGTTACTGTGGGGGCAGATACTGTATTTTCCTGTGGGGGTGGTTACCCATAATTTATCCACAGGTATTCCCTATCATTACCCAGGTAGAAGCACCATGCACACTTATTGTTCCCATACCAATTGACTGCTAGAGAACCTAGGCTAGCCCCCTCAAGGTATGTCCAGGGAAGACCTGAGGGTCCCAGAAACAGCCGAGGTGAGTCAGAGGGGCTGTTACACATGGTACAGCAATCTGTAATTTCATTCAGCTGACTGATAAAACATTTTGGTGGAGGATGATTTTATTGTCCTCAGTGTTGAAAATTATCTGCATAAAATTGATAATATCCACACCAATAAAGGTCACTAGTTGGTTGCTGTAACATTCTGCACTTCCAACAGATTGTTAATTCTTTAGTTTAACTGTGTATTGAGTGCAATTGTAACACAAAAGATGGCTCCCACAGCCCCCTTGACAAAGAATCAGCAAGACTTGAAGTGCCAGGGCTGCTAGATAAACTTGTCTATGTCTGCATTGCTTGCGCTTTTGCAGTGTGCACTTAAAATGAATGAATAATCATCACATCAGTAGAGCATGCGAGTGCAATCTTTAGTTTTGATTCTGGACTTTTTGCTACATGGCTATTTCTGCTGTGTTGAGCACACTGTTTTTGTGCTGCAGGTATTGTGTGCACTCTGCTAACTTCTAAGAGAATACTGCTTTTCTTGGTATTGTAATGAGTATGGACTCTATTGGGGATGAGCAATACGTATTCTGTCATTCTTTGTTTTTATACTGCCTGTTTTTCTTTTTCTGTAGTACTGTATTTTTTTATTTTATGTGCATATTTTAATACTCTATGATCAAACAATAAAGACAAATTAACTAACAGTCATTTAGATCACTTGGTCTGTCTTCCATAATAAATGACTTGCACAGTGTTGCTGGTCCACCATCACATCTACTAATACTGCCAATCAATTAACCTACTTTCAGTTCCAATTCACTGCAGTCTTGAATGTCCATACCCCCTTTAGTAGGGCTTGTGTGAAAAAGCTGACACCTCCACCCGTATCTCTGCCAAGGAAATTAACTGCAATCAATACTCAGGATGCTGCTTGGCACATTAATGAGTCCTGTGCCATAACTGAGGACTTATTGAGGAATAAGAACTATGGAACACTTACACAAAAGCTACCTGACTGGCTGAATTAGAACATTTTATCCCCAACCTCAAGAACCTTATCAACCCATCTATGTTCTGGAAGGACACCCACCCCTAATTGAATCCTTCCACTTAGTCAACCACTTTGATTTTCAAACATGGTATCACCACCATCTCTGATCCTCTTGAGGTTGCTTCTGCCTTTAATGGTTTCTTCACCACCTATGCAATCTCCCAACTCAATGTTTCAATCCCTACATTCTCCATTCAATTGTCCCTTCCTCCTTTGTCTCCACCCTTCTCCCATATTTTGCTTTCACCCCTAATTCCCCTGCCATGGCCATATCGGTGCTATTGCTCTTTAGGAAACATTGCCAGGTTAAAGGCAGTCTAGTGGGAGATAACTTGATCAAATTAGTGCATACATTTTTCCATCCTTACTAGATTGCTGTAACACTGTACACCTAGGGCCCCCAAAAGGCTTAATGCACCACTTTATCTGTTGTGGAGCATTTTAGCACAGTTGATATTGTCAACAAGCATCTTTGAACATATCACATAAGTACTGCATGCACTGCACTGAATATAGGTAAAATGGTGCATCACCATCAAGGATTGCTTGAAGACCTTTAAAGTCTTATGTGGTTTGTCTTCCTGAATGAACTCCAAGCACTGTATGACTTGATCTGGCCCCTCTGCTCCAGAAAAGCAGTATTGCTCACTGTCCATTGCTCTTGGCTTCAGATGTTGGAGGACAGGGCATTCCCTGTAGTGATATTTCTAGCATGGTACTTTCTTCTTCCTGCTGTACAGATGCACATGTTGGTGAAAGATCTATTTATTCAGTTTGGTTTTCATGATCTACCAGAAAGTTAGAAATTTCAAAGCTGCTTTATTTTCCTTTTTTCCTTGCAGTAACAGTTTTTTTTTTAATTTATTATTTCTATGTGGTACTTTTATTTTAATTAATGACTACTGTATAGGCTATTGGTTTTATTCATGTTCATGCTTGTTCACTCTGTGAAGTGCCTGGAGCCTTTGGGAAGGGTGACTATTGAAATGAAACTGCTTTGCCAGTAACCTTACTAAATACAAGAGGCATAGCATTTCAATCCTAAGCCCTCCTAGTGTCGTACTCCTGTGATTTCTCTCCTTATCTCAGCTCTCTTCAGCCTCATCTTCCACACTGATATGGTACCCTGTACACATGCAGTGACCTCACTTTACTCTGGGAAAGTGTACCCTTTTCCCCTGAATTGGCGGTTACAAGAACACCCCATGCTCTCTTCTTACTTTAACTCTACCTACTTTCTTAACCTTTTCCAGCATGGGTTCTCAGAATACTTTCAACTGCCTCCTTCCTCCTTACATCTATTGACTTTATTATGAAGGGTGGACCAGACACTGCAGATTTTAGCAATCTATTTTGATTTCCATAGCTACGTTCACCCTTCTACTTGCAAAGCTGAGGAGGGCTTTTTTTCTCTGTCCTCTTGGCATTGCAAACCTTGTTGATCAATGTCTAGTGGTCACTGTAGGAGATTCTCTGTCCCCCATTATTTCTGGTGTCTCCAGGGCACAGTCCTGGTCCCATCCTGTTTACAATTTATCCAACGTACCTCCCTAACACATTTGTTTCATTGAACTTTCAGTTGTACACTGATGGCACTAACTGTTCATGGGACACTATCACAACCCCCTTAGGTCTCAAAGTGTCTCTATTTTGAAAAAAACCTATGTTATGATTGGTCACATTCAGTAGAGATTGCTGGTAAAACTGGCAGTTTGATTCTGATTCCTCTTTCCTTTTGAAAAGTGAAAAACCCATTGCCCATCATGCAGGTGTTACCACACAGAAACATATTTGTTTACAGTCCTTGATCAACTCCCTTTGCATCTTATCTGGACTTGGGAACAACTCAACATAGTTCAACCATTCATAATGCAGTGGAAGGAGAGGAGAAGTGCATCATGAGTGGCTGTTTCCTTTGGGATGTTCCTAATATTCAGGAAGCATACAATTAGAGTAGATCAAAGATTTGAAACAAAACAAGGTTGGGTATAATTACACCATTAGCATGCATTTCTGTTCTGCTAATAAAATGACACAGATAAAACAACTGGTAACATCAATGAATATCAGAGAAAGTAAGTAATTTGAAAATGTCAGTTTTCATCTAGAAATAATGGGCCCTATTCATGAACGCTAGAGGTGGTAAGTGCAAAAGGCAAGTATCCCCCTCATGCAGGGTCTCTGGAGTCTTGGCAAGTCAGTGGTGGGGTCTTCCATGGGCTTGTCAACCTTAATCCTCACCCCATTCCATGAGCAAACAATGTCACTCATGATCCCCTGCAGACCCTGCATGAAGAAAGCTACAACAAATTGTGTTATCAACATGTGGTGAGGCATATTTCTCCATATCCACAGCCATCTAGGTTATGCACTAAGGGAAGACTCCCATCTGCATGCTGAAGTGCAGGAACCTGCTGACCCTGCCATTCTATGCAGTGCCAGATGTCAAAAATTACCAAAGTTATGGTGGGGGAAGGGACATTACTGAGCAGCTTAAAGTAAGTAGCAGAAAGCTTGAGCTCCTGGGAAAGAATTTGTTAAAACTAATAAAATCAAGTTTTTTTCCAAGGGGAAGATACTGAAGAAGATATCTAGTGAGAACTAAGATACTAGTAGTCAGTGCAATGGGAAAATCGAAGGGCTCAGCCACCACTGCAGGAAATTTCTTCACTCCTAAAAGGCAAAATAAAGAAGAGCAGCCTGCACAGTGTGGCAGAACCACAACCTCGAGTGTCGAGCAGACAGAGGAGGCTTCACTAAGTACAATCCAGACAACTCTCCATCAACTAGTGAAAACAGTGCAGGAACTTGACAAAACGTTTGACACCCTTACCCCGCAGGTGTCTGCCCTTGAAAGTAGGATGGAGCATTGTGAAATGGTAGTGCAGCGATCTGAGGCTTCTACTTTAAAATCAACTGAAGCAACTACCAAGATCATTAAAGAAAATGCCTGCTTGTATCAGCGGCTAGAAACAGTTGAAAATCAGACTCGGGAAAGAAACTTGTGGGTCATAGGGCTGTCGGAAAATGCTGAGGAGGAAGACAGTCCTTGAATTCATTAGATTCTTTCAACCCCAGTTCTGGGTCTGGAAGACTCAGATCCCCCATTTTCTCTAGAAAAGCCTACTGCATAGCCCCGGGGTGAGCAGCATTAGACTTTATGACTGCCAGAATATTTCTGATTGTCTGCACAGGGATCAGTGATTGGGACAGGGTCCTCACAATTGCCAGACATCACAGGAACTTAAAAAGTGGAGAAGATACCTTATGTTTGTTCCCAGACCTCTCATACACCACAAGACAACAACAGAAAGTTTTTGATGGCCTCAGGGGACTGCTTCAGCAGATGAAAATTCAGCAACAGTTACTTCTACTGGCCAAGCTTTGGGTGACATGAAATGGCCATCAGTACCTTTTCAATGAGGTCAAGGATGCAGAGAACCTTCTGAGCTGCATGGAACAAGAGCTGTGAGCAGTGTTCATCGGATGACGATTGAACTGTAATGGGGTGCTGGTATTGTACAGTATATTTTATGGGGCTTTAGTTGGGAGGCTAATGTTTGAGACTCACAGTTTAATGGTCTACATTATTTTATTTATTTATTGAAATGTTTTACCAGGAGAGCACACTGAACAACAAGTTGCTCATCTCATGGTGCCACCTGGGTGGGGGGGTTACACAGAGTTGTGAAGGATGATCAGTCACAATAGTATGTGGGTAGTACAAACAATGCAACATTGTAAGATTGTGCAACAATTGGAAAACAAGATATTGCACAATAAACAGTAGTGGAACATTGGGTAAATTACAACACATGTTCAAAATCATACAAAAGAACATATAAATATACAAAATAGTAATAATGTGATAAAACCATTTATAGTGCATGAGTGTACCAGAAGCTGGCTCGTGGTAGTACGTAAGTGCTGTTGGAGCAAAAAGGACGGGGTTAGGTTGTGCAGACTGGTGACACAGAAGGGCAGGCGGAGAAGAGGGAGGAGATGCAAGAACTGACTATGAGAAGAAGGGGTAGCCATTTCCTGATTCCCCCTTCAGGATGTTGAGAACCCTGCCCGGGGGGGGGGTCATGGTAGGAAGGCAGAAACTGGGGATAGGTATTAAGGTGGGTTAAAGCAGGAACAGCTGAAGGAAAGGAAATTGTGTAGGGCAGAGCTAAGGGAGTAGTTCAAGGAGGAGTGTTGTATTTCAGAGGGGAAGGAATTCCAGATTTTAGGGAAACAATGGGCAAAACCAGTCTGACCAATGAGGGTGGAGTGGTGAGGGACCATCAAGGTGCGGGTGTCATTTAATCTGAGAGAGTGGGTTGGGGGAGGTGGAGTGGAGAGAGGATGAAAGATAGGAGGGAAGCCCCCTGAACCAGAATTTGGAGGTCAGTTTGGCACAGTGTGAGATGCGTCTGTGAGATAGTGGAAGGAAGGTTAGAGAGTGATAGAGCTTACAGTGGTGGGAGCAGGAAGGGGAGTCGAGAGCAAAGCAGCAGAAGGAGTTAAAGAGAGTGTCCAACTTGGTCAGGGAAGATTTGAGAGCAGCACCATAGACTTCATCACAGTAGTCAAAGATGAGGAGTATCATCTTCTGGACCATTTCACGCCTCACAGTTAGTGGGATGCAACTATGATTCCTGTACAGAGCACCAAGCATGGGTGTAGTTTCTTCAGGATAGCATTGATATGCACAGAGAAGTTGAGGTGCTGGTCCAGTCAAACACCCAGATATCTAAATGAGGAGGTGTCCTCCAAGATGGTCCCATCAAAGGTGTGGAAGGTGGGTAGGGACGGGATCCTAGAGAGTTTCTCCCTGGTGCCAAAGGTCATTGAGACTGTCTTCTTGGCAGTTAGAAAAACCTGGTGAGAAGCAAACTAGAGCTGAACTTGGCTGAAGTCATGCTGTAAGCTGGTTTGCACAGCAGCAAGATTTTTGCTGGAACTGTACAAAACAGTATCATCAGCATACATGTGGATAGAAGAGGATGAGCAGGCTGTAGGAAGATCATTAAGGAAAATGGAGAAGAGTAGGGGACCAAGGACTGAGCCCGCAGGGACACCAGTGTTGATGGGGAGTGGAGGGGAGATGGAATCAAGGATTCTCACCAGCTGGGTCCTGCCAATCAGGTAGAATTTAAACCAGTTGGTGGCTGGTGGAACAAGGCCAGCTGAGGAGAGTGAATCAAGAAGCAGGAGATGGGAAACAGTGTTGAAAGCTTTGGTTAGGCCAACAAAGATGGTTGAGGTGATCAGACCATCGTCCATCCCTGAAAGGATGGAGTCAGTAAGCCTGAGGAGGAAGGTGGTTGTTGAGTTGTTCTTATGAAAACCAGATTGGAAGGGGGTGAAGAAGGAGGAATCAGAGAGGAAGGGTGATAGTTGAGAGAGAACTAAATGTTCTTGAAGTTTGGCAAGGGTAGGAAGAAGGGAAATGGGGTGATAGTTGCCAGGAGTGGATGTGTCACCACCCTCGGGGAGAGGAAGGACTACAGCCTGTTTCCAGGATGAGGGAACTTGGGCAGAAATAAAGGACAGGTTAAGGATTAGGGAGATAGGATAAGCAATTGCAGGAGTAGAGAGGTAGATAAGTTTGGGATCAAGCTTATCTGGTGAGGAGCCTTTAGAGGGGTTGAGGGATAGGAGATCATTAAAAGCTTCATCAGAGGAGATAGTAGAAAAGGGAAATGGAAGAGGGGTAGGCACTGGCTGAGATGAAGGGCTGAAGTTAGTAGGTGGCAATGGGGAGAGGAAATTTAGAAGAAACGTGGCACACGAGGTGTAGTAGGCATTAAATTCAATACACAGTGCCAGGGTCAGAAACTAGGGAGTTATTTATTTTGAGAACTGGAGGGTAAGGGTGGGGGGAATAGGACATGAACTACCTTCCAGAATTGAGATGCAGAGTTAATTTTAGTCAGAAATGAGGAGTTGAAATAATCAGACTTAGCCAGTCTAGTGGCTTTAGTACATGAATTGCTAGTGTTCTGTACTTGGCATAGTTGTTTGGACATTTAGTAGATTTGTGTTTTCTCCAGGCCTGGTCACACTCCCTGAAGCAGGCCAGTAGTTCAGGGGTGATCCAGGGGAGGTGAAGCCCACAGACTCTGGTCCTTCTGAAAGGAGCAAAGGCAGTCCAAGTGGCAATGAATGTATCCTTAAAATAGTCCAGCGCTTGGTCTACAGAAATGGCAGTGAAGGGGGGGCCCAGTCATTGGAAGCAAGTACAGAGCTGATTGGGGTAAGGTCTAAGGATTTAAAGGACCAGAGCTGTATGATTTTAGGGGGATGTTTGGGGCAATGAACCTTATGTACAATGAAAATAAGACTGTGATCACTAAGGGCATCAGGGAGGAGACCAAATTTAATGACACAGTGCGGGTGGGTTGTGAATGCCCAGCCAAGCAAGGTGTGGTTTTGTGTTTAGGGATTAGGGTGTATGGGTTCAAGTATAAGTTGACTGAGGTTTAGAGCAGTGACATCATTGAGTAGCTTGTTTAACTTGGGAGACAACCGATTTAGATTCATGTCACCCTATAAGAAAAGTTCACCAGATTGCAAGAGGGACGTGATATAGGCTAAGAGTTTGGTTCTGACAGAGGGTTGAATGCTTGGGCAGAAATAGATGTTAGCCACAAAGATTGGGACTTAGAAAGAAAGGAAGGGTAATGCAGGTGACAAGGGCTTCATAGGTATCTGGGATGGAGGTAGATAGGATGGTAGTAAACTGCAGTGAGGACAGGATATACATGGCCACTCCCCCTCCATGACCCGATTGATCTTGTCTGTAGATAAAATACCCAGGGATAGCAATGGCACTGTTAGGGGCACTTTTTTTAGCCATGTCTCTGTAATAATTAGGATGTCAGGGGTGTGTGAAATCATAAGAGTTTGTAGGAGGTCAATTTTAGGTAGCAGGCTGAAGATGTTCAGGTGGAGAAGCTTCAACCCGTTATGGAGGGTTGTAGTGGAAGTGGGGTTTGGAGACATGTTATTTGGGTAAGGAGCCAGGGTAGGAGAAGAAATAGGGCCAAGGTTGGGGTGGATGTTTCCTGATGAAGAAGGAGGAGGGAAAGGATGAAATAGTGATGTTTAGGACTTTTGTAATTAGAGTTGTAAATACTGGAGGGAGGGGAAGAGGGAGAGAGGGGTGGAGAGAAGGAGATAAGGAAATGAAGAAAGGCAGAGTGACTAGGAAGGGAAAACAGAGAGGCCGGAGGGTAGTAAGGAAAGTGGGGTCTGTTTACAAGGAGAGCTGTGGAGGTGATTGAGAGAATGAAGGAGATATCTGGAAGGAAAGTGGAGATAGAAGTGGCAATAGGTGTAGAGGGGGAGACTGGAATAAGGGTAAGAACCAGTCAGGAAGGGTGTGAGTAGGAGGGAGATGGAAACCATTCTGGGTAGGGTAGTAGAGGCTTTGAACAGGCTTATAGATTCAGATTACACTACTGAATGTTAGGACGTTGATAATTTGCTTTAGGTATGAATGACCCAGGACTAGAAATGTTAGGGGAGAGCAGTGGGAAGAGGATTGCAACCTACATGTGTTGCTGCCCTCCAGTGGCTTTACAGTATAATTTGCAAATGGAAAAGCAGACAGTAAAAAAAAAAAAACAACAGCTTGCTGACAGGCCAGTGCAGGTTACGCAAATGCTGCTCTGCACTGAACTGCTCACAGAAGCGTGCAATTGAGTGAATTGGCAAGCAAAAAGATCAGGACTTCACTGCACAGCTGCTAAAGGAATAAATGTCAAAGGTCAGTATTTCTCTGCAGTCTTATGCCCCAGTCCAATGATTTCAGCACTGGCTGAAGCGTTGGGCAGGAAACCAGTGTCAGTGCTCTGGGCTGTCTGGATCTTTTCAGTTCCCACTGGGAGGAAGGCTCAAAAATCCTCTTTCCCTTGTTCTGGGTCCAGGACTAGATATTACCTTATGGGCCAAGGAGAAGCGTGGGCAGCAGCTGCCTTCTTGGCCTGTCCTAGGCAGACCGGTTACTTGTGGAGGGGACTGCATCAATGGTACCAGCCCAATGGGTTCTGATCAGCCTGAGAGAGAGGCACAAAAGAGATTGCAGTTATAAGCCTTGGTTTTTGCTTGAGCATCCTGACTTTAAGTACATACTATGTGCTGATTCAACTGGCCTACTTTGGAATTCCTGTTCCTGTAGTCCCTGATGTGTGGGTGTTCGTTCTGCACCATTGTTATTAAGAGGAGACTGATAATGGATAAATCTTTACTTAATCAGTTCTTTGGCCGGTGTTTAATGTTTTTGTGAATCTTGTTATATCATGCTTGATTTAATGGCTTTGAGAGGTATATCTCCTGGGAGCTTGGGTCAGATTTTGTATATTGTATTTTTTGGTCCTTTCTAAAAAGAGGGAATCCAACTGACATTTAATCAAATTGGTAAGCTGGACTCTCGACTGAACTGCCTTTTTCTTGATTCACTATTGGCCTTCCTGGCTGCATGCATTCAGATATATATTTACTATATACAGTAATTGATTTAGGAAATACCCCCTTGATGTACCATAACAGGAGGTCTCTAATACTATTTCTTTGTAAGAGAATACTCTGTAATGGGCTCTTTTATGGTATCCTCCTGTGTTTTATTGTAATTGCGAGTAATACCTGCAAAATTAATAAATAAAATAAAAAAAAAAAATTACCAAAGTTATGAAAGTGCATGGGAAAATGTCAACTTACACTCACAACTTCATTGTTTTGTAATATTTTTACTCCAAATTTTCAACATAGACTTCTGATGACCGTACCTCATAAACAGAGGTGAAGAAAATTTTCAAAACCTACTCAGAAGTTGGTTTTGCACAGCAACAATGGCATTCCATGCCACAGGTATGGAAATGCATTTTGGCCAGGATTTGAAAAATGACAGTTGTCACATTCCTGAGGTGGTGTGAAAAAATGGCTGCGTTGAAAATTTGGGCTCAAAATAATTACCACAAATTACCAAAATTATGAGCATGAGTTGCGCAATTTCAAAGTAAGCTCATAAGTTTGCCATTGTTAAAAATTTTCACCCCAAATTTTCATCATAGCCTTCTTATGACCCCACCTCATGAACAAGGGTAATGAAAATGTTCAAATCCTGTCCAAAGGTGATGTTGTCAGGTGAATGTGAAAATACCTTTCAGGCCTGATTTGCATAATTCTACCACAATTGATCATGAAGTGGGGTCCCAAAAAGCCCATGTTGCAATTTTGGGCTCAAAATATGCAAACTTGGCAAACTTTTCCATCAAAGTTATAAAACCCACTGAAATACATTATACTGCACTTACGTTATTTTCCCATATTGCAGTCACCAGTTCCAGCAGCAAGACATGTCTTTGTCTTTTATCAGAGGCTTGATCTAGGCTGTGGACATGTTCAGGTAAATGAAGTTGTGTGGGGGCCATGGAGGGCATGGGGTGGTGTGGGCTAAGTGGGAGGTCAGGGTGAAGGGTCAGATCGGCAAAGGACAATTTTCTTTTTTTTTTTGCAGCTTAAAAAAAATCACAAAGGGACAGTTTTATTCATTTCAGGTTAAAGTCTGACATTAGGATTGGGCACCTCAGTGTCAGAGCAGTGTGCAGAAACAGGGTTAAGTGACCTGGAGGGGAGGGGAGGGACGGAGGTCCAGAGAAGTGGTACCAGGGTGGGCACCATGGTCTGCTTACACATATTAATAAAAAGAAAAAAAAAATGCATATTAAAATTGGGAATGTTGGGCAGGACACCTGGAGAGGAGGGGGAGTAAGAAGTGGTGCGGGGGTGGGCAACTGGTACACTTAATAAAACAAACAAATAGGTAGTAGATAGATAGACAGACAGACAGAAAGATAGATAGATAGATAGACAGACAGACAGCCAGACAGACAGACAGATTGCTAGATAGATAGACAGACATACAGACAGATGAAGACAGAAAGAACAGGGGGTTGTTGGCTCACTCCTCTCACTGTAGCCCAGAGAAGGACTGCCGCTATGGCTGCAGAACTCAACAAAGTTATTTCTGTTCTCATACAGAGAATGTGTGTAAATGACTCCTCTCGATAAACTGGGTACCCTGGATCTTGGGGTGTCTGTAAAGGTACTTTTGGCAATTAGAAACAAACAAACAAACACCATGATCTAGCTAAACAGGTACAATTTAGCTAGGTACAGGTGTTTGCTTTTGTAAAATGATACTATTTTATGTATTGTCTATGTTTTTTATTTGGAAAGGAAAAGAAACAAGATGGAATCTCTCACAGCATAAAAAAAATGTTTTGTGCTGTGAAAAGCAAGTGGTGAGAAACCAAAAACTGTCCTGCAACACAAAATGTCTGGTGTTGTATCAGAATGTTATCCTAAGAACCCTACTGGGCATGCTCAGAACAGAACAACACAAAATTTTAAAGCCTTATAACTCTGGAACCATTTAATATTTTTATCACAAAACCTTTCAAAGGCATTACTTAAGACATCACGCCTGTATCCTAAAAGTTTGGGGAAGAAATTCCATTCTGTATAGGCTGTTGGTGAGAGTAAAAAAGAAATCCCATGTTAAGTAAAAGAAAAAAATGACACATCTACAGGACAAATGGCACATGTGGATCTGAAAAACCATACAAGCTGCCAACACAAAGCTTTCCACAGATTTACATCTTGCCTCCTAGACAACACATGCACAATTTCAGCTGATTTTGTCAAACACTACCAAAGTGATTAAGGTGCAAATTTAGGGGGTTAACATTGAACACCCTACTCAACCTTAACTATTGGGGAACTACCATGCCCCTATAACGTTCAATTTGCTTGAATCAGTTTTCCAGTTTCGTAATGAACCCTTCCCCAGGACACCCCCAGAAATCAGTTGTTCTCAGCCCAATGTGCCCACATGGTAAAACATTTTAACTAACTAACTAACTAACTAACTAATTAACTAACATAAAAAAATACTTGGGTTCTAGCTGCAATTATGCAATGTCATATTAGGATACTACAAAACTAACAGACAGTAAGACAGAGATGTTACATTTCAATGAAGATCATGAATTAAGAAATGTGAGTAAAAGTGCAGAACAGGAAGCTATGAGAATAGCCCTTAAGAAATTAAGAAAAAGGAAAAGTGATTTGGACTTGTATTCTACTACTAAGAGAGATGACACACACTTAAAAAATAAATAATAACTGTATGATATTTGCATTTTAAATTAATGTCTAGGGTAGTTCCATCATGCTGCAACAACTGCATACCTTTTCTTTTTCTTTCATAACATGTACAGACCTTCTTTGCTTTCTCAGGCCCTGCCTGCAAAAGCTTCAAAATATAATAAAGGCTACTGACAAAGAAGCAAACCCTTTGAGGAACACTGTACTGTTGCAATTTGTCAGTGAGTTTTGTTAGAGGTTTTCTGTCGCTGAGTCTGTAAAGGTATGTCTAGTCTCCAATGAAATGAAATTACACTGCTGAGAATAGATCCAGAAGCAAATGACTTGATACATTTTAATGGACCAACATAGATGTAACAATAAGAACAAAGTGCTCTAGCTTTCGGACCAACCAGTCCTTGTAACATGGCACTAAACTGAATGGGCAAATGGGGATGCGTGATTGGTTGAAGTCGATCAGGTGGGGGAAATCGGAACACGTATTAATCAAGCATAACTGCCGTGCCCAAAAGTGTAGTACCAGGACCTTCCAGACAGCCAGGAAAGCAGCACCGGGGAGAGGGAAAAAAGAACTGTGAGAGGGACGCTCGTGTTCGGTAGGCAGTGAGTCACTGGAAACAGAGGTGAGGAAGGGCACGGAAGGGGAAACACAAAGAGAGCAGAAGCAGTAGCACCAGATTGAAGAGGACACAGAGCACCCAACATCAGAGCTATCTCAGAGCAGCAATAAGAAGTGAGTGACAGAAGATGCAAATTCGTCAGGGAAGTGCACAGCGTGGCGAGAAAGCACTCCACCGCAGACCTCCAATGAGTGGTATGACAGTAACACCCACCTAGAAAGCAAAATAAGTCAGTCTAGCATGTGAGGCACACTGTTCTGTTAATCTAGCAGCAGGCAATGTTTTCAGCACATCAGCATATTAAAGCTGTTCTGTAACAGATCTTGGAAGTACAGTAAAAACCTTATCTAAACATACCGAGTCCCTGTGTTATGTTGTTCTAATGATCGCAAATACATTCCTTGCAACTGTATACTCACGCAGCCCAAGTTACAAGCGCATTAAGCCACTCCGAAGGTGGCATCTAATGCGATTAATGCATCGTTGGGCTGTTGTACGACCGAGGCCGCAGGCCTCGGGCAACAACCCTCCCAACCATGCATTAATCCAGCATTAGATGCCATCTTCATCGTGGCTTAATGCTTACTTCTTCAGAAGCCTGCTGAGAATATTTATTTGGTGATTTGGGCTACTCTTAAAGAAATGTACTGTAGTTTTTAAATGTGAACTGACATTTTAAAATCATCTAGCTAAATGAGTGTCCTCTTGTGATTAATATCTGGCACTACCTGAACTTGTTTTTCCATTTATATGCCAGTATTTTTGTAAACAACTCAGAGATTATTTTGAGAGTATTAAGCATGGATAACTGTGTCCAAAATGCATTTTTAGTGTTTTCAAAACTGTGTTTATTATTTTAAAAGCAATGCAGTAATTTATTTATTTGTGTTCTGGTAACTGGGTAGGTACACTACACTACACAACTGAATACAATAATCAAAACCAGCATCTGTCAATGCCAAATGTTTTCTGCTTGCATTGCTGTTGCACATCGTCTTACTTGTGCACATTTTAACTATATTTTTATGCAGGGTAGACCAATGAGATGAAATATTTCATTTTCTTTGGTGTCCTGTTTTCACACATTTTTAGATTGCATTTACCAAGGATAGGTCAGCTGAGACTCAATATCTAATTTTCAGTGGGATCCCATATTTTTGCCCTAAATTTCCAACAGTCTTTTTATGACCTGACAGGTGGATTTTTTAAATCCCATCAAAAAGGTAATTTTGCAGTGTGACTGTGAAAATAAGTTTCAGAGGGGATTTGAAAAATAACACCTGTCATGTTCAGGAGGTGGGGTAACACAAGGGATATGCTGAACATTAGCGGCCAAAATCTGCATAAATAAAAGTTATGAGTAATCATTGGAACACTTCAATGTTTCTTCATAGCTTAGCTGTTTTTTTCATATTTTCACTCCACATTTCAACACAGTCTTTATATGACCACTCCTTCTGAACATGACAGGTGTCATTTACAAGATAGTGGCTGAAACACCATTTAGTGCCACAAAGCATGAATAAACATTTTGACCAGGATCTGAAAAATAGCAGCTGTCATGTTCATGAAGTGGTGTGAAAAAATTACTATGTGGAAAATTTGGGGTCAAAATAATGGAAATTAATGAAGTTATGAGCATGAATTTAAACATTTCAATATATGCTCATAACTTTGTTGTTTTTTTAATATTTTTACCCCAGATTTTCAACATATCCTTTTTATTACCCCATCTCATGAACAAGGGTGGAGAAAATTTTCAAATCTTGCCCGAAAGGTGATTTCATGCAGTGACCGAAAAATCACCTTTCAGGATAGATTTGCATAATTGTATCATATTTGTTCTTGAGGTGGTGTCCTAAAAAAGGCAATGCTGAAGATTTGGGGAAAAATATTTTAAAATGACCAAATTGTGAGGGCAAGTTTAAAACCCAACAGCATACCTGATTTCCTCAATTCCTAGTCCAACACTGAAAAGTAAAGACATGTCTCTGGTCCAAAGAGAATTATGGCATTGGACCCCAGTAGGTCAGTAAGGCTGGGTTGGGTATAGGGTGGTGGGTGCTGAATGGGATGGTTAAGTGGAGGGAGGGTAATGGTGGTGGTGTGCCGGCAGTGGCAACAGACATCAATGAACCATTTTCTTTTTTTGCAGGATCTATAAAAATTAAAAAAATAAGACTACAAGGGGCACTTTTCTTTATTTCAGCTACCAGCACTGAGGATTGGTCTCCACAGTGTCATGTTAAGTTTGGCATCACCGGGTGTAGGCTCCCTCATGTCACAAAGTGAAAAACAGGTGGGGGCTACATACTAGCTGGTACTGGTGATTGGTTACCCTGGTGTTAGAAAAATAAGAAGGGGAAGCAGATTTTTACAGGATTGAGCACTCTTTCATTTCATTTCATTTTTATTTTTTATACTTGTAAGCAGGATGAGCAAAACTGCCCATTTTCACCAGAGGCAAGTTACAAACAAACTTAGCATACATAATTAAACAGACATTTAAAGACAATACAAAATACAGAAAACATTTAACAATCAATTATTAGCATGTACATGTGCAAATATCGTTATCTATTAACCAATATTTTAGTCTAGTTTTAGAGGACCACAATGTCGTACTTTCTACAATATCAACAGGTAATGAATTAAAAAACAAAGGAGCCCTAAATAAAGTAGATCTCTGGCCAAAAGTAGTTTGAAGCAATGGAATTTCCTAAGAAAATTTAGTCTGAGATCTAGTACCACAGAAATTAAGAGACCTAGGAAATAGTAATGAAACTACAGGAGAAATAAGGCCATTCTTTACCTTAAGCATAAGGATACCAATCTTGTGCAAAATCCAATTTTTAATGGATAGACTGTGTAAACATTCAAGCAAAAAACAATGATGTGTTTGAAAGGGAAGATCAAGCATGAAGCACAAAATAGAGTTGTAAGTTACCTAAAGTTTATTGATTAAATGACCAGAGAATGAGGAATAAATAATCATACCATAATCCAAGACACTTAACAAAAAACTATAAGAAAACAAAAACCTTGATTCTCTGGTCAAAAGCTGACTAACTCTGTAAAGTGAACCTAATCTCTGATGAAGAGTTTTTTCTTTATTTATTCAAATGAAGTTCGAATGTTAACTTTGAATTGAAAATTATCCCCAGATATTTAAATCTATCCACTAATTCAATCACACTGCCATCCATTGTAACAATATGATACAGGCTATTAGGCTCAATGGTCCCTTTCGAAAACAGCATAGCCTTTGTTTTGCCTGGATTAAGTACCAAAGAATTCAAAAGCAATCATTTTTGAAAGGAATTAAATTTGGATTGCACCATATCCAAAGTATCATTGGGAATGGAGCCTACGCTATAAATTACTGCATCATCTGCATAAAGTACCATTGATGAATGTGAGCAAACCAAAGGAGCTGAATTCATGTAAATTGAAACAATCAAAGGGCCAAGTATTAACCCTTGGAGTACCCCACATTTAATAATAGTAGGAGAGGAAGTACCATCACCTATACCAGTACAGTGGGATCTATCAATAAGATAATTATAGTGCCAAGAATTAACATTATCAGAAAAGTATAAACCAGGAAGAATACCATTTAACAAACCTTGTTCAACCAAATCAAAGGCCTTGGTGAGATCCACAAAAAGCACTGCAACAGTCTGCCCTTTATCAAGGGCGCGCTGAACGGCACCTGTGAATCCCACCAAGGCCGTCTCATTGATATGACACAGCTTAAAGCCATGCTGACAATCAGAAAGCAGATTATGCTTTTGTAGATATTCAGTGGTTTGGTCGAAGATAACATGTTCCAAAATTTTAGATAGGGGGGATAACAAAGAAATTGGATGGTAATTAGACAGTAAAGTGGGATCACCAGATTTCAAAATAGGAGTGACAATGGCCATCTTCCAGAGACTGGGAAAAACCCCAGCTGACATAGAGAAATTAAACAAAACTGAAAGAGGATAAGAAAAGGAATTTATTCCCATCTTAATTACTTGAAAATCTAATCCGTCACAAAAAGTATAAAGTCATGGATCCATTTTTAGAACATATTCTTTGATTAAATCTGGAAATACCTGTGTGAAACAGAATTCAGAAAGAACCATCTCATTTGCCAATGTTGGGACACTGGGGAGATCACCATGGAAAGAATTTCCATGGGGAAAAATTCTATAGCTATTGAGATTACCAAAGAATTTATTTAAAGCTTCAGAAATGAGTAAAGAATTACTAATTAAACCTGTCCCAGTTTGAATCGAAATGTCAGATGCCTTTTTTCCCCTCCCGATAAGACTATTTAATATATCCCAGGTTTTCTTTGGATTACCAAAACATTTATTCTGTACCGAGAGAAAAAATGCTGTTTTAGCTTTACGAATTGCAGATTTGCAATGATTCCTTAGTGATCTATATTTTATTAAAAGAAAAGGATCCAAACTTTGTTTAGATAATTTCCAGCTTTCATCCCGTAGTCTCATAAGGTATAACAAATCGGATGATATGGTGTCAGAAAATTAAACGTACGGGGTGGGGTTTGCTAAATGGGAAGGTCAGGTGGGAGAAGTATAACAGTGGCAGTATGCCAGTGGCACAACAGATAGCATTGGACAGTTTTCTTTTTTACAGGATGTATATAAATATAAAAGGCTATGAGGGATGATTTTTCTTTATTTCAGGTGCCAATGCTAGGGATTGGGCACCCCAGTGTTGGTGTTATTTTTGATGGCACTGAGGGGGTCTCCCAGGTATCTCACAGTGAAAGGGGTGGGGTGGGAGGTACTAGCTGGCATCAAGGATTGGGCATCCTGTTGTCAGAAAACAAAGAAGGGGGAAGCAAATGGAGGTGGGAGGGATACTTGTTAGAGGGTGTAAAGGATTGTTTTTATGTTGGGGTGGAGTACCACAGCAGGCTAATCATGATGGTAATCATCTCTGCTTGCTAGCTGGCTTATGCAGATCAAAGTAAAGAGCTGCCCTATCATTTGGGATGCTCTTTTCTTTGAATTACACAAAGTTTCTACCTAGCAAGACCAGAAGAGTTTCATGATCAGTCTGGCTGATTATTGATTTGACACTGATGAGCTCTTTGCAGACTGCCCTGCTTTGGACCAACAGTGACATACCTCTCAAAACCTACTATCATACCAATATGTTCACTTTGCACAAGCACAAGGGTGAACATAACAAAATAAATCCACCTCTCAAAAGATTCAATTAATATAACCATCACAAAAATTGCACTTTTATCTGTGGTATAAGAGCCCCCTCTATTCTGAAGGTTTTCTGAAGGTTTGCATTGAGTGTCACCTATTTGCACCAACAGAATGCAGTACTCAGTCTTTAACACTGCATGGGGCAGTCACGCTAGCACCTAAGTGCAATTATACAATGGGTCAGCTCTGAAGCATGAGTAAATCCTAGTATAACTCACTAGAAAAAGTACCAGTCAGTCACATGTCTTCAAAAGTCATTCCAACACCTGAAAAAAAAAATTGAAGCTGCCATCTTTCACTCCCCGGTAAGCAACGGTGCTACAGCACTAAACCCCTGGTAGGCATGTTCTCACTTCCCACCATTCCTGTTCATCTATGCATATATATAGGCGCATGCCCGGTATCACAGCTCTGCTTTTCGGCTGTGATTTCTGTAAATTGTGGCCCTTGTTTTTAATAAAAAATGACTTTGTCCAGTTCAGCATTTGGCTGGGAGCTGGTTCATTCCACTGGGGTGTCACACAGATGAGGCACAGTTATGAGCCCTGGTAGGATGAAACACGTGTATGTGTCTTCTGTTGGCACCCTTTGCAGAGTATGTGAGAGGCCTTTTGGCACTGTGCATTTCTGCTTAAAGCTGAACCTGCAAAATATTCTGTGGTGATTTGCATATACATCCCATGATGCTTTTCATTGTGGGGGTATGTGTGATTTTGTATTTCTTATGCATATGTATAGGTGCATGCCCACTATCACAGCTCCGCTTTTCAGATGTGATTTCTGTAAATTGTAGCCCTCATTTTTAATAAAAAAAGACTGCCCAGTTCAGCATTTGGCAACGATTTAAAATATATCAGAAGCTGAATGGGGACAGTGGAAAGCGAGCACAATCCTCTTGTGCCTTCAGTGCTATGACAGTAAACTGTCAGCCTCTTCTGATACTCGGAGTCTCACTCCCTGACTATACACTCCAGTCCAACCTCCATACAGGTACTGTCCCATCTGTGGTTGATACAAGAACAGAGACAGATGTATTAAGAGCTGCTGCAGTGAGTACAGCTGTTCCCGCTCTGCAGAATCCCTCCCTCCTGCTTTTAGCTGTCTGTGCCATTTCAAAGTACCGTTCAGGGCAGAGAGTAACACGTTAGTAAACACCATTGGATTTTTTTAATGAAAAACAAAAATGGCAGCATATGGAAAACTGGAAATCACAAAACTATTAAAAAAAGTAAACCTGCTGCTTTCTAGTCCCCCCACCTGCAGGTTTACCAATATTTTGTTTTGTTTTGTATAATTAATACTTTTGCAATCGCCAGCATGGGAGCCCATGGGTGGGAGTTCCTCAGGTCGGCTCCGAAGTTTCAAAAATTAAAGTATGGGCGGAGGGTTGCTTGTAACGGGCAGAAAGTTGCACTTTCATTCTGGCCAACATTTCAAACTGCTGTATCTTAATAATGTGCTGTCTATGTCTCATCCTTCCCACTACAGTGTCTTTTTCTCTCTCTTACCTAAACATTTCAGTCACAGTTAGGGCTCTCTCTCTCTTGCATCACAACTTTACCACCAATGACATTCTTCTACTGCCAAGCACCAACAGTTATTTCAGATCTTTTGTTTCATGCCCTGACTACATGCCTTTCTCACAGCTGTCTCTATACAGCACTGGCAGTTACAACAGTTCTCTTCCTGTCTCTGACCACTCACAGTATGAATGGGAGGGACTTTTTTATTACCAGTGGAGGGATATTATCTCTGCAATATTTGAAAAAAAACTCCAATAAATTATAATTTAACTTACTATAAGAAAACTACTATTTCTTTTAATTAAGGCCATGGTATAATCACAAAAATCCACTCCAGGATGTGGGTTATACTGGGATGTACCCCCTTCTAGTGCGGATTTTGTCATTTGGCTTGCAGCTCTGTGATTAAATCACACCAGGCATGGGTAAATCCCAGCATAACCCACACCCTGTTGTGGAGTATTGCTTAAACATAATATATTCAGCACAGAAAAAGGGGGTGGTGATGTGAATATTCTGTGCAGCTCAATATTCAATGATTTTGCACGCGAAAACAGCATTAAGTATGACTTAGTGCTGTGCAAATTAAGACCTATAAAAAGCAGGTCATAACCTGGGGAAACCCCAGAACTGAGAAGCAGAACTGCAGAACCCAAACTGACACACATTATGTACTTCATGCAGTCTGTCATAGAGGATGAGGAGCAGGCAAACACCCCCTTGGTCATTGTACAGGCCCCGGAGCATAATGCTGCAAACAGACGGCACCACACATGAGTCACATTCAGAGTCCTTAGTGATGAACAAATCTTAGCTGGATACAGGCTCAACAGGAGGAAGGTGGGGAAGGGGGGAAGGGGAAGGGGAAATTGTTTAACCAGGAAAGGCACACTAAGTCAGAGCTTGTTTCCAGGTGCGACCTGGGAGCACAAGAAAGTTAAGTGACTTGTTCAGGGTCACACAGTATGCAAGTGGAAGCTGTGGGATTCAAACCCAGGTCCGGTCTGCTGGATGTCACAAGATTTGCAGCTCAGAGCCTTAGACCACTGTGCTATACTGCCTCCCTGGGGCCCATGCTTATACAGTTGTGAGAGCTGCTGCACGAGCAGCTCTTGAAAGATCCCCACCACAGCTATGTAATTTCTATAGAGCCCAAGGTGACAGCTGCACTGTGCTTTCTGGCCACCTGAATGTTCCTGATACTGGGGAGTGACACAACGTTATCACACAGTCTGCCACCTCACTCCTGTTGGGCCATTTCCTAAATACCTTGCTGGTCATGCTGGAGAGGTCATAATGTATTCCGCACCACATGGGCAGAGCAAATATCAACAATGCAACAGTTCTGTCAGGTTGCACACCTACAGGCTGTACTGGGTGCCATTGGGTGCACCCATGTTGCAATCTGTACACCCCCAGGGGCTAGGGTGAAAGCCTACATGAATAGGAAGGCTTCCACTCCATCATCTGTCAGGTGGTGTGCAATGCAACAGAAGGCATCATCAGTGACCTTGTACAGTATCCTGGCAGTGCCTATGATGTCTTCATCTGGCACAGTTCTGTTCTGTGCCCTAGGTTTGAATGTGGATATATACACAGTGGGTACCTCGTTGGTGAGTATACACCCAAGGCCCTCCTCCTTCCATAGCTGCCACTGATGTTACTAACCTTTCTCCCACACGAGGGACAGTGCATATCCTCTGCATTCATGGCTGCTAACACCTGTTCTACAAAGCACATCCATTGCAGAAGACAGGTACAATGCATTGCACATCACTACATGCAGTGTCATCCAGTGTGTCTTTGACATGCTCAAGATGTGGTTCAGATGCCTTGACCATTCCGGTGGTTCCCTACAGTATAGCCCTCAGAAGGAATACAGCCCTAAGAGATTTGTGCTGTATTTCTTGCCTATTGCATGCTACACAACATAGCACTCAACTGTGGAATATGCCTCCTGGCCCCAGAGGGAAAAACTGTGGCATATGTTGAAACAGTGGACCAGGGGATTGAGGAGCTGCTCTATAGTCATTACACCAGGATGGCCTGGAGGTCCAGGGAGTACTGGGACTGCCATATCGCAGACCTCTGTGGAACAAAATGGTGAGCACAGATCAAACATAGAAGTCAGCAGCTGGTGGTAGAAAATGTATTAATAAGTTTATTTATTGATTTATTGATTGATTTATTTATTCATTTATCATTTTTGACCAGAAAAGGCACACTATGGTGGGATAGCGTGTTTCTAGGTGCAGCCTGAGTAGTGGGTTACATGGACCTTTTTTATTGTTGTGGAATGTTGTACATAACACCTGGTGAACTTCCCTACTCTTCATCGATACATACTATGGGGGACCTGATTTTCAAAGGACGATGCAGGGCTTGTGTCCAGTCCTACTTCAAACCCTTTTTTTGTTGCAGCTGTGCCAAAACCTCTTTGCTGTAACTGTGCCTGATTTTAATAGGTCATGCACAGTTGTGACACTTTACCCAATTTACGGCAACGTGCACCATCTATTTGGCCCCCACAACATGACCTAACCTTGTTAGCACCCGAACACTAGCATAACACTGTGCCCATATAAAGGAAGGGGTCCTCCTCCTCTGCATACAGGCACAACAGCAAATTTAACAGTTTGTGCCAGCAGTAAATGGCACCTACCGGTCCTTCCTGAGGGTATAGACACTAAACCGGGCCAAATAGACCATAATAGAATTTGGAGAACCCCATTGAACTGCAGTCCATCCCAATGGGGAGATGAAGACACTTGAAATTTCCCCCACCGTATGCTGACTGAGCCTTTTTTGTGGAGGATCTGCAGGTGCAGGACAGAACTTTTGCTATGAAAATTTTTGGTCTGTCTACAAACAAGAATTCTAGCTGAGTTCTGAAAGGAAGTAAGTAAACATACCACTGGTCCCACTTTTCCCTCTCTCTCTCTCTCTCTCTCCATAGCTATTCCACAACTCCTTACCTAACCCATCACCCCCTCAGACAAGGTTGTGAGTGATAGACCTACTCCTGCATAACCCCCTCTACCCTCTGAATACTGGACTAACAGTATATGTCCTCTTCCCTCCTTCTCCTTATCTCCTGCTTTTCTGTGCTGTAAATTGTCTAATGTAGCTTGCTAACACAAGAATGCTTGGAGACGGGAACATGGGGAAGCAAGACAAGAAAAAGAGTGAGAGCCCACTGGAAACTAGGGTGACTGGCTTGCAGTACATCAGACCGATGCAGTTGATGGGGGATGCGAGGTCCTAGAGGGTGGAAAATATTTTAATATAAACCTCCCTAATTTCCTGATCATAGCTAAAGCAGATCCCCTTCACGGGTTAATTAATCAACAAAGACCTTGCAACTCCCCAATGGCATGATGGACAAGCCTGCCACCTGGAGGGAGGGGAGATGAATAGAGATGCAGCAAATTTAAAATCCGCTGGTGAAGTGAACGCGAAGTGGCCACTTCGCCTTGGCACTTCGCTACGTGGAGTGCCCCACAGGAAAGGCTCACTTCGCCTTGTTATTATTACTTTGCATTGTTATTCAGCCTTAAACGCGAAGTAAGGTGGAGTGACAACAATATTGTCAGCATCCCACCCACACAGTCACCAGAATGAATGTGCATCTCCAAAGTGCTACCGTCTTGTGTCCAGAAAACTCTCCAGTGCTGACAAAATGAAATGAGAGTGTAACAAGAAATGCAAAGTCTCCCAAAATTAATGGCGCACTCAGTCATGCATGCAGTGGTTAGGTCACACACAGCATCATCAGAATTAATGTGCATCCCCAAAATGCTACTGTCTTGTGTCCAGAAAATTTCCCAGTGCTGACGAAGTGAAATGAGAGCGTACCAAGAAATGCAATCTCCCAGAATTAATGGTGCCATGAAAACACACAGACGGATTAAGATTGCGCTGCACACTCAAGAGATGCATACGAAAAGGCACAACAACACCTAACCAGTACTTAAAAGTCACAATCTAAATCTGGAAAGGAATACATTTTGCCGGTTGGGGGATTACTGCATGGCAGTAACAGTCATCTACCAGTAAAGATACCACAAAGCAGTATAAAAAATTCATGCAGGTGCAGTGGATAGCAGGTTCACAGTGCTGCAGTTAGTCTGTTACACAATAAAAGGTGTCTGATTTAATGGCACACATTGCACACTCACTCACACGCACTGTCAAGTAATGCGTAGCAAATTGAAAACCTTTAGTAATATAACCAAATGTTTTAAATAGACAAATTGTACACTGCTGCACCACAACAATCAACAAAAAAATGTCAAGAATTACTGAAAATATTACTGTGTATACATTAACACAGTAATATAAGAAAAATATAACCAAAACAGAAAGACTGCTTTTTTCTCCCAGTTAATCTACCTACACCACAAATACGCTCCTCCCCCAAAGCACACTTCACAGTACACAGACTGACTGTTCTAAATTAACATTCAAAATCCACACACAACAATAAACACTCGACATGAGCACAGAAGGGTTTCTACAATCAAGGTACTAAATTTTAAGCAAAATTTATTACTCAAAAAGGCATTTTAAACAGCTTTTAGAGGTTTTGAATTACAGAGCTCTGAGATCAAACTGTCTCCGGCTACCACTGCACACACACTACCCAGGCCAGAACTGAGGCTGTGACGAACAATCTAGAGCCCATGTGACCTGCAATCCCATGAATAACTGCAGAATTTCATTTGAAGCTCAATTACAGGGTGAAGTGAGGTGAATTACATTGATTTCAATGTACTTCACCTTAAAATTGGCGGAGAAGTGGTTTGGGGAAGGTGGAATAATGCAAAGTCATTGGTTTCAATGGACTTTGCGTTCCTCATTAGGAAGCGAAGTACTCTGCTTCACATTGTGAAGTTCTCTGCGGATTCTACGTTACTCAGTGAATCACTTCACAGAGCAAATTGTGTCCACTTCACCCACCACTACTTACAGTACTGTAACTCACATGCTGTATGGGAAGGAACGCGAATGCCTATGGCTGTACTTCCCGATGGGCTGTAGCACAAAACTCCCAGACTTAAAAATGCTTATTAATGAGTACAATGGTGGAGTGGTGAAGCCTGGAGAGATACTACAAATCATGCTTACAATACATCCAAGTAACTAGTCAAAAAATTAGTGTTGTGATTCGTGACGTGATCGTGAATCATGATTTGTGACTGCATTTGTGACCGTGATGATGAAGAACATGATTCAGTGTTGATTGTGTGAGATAACCAATATGAAAACTGTATTGGGAATGTGAATGCCTACGGCTGTACTTCCCAGATGAGCTGTAGCACAAACTCCCCAACTTAAAAATGCTCATGAGACCATGTGATGCAGCAGACTGTGTAGCAGCATTTGGATCCAGCTCCCACTGTCCAAGGCTATTTCTCCAATCTAACAGCTTTTAAACAAGTTACTAGTTATTTCTTTCCAGAAACAAATGATTTGATACCTTTTATTGGACCAACATGGATGTTACAGAAAAAAACAAAGTGCTTTAGCTTTCGAACCAACCAGGTCCTTCTTCAGAAAGCTTCTGAAGAAGGACCTGGTAATTAACTAAACTTACTATTTTCTGTAACATCCATGTTGATCAGAAAAAAGTATCAAATCATTGTTCTAGATCTATTTAAAAAGGACCAATACGGCACCTACAACATTTTTTTTGCATCATGGTAGTTATTTCTTTATAACTTAAAAGTGAGTGGAACTGCTGGACAGCATTGTTGACCTGGAATGGAAGCAGAAATGAGAACTGCGCTACCCTGATACACACCTACGGTTTCCCCGGAGAAAACTGGCAAAAGATACAAGGCAACACCAAGTGTGTTTCTGCAAAATATTTTTCTTTTTACTGATAAAATATAAAGGTACAGGCAGAAGTGAACACACAGCAGTAATACAAACAGCAACTAGATGCCCAGCGCTTCGACTCTCAACAAGTCTTCATCAGGGGGTTAAGAGTTGAAGCGCTGGGCATCTAGTTGCTGTTTGTATTACTGCTGTGTGTTCACTTCTGCCTGTACCTTTATATTTTGTCAGTAAAAAGAAAAATATTTTGCAGAGACACACTTGGTGCTGCTTCGTTTTTGTGCTATGGCATTTGTTTGGCTGGTTGCCTTTTTGCAGCATAGCACCAGACCCAGTCGAGCAGTGTCGCTTGAATCTGTTTTTGAAAAAGATACAAGGCCCAGTCGTCTGGTGGCGGCAAGCAACTCACTACAATGGCCTCCCCTGTTCTGGCTCCCGAAGCAACTCCCCTCACTCTTGAGCTATTTCTAAAATAGCTGCAACCATTTAGGGATGACTTAAAATCGGTCGTTGTTGAAATGAAGCAGATGTTGGCTGCCCTTGAGGATTTATTGTTTAGAATGTCAGATAGTGAAACGCGGCTTATTTCTATGGAGAAATAAAACAACCGAGTGGAGAACGCAATGGTAGACAACCGACAAAGAATTAAGAAACTGGAACAAAAAATCGAAGATTTGGAAGGGAGGAGTCGCAGAAATAATGTGATCCTAGGAATTCCTGAATGAGAAGAAGGCAGCAATACAATCCTGTTCATCCAGAAGCTGACTGAGAAGCTTGGCCTCATACATAATAGAGAGGGCTCACAGAGCTCTGAGACCGATGCCAGCCCCTGGTGTGCCACCCCGACCACTAATGTTTAAATTCCTTAATTATCAAGAAAAGCAGTTTTTCCTGGGAAAAATAAAGGAGCTAGAACAGGTACTCTGTTAGGGGAACAAAATTCGAATAACCCAGGATCTCCCCATTATGGTGTGACAGAGGAGATCGCTTTTCCACCATAGTGTGAAATTGATAGCCGCGGGGATAAAATTCTGAATGGGGTATCCGGCTCATCTCCAGGTATTGATCTCAGGCACTTGGACGTCATTTGAAGAAGTGGAGCCGGCGTTAACAGCACTACAGAAGGCTTATCCTGATCTGTTTCATGCTCGTTGAATGCTCACAAAAGGAGCTGTAATCATGAGAAGAGGTGCTGACGTTTTTTCTCATCGCTGAAGGAATTGAACAGAAAAAGCAATGGAGGGCTAGATCATCAGTAAGAAACAGCTTATTGCAAAAGCAGAGACATAATTTGAGTAAGAGTATCCTCACAGAAAGGACAGCCGCATAGTTTGATTTAGATTTTTGTGCGGGACTTACAGAATGAAAGCACAGGACTTGGAACTCAAAATATAGGAGAGGACTTGCTCAGACATTCACTTCTTTCTTCTTTAATTTTTGTTTAGATTGCAGGCTGCAAACTGTCACAATCACTCTGATATACAAGAGCTCATGGCAAAAGGAAGGATGTAGGTTTGTGTTTAAGGATTACACTTCTGTACAAACAGAGAAAGTATAGATGCTGATTTGCCACAAGAGGGCATTCCTCGCTAACAAATGTTGGAACTGGTGTGGGAATAGTGCCCATATAGATGTTATTTTGGAGCTCTCTCTAAAGGTTATGTACTTAATGAGGAGTGCATTAATAGTGTTAAGGAATAGATTGTAATGAGCATGCTGACAACCCAGAATGATTGCCTTCTGGATACTTTTATCAAAGGGAAAGCGCCGAATAGTGGCGATCTATGATTTGGAGTTTTAATGTGTAGCAATTCAGCCTGATTTACCGAACCTCTAGGTATAGTATAGGTTTAGTTTTTACTTTTTGCACGTTTGTAGCTTTGGTTTAGTTTTATTAGATAGATAGGCTATCTTTCCATGGATCTGGGCAATGGGAGGAGGGAAACAAGGGACTGACACAGGATCAGCTGTATAGCATTCCAATAACAAGAGGGGGGGGGAATCTAAGGATAATCTAATCTGGATACTAGTTAAATATCATTATGGTATACCACTAGATTGGAAGGGGGGAGAGAGGGAGGGTATAACAACCACTATGAGCACAACAAATAAGATAAGACAAGTATGTTTCTGGCATATATATATATATATATTATTTCTTGAATAGGAAATGGGGGATTGCTGATGTACAACTTATGAAAAATGGTTAACTGTATTTGCATTGCTACATGGAATATCAAAGGGGGTAGAAAAAGAAGGAAGCAATATCAGGTTTTAAATCACCTAAAGTTATTGAACATGGACATTGTTTATGTTCAAGAAACCCATCTTCCGGATGCCAAAGCATCCCAGTTTCAAAGACAACAATTAGGCCATTATTTTGCAGCAGAGGGAATGACAAATAGTTGCGGGGTCATGATCCTTATTCATAGGAAAATTCCGTTTATTACAACTAATGTGATAAAAGATCCACTGGGTAGATATATTTTTGTCCAGGGCTTGCTCTACAACAAATAGATAATACTAGGTAGTGTGTATGGACCAAATCATGATACACCAGAATTTTTTACTCAACTAACTCAGATTTTACAACCATACCTTTCCATGCCTATGATTATTGGGGGAGATTTTAACCTGGTACATGACCTGATGATGGACAGGTCAAATCAGCAGAGGAGGGGCCTCTCTCCTGCTCAAAGGGCACTCAGGGAGCTGATGGATCAGACTGGAATGTGTGATATCTGGAGGATATTATACCCCCTAGACAGGGAATATACTTTTGTTTCCCCAGTTCATTCTTCCTCGTCGAGGATAGATTACACACTTCAGTCTCATTCCTTAGTACCCGGAACCCAGGAAGCTTTGATTCTACCTGGTCCCCCTTTGGATCATTCTATTGTCTCCTGTCGGATATCGATGGTATCACTACCAAAAAGAGGTTCCACATGGAAACTAAACAATCTATTGCTAAAAGATACCTCTTCGGCTAAACATATACAGGAGCAGATTGACAATTTTTATAAATTTAATTTGGATCCCCAGGGAAGACCTAATATACTATGGGGATCCTTTAAAGCATATCTTAGAGGTGTTCTGATTAGTATGGCCACACATAGGAAAAAGGCTTCCAGCTCCAGAATGTCCCATCTACTCTCCCAAATAAGGATCCTAGAAAGAGGCCTTTCCTCCTATTCACCAGAAGCTGTCAGGCAGGAATTGATTAAACTCAGAGCAGCTTATATGGAAATTCTTTGGGAGAAAGCAGATTATTCCATATTGAAAACCCAGGCTTCATATACCGATCAAGGGGAAAAGGCGGGTCGCCTCTTGTCACTCAGGGTTAAACAAATGGAATCATCTTGCTATGTGACCTCAATAACTTCATTACAAGATGGATCCCTAAAAACCCATCCAGAAGAAATTATAAAAGAATTTGTGGCATATTATAAAGAATTGTACGGCCCTATGCACACGCCCCCAACGGTGCAACAACTGCGTACCTATTTACAGGAGGCCAACCTACTCCGGCTCTCATTGGAGCAGCAAAATAGACTTTTGTCTCCTATAAATAGTATGGAAATTTTGGAGGTTATTGGAAATTTGCCAACGAATAAAACCCCTGGGATAGATGGTTACACAGCCCAATTTTATGTGAAATTTCAGGCTCAATTAATCCCTATGCTTCTTCCCCGTACCAACAAATTTTATCGGGTGCTGATATAGATCCCACATTATTTGAAGCACTGATTGTCCTGATTCCTAAACCGGATAAATCTCCTGCCTGTGTAACTAACTGCTGACCCATATCGTTAATAAATCAAGATATAAAAATGTTAACCAAATTGCTGGCTAATCAGCTTAATACAGTAATGGACACTCTGATAGGATCAGAACAGGTCCGATTTATGAAAGATAGATCCTCTTCTGATCATTTAAGAACCCTCTTGCATGTCTTCTCGGAGTTCAAGAATGCACCCTTTCCCACTGCTTTAATTTCCCTTGATGCCAAGAAGGCATTTGATAGGGTCCATTGGGAGTATCTGTTTCAGGTCTTGGAAGTCTTTGGTTTCCCATCTGGTTTTGTAGGCTAGATCCGGGCACTATACAAATCCCCTTCTGCACGGGTAGTAGGAAATGGAGTGATCTCGGAAAGGTTTACCCTTCATTCTGGAACCAGACAAGGATGCACTTTATCCCCATTATTATTTAATCTTTACCTGGAACCACTAACAGAAACTTACAAAATTGTCAGCCTATCCAGGGGATCCCTATTCATCCTTGTGAAATTAAGGTATCTGCTTATGCAGATGATCTCCTCCTTCAACTTTCCAATCCTGGTCCATCCATACCATATATGTTAGACATCATTGATACCTTTGGCAGAATGTCCAACTACAAACTAAACGTTGGCAAAACAACAGTATTTCCACTTAATCACAGACTCTTCAAACCAGATATAATACCGTTTGGATTTAATTGGAAACAAGACTCCCTTAGATATTTAGGTATAGAACTATCTAGAAACCCCAAGAAAATTATAAAGTAAAATTAGGATTCTCTGGTAAACACCATCTCTCAAGATCTGAACAGATGGGCCTCTCTTTCTATTTCACTGTGGAGTAGAATAAATGTAATCAAAATGAATGTCTTCCCATGGCTCTTATACCCCCTTTCTGTGCTTAATATCTGGCTCCCTTTGTCCTGGTTCAAAAAACTACAATCCCTCTTCACCAAATTTCTCTGGTGTAATAAATCCTCCCGAATAGCCTATCATATTTTGGCTGCCCCCAAGAATAAGGGGAACTTGCGACTCCCAAATGTGGGACTCTATTATTGGGCATCTCATATTAATAAATACCTGAGAGGACTTCCAGTGATGTAGCCAGTGGCAATGGCAGCTTAACTCATTGCTCTGATCCCCTAATATAACTCTAAAGGAGAATCCCACATTCATCGGACGCATCCTGGGGTTTTAAGCAGTGAGTTAGTTTGGGTTAATGCCCTACGATGGTTCAGATGAAAAAAAGAGGCTCATTAATGGCAAAAGTCATCTCAGAAAATCAGCGAGGTAGAAGTATGGAAGGCCTCAGCCCGGCCCCCTCACGCTCATCAGCGATGTCAGTATCAGGAGCTGACGATTCTTCTTCCAATTCAGGCTCGACTAGTACCAGAGCTGAATCAAGGAAAATTATTAAGCTGCTTCACAAAATAGATGCTAAAGTTACAGATATTCAGAAGGATTTCAAGAAACTGGAATCGAGAACCACCTCAGTAGAACAGCATCTTGAGGGGTTGCAATCGGAACACATGGCTTTTGGAAGATCCCTGTCATTTCTGTATGCGAGGGAGAAATTTTTAGCTGCAAGAGCCGAGGATACAGAGGAGTGTTCTAGACGGAACAATATTAGAGTGGTTGGTATCCCAGAGGGAGCCGAGCAGGCAAACATATTTGCTTTTATGGACTGCTGGTTAAAGACTGAATTACAGTTGGGAGAAGACCCCCCCCATTAGAGATCGAAAGAGCTCACAGGGCCCTCACACCGAAGCCCAGAGAGGGGGCTCCCCCCAGAGCCATTATCATCAAATTCCTGAGTTTTCCAACTAAAGAAAAGATCTTGCGATTGGCATGGGCGAAGAAGGATTTGAATTTTGATGGTATGAAGGTATTTGTGGACCAAGACTTCCCCCCAGCTTTGACCCAGTGTCGGAAGAAAGTGTTGGGAGTGATTAAACAGCTCAGAGAGAGGGGCTGGAAAGCCCAGTTAGAATACCCTACCAGATTGTGGTTAGAAACACCTGAGGGCCCAAAGATTTATGATTCATTGCTGGTGGCTCGGGATTTTTTGGAAGCCAACAATATCTCAGTCTCTGACATTAAAGAAGAGATCACTGAAAAAGAAGTTGAGCAGTTATTGTGGGCAGTGGTTCCAGGTTCCAAGGACACTAATCGGCCTCGCGCCAGGATGGATTCAGTGTTACCTTTGTATGCGGACTTATCCAAGTGGCTTCTTAGAAATAACACTTCAGAAGAGACTGGTTGAAATATTGCGATGTTCACCTGGTGTCCTATCTAACCCACTGATGCTTTGACTGTTGAACACTATCTTAGCCTGGCTATGATGTTTTTTTTTGTACCATTAGCTAACTTTAATAGGCCCAATATGGAGAGATCGGGTGGTTAGTGGGTTTACCTGTGGGCCCTTGCCCCCTTTCTCGGTCTCCTAATCACTGGCTCTGCATTCCTGGTGGCTCTCCTGCTCTGGGAGGGTTGGGAGGGGTCACTGGGAGCCTGCGGGCCTCGACACATGGAGTAGGGTTTTGAATGGGTGGACCTTTTTGTTCTGGTGGTTGTGCTCCACCCGACAGCACTCTAGGGGGGACTCCTTCCTGGAGTCCAGCATATATTATGATTCCCTTGGATTTTTTTGTGGCCTGCCGTGTATTCCTCCACAACCACAGTAGGTGTTATTGCCAGGGTGGGAAGGGGGATCTGATGTTGCAATGGGAGGGTGTGGGCTCAATATTATAGATGGGGGGGTCTCTGGAAGTGGTGGTAGTAGTACTGGAGGGCGAGGAGGACCACCCATCACATATCAACATTATTGGACCTCTCAGAGTAGTAGGGGTTTGGTTCTTTTGCCTGGGGCTTTGGTGGTGTAAAGAGGGATTCGGGGAGTGCTTGGGAACAGCCTGATCACCTCTGTATCCTCCATCTGGTGGTTTCACTTGGGGGGGCAGGGGAACGTCAGCATCCCGCATTAGAGACCGGTGCTACACACGGTTTGTGTGTGGGTTGCCTACACTTTCCTCACTCCCCACGAACCGTGCGTTTTCGCTATGAGCCATTGGGTTTCTTAAAGGGGAAACCAGCTTTAGCGGTAGGCGATCCTTCAGCTGGATGATGTCATTAACAGGGTGAGGGTTTTTTATTATACCCAGGAAATATTGGGTGAGGGAGGTTTGTGGGGGTTATGGGGGGTTTGGGTTTTTTCCCCTCCCCCTCCAATGGATTCAATTGGGTTGGATTCTCCTACAGGATTCACATGAGGAGTAAGGGAACTAAGGGGATAATAAAGGTCCCGCAATGGAGTTGGCGCCAGATGACAGAGGGGTGTTTTGTTTTCAGAACCCCTTCCGGAAGTTTTTTTCAAAACATAAAGAGAGGCACGGGCTAGGGACTCCCTTGAGAGGGGGAGCCACCTGACCCTTCCACTTCGTGTGGAGTGTTGTTCCCTCTGGGGGGAGATAGTTGTTCTCCCCTTCGTGCGCCTCGGGGCCGACTGAGCTAAAATTTTTTGGTTCAGTCGATGACCCAGGTTGCCATAGATCTTACTTGCAACAACTGTTGGTTGTTGCACTCCCGTAGGGGAGGTAGACCCAGTGCCTTTGGTGCTGGGCACACAAGCCTTTGGACTGAGTGTGCGTTTGAGTGGCTGAGAGGTCTGATGTTCTACCTACTTTCTTCTTTCTCTTTCTTTTCTGTTCTTTTTTTACTTTTTGAAGAGTACCTCGTTGTGCGCTTGGGTTCCATTATTTTCTGGTTGGACACAAGATCAGTAAGAATGTTGTAGTTTGGCTTACAAACAAGGTATGGCTGATTTGACTATAGGCTCCTTGAATGTTAAAGGGATTAATAATGTGATTAAGTGTGCAAAGATATTGACAGAATTTAACAGGGAAAGGTGTGACATTGCCTGCCTGCAAGAGACGAAGCTTACCCTGAGAGAGCACATGAAATTACGAAGAGACTGGGTGGGCACGGTTCACTCTGATGAACACCCACAACTCAAAAGAGGAGAGGTGGCAATCCTGCTTCGTAGGAGCCTTCTGTTTCAGATTCAAAAGGTAGCAAAATCAGGGCGGGGCCACCAACTGACAGTCTCGGGAGTTTACAAGGGGCAAATGATTCATTTGGTGGGAGTTTATGCCCCCACTCCACCCTCGGGAGAGTTTTTCTGGTCTCTCTTCGATTCGGTCGCCGGGTTACTCCCTGGCCAGGTTATTTTAATGGGGGATTGGAATTGTGTCAAGGATGTGAGTATGGACAGGAGCGCCACCAAAACCCCTGGGTCCAAGTCGTGTTCCCGTTTACTCCGCAACCTGGTTGCGGAAGCCAGATTAATAGATCTGTGGCGTAAGTGTAATCCTTCTGCGAAAGACTTTACTTTCCTTTCTCCTGTCTCGAATACATACTCAAGATTGGACAGATTTTATACTCAGAGAAATGGTGCGCATTTCTTCAGAGATATATCCATCCTCCCCATAATCATTTCCAATCATGCCATGATTAAAGCAAAGCTCGTCTGGGATGTTGATGGGGGGGGGGTTATGGAGGTTTGACCCGGGATTAATTAACAATAAACAATATACCTAGTCGACGAGGAGAGTTATCCAGTGTTACCTTAAAGAAAATACTGAGGCAGTCTCGAGACCTAAATTCCTGTGGGATGCTTTGAAGGCAGTAGTGAGAGGTCATACGATTGCCTTTGCTTCCCACAGAAATAAACAGTTTCAGGTTCGCATCAAGGAGGCTCTTGCTTCTATTGCAACCTAGAGGCAGTCCATAAATGTACTGGATCCCAGAGGGTGTTGAAGAAATTAAGGGAAGCAAGGGAGACGTACAATTCCTTATTACAAAGGCGGGTGGAGAATTCCCTTAGATATGCTGGGCAACGTTACTATGAGAGGGGAGAGAGGGATGGCAAACTGCTGGTGCTCAGGCTCCGTAAACAGGCGGCTGACAGGTATGTAGCTAGGGTAAACTCAGATTATCCTAACCTCCCCTGCAGGACCCTCCCTGGAGAAATTGCACAGGAGTTTGCAAAGTTTTACGAACAACTATATAAGAAAGAACAAACACCAGATCATAATAGAAAAATTAAGGAGTTTCTGCAGGAGGTAAAGCTCCCTGTATTATCGGATGTCAAAGGGCAGCCTTAGAGGCTTCCTTTATGGAAACAGAGGTGCGAGCAGCCATTAAATCCCTGGGTTCTGGGAGGGCACCCGGACCGGACGGATTCACTTCTGAATTTTATAAGCAGTTTCAGGAAGATCTGGTTCCCTTGTTTACTAGAGTTTGCAATGTGGCCCAGGAATCGGGTGCATTGCCGGATACATGGGAGGAGGCCATTATCTTGGTTTTGCCGAAGGCCAGTAAGGACCCCGCCTCCTGTGCAGGGTACAGACCCATCTCGCTACTTAACCAAGATGTTAAGATTTTTGCTAAAATTATCAGCATGAGGTTGCAAGGAGTGGTTCACACCCTTGTCCACCCGGACCAAACTGGGTTCATTCCTGGGAGACATATTCAGGACAATATCAGGCTACTCCTCAATGTAATCTCCTCTGCGCAGCTCCCCATTGATTCTCCTCTTTCAGCAATACTATCGTTGGATGCGGAGAAAGCCTTCGATCGCCTAAATTGGGAATATTTGGATTCAGTATTGGGGGTATTTGGGTTTGGAGAGAGATTCCGTGCCTGGATCTCTAACCTTTACATCAAGCCGAGAGCTAGAGTCCAGGTGAATGGTACGATCTCCGGGCAATTCGAGATTGAGCAGGGTACCAGGCAGGGCTGCCCTCTCTCCCCTCTCCTGTTCACCCTTAGTTTGGAACCTATGGCTGCTTATATCCGGCAATCAGATCTTTTTCGGGGCTTGAAAATTGGGGGGGTCGAGGTTAAGGTCTCGCTTTACGCAGATGATACCTTACTATATATTTCAGATCAGGTAGTAGCGGTACCTAAGATTTTCAATTTTCTTTCTGAATTTGGCACTCTCTCAGGTTATAAGGTTAACTCAAACAAGTCCGAGCTATATCCACTGGGAGGGGCTAAGAATCAACCCCTACCAGAGGTGCAGCAAATTAAATGGTGCAGGATGGGTTTGAGATATCTGGGGATATGGGTTCCTAGGGATTTTAAGGCTTTATACAACACAAATCATTTAAAGATTTTGGAGGATATCAGGGAGGATTGTAACAGGTGGAAGGAACTTCCTCTCTCTATTTCTGGCAGGAGAGAGTCCATTCGCATGAATATTCTTCCCCGACTGTTGTTTGTACTGGGAGCCATCCCTTTGAAGCCCCCCAGGAATTTCTGGCACGATGTAAGGTCTACGCTCTCCAGATTCTTATGGTCTGGGTGGAAATCCCGAGTGAAGTGGAAGATAATGGTCACCCCAAGGGAGAGGGGTGGTTTTGGTATCCTGGATATCCAGAAATATTTTTGGGCGTCACAATTATTACCTCTAGTGACCATGACCCGTGACCCCCCGCCTAGGTGGGTCCAGATTGAGATGGCTGACCCTCCTTTGGCAAACATCTTAGATTTAATCTTCTTGGACACACCTAGGTTGGGTCAGTTGGATTTCAGAAACCCTTTCACAAGATTGATTTTGCAGGTATGGAAAGACATGAACTTAAAATTAGGCATTAGTCTAAAGCTTAATCCACACATGACTATCCAGAGTTGCGTGGATTTTGGCCCACTAAGGTGGGATATGGGCTTCCGCCATTGGGTAAGAATGGGGCTGGTTAATCTTGGCCAGCTTTTTAATCAGAACTCATTTAAATCATTTCAGCAACTAAAAACGGAATTTAACCTCCATAATAAGGATTTCTTCCATTATCTTCAGATTAGACATTATGCCCAATATAAACGAACAACAAATTGAGATGGGCATAACGCCTGGGGGTAACCCGGTACTTCAGTCCATCTCTTTCCTGATCAGACAGTCAGCCCATGAAAAGAAAATAATTTCCAGGTTGGTCACAGGGATAAATCAGGCCGAAAGAGATTTCTTACAACTGGTCAAGGAGAAATGGCATAGGGAGATGGGGATGGTCTTGTCGGATGCTGATTGGAACTCTATTTGGAGGTCCGTTCACACTACGACATCCTCCCTTTTCTGGCTAGAATTTCGCTGAAAAATAGCCATTAGAATTTTTAGAGTTCCTGTGACGACAAAACATTTTGGATTGCACCGCTCCGATCTTTGTTGGAGACACTGTCGGTTGGTTGGCACCCACCTCCATATATTTTGGGAATGCGATGTTATACAAGAGTTCTGGAGGGAAATAATAGATAAATTTAACAATATTTTTGAGCTAAGACTACCAAGTTCCCCGCAGCACTGGTTATTAGGATTGCCGCCCCCCCCCCAGTTGGCTTCTAGATCTGCTCGTCTCCTGTTTGGAATTCTTGTGGCAGCAGCTCTTAAAGTTATCACTCTCTCATGGCTCACCCCTGATAAGCCTACTCTCACAACATGGATTGGTATCCGTACCAGGATATTAGATATGGAATATTTAACAGCCAAATTAAGATTATCTGTAGATAAGTTCAAAACGAGATGGCTACCTTTTTTGCATTTCATGGCTGCGCAAGAGGGGAGGCCAATAATGGACTTGCTCGCTAAGTATGCTTAAACTGTATTCGGTCTCTCACAGTCACCATGTTAACATTTTATCTGACATTGTTTTTATGTTGTATAATACGAACGAGGGGACCTGCCCTGTGGTATCTATTAGGGGGAATGAATATGCCCTGATGTCCAGTAGGGGGGCATGCTTGGGCCTCCGTATCAACTGCGGTTTTGTCCGTTTTTTTGTTTGTTTGCTCTCTTTAACTTTCTCTTTTACTCCTTCCTTGTCTTCATCTTCTTGTATGTGTTCTTTTGATCTCAGATGGTACTCTCTCACTTTTTGTGTTGTGTTTCTACTTTTCTCTTTAAATAATAACTCCTACCACCCTTCCTTTGCTTTCCTCTCTTACTTTACTAATCCCTTTCGGACCTCCGACTACTGTTTCCTTTTCTTTTCTTTCGAGTGTCGGATTTATATCTTTCTATGTTTCCCTATAGACATTGATGGTTATCATGGCATTCAATGATTGTGGAATTGCATTGTTAAAATGTCTACTTCCATCTGTATCTTCTTTGAAAATCCTTCTCAATAAATTGCTATTTCAAAAAAAAAAAAAAATACCTGAGATGGTTATCCCAGGAAAATTTACATTCGGCCCCGGCCTGGCTCAGAATTGAATTATCCCTTATACATGCATGTGGCTTAAATCCTGAGGGATTGCTACATATTAGGGAAAGTCTCCTCTCTCTAAAGCTCAAGAACTCTATAATTTCCATATCCTTAAAAATTCATGCACAGATTTGTTGTTTCCTCAAGTACGATCATATTAATGACCCCAGACAACCAATAGTGGGAAACTTACACCTCAAAATGGATGGAAAACCGATTCCCCATCCTGGCTTCCCACATTACAGGATTTAAATGTCACCTATTTTCTTAAAAGTAATGATACATGGTTTTCAATAAAGGAAATCATAACTAAATTAGGTATCTCAAACAGGCATACCTTCAGGATTATTCAACTCCGACATATTTTAATATAATCCTTTGGCCAAAAACCTTGGTCAGCTCAACCCATCCCCTTCCAAAAGGAATTAGCGGAATTCAGTGGAGGCCCCAAAGCAATCTCCAAAATTTACAATACATTATATCGCCGGAAATTCCCAGATAGCTTTGGACCAACCCGTCTTTGGGAATCTTTCTTTCTAGGCCATAACATAGACTGGGCGGCTATCTGGCATACTTGCCACAAATTAATTACACAAGATAGATTAAGGCTGATGCAACTATATATTCTACATAATGCTTACTATACACCCTGCAAACTGGCCAAGTTGGGTTTAAAGCCTACCCCATTATGAGTCAGATGTCAACAACAGGAAGGGACATTATACCATATCTTTTGGTCTTGCTCGAAAGTTTCCCCACTATGGCATAATATTAAGCAACTTTCGGATCCGCTTTAGGTCTTAAGGATCTATTTACCCCCAAAATTTGTCTCATGGGTGACCTCTCAGGAATCAGGATTCATAATCAGAAGTATTATATGACTCTTATTGCCATGTCAGTCAAGAAACTAGTATTAGGACATTGGCTTGATCAGCAGGAAATTTCCTATAATGAATGGTTAACAGAAATCCTGGCAAACTTACGCACAGAAAAAGCCATTGCTAACTTGAATAATACAATGAGTAGGTTTATAAAAATATGGGACCCCCTTTACACTCTATATTCACTATAAGGTGAGATACAGTTAGTATGAATTATTTTGTCATAAGATTAACCCAGTTATAATAAGTGCTCAATATCAGATGTCACATTACCTGTTGCTCTAGTAGAAAAGGGATGGGGAGGAGGGAGGAGGGAAGGGTATGGGTGGTAAAGGGAGGGGGGAAGGTTGGATTCAGGTGTAATCCATGACTAATGTATACTGTGTTCATGCATGAATATCTGCCTTGTCTGTAAAATCAAAAATAATGTTAATAAACTTCAAACAGCAAAAAAAACCCAAAAAACTCTCATATAATGAGTACAATGGTGGGGTGGTGAAGCCTGGAGAGATACTACAAAACATGCTTACAATACATCCAAGCAACTAGTCAAAAAATTTGTATTGTGATTCGTGACGTGATTGTGAATCATGATTTGTGACTGCATTTGTGACCGTGATTATGAAGAATGTGATTCGGTGTCGATGGTGTGAGATAACCAATATGAAAACTGTATTGGGAACGCGAATGCCTACAGCTGTACTTCCCCGAAGAGCTGTAGCACAAATTCCCTGACTTAAAAATGCTTATTAATGAGTACAATGGTGGGGTGGTGAAGCCTGGAGATATACTACAAAACAGGTTTAAAATACATCCAAGTAACTAGAAAAAAAATTAGTGTTGTGATTCATGACGTGATCATGAACAGTGATTTGTGACTGAATTTGTGGCCGTGATGATGAAGAACATGATTTGTATCGCGAGTGACTCATGATGATATTCCTGATTTAAAAACGCATATTAATGAGTACAATGTTCATGCAGAATTATGTACCACACTGGTCTAGTACTCTGAAAGGAAGCCAAAGAAACAACTGTGACTTAAGTTACAGAAGGAGATTGGGCCCTAAAGAGATGCAAATGCACAGACAGATTAAGATCGTGCTGCACACTGAAGAGATGCAGATGCAAAGGTACAACACCTAACCAATGCTCACCATCAGAAATTCAAATCTGGAAAAGAATACCTTTGCCGGTTGGGGCGGGCTGCGGGGGGAGGGCAGTGTAGTGCACTGCTGCAGTAACAGTCACTAGTACTAGTACCAGTAAAGATACCAAGAAGAAGTACAAAAATAATACAGCTGCAGTGGATAGCAGGTTCACATTGCTGAAATTATTATGTGGTACAATAAAAGGTACCTGATTTGATGACACGTATCACACATACTCACACACACACACGCACACACTAAGTAATGCATAGCAAATTGAAAACTTCAGTAATATAACCACATATTTTAAACATACTAAAATTATGCACTGCTGCACCACATCAATCAGCAAAAAATGGCAAGAATTATTGAAAATATTACTGTGTGTACATCACCAAAACAGAAAGCACTGTCTTTTTCTCCAAGTTAATCTATCTACACCACAGATACACCCCTTCCCCAAAGCACACTTCCACTGTGTCTCAGTACACAGACTGAATGTTGTATATTAACATTCAAAATCCACACACAAACAATAAATGTTCCATGATATGAGCCCAGGAGGGTTTCCTATAATCGATGAACTAAAGTTTCAGTAAAACAAATGGCTCAAAAAGGCTTTTTTAACAGCTTTTAGAAGATTTGAATCATAGAGAACTCTCAGATCAGATTGTCTCCTACAGCTTCCTACACACACTACCCCAAACTGAGGCTGTGCAGAACAATCTAAAGCCCATGTGACCTGAAATCCCATGAATCACTGCAAAATTCACCTTTGGAGCTTAAAAACAAGGTGAAGTGAGGTGGAGTACATTGTTTTCAATGTACTTCGCCTTAAGAATTGGTGGAGTAGTGGTTTGGGAAGGCGGAGTAACATGAAGTCATTGTTTTAAATGGACTTTGCGGTACCCATTATAAAGTGAAGTACTCCACTTTGTGTTGTGGAGCACTCCGCGAATCACTTCACAGAGCAAATTAGGGCCACTTTGCCCACCACTAGAGATGAACGCCTATACAGATGGGCTCAGAATGAACAGATCTGTTATTGTGGTGAGCTTTCCAGGCCCCAGCATATTATGCTCACCACAACTTGATGCGAATATTGCATGTGGCATGGATGGGGGGGATGCTGGCAGAATTGGACAAAAGTTGTACGAGGGAAGCTCCTGCCTGCCCACATCTACGCTTTAGGCCAGAACCCATAGACAGTGAGGAGATGTTGGAACAAATGTGCAACTCAGAACTGGTCACCTAGCAACTCCAAGACAGTTGGCCACTGGGCTACCTGTGTACCCAAACTGACACAATGTTAGAAGACATTCTAAGCATGTGGCAAAGCAACTGCCACTTGCCAGCAGCCGTCTAGAAGCACAGAGCTTGGGGAGCTCACCATATTTGATGGTTCTAGCCATCTCATGAGCCAACATCCAGGGGGAAACACAACTAACAAATCCACCCCAGGGTGGGTAGGTCCTGGGAGTTCTCACCCCCAACTTCACATACCTTCCACATGTCTCCTCTTCTACACATATACTAGAGGGTAAATTGATGAACCTGAGCACAAGCACATGACATCCCATACCCCCTCAGCTGCTAGATGACATCATGCCCCTTGATGGTGAAGGCACAGCAGCTCTCCCCTGCAAGCATGGAGAAACTTAAGGAGCCCTGGATAATATAAGGGCTATAGGGAATATCAACACATGCAAACACCAAGTTGGGGAGAAAGGGTGAAAAATGGTATCTGCAACAGGATGCATGACACTAAAGGAACTGGGTATGTGGCCAGTGACTGACAATTAGAGAAGGTGTTAAAGGTTTATCACCAACCCCCCCTTCTCATTTCACCCTCCAAGTGTTCTCTTGTGCCACCACTAGGCCTGACCCTCAGAGGCCCCTCGATCAAACCAAGCTCGAGTAGGGAAGGTGGTGGCGATGGCTGCTGGAATAGGTTGCGCAAGCCACTCTCCTTGCTGGCAGTAGGCAGCTACACCCCCTCTTATCTGCATATCCTATGAGGATGGACATCTCGGATGGTACATGGACAATCCCGCTTGCAACCCCCTCCCCTCCCCCCATCACACACCAAAAGCAGAACAGGGGCACACTGAGCAAATAAAAATTTCTGTCTTACCCCCTCCCCCCACATGTTTTTCATCCGCTTTACTATATGTTTCTCTTATCCACCTGCACTACAGATTTATCCATAGGAACTTATTATGTTCCACTGGAAGTTGTCAAGACAAGGGCTGGTTTACCTCACTGAATGCTAGAGGGCACCATGTCAGTGGTTAAAAAGGGTAGTATCAAGGCATATTACCCCGTGCAGACTCACCCATTAACCATTAGAAAAGTTTGATATAGTTTTGTGTTTCTGAACATCACTGTGTTTAAGATGTTGTTCTTTAAACTGTTCAGTGTTATTTGATATACACAGATGAATCTTCAAAAAAGGTACCAATGTTATCTGGGAAAGGGGATCCCCAAGCCTACCCACGGAAGGAATCTGATGGCAGAACTGGGGCTTACTAGACTGGAACACATAGGCTTTTTAGAGAAGATAGGAACCCACTCACAAGTCCCAGGGGACATATCACATCACACTCACACACACGCACGCACAACATTAGGACAATCCCTGGCTGATTACCCCACCAAGTCTTACATCCCTCAGGTAGAGGCACAGGGTAACCCAGATCTTAGGGAGGACTATCTCCAGGGGGAGGCACCTCATAATCTCATAGACCTGAAAGTTGACCCTCCGGAGTACAACCCATCTCAATGTGACTAACACTGGGATAAAATGGTTGTCATAAAATGTCAAAGGGGTCAAATCCCCAGTTAAGAGAAGAAAGCTCCTGGATCATCTTAAGAAAGAAGGAGCAGGGATAGCATTTCTCCAAGAAACCCCCCTGGCTCAAGGGGAGACCCAGAAACTCAAGCAGGGATGGATGTCACAGGTTTTTGGGTCAACTTTCAACTGTAAGAGTAGAGAGGTAGTGATCTTAATACACAAGCAAATATCATTTCAAATGCAGAAAATTTGCAAGAACTGGCAGATATGTCATAGTGCAGGGGGAACTCACAGGGCAGGTAGTCACTCTGTAATATATATGGGCCAAATGACCAGGATGTCTCTTTCTACACAAAACACACTCACTCCCTCCAGGAAACACACAAAGGACAACTGATAGTAAGGGGGAACATGAATACCACAATGGATGACCTCCTGGATAGAAGCAAGCCCCTGAAGGGACTGCCATCACATGCCTCTGAATCACTTAAGACCCTTGCACAGGAACTAAACCTAGTAGAAATATGGAGTTTGGTCAACTCCACAGAGAGAGACTATTCCTATTACTCCCTCCCACCACATCAAACACACCCGAGGATAGATGTGTGGCTTACCCCTGGGGCATGGACACCTCACATACTAGATACACACATTGGTTCCATCTTTATTTCAGACCATGCACCAGTATTCTTCACATGGCTACCCTCCACTACAACCCAAGTCAGTTGGGATAGATGGAGGCTAAATACATCCACTCTCAAAGACCCCAAATTTTGCAGCAACCTCCAAGAAGAAATAAAATATTTTTTGATAAACAATAGACCATGGGACACCTTGGCTGCTACCAGGTGGGATGCCCTCAAAGCATTCATTAGGGGGAGGTGCATCAGCCATACCTCCTATATGTGCAAGCAAAAAGAGAGGAAATTGGTAATCCACAAAAAGGAATTACAGGCCCTGGAAAAGTAGCTATACAGCACCGCATCCCCACCTGAGAGCTTGAGGGCAGAGGTCGTGGGCCTTCCAGTATGTCCTCATACCCCTCTGATGGAGGCACTGGAAGAGGCAGTAGCTATTGGAACCCTCCCAGCCTTGATGTGAGTGGCACAAATCTCCCTCATTCCTAAACCAGGGGAAAGATCCTGCAAAGTGTGGCAGCTATAGGCCGATCTTCCTGATAAAGGCGGACTGCAAGTTGTGGGTAAAAAAAAATGGCCACCAGACTAAAAGACCTTATGACAGCATTGGTGGATAGAGACTAGGTAGGTTTTTTCCTAGGCTGATAGGGGACAGATAACATAGGGAGACTGGTGAATCTTTTGTGGAAAACAATGAAGGCCCCCCCCAGTTGCACTGCTCTCATTGGATGCTGAAAAGGTATTCAATAGAGTGGAGTGGAGTGGAACTACCACCTGACCACACTTGCAGCCTTCAACATCTGTCCAATTTTCAGATCATTGGTCAGGTTGCTGTACTCGGACATCTCAGTGGAGGTAATTACCAATGGGCGGGCATCAGAACCTTTTAAGTTACATTGGGGCACCCGACAAGGCTGCTCACTATCCCCTCTCCTTTTCATACTAGCCTTGGTACCCCTGATGCAAGCCATCAAACACCACAAGAGCATTAAGGGGGTAGAGATGGGGGAGTGAACATAAGGCAATGGCCTAGGCAGAAGACATCTTACTCACTCTTAGTGACCCAGCTGAATCCATCCCTACCCTAATAAGCCTGATAGACATCTACAGTGTATTATCAGACTATAAGCTAAACATAGCGAAATCCCAGTTTTAAGCCTCAGACCCTTCTGTCACAACATTACCAAACTACCCTGGGGACTAACACATGTTCCCCAGAAGCTCACATACCTGGGAATAGCTTTCCATTGGAACATCTCACAAATAGGGAAAGACAATCTAACCCCCCCTGTTAGAAGAGATCTGGAAAGATGTTAAAAGGTAGGAGCTGCTACACCTCCCCCACTGGGGCAGGGCCCATGCTTTCAAAATTATGGTGACCCCCAAGCTCCAATATATGCTGGATAACATACCGCTAAGTATAGAGTCTAAGTTACTTAAGGTACTACAGGCCAAAGTCTTGTCCTTCTTCTGGGGGAAAAGCCAAAATTGAATAAGCTGGGCCAAGCTCTGAAGCCCCCTCCCACAGGGAGGACTTAAACTCCCCAATTTTAGACTCAGAATTATGGATCATACCATTTTGCAGATGGCAAAGACAGCACTCTGGGCCAATGAAGCCCAACAACCAAGATGGGTGGAGTGTCAGGCCTCAGTATTAAAAAGGCCCAAATGCTTGAAACCAAATTCCCAAGCCTCCCCAAGAGTATGCCAATACTTCCCACAATAGAGTTGACCTTTGACATATGGAAGGTCTTCTACAATCTAAGTAAATGGACCCAAACAGAACAAAATTCTTCCCACTTTGGGACAACCCCCGTATAAAAATTGACAATAAACCCATGGCAGATAAGGAGTGGGACAGGAAAGGCATAAAGTACTATAAATAGAGGTCCTTAGGCACCAGGACCCAGCAACCATGAAGAGTTTCTGACAATTGCAGCTAGAGTTTTATTTACCCAAGCAACACCACTGCAGATACCTCCAAATAAGACACGTTATCCTGAGCACTCTGGGCCCCCAAGTTTGGGATCCACAACACAGTAAGTTGGACAGACTGTTATGGTCTGACAAGAGAACAGCCACACACAGCAGTGACATATATGAGCACCTTCTAGAGCTCCTCCCTGACCCGGCACTTATGAACATAATAGCATATGAAACTGCCAGCAGATAAAGGCCTTATGGTCTATCAAGTCTGCTCAATTGTGCAGCTAGCAGCCCTTATACTGCAGCTGCCCCTCACTCCCCTCCCCCTTCCAGTGACCTTCCCCCTTACAATGTACCATCCCCTTTTGAAGCAGCCCACTGTTCTACAGGATACCACTTCCTCTGGCAATGTGTTCCACCCAGGCACCACCCTCTCCATAAAAAAGGGTCTCCTCATTTCCCTCCTGAACCTTCCCCCCTTCCAATCTTAGATCGTGGCCTTGAGTGTCCCTCTCCCTCCTTAATTTGAAAAGCCCCTCAGTGCCCATTGTCTTTATTCCCTTCATGTACTTGAAGGCTTCAGTCATATCCCCTCTACCCCTCCTCATCTCTTCCAAGGAGTACATGTTCAACTCCCTCAGCCTGCACTCATACAGTAAGTCCCCTAGCCCCTGGATCATTGTAGTTGCCCTGCGCTGCACCCCCTCCAGTAACCTAATGTCCTTCTTCAGGTATGGTTGCCAAAACTGCATGCAGTACTCCAGGTGTGGTCTAACCAGTGACCTGTATAGTGGCAGGATCACCTCTTCCCTCCTGGAAGATATGCCTCTGGCAAAACAACCCAGTATCCTGTTGGCCTTTGCAGCTGCCTTTCTGCACTGTGCTGAGTTGTTCATTGCCCCCATTATGATCACTTCCATATCCTTCTCCTCTTCCATTTTGGCTAGTTGAATTCCCCTAGCTGGTAGCTGCTCTTGTGTTTTTTGTGCCGAAATGTAGCACCTTACATTTTTTGGCATTGAACCCCAGCTGCCAAATGCCAACTTAAAGTCAGGGGGGAAATGGCAGAGGAGTAAGATATAGACATCACCCCTCAGATCTGGAACTCTTGCTGGCAATCAGTAAGGAAATCCACAAAAGATACCCAGAATAGGTTTGTGCAATTTAAAGTGATGCATAGATGGCACAGAACTCCACAGCAGTTATATATTTGTGGTTTGTCACTCTCTGATAAATGCTGGAGATGCCAGACAGATTATGGCACAATTACCTACATTATGTGGTCCTGCCTCCCCGACACCTTTCTGGAGCTTAGTACAGAAAATCCTAGATATGATCCTGATGAATAAAACACCACTGTCCTCACGCCTAGTGAAGCTGAATCACTATCTGCCTCCATCCACAGTGTCCTGGCTTCTGACTGGTGAAAAGAGATAGCTAATTGGAGCCCTGACCACAGTCAAGAGAATAATTCTTAGGCACTGGAAAGACACACAGGCCCCAGACACAAAGGAATGGATCAAAGAAATGGGGAAGTTAATTGGTTATGAGAGGGTTCTCCACACAGTCCAAGACAAGATGCCCTTATACCAGAGCATCTAGAAAGGGTTTCTATCATCCCTCCTATGTAAGTTACCAACTACAACAAGGTCAACAGTATTAAGCCCCATGGCTAGATAAGGGTTAATCCAGTATAGGTAAATATACCTAAATAGATATACAGATAAACACTCCAGAAGCAGTCCAGCTGCCCTCACACCTGAGGTTTCCAGGGAAGGTACCCCTAACCCAGTCTAAGGCTGGCAAGAGCCTATGCCCCCATCAGGGTACTTGACCTAAGGAACAACCCACATGTCTGGGATCCTCATGGATGGGTGGATAGTAAAAGGTACCAAAATTATAAAGTGTTGTAACCAAATAATGTATGCTGTATAAGTATGTGTTTCTGCATGTTCAATGGTCCATTTGCTGTTCAATTTTCTTATTAGTGTGTTCATCCATGGGTATTTACCCAGCCAGACTTGCTATATATGTTGATGTGATAAGTTATATGTCAATACCATACTGCATATTTGTATTTGAAACTTTGAAACTCTAAATAAAATATGAATTACAAAAAATAAATGAGGTGCTGTAAAAAATGGCTATGTTGAAAATTTGGGGTAAAAATATTGAATATTACCAAACTTACGAGCCTGCATTTGCAAAATACAACATACAGTAACCTCATAATTTTTTTTGGTTTTAAATGTTTTTACACCAAATTTAGAATATAGCCTTCTTATGACCCCACCTCATGAACAATGGCAGAGAAATTTTTCAAGTCCTGCCCAAAAGGTGATTTCATGCAAGGACCGCAAAATCACATTTTGGGATGTAAAACAACATTTTGCCAGGATTGGAAAAATGACAGCTGTCACATCCATGAGGTGCTGTAAAGTTATGGCTATGTTGTAAATCTGGGGTAAACATATTGAAAATTACCTAAGTTACGAGCCTGCATTTGCAAAATTCAGTGCAGGCTTATAACTTCGCTGTTTTTCAATATTTTTACACCACATTTTCAACATAACCTTCTTATGAAGCCACCTCATAAACAAAGGAAGACAGCATTTTCAACTCCTGCCTGAAAGGTGATTTTATGCAGGGACTGCAAACTCATCTTTCAGGACAGATTTGCCTAATGACAGTGCAATTGTTCATAAGGCAGGGTTCCAAAAAAGGCATGTTGAAAATTTGGGCCAAAAATATGAAATAAAAGGCCAAGTTATGCCGCGAAATTCAAAAGACCCTTAAAATACCTTGAACAGCATACCTGTTTATTCAGTTCATGGTTCAGTATCTGTGGTCCAGAGAGGATTATGGCGTTGGACCCCCAATGGATAAGTAAAGACTTGGGAGGAGGTGTGGTGCTGGGTGCTGAGTGGGAGGGTTGGGTGGGTGGACAGGAATGGCATCAAAAAACATTGATGGATATTTTATTTTTACAGAGTTTAAAAAACAAAAAACTGAGGATTCCTGGATGTAAAAGACATTGATGGACATTTTCTTTTACAGGGTTAAAAACAACAACTACCCATTGGATTCCAGATCATCACACTGGGGATTTGGCACCCCAGTGTCACTCTTATGTTTCTGGGGTACTGAGAGGGAGGGTCAGGTGGGTGGATATCTATAATTTAAATAAAAATATTGGTGGCATCCTGATTGTGATACACTGGGGGACTGGGCACCCCCAATGTCACTCTTATGTTTCTGGGGGAAGGTTAGGATGGTTGGTGCTGAGAGGAAGGATCTCCACCACCTATACTGCTTTACGGCTATGGTTCATCGCAGATGGAGATGTTTAATGACATGACCTGGAGAATGGCATAATTTGTTTTATACAGTTGGATTTGATAATAAGGATCAGTCATTTCATATACAGTGGCTAGAAGTAACAAAGTATGGCTAATTACAAGAAGGTCAACAGTGACCTCCCATTTTGCTGTTTCTTACCTTGTGTCCCTGCTGCCTCATACAGTGCAAACACCTAGTGAAATGAAACAACTGAGTTAATATAGGGCTAGCAGTATAGCCAAGAAGTTAGAGTAATGAGCTGTGAACGAGCTGGTATATCCAGCAGACCAGACCTTGGTTTGATTCTCACGGCCTCCACTTGCATACTGTGTGACTCTGAGCAAGTCACTTAACCGCTCAGTGCTCCCAGGTCACCCCTGAAAACAGGCACTTCTGCCTAGTGGGCCTTACCCAGTTACCAAAGACTAAAAAAAAAAAAAAAAAAATGATTCAATAATTACACCTCTCAACTGTCCCTTAGTGTACCCTACAGAGGCCCAATCACACAAACAGACCCACATTATTACTTTATTTAATGCTTGATTGATTTGACATTGTTTCACCAAAAAAACATATCTTGAATCTGTTTTATTTTTTTTGGTGAACAAATTTCAGATCAGTCAATAAACATATAAACTATGTTGATTTGTATATATATGATTGTGCTTCTAAGGGGTAAACTATCCGTCCTATCTCTACCTTGCCCGTTCTCTCCAAAGTGCTGGAAAAACTTATATACAACCAACTAAAAAATCACCTCGAAGCACACTCACTCCTAAACCCGGCCCAATCTGGCTTCAGGTCGAAGCACAGTACCATCTCAGCCTTGGCTAAAGTCTCTAATGACTGGATCCATGCTATGGACACCAAGAAGGTTACTGGTGCAGGCTTTCTAGACCTCAGTAAGGCCTTCGACACTGTAGACCATCACCTCCTAATCACCTGTCTTGCCTACATAGGTGCCACTCCACTTACCTTACAGTGGTTTAACAGTTATCTCACAGGAAGGATACAAAAAGTCAAAGCTGATGGCCTACTATCTGCCCCCCTTCCAACTGCCAGAGGAGTCCCTCAAGGCTCCATCCTAGGACCAATCCTTTTTTCCCTGTACATCAACAACCTTGACTCCCACATAAAGAACTCTGGCATACATTTCTTTGCAGACAATACGGTTTTGTACGCATCAGGCTCGTCCTTAACTGAAGTCAGGGAAGCACTCCATGCTGACTTTATCCAGTTAGAAAGCTACCTTATCAATGCCAAGCTTCTCTTAAATGCCAAAAAACCAAGACAATGATTTTCTCTAGACTTGCCTTGTCTGGTGCCCTACCTACCCCACCTAAAAACTTCATAGTTACCTCCCTAGGTGAACCCTTGGAAGTCGTACCTAAATTTAAATATCTAGGTATGTGGATAGACAACAAGCTTTCCTTCAACGACCACATCGAGGATCTATCAAAGAGGCTTAAAGCACGCTTGGGTTTCTTCTTTAGAAATAGGACCCTCTTTTCTCTCGCGACCTGCAAAAGACTTGTCCAAGCAACATTCCTTTCCTTGCTTGACTATGGAGACATTATCTTTATCTCCTCCCCAACCTTGAGCCTATCTAAACTGGATGTATCTGGTGATGGATCTATCACCATGCTCTTCGTCTCATTACTAACTCTGCGTACAGGACCCACCACTGTGATCTTTATGCAGCAGTTGGGTGGACCTCTCTTGCCACCAGACACGTCCTGCATGCTGACATTTGGACCATCAAATTACTACTCCACAAACTGCCTGTCTATTTAACGTCTCTCACACACATCTCACATAGCGCCTACTCCCTAAGGAAATCTGACCTTATCCTACTAGATGTTCCCAGGACATGTACCACAGCTGGCCAAAGAGCTGTCTCATACACCCTCCCAAACATTTGGAACCAACTACAAGCCATGCTGAAGTTAACCAGCATTGTATCCATTAACTCCTACAAAACACTAGCTATCTCTAAATTAAAAGACATATGTAGGTGCTACTAGGCCCCCAATGCCAAGTCAACTTCCTAGGTACCAACTGGCCCTCTACTTATTAAGCTGAAAAGTGTTGCATAATTTAGGGCAAGGTTAAAGCTGAAATGTACTGCATATATAGCATAAGGATTTCTATTGTGTATACTTCTTACATTATATATATTTTTTTCTTTGTTGTTCTACATTTTATATCTCCTGTCTATGTGATTGTGAACTGTATGTGTACAGTATGTGCCTCAGGACCTCCTTGTGAATGAGCTTGCTCAACGGAGTCTTTCCTGCAATAAACTTGAAACTTGAAAACTGAAGGACTGTTGAGAGGCATAATACTTGAATCAGTTGTTTCCTTTCAGTAGGTGTTTGCACTGTACAGTAGTAGCCACAGACATTGCCAGCTATTTCCAGATATTTCGCTAAATTTCTAAACAGTTTCTCTCTGCTGCCCCTACTGTGGTAATGCAGAAAGCAGTAGATTTCTCCAGAAATATCACAGAAATTTCGGGAAATAGATAGCAATGTCTGTGGCTACTACCGTATGTCACAGCACAGCTACGAGGTAAGAAACAGCTGAGTGGGAGGTCAGTGTTGGCCTTCTTGTATTTAGCCATATTTTGTGGTACATGTTTCATCCTTCTTGGGACTCAGCAGTGTGTCTAATCTATATCTTTGACCCTAAGAAGAGGAACCAGCCCTATGATGATTTGACAGTTTACTTCAAGGTAAGCCCAAAAATAGGAAAGCAATTTAAATGACAAAGAACCTTAGCACAAAAGCACTGAGACCAGAGTTACCAGAGAAGGGGAAATGACAATAAAGCCAAGCTTCAAAGAAATACAAAATAGCACATACTTCAATAATACAAACCTTCATAGTACATATGGTATAAGCAAATCCCCATGAAATAATTCAGAGTATTTCTGCTTTAAACAGGATTGTATGATGTGAAATGGCCTCTCACACAATCTATAAAGGCTATAGAACACAGAAGACACAGGCACATGCTTTATGCTTCTCCAGACTCATCAGTGTGCTTTATCTGCCCAGGGGAAAGAAGAACCCATCTTTAAAAAAGGAACAAAACCTGTGAGATTTACTACTAAAGACTGAAGCAACTTTCCCTGACACCCGGGAGCCCAACCCCAGAAGCCCAACAGTCAAAATCCCGACAGTGCGATTTTGATGTTTCCTCATGTTACAGGGGGCTTTGCCCCCCCCCCCACAACCCCTTTAATTAATATAACAAACTCTACGGAGGGGTCACACTGTCAGGATTTTGAGTGTCAGGCTTTGACATTGGGCTTCCAGGTGTTGGGGAAAGTGGTTTCAGTAAAATGTAATGATACCGATCTGTGCTAGTGTCTTCTACTTTCACCCTTCATAGATTTTGTGAGAGATCGTTTGGTACCATACACTCCTGCTTCAAGCAGAAACAGTCTAAGTTCTTTCATGGAGATTTGTATATTTTTCCTATGCTGCTTTGCATTATTGGGGTGTGTGATTGTGTATTTCCTTGAAATCTGACTCTATTGCCAGTGCCCTTCCCAGGTACCCCCTTGCTTCAATGTGTTTGCGGTGATGTTTTTGTCTTTTAATTTACTTTCTTAGTTTGGGCTCACCATGACACAAACCAGTAAGACCATCATAAGACCAGTTCCTTCTTTCCATTGCCTAAGATACTGATGAGGCACACTGGTAGGTTTTGGGAATGACAAATCATGTGCTTGTGTCTTCTGTTTTCACACTTTGCAGATTGTTTAAGAGATCATTTGGCACCATACACTCACTTCTGCTTAAACCAGAACCAGTTTAAAGTCTTTCATGGTGCTTTGCACATACTTCCCATCATGCTTTGCATTACTGGGGCATGTGTGATTTCATATTTCTTTGAAGCCTGGCTTTATTGCCATTGTTCTTTCTGGGTAAACCTTGCCTCATTATTTTTGTGCTGAGGTTCTTTTTCTTAAGAATATTAGTGGCACAAAAGTGACAAAATATATTCAGTTTTGCAGATGATCCTTAACGTACCATTGCATATATTTATACAATATCTAATTATCAATTACTTTAGAAATTATATTTTGAAATGAAAATGCAGTTCAAAGTTAGTTTGAAGTTTTTGGCCCCCATTTTCAAAGGAGATGCGTGGCGCATCCTGGCACAAAATGGAGATGTTCTGCACATCTCAAACAATGCGCCTCTAGGTGATTTTTGAAGGGGGGAGCTGTGCCAGCCAAAAGAGAATGTGTCATGGCCCAAAAGTAATGTAGTCAGCATGTGCAGAAGGAGTGTTCCCATGAATGTGCTGCAGGGGCATATTCAGTGGGAATGAGACCCGCAAGTGCCAGTACTGTGTCGCACATAGACAGCCCAGATAATGTTGGCCTACATTGGCCAGCCACCAACAGGCAGGGATAGTGCTGACAGTTGTACAGCCACCTGCCTGCCTCAATAGACCAGTGGAACTCACAGCCATGCCCCAACCCAGCATGAAGTAATGCAGAACCCCACCCCACTTGCATAGAACTCAGCCCAGCAGCAGAGACTGAAACCGGGGATTGCCAGAGCCTGGAAGAGGTAAAGTGTCCTGCACTACAGCCTGACTGTTGTGAGGCACTTCCCACCCACCTGCCCCAACCACCCTCCCACCCAGGGTCGGCGCTCCATATATTGCTGCTGGCAGGTCACGTGATGTGACACGTGACCCACCCTCCATTTGCAGGTTATAGGCACCAACCACTAGGGGTCACTGCACTTTCCACCCTAGCTCCTCTCTGTTCTCTATATCCCTCCTAGCTACTGCTGCACAGCTGTCCCACTAGAGGTCACTGCAGTTCCCTTGGATTCCTTTAACTACCTACTTTCTGCACTCATCCTATCTCTAAGCAACTGCTAGTATCAAACCTGGTACCCTTCTCTACATTCTACTGACTATCATCTCAGCCAATGAACCAGGCCAACAACTTCCTGTATTTCTATGCTCTTAACCATACCTCACTCCCTCCTGCCCAGATTTAAAAAATTGGCCCTCTCTACCCTCTGTCCCTGAGCTGTGTTCAAACCCAGTGCCCTTGTGGTCGGAGTCTGCTGCTCTGCCTCTGCACCACAGTGCCTACCTACTTTATTACTACTTTCTAAGCCTCTTAATCACTTACCTACCCAATCTGCCAAAATATAAGTTTACCTCTTCTCCTGCTGCCTTTGAACCCTGCACCTTATTTCCAAAGTCCACAGCTCCACCACTCACCTAGAACACCTGCATATTTTACTGCAGGATTGCATTACTATAAAGAACACACTAACCCTGTGACACAACTAAAGTGTTGTCTAGGTGCTTCTACAAACCTGAGCCCAGCTCCCTGCTGCTGCAGCCACTGGTGTGGCTCTCTCCTAGTGCTCTGATCAGGGCTTGAACCCAGTACTCTGTGCACTTCAGGCACATGCACTGCCACCACACCATAGCAGCAACTAGACTCTGAGGTGATCTCTCACTACTATCTCCCCTCTTTCATCCTAGTCCCCCCATTCTTTCCTCACTTCAGCTCCACCAACCTTCCCAACTATGCACATGCATCCCCTGCTCACCAGTCTATCTCTTCTCCTCCTCCTCCCTTTGCCTTCCACTTACCCTACTGTCCCTATGAACCCTCAACCTCACTACTCCAGTGTTCCTACCTACCCTCCTGTCCTCCCCTCCTCCTTTACCACTGCTCCTACCCCTCCCTCCTCCTCCACACATCCCATTTGCTCCTCTCCACCTCACCCCACTTCCAGACATCACCTGTCCTCCCCCCACAGCCCCCTTGCACTTCTGATCACTCAGGCCTTCTCTGCCTGTGCTACCCTACCCAACCCTTGTGCAACCAAACCCCATTCCTTATTATATCGCTCCCGGCGTAAACTCTCCATCAGCCTCCCTCTGACCAGAGCACTTCTCCTCCTTCTACTCCTAACAGGGAACATACACCCCAACCCAGGCCCTGCCCTCCCATCCACCCCTCAGCCCACTGGTCTTGAGTAGCCTCCATGAACATATGCAGCCTGCTGAAGAAATTTGACGCCCTACAGTGCTGGGCCTTGGCTCACCAACCAGACATCATAGCCCTGGTTGAAACCTGCTGTCCAAATCAACTCCAGACTCATTTGTCTCCTCCCAGGCTATACCTTATACCGGGAGGACCGAGTAAGCAAGCGAGGGGGTGGCTGTGCGATCTACACCAGGGACACAATACCTGGACCGCACTCCCCACCCTGCCCTCACAAATAGGGCCCAGGCCTTACCCTCAGACTCACCCCAGACCCCTCTAGGAGCCTATCTATCTCACCACAGCCTATGTTCCCCAAAGAACCAGCACCCAGCCCTAATATCTTTAACGGACTACCTGGCCACCCCTCCACCATAAGGCAGAACAAATCCTAGTGGGGACCTTAACGTAAATTGGCTCAGCACCTCGCATCCACCACCAGAGACTCATTTGCCGCCCAAGATCTGACACAACTCATCACCCAGCCCACGAGACTTAACCTAAGAGTGGTACCAGCACCCTGCTGGATGTTATTATAACTAACCGACCCCATAAAATCCAAAACATCCAGGTCCTCCCAGACTCCTGGTGACCACTCCCCTATCCTATTCCACTGGGTAACCCCCAATCCCAAAACCCAAAGCCCAGACCACCCTCCGCAGACGCCTCCGCCCTGGTGGGCTGAAGAAACTTAAGGCACTCCTCACCCAGACAGACTGGTCCCCCATTCAGCGGGCAACCAACATTGATACTGCCCTCGCCTTTTTCACTCACAACTTCAACATGGCCTGTGATCTCTTTGCACCCTTAACCAAAACCGGTCCAAAAAACAGAGCGCACCCTGGGTTAGCCCGGCCCTCCTACAATCTACTTAGAAACCGATAACCTCTGGCACCTGCCACTGAAACAGGTCGTCTGTCTGATAGGCAAGAGCACAATGCAGCCCGAAATAAATGCTCATGGGCCATCAGGAGCCAAGGCAGACCATTACCAGGCCTCCTTACCTCCTCCTGGGGCTCTGCCCGACCTTCTGGGATAACATTAAGCAACTCAATGGTAAAGCTTGCTCCCCGCCCCATCCAGCTCACTAGAAATGGCACAACCTCCACCGAGCCTGCCACCATAGCTAACTGGTTCAACACCACTTTCACTGACCTTAGCTCAGTCCTCCTAGTAATTTCTTTGACCCTCCCCAGCCAAACTCCCCTGTCCTCCAGCACCCCAGCTTCCTCCTGAAAGATTTCACCCGGAAGCCAGACCCATCCTAACCAAAGCTCTCAATGGCAACAATCCCGGCAGTGACTCACTGGACCCCAGCATCCTCAGGCTGGTGCTAGATGAAGTCCTTGCACCTCTCACAAGCCTAATTAACCAGTCACTCTGCCTGGGACAATTCCCCACAGCTTGGAAAACAGCCATTATCACACCTATTCATAAAGGAGGCGACAGGTCGTCAGCCAACAACTACCGCCAATCTCCATCCTCCTCCCTCTCTAAAGCCCTGGAGAAAGTGGTGGCCATTCAAATCACTGATTATCTGGCTAAGCATAACATCTTATGCCCAGAGCAACATGGCTTCGTCACGGGTCACAGTACCAGCACTGCCCTTATTAATTCTCCAACTTCCTACACTCCTCCTTGGATACCAGCTCCTAGCTGGTGCAGTGTTCATTGACCTCTCAAAGGCTTTCGACACTGTCTCCCATCCACTGCTGCTGAAGCACTCTGCCTCACTGGTCTCGGCTGGCCCCTGGCATGGTGTGCTAGCTATCTTGACACTCGATCCCAGTGTGTCAAGATTAATAGCACACTCTCCGATACCCGTCCCATTCTCTCTGGGGTCCCCCAAGGCTCCATCCTGGGCCCCCTTCTCTTCTCACTGTATCTGAACACCCTGCCCAGTGCATGCTCTGGCAAAATCCTGCTGTATGCAGACGACGCTGTCCTGTTTGCCACCCACCATAATCCCATCTCCTACAGGACTCCCTACAGCAGTCTTTCAACTGTGCGAGGCTTGGTTTAAGGAGCGCAGACTCATCATCAATCTCAAGAAAACCAAAACTATGCTCTTTTCACACCCCAAAACAAAGCTAGCAACCACCACTCTATATCCTTCAAGCACCAACCAACCACTGGAACAAGTCTGCTCCTACAAATACCTTGGGGTTACCTTGATTCAGCCCTCACATTTCACACCACATGACACCTAACATCCGCCACCAACACACGGCTTGGCATCCTATTCCACCATAAAAGCTGCTTTCCCCAAATGCTCTCCTGCTTAGCATTACATGTCCGTTCTGTCCCTTGTAGACTATGGTCTACCAGTATACGGTGCTGCCGACACCACTGCACTAAACAAAATTCACCTAACCCTGAATAAAGCGTGCAGATTAATTACTGGTGCCCCCAGACTCACACACACACCTGTCAGCTATATGTCGATGCTAACCTGCTTACCCTGGATGAACGGCTCCGATACCAGACCTGTCTCCTCACCAAAAAAACCCTACTCGGGCTCTCCCCCCCTGGGGTAACAGCATCCATCCACAGAGCCCTCCACCATTGCAACATGGTCTTTCTACAAGACCACTCTAAAGGTCCCCAGAACAAGAACCAGCCGTGGCCAGGGTCCTTCAGCTATAGAGCCCCAACCTGGTTTAACTCTCTCCTGCCACCATCACCAATGCCATCACCATCTCCACATTCAAAACTGCACTGAACCACATCTTCAGCACTGTGAATTGCTCCTGTCTCTGAACATAGCCTCCACCCTTTATTTTCTCTCCTGACAATGCCCCCCGGGCAGCTCTCCACCCAACCATCCCCTACACCACTTCCATGTCCACCTTGCCTAGGTTTAACCTGGCCAGTGCCAGCTGTTTCAATGTTTATCTACCAGAATTGCTCACTTGATACCAACTTATTTAATACCTGCTATCGATTACATGTACCCTGTACCCAATTGTATCTGTCTGACCACAATGTGACGTGGCACCTCTGGTGAATGCCTACTGATTTTTGGCAAATCTGTGCTATGTAACTGAAACGCAATGTATGTCTTTATGTGACGAAGTACCTTTGTAAACGCGCCTCTGGCTCAAAGGTTGTAAACTGATTCTTAAATAAATAAATAAATAAAATAGTGTAGTGGCTCCCACACCATCAGGACAGGACTCCCCCACCCCACTCTCCCCCCAAACCCACCCAGAGCTGGCAACTGGCTCAGCCCTCCACACACCACCACAGCCAGCTGCCAACTGAACTGTTTTTGAATGGTACTGTAAGGAGTACGCTTGCATTGGTTGAGAGTGTACTCTTCACTGACAGTGTAGTTGGCAGCTGGCTGTGGTGGTATGCAGAGGGCTGAGCCAGTTGCTGGCTCCGGGTGCATTTGGGGGGAGTGGGGCAGATGGTTATGTCCTGACGATGTGGGAGGTGGGGGCCACTACACTATTGAAATGGTATGGTGTGTGTTCCTTCATGGCTCAGGTATAGGGATGGAAGAAGGGCACACAACACTATGGAGACAGGTTCCGATCCATGCATTCCTGGATTGGGGATCAGGGATGGGGGTGTGGGGGATGGGAGTCCCTTTTGAATGGGGATTGGGGTTGGGAGTTGGGTCCCTACACTATGGAAACAGTGCAGGGCTGCTTCCTGCATCACATGGGGATGCAATGTCGGGGCTGACCACTGCAGTGAACAGGGAAGGGGTCCCTTCACTATGGGAAGGGATATGGGTTGGGTGTCTGGCCTGACTGGGGATCAGAGCAGAGAGAGGGAACCCTACACTATGGAAACAGGGGAATGCTCATGACCAATATCTCCATCTGGGATCAGGCTGGAAGTGGGTGCCACTAGACCTCCAGGGCTGGCAGGGGTGGTTACTGTTCTGTGATCAGGTCTGGTCCGGCTCATTCCGCTGGGTGCAGCCATGCTAATATCCTCATAATGAGCATGCATTGGGCCTATTTTCTCCATGCATGCCCAATGAGCTCATTAGCATTGTTTGGCTAAATATTGCCCTTGGGGGAATGGCACATCCAGGTATGCACCGCCCAGTCCCCCACTGGCAGAGTTTAGTCATAACCTCTGGCTGCCCATGTGCCAACCGATCTGTGTCACGCATCCAGGGTCCCATGTTCACAGAGTATGCATGATCTGTGCCAGTCATGCATTCTGGGTGAATATGGCAACAGAGCCAGCCAGCGCATTTGTTTTGTCCCTCCTTGTGTAAACAATCATTGTTGGCTTGAATGGTGGTAATAATAATTGTATCTGTGTCTTGCAAGACAGAGTTTAAGCTATGATTGTTTGTTCATCCCTTTCTTCAGCATTTCATTACTGGACACAGAACATAAATGCCTCATTACTCTATAATGATCAAGCCAAGTGCACCTTTATCATCGAAAGAAGACACTATGCTACCTAGATTTCTTTAGGTAATTGAGTTATTATAGAATCTTCTCAGGCAATTATGAAGAACTAACAAACCCGGATTAAAAGTACATAAATCAGATCCCTTGTACTGGTGACTGTTTATCATGCCAACCATTTGTTGCTTCATTTGAATTTTGCATTTAAATAAGTCTTTTAAGCCTTCAGAGGTAATACATTAAATATACTTATTTCAACTATGCCCATGGCGTTTCTTTAACTATGTGTCAATCTGTCCCCTGCAATTAACACAATATTGTATTTTAGTGACATGGACATGAACTTGCTGCAAGTAATATATTATAATCAGCAACAGAGAAAGCAGTACCCTGTTCACAGAATATAGAAGATGAGGCACACACATCAACAATGTTTCCTTTTAGGGAAGTTTTATTTTAAGATAATGACTTCATTTTAAAACATTTTAATATAAAAAAAGTTAACTACCAATGATCTTTAATAATACCATGGTGCAATTAAAAATCTAGATTTTTTATTTTATATTGCAAATCATAGACAAACATAATACTGTTGTTTCTTTTTGTTAAACTGATTTTATAATAACCTGATTAGTAGCTATAAACTAATGCTATGTTTGAACACATACATTAATTCATTTAAAAATATGAGCCTCCATATTCAGCCATTTGCCCTTGCTCTGCATTAGCATCAGAAGGATGACACTGGAATATTCAGACAAGTTGCCCCAGCGCTATCACCTTTGAATATAGGGCTGGATAGGTGCAGTGCAAATGCTTTACACAGGCACAGTGTGAATAGCACAAGCACAGTGCAGTGCACCTGTGCAGCACTGAATATAGCACTAAGCATAGCTCTGAACACAGGGGACAGCTTCAAAGACAAACAACATAGCATCATAGTTATCAAAAATAGAATTTCTTGTACAGAAAGGGCAAGAGGTTAAATATACACAACAGTGGGGGAACAAAAGAAAAGGGCAATCTCCATATGGGTAGAAGTGGGCGAAGTGCTCCAGCTTCCCGGAGCACTTTGCATATTGTTCCTTAATCCGAATAATGCTCTGCAATGCCAAGCAGAGTTCTCCACTATTACATCTGAATGCAAAGTGTATTGTTTTCAATGCACTATGTGTTACTTCACCTTGTAATGCAGCATTCACCTTAATTTTAATGTGAAGTGCCATTGATTTGCATGGACTTCATTTTGCTTCATCGGTTTATTGCTATTTGAGGTGAATTTTGCATTGATTCATGGGATGGCAGGTCACATGGGCTCTGTATTGTCTTGCACAGCCTCAGTTCTGTGTAGTGTGTGTAGTGGAAAGCTGGAGACAGTTTGCTCTCAGAGCTCTGAGAATCAAACTAATGAAAAAGCTTTAAAAAATCACTTTTGATCCAGTTATTTTGGTCTAAATTTAGTACAGTGACTGTAGGATACCCCCTGTGCTTAGATCATTAAGTGTTGATGTTTTTTTGTGTGCATTTTGAATGTTAATTTAGAACATTCAGCCTGTCCACTGACAGACACTGTTGAAGTGTGCTTTGGGGGAAGGGCACAACTGTGGTGGAGTGAGATTCTCAACAGAAAGGCAGACTTTCTAATTGTTTTGTACTAGTGTGTGTCAGTATTTGTGTGATTATGTGCACACAGTAATACTTGAACTAATTTTTTAATAATTATTTTCTGTTTGTTGTGGTGCAGTGCATATTTTCATTCTGTTTAAAAGATTTGGTTGTATAGTGTACTGCACTGTTAAATTTTCTGTGCATTACCTCCCTGTAGTGTGTGTGAGTGCCATCAAGTCAGACACATTTTATTGTGCCACACAGTAATCGCTGCACTCTGAATCGGTTATGCATCTTCAGTATTTTTTTACTGCTGATAGTGAACTGCTACTGCAGCACCCCCTCCCCAACTGGCGAAAGGTATAATTAATTTTTCCAGTTTTTGATTTGTGTGAACACTGGTTCAGGTGTTGTTTTGCCTGTGCGGCTGCATCTCTTTACAGTGTGCAATCTGTGCCTGTGCGTTTGCATCTGTTTAGTGCCAAATCAGCATCTGTAAGTCGCAGTTGTTGTTTTTTGGATTTCCATCCACCACAAATTTTAGAAATCTCAATTTGTTGTGAATTTTCAGTGTAATCCCAAAAAACACCAGCAAAGAGACATGCATGCAAAGATGCTTCTGGCCATGGCACTGCTGCCAGTGGCAAGAGTGGCCGTGGGCATGGTTGTAGTACACAGCAGAAGTGCATAGCTGATGTCAGTAAAGGGGATTTCTCCAACTATGTTTTTAACATCACAATCAGTAGCTTCAATCATAGTTGGAGATGCTGTTGCCCCAGCTGGTGGTAGTGAAATTGCTGATGGCATGAGTATTGCCCCATGTTCAACCAGTGCCAATGGCAACAAGTTAACCGGTTTCCCAAATATTGTGGAGTCTAAATGCATGACCGTGAGTCAGAGTGTAGTAGATGACACACTCCCTGAAGTCCCTATCCCCATCCCACATTGGTTGAACATAATTCTGATGCTGATGAAGAGTCATCGCAATCTCATGTTTCCAGTGCTGTTGATGAGGTCATGCCTGTGCCATCCAGCTCTTCAAATGTTGGAGAAAAAATATTGTATGATCATAATGATGCTGTGGTTGGTACTTGTTTGTCACAGGACAGCATCCAAGCTGACATTGTGGAGGTGGATGAGGAATATGATGATGATTTTAGTGATCCCAGTTGGGAGCCGGAGAAAAATAAATTAATGGTGACTGTGTGTAAACAGTCTCAGTCTGTCTATGTTAAATCACCTCCTCTTCAATGTTGTGATGTGCCAGTTTCTGTTGATGATGATAACCCAGAAGTAGTCATCACAGATAGTGATAGACCGGGGGAGCCCAAGTGTGGCCAGCAACAGAAATCATGTAGTAGTACACCCCTCATGTCATTGTCTAAAAAACTGGTGTCTAATCTGCAGCATCAGGGACCTGTGAAAACTAAAACTAGGGGATCAAAATCCCTCGTTTGGGATTTATTTTGTACAAGATCCAAGTGATGAAGCAGTGGCAATCTGCCAGCTTTGCCAAGTGCATGTCAGATGTGGTAAAAAGGGTAGTCATCTGGGCACTAGTGGCCAGCATACACATTTGAAGAACAGGCATATGGCAATGTGGAATCGGCACCAGAGGGGAGCTGAAGCCATAGTGGGGCATTCACCCTCATCCATTTTATTAAGCATGATAACCCCTTCCATGACTGTAAGTAGTCTAAGTAGCCATGTCTGTAGTAGTGGTGAAATAACAGCTGAGGATTACCACAGGCATGAGGAGGAGGAGGAGGAGGATGATTCTGAATTGTGGCCAAGGGGTGGTCAGAGTAGCAGCAGTGATGGTGGTCTATGCAGCAGTATTTCTAGTCCAACATCAACCCCATGCTTAAAACAGGCAAAATAACATTGTCTGTGGACTTGTCAGTGTCACCTGTCCACCCCTATTCATCACACGGCAAAAGCACCACACCCATGGCTGTTCACAGTGCACAGCCATTTGGCACACCACGTGCAAAACGGGTAACAGCTCAGCCCATGTTGCAGAGTCTTTTTGGCCGGAACATGAAATACCCACCCAATCATGCGGTGTCATGTGACTGAATGCTGCTGTAGCAGAAATGCTGGTAACTGACCTGTTGCCCTTCTGCTTTGTGGAGAATTCCAGATTCCGGCATTTTGCGACACACTTCTGTCCCAAATGGAAAGTCCCTTCCAGGACATACTTTTCCACCTGTGCTGTCCTGGAGTTATACCAGACTGTGACATAGTCTGTAAGACATGCCCTCCAACATTCTTCATCACCATGTATCCACTTAAGTATGGATATGTGGACCAGTGGCAAAATGGCAGGCAGTTCATATTTGTCTATTACTGCACATTGGGCACAGGTACCGGGGGTTGTTTGTGCTGGCGGTATTGGAAATCAATGTAGTAAGGCAGACTGTCGTGGTAGCAACTTTCTTGGAATTCAACAGCATACAGTGCTTGCAATGTGTAGTGTGGCCGGTTCTCACACTGGTGAACACATGCTTGACTTGCTACTGACTGAAATTGATGAGTGACTGAACTCCCGGCCCTGAAAGCTGGCTTTATAGCCAGTGACAATGGCTCAAAAATTGTGAAATGATCATCAATGGTGGCTTTGTTCATGTTCCATGCATGGCCCACTGTTTAAATCGCATGGTCCAGGAGTTTCTACAGCACCCTGATATCAAGGAAATGTTGACAGTTGCACGCCACATCTGTGCATGCTTTTCACACTCTGGAAAGGCCCATGCCCAGCTTCATCAGCTGCAGATTCAAAACAGCCTCCCTCAGCATCGCCTCAAGCTGGAAGTTGTCACGCACTAGAACTCAGCTCTTTACATGGCAGAGAGGTTGTATGAATAGTACAACGCCATCTTGGAATACCTAGTCATGCACACTAGCCGTGACACTTCCAGGGCCTCGATGTCTATGACAACAGAACAGTGGCAACTCATGGACTTAGTGATATCAATTTTGAGGCCCTTTGAACATGCTACACAGGCAGTGCATGGCGACACTGCCTCCATAAGCCAAGCCTTTCCACTGCTGTGGGTGCTGAGGCAGACTTTGTTGAATCTGCTGTGTAGCCTTGATGTTTCTGGAGATTGTTCAAGCAGTGCATTGCTTAAACACATGCTGACAGTGCTGGACCACAATTGCCACATTGCAAGTATTCTTCAAAGTGCTGAATTCAGAATAGCAACAATGCTGGATCCACGATACAAACATGGAATTGCATCCTTACTGGAGGGTGGGCATGAACACGTTAAAAATCTCAGTGTACAACTGGTGTGATTGGTTCATGGGGCACAGAAGTCACGTGGCAAGTTTAGAAAACCACAGCATGACAAGGCTGAAGGTCACTGTGGACTACTACTAGGCACATCCAGTAAGGCAGCTGCTGGTCCAGGTGGGATGTCAGCAAAGCCAGTTGCCATTAATCCACTTTGAGGTGCCTTGTCCTAGGTGGGATCTGTGACATTGATTAATCCAGTGAACAGGAGGATGAGTCACCAACAGGACTGCATGCTGCACAGAGAATGGATGACTCATATTTGTCTGAAAAAAGACATCTGTCAGTAATTGATGATCCACTGCTGTACTGGAGTGGAAAGGTGAGTGAATGGCCAGAGCTGACTTCAGTGGCACTGAAGTACCTGACCAGCCCACATTCCAGTGTAAGTGTGGAGAGGGTTTTCAGTTCTGCAAGGGTGATAGTTTGTGACCATCGTACCAACCTCTCACCGACAAATGTCAGCATGCTGACATTCATAAACATTAATGAAGGTCACATCCCACCTCGAACTACCACATCTGTGTTCATACCCCAACTCATTGATGGTTATGCTAATGATGTTGGAGAAGCAGACCATCCTGGTGGCAGTGTCAAATGGCCCATCATTGAGGTTGATAATGCAATCATGGACAAAGAATTCCCTACTGGGCACAGTTCTGACCTTGATGTCTGTGAGGGTAACTTCCTGTTTGATGAGGATGAGGTGGATGTTGGTGATATTTAAGTTAATGGTTTGAAAGGCTATCATATTTTATTAATGGTGCATTTTTTGGTTTTCATAAAATAAAACCAGTGTTCTTGACTCACGCGCATTCCATAATTCAGATTGGCACAAATAATGCCCCATCACAATCATTCCATTTTACATTCCCCTTGGCATATCTTCTGATTCCACTTAAAGAGTAGGTACCCACTGTCAGGTACCCAGCCAACCCCCATACATATATAATAGCCGACCTGCTTCACTATTGAGTGCTGTAATAAAAATTCCATGTGCTTCCCTCCAGTTAAAAAGTTATAGCACCCTCAATGTGCACCTCCATAAAAACAGAGCTATGCCTGACAAGCCTCCAGTCATGTACTCCAGCCCCCTTCTGTGATGTCAGAAAATGAAGGCTGTGTGTGTGCTCCATAGACCTGTATTAGCGCTATGTTTTCAATGACATTTACTACAATTTAGAGATGCCACTTGTAAAAATGAAAGTGACCACTCCAGTAAACAGTGACTGTTACTACAGAGGCTGCTTTTATTTTTATACATGGCATCTCTAAATAGTACTAAAAGCCACATAAATAGTGCATACACACGGGTTAATGGAATGCACACTCAGTATTCAGTTTCTGACATCTAAAGGGGATGGGGTACATCTCTGAGTGGAGTGTAAGGACATGGCTCTGTTTTATGGGGGTGCACATTTGGGGTGCTATAACTTTTAACTGGAGTGAAGCGCACTGAATTTTTAATACCACTCAATAGTGGAGCAGGTCAGCTAGTATATATGTGTGAGGTGGGCTGGGTACCAGGCAGTGGTGGTTACCTGCTCTTTAACAGAATGTGTGCTGTCATTAGCAAACACAGTCAGCCTCTTAAACAGAACTGTTCATTTGTAGTAGGGTTAGCCACTTAAATCCTGGCATTTAAAGATATCTTCCTCCTGAGTGACACTGAAATACTGTAACACAAGATATCCAGCCACCAGTCCATCTGTCTGAAAGTGAGTGAGAATGTGTTCCTGTGCCCATGTCCACAAGTAACCTGCAGCCAACCAAAGCCACCAATCTGTCTAATAAGGATAGAGAATGTGTTCCTGTGCCCATGACCACAAGTAACCTGCAGCCAGCCAAAGTCAACAGTCGCTATGCCAGTGAGAGGGATTGTGTTCCTGTGCCCGTGATCCCAAGTAACCCATAACCAGACAAAGCCACCACTCACTATGCCAGTGAGAGGGAATGTGTTCCTGTGACCAGGACCTGCCAGAAGGAGCCCGCATCTAGCCATAACCATCACGCTTCTGATTATCAGTAGTTTACAGTGAGTATGTACTAATTTGTCATACTATGGAATTTCCTTGAGCTGTGTGAATACTTCCTTTAACATTTTTGAGATGCACTTGAGAAACATATGCAGCAAAAAAAATATTCTTTTTTTACAGGTTTACAGTTTCGAACAGTGTAATGGACCGGAGGACAGGAGTACTGCAGTACTGTCTACTACCACCTGTAGGATATCAGTTTCAGGTAAGTGTATCAATCTTATTTCATCACTTCTTTGAGGTATTTCATTTTTTTAAGCCAGTGTAAATCATACAAAGTAGGTGACAGGTACGGCAGATAATATATTATTCGTGCACATCAGTCACTGGCTTACTTCAGCATACCATGGGGTTGAACAATGTTTTATCTGGGTAATGACAAGACGTCTTGGAATGTAACTTAAGTTAAAACACTGGGACAGTGCATGTCATACACACTAAAATTGTTATTGGTCTTGGTGTGGTTTATTAATAGCTTGGTATCTGTTAAGCAGGATATAACAGACAGTAACTGCCACACTTAGTTAGAACAGAATGTGTTAGTGAAAACTAAATGAAGTAAGAATTATTTCTCCTTCATCTGTTTGCAGATAACATTTCAGTGCTGTGTGCTGCCATCGGTGCTTTCTTCAAACAAGAACTCATGATGCAACTGGTATGAATCCAGAGCTTCGAAGGATACACAGAATACCAGTAAAGAAGTCAAAACAAAACCATTCAAGAAACTTGCTCCCAAATTATCCCCTCCCCCAAAAAAATACTAAACCATTCATGGCTTGACAGATTTTCTACAGAAAATTCCTCTGCAAGCCTAAAAATGTGCAACTAAAGTATGACTGGGTGACCAGTGACAGAAAAAACAGCAATAATTACATGGATATATATATATGATGTGTGATATGCTGTTGTTGGATAAACCACTTATTTGAACTAGCAGTGAGTGACCTCGGTTGACCTCATGAGTGGCGAAGCCACAAGTGAGGTTCTGAGGTCACTCATTGAGAGTTCAAATAAATGATTTATCCAACAACAGCACATCATATGTGCGATTTATGCAATAGGCTTGGTTTGCATTTTTTGTGTTTTATTTTATGTTTTTTAAAGGTTTTTATAGGGACTAGTTGTGATGCGGTTACATAGAAACATAGAAACATAGAAACATAGAAGTTGACGGCAGATAAGGACCGCAAGGCCCATCCAGTCTGCCCATTTCTCTTTCTACCTTATAAATGTGCCATCGGCCTTTGCTCTGTCAGTGACCTATCTATTCATAGTCATTTGTATTGCTCCCTTATGCCTATCCATGCCTGTTTGAAGCCCTGCACTGTATTCATAGCCACCACTTCTTGTGGTAAGCCATTCCATGCATCTACCACCCTTTCTGTGAAAAGAATTTCCTCACATTCCCCTTAATCGGCCTCCTCTAATCTCATGCTGTGTCCTCTTGTCCTGCTATTTTTCTTATATTTAAACATGTTAGACTCTTTCACCTTGTTTATGCCCTTAAGGTGTTTAAATGTCTCGATCATATCACCTCTCTCCCTCCTTTGCTCAAGGGTATACATGGAGCTCCGTTAATCTGTCCTCATATGACTTCTGATGCAGTCCCTGCACCATTTTGGTTGCCCTTCTCTGGACTGCCTCAATTTGGTTAATGTCCTTGTAAAGGTGTGGCCTCCAATACTGCACGCAGTACTCCAGATGGGGCCTAACCAATGTCTTGTACAGAGGATTATTACCTCCCTCTTACGACTTGTGATACACCTACTAATACTCTATTACACCCTAGCCTTATCTACTGCTTTAGAGGTCTGCTTGGATGATTTTAGGTCATCAGTGATGATGATGCCCAAGTCTCTTTCTTCCTTTGTGACTGCTAGCAACTCCCTCCCAGCCTATAAGTGGCTTCAGGGTTTCTCTTCCCTATGTGCATGATTTTGCACTTCTTTGCATTAAATCCCAGTTGCCACTCTTCTGACCATTCTGCTAGTTTATCAGATCTCTTCTCATTCTGCCCACCCCATCTGGATCATCTACTCTGTTGCAGATCTTGGTGTCATCTGCAAACAGACAAGCCTTACCCTCTAGTCCATCTCGGGGTCACTAATGAAGATGTTGAATAGGACTGGCCCAGGACTGATCCTGAGGTACCCACTTGTGACTTGCATCTCTTCTGACTGTATACCATTTACCACCACTCTGTTTTCTGCCAGTCAACCAGTTTGCCACCCAGTTGACCAACCTGACCACCCTAGCTGACCTAGCTTATTTATCAATCTTCTATGTGGAACAGTGTCAAAAGCTTTGCTGAAGTCAAGGTAGGCGACATCAACTGCTCCCCTTGGTCCACCACTCTGGTTACCCAGTCAAAGAAATCTATGAGATTAGTTTGACAGGACCTTCCTTTGTAAACCCATGCTGTCTTGGATCCTGTGCCCTATGGATTCCAGGTGTTGCACTATCCTTTCCTTAAGGTGCCTCCATAATCTTGCCCACTACTGAGGTAAGACTGACCAGTCTGTAGTTCCCGCCTCCTCCCTGCTACCACTCTTGTGGGTGGGATCACATGAGCCCTTCTCCAGTCTTCTGGGACCTCTCCTGTGCTCAGAGACTCACTAAACAATTCTGCTAATGGCTCTGCTAGTTCCTCCTTTAGCTCCTTAAGTACCCTGGGATGTATGCCATCAGGTCCCATTGCCTTATCCACCCTGAGCTTAGCAAGCTCTTGTAGGACCCTTTCTTTTGTGAAGGAGTAGTGCTCACCTCCCTCCCCTGTGTCCATGATGCTGAGCTGTGGGCCTCCTACCTTCTCTTCAGTAAATACTGAGCAAAAGTATCTATTTAGGATAGATGCCTTTCAGGGTCCTCCTCCTCCATGCTCCTTTTCTCCATTAAGCTTAGCAATACCTCTGGACTTTCTCCTTTCACTAATGTATCTATAGAAAGTCTTGTCACCTTCTTTTACTGTTAGTGCTAGTGTTTCCTCAGTTTGGGACTTTGCCTGCCTTACTGCCTTACCTGCTTCCCTTAGGGCAGTTTGGTATGCCTCCTATCTTCATCCGCTGTGTTCCTTATATTTTCTGAAGGCCAGCCTTTTGGCTCTGACCTTTTCTGCTACTGTATTTGAGAACCAAAGTGGTTTCCTTCTTCTTTTGCACTTCATTTTCTGTCTAACACAATGGGATGTTGCTTCAAGTATTGTATCTTAATGCTTGCCCACTTTGCCTGTACCTCCTCACCTGTGTTTCTTTTTGCCAGGCTAGCTTAACTCTGTTGGCCATCTTATCAAAGTCAGCTCCTCTGAAGTCCCATATTTTTGCTTTGGAATGGGCTGATTTAGATGTAGTAGCCAAATTGAACCATACCATGTGATGGTCACTGGCCTCAGGTGACCTTCTACCTGGAGATCTGTGATCCCTTCTTTGTTAGTCAGTACTAGATCTAGGATAGCCCTGTCTCTTGTGGGTTGCTGTACCAGTTGTTTGAGGCCCTCCCCTGCAGGAATCCACTATGAGTCTAGTTCTGGAAGATGTTCCTGCTGGTATTGACCAATCTGTATCTGGCATGTTGAAGTCTCTCATTATCAGAACCTCCCCTTTAGCTGTCATGTTTTTATATCTTCTAACAGTAATGTGTCTATGTCCTCCCTCTGGTCTGGGGCCTGTAGCAACCCCAGTTCTTATGGCTGTCCCATTTCCTGTTTCCAGGGTGACCCACAGTTCTTCTGGCTCCTTATGTGTATTCTGAATTTCTGTAGCTTTGATATTTTCATTAACATACAGGGCCACCCTCCCCCTTTTTGCACCTCAGTCTCTTCTGAACAATACATAGCCAGGTACTGAAGTCTCCCAAGTGTGGTTACTGGTAAACCACGTCTCACTAATTGCTACTATGTCCAGTTTAGCCTCTGACATTATTGCCTGCAGGTCTGTGATCTTATTTCCCAGGCTGTGAGCATTTGTGTACATGATTTTCCATTGGCCAGATTTTGGTGTGTTAGTTGTTGGGTGAAGTTTGGCATTACCCCTGTGCATCGTTTGGGTCACAAACCTTTTTCTTACCTGGTGATGCAAATGAGCAACAAACAGCTGAATTCCTGTTTGACCACTAGCTGAGGGGGAGGGTGTTCTTTCCATTCGACGTATGGGGTGCTGCACCCTCTCCCATTGCTAGTTTAAATATTCTGCAAAGATGTCAAACTTCTGCCCCAATGCACTGACTCCTCTTTAGTCAGATGCAGTCCATCAAATTTAAAGAACTTTCACTCCCAGAACTGTTGCCAGTTCCTACAAATCTGTGTCCTTTTCCTGGCACCAGTCCTTGAGCCACGTGTTTAGCTCCCCTATCTCCCCTTCTCTGACCTTCCGTCCATCTGCTCCTTCTCCCAGACTGGCAGAATCTCAGAAAAGGAGATGCCGGACGAAATAGATGATAGTTTGTCACCCAGCCTAGTCAAGTGTTCCTTGGTCTCCACAACTGACCCGGCTGGCAGGATCGTAGTCCCTATGTGTACTAGGACATCAATGTTTTCTCCTGCTTTGTGAACAATTTAGCAATGCGGTCAGTGTCTCCATGCTGATGTACCTGGGAGACATCTGACCATCACCCTGGCTGGAGAGATGGGTATCAACTCCCGAATCATGGAGTCTCCTATGATCAGAAGTTTTTGGATTTCCTTTGTGCTTGTTTAGTTTGGTTCCTGATTTGGGTGAGTATTGTTGTGCTAGCTCCTGTGCGCAGTGTCCTGCTCTCATGTGTCTTCTGCCTCTTTATTTGATTTCAGAGATAGAGGCAGATACCTGTTTGTAGTGTTTATATGGTTTTTGGAGGTAATGTGTTGGAGAGCAGAGAGTGATGGGGCACCTGATTTGCTCCTCCTAACCACCTGCCAACCTCCTGGACCAACTACCCTCTGCAGTCGAGGTTTTTCTGTTGTTTGGTTCGGTGTTTGGTTCGGTGAGGTTTACTTTGTGAGTGGTTAGGTGGTGTGTAATTTGTGATTGGTTCATTTCTGTGAATGAAGGAGGTTGTGATATTTGATTGGCTGATTGGAGCATGGGAACAGGGCTATGACTGGTCAAGGGGCATGATGTCAGGCTTGCGGGCCGTGCCTTCCATTATGGCGCAGTTTCAGTGCAGTTGGTGAGGTGCCTTCGAGAGGGAATGTTGTGGAGCAGCTTTTCTTTGTGGTTTTGGCTTAGTTTGCAGTTTGAGGAGCAGATGGAGGAGTTATATGGTGCCGGTGTGCGAGGGAGTATTCAGGGGTGTCGTAAGAGGAACGGCGGTGGAGATTTGGCCAGGTGTTGGCTCTGCAGGAAGGATTGTGGATTTGTGAAGGAATTGGATGACTCTTTTAGTTATTTGGTGGATGTGGAGCAGCAGGAAGAGCCCAGAGTCTATATCACTGACATTTTTTTTCTTGTATTTGCCATGTGTGGGGAGAGCAGACAGTTTTGATGGAGCCAGAGGGAGGGAAACTACAAAGGTTTTCAGAAGTGATCCTGTAATGTGGGAGCTCAGGTGAGTGGGTTGGGGAATGCTTCAGCATTTTGGCAGGAGAGGTTAAAAATGTCATGCAGTTAGTTTTGAGGGTAAAATGCTGCCATTTTAATGCTAGCTGGTTCTCCTAGTTTTCATATGTTTATGTGGTATGAGAGGGGTGGCTGAGTGTAATGAACTAGAAAATTATGGGTTAATGTAAGTAGTGCCAGCAGGAGGAGGAATGATTGATGGCAGGGTGTTGGATAAATGGTGGTTGATTGAAGGCAGGGTGTTGGATAAATTTTAGAATCACCATCTCTCCAACAGCAGTGAGAATAAATGGATTTATTTCACTGGTTATGTGCCCATGCCTATTGCTCCATCACTCATGAGGTCAACCGAGGTCACACACTGCTCATTCAAATAAATGATGTATCTCACAGAAGCCTATCACATGTGCACTTTTTGCAATGGGCTTTGTTTGAGTTTTTTTGTGATATTTTTAAAATTTTGTTATGTTTTAGATGGGGACTATTTGTAGTTCGGTTTGTTGTTGTGGCGGAATTTTACTTTGGAAGTGATTAGGTGATTTGTACATTTTGATTGGTTGTTTTTTATGAAAGGAGGTGGTTGTGGGTTTTAATTGGGTGATTGGATCATGGGAAACATGTTTTGATTGGTGGGGGGCGTTACAAAGCGTTTGTGGACGGGGTTTGATTTTTGTGTCTTAGTTTGGTTTAGTTGGCATGGAGGCATCAAGAGGGACTGTTCGCCCATGGCTTCGGCATTCTGTAGATTCAGAGGACAGATAAGTTTTATGGCCCGAATGTAGGATAAAGTTTCTTGGGAAAGAGGTGCGGTGGCGGCAGAGATCTGGATGGGATATCAATGATTTCAGAAAGAGTGCATTTGGTCAATGGAATTGTGGCATGAAGAGCTCGAAGATGTTTTATTTGGGATTTTTTTTGTGTGTGTGACTGAGTAGGACATGTTCTGGTGAGGAAGCGAGCAGGCAAGCGAGAGAGCCAGCTGTTGGTCTGGGAAAAGGAGTGTGAAAAAAATGGCTTAGCAGAAGATGTGGTGTGTGAATGGAGTAAAAAAAGGACCTGCTGTTTTTATTGCCTGGAGCTGGGGAAGTGTGTGGAGGCACTGAAGAGTGACAACGACTGAGGTGGGAATTATTATTTTTGATGAGATATGTTACAGTTTGAATGGATTCTGAGAGGAATTGTATTGGGGAGCCAGTTGTTAATGATGTAGTTCTGGAAGGAGGGGATGATTGATAGCAGGGTGTTGGATAAATGGTGGTTGATTGACGGCAAGGTGTTGGACAACTATTAGAACCATCGTTTATCCAACAGCTGTGAGAATAAATGAATGTATTCTACTGTTTATCTGTCTACACCTATTGCATAAATACACACATATATAGATATAGATATATACATAAATTTAACATCTGCTTCTGCATAAAAACATGAGCATGCAAGATACAGTAACTTACTAGTGGTAGTATGAGTACACGCACACATAGGGCATCATGTTACAGCCAGCACAGCAGACTTTCTGACCGACATTGCATCATCACGTCATTGTTCACATGATGGTCATCTGTGGCTATCATCATTTGGCAAGACACTGTTCATCAGCCCAGTCAGCATAGGCAGCAGAAGATAGAAGTACAGCTGCAGAAGCAGGTTCCATAGTTGTTGTGGGAGTGGGTGCACACATACATCAGTGCATCGGGAAATAATTGAGAATTTTCTGAACATCTGATCATATAATTTCTCTTCATCTGGACTCTGGCATTTTCAGGACACTGTGACAGCAGCAATTTCTGGGGCCACATTTATGCAGAGTGGGTGTACTCTGACATAAGTGCATCAGGAAATAATTGAGAATTTTCTGAACATTTGATCATATCATTTCTCTTCATCTGGATGCTGGCATTTTCATGGCATTTTGACAGCAGCCAAAAAACTGTAAGAATGCCGGCCAAAAACAGTTTAAAGAAAATAACAAAAAGAAATTGCATCCTTCCCTTCCTTATATTGCTACTTAATAATCTCAGTTTACCAACAGGGAACATATTTTTGTGTTCAGTAATGTTTTCTTCCTGTTGTGGGATGTTTCTGGAAAAGCAGCAATAACTTTGAGCAGCTCAATAATCTGATAAACGGCATGTGCGCACTGTCAGGTGCCCACTGCACAGCCCCCTGAAAACATATATGATGGCTGACTTGGTCCACTTTTGATGGTATAAATAATATATACCATATATATTATTTGTACCATCATCAACAGTGTACCGAGTAATCAATCATATATGTTTTCAGGGGGATGGGTAGTGGGAACCTGGCAGTGCACACATGCTGTTTAGCAAATTATTACACTGCTCACTGCTGCTTTTCCACAAACACTCCACAACAGGAAGAAAACATTACTGAGTACAGAAATATATTTCCTGTTGGTAAACAGAGATTATTAAGTAGGAATATAAGGAAGGGAAGAACACACTTTTTTTAGGTTATTTTCTTTAAACTTTTTTGGGGCAGTGTTCTTACAGTTTTTGGGGGCTAAATAAGGTTATGAGAAAGAAAGACAGAACACAGACTTAAAATTATACACAAAGCAGTGCACTATGGGGTGGGGGGGATGTGCTAACAACAACAAAAATGGAAAGTGACCTATTTTAGATGACATAAAGGTAGGCAAAAAATGCAAGAAGGTGGTAAGGAGGACTGGGGGGATACTGGGATACATTGGAGAGGCTTCACCTTAAAATCAAGTACAAAACTGGAAGTTCAAATCACTCTGTACAGATATTTGGTGAGACCTCATCTGGAGTACAGCGTGCAGTTATGGAGACAGAGCATATCTCTGCAAGGACATAGACAAGATGGAGGCTGTACAAAGGAGGGCAACTAAAACGTTGAAGGGTATGCATCAGAAGCCAGATGATGAGACACTAAAGGACATTACATATAAACACAAGGAAGGGGGAAGGGCATGATAGAAACTATCAAGTACCAAAAGGAAATCAACAATGTACAGGAGGGTAGCATCAGCCAGAAAAAGAGATGTGAATGACGAAGGGCCCAAAAATTGAAATTGAGAGGGGGGAAGGATCAGGGGCAACATCAGGAACTATTTTTTTCATAGATAGGGTGGTAGGTGCAAGGACAAACTAAAACTAATGATCAATGTTCTGATGGGACAGCAGCAGTTGAATCATCACCATAATTTATAGCTGGTGCCCCTCAATTTGATCCAACTGCTGCTCAGTATTGTCAAGACAGTGGTTAACAGCCTCCAATTCACTCCACATCAGGCCCAAATTGGCCTGTGTGGCAGGTAGTTGGACAGGTTGCCACCGTCACCTGCTGTAGGTTGTGGTGGTAGAGCAGCTGCTTGATCCATGGCCCTCCCCCACTTCACACCACCATGTGCAGGTGGATGCCTTGCTGCCCCCTCTTCTCCAGCAGTTCCAGCAGGTGCATTATGGCCCTGTTCTGTAACCTTGGCCTGCCACTCTTCATGGTGGTGGTTGTACAGGTGGGTGCACTGACCACTTGTGCCAAGGTGAGTTCATTTGGGGCCACAGTGCACCTCCACACCACGCAGATTACATTTCACTACACTGCTGTCCCTAGGCAGTGTAGTAAAGTACTCCCACACTAATGAGGTGTAGGGAGGACTGGGCACAGGCTGGGGGGAGCCAGGTGTTGTTGGAGCCAGGGACTGCTGCTACACAATTGGGGCTGGGGGTCCAGAAACCTGCTGCTGCTGCAACTGCTGTGACTCCTCCTCCCTAACTTTCTGCTGTTGAGCCACTGGCACTGGGAGGGCACTAGTAGGTGCCACAGCAGGTGGTGCTTCCATGGCACCAAGTCCACTACCTCCTGCTTTGGGGGGGAACACTGCTCAAGATGGTTCTCCAGTCCAAAATGCAGCCTGCCACCACGTGTGCATACACCAACGTGATTTCCCCTGCTACATCTGTGAAAACCACCCCTCTCCCTCCCTCTATTTTGGTCTCTCTCTCTCTCTCATACACACACACATATACACACACAAATTAACAATTAACAAATACTACCCTAAAATACTGTGCAAACACAAATCCAGACAACAAATAGGCTTTCAAAATACAACATAAATCAGCTAAATAGCGAAAAAATTTAAAGGTTTATGGTAGTTTTATTTTCCAGATTTAGTCTCCTCTGTAACTCTCTGTTCAACCAGCTCTTTCTCCTCCTACAAGGCGAAAGTAATACTTTCAAGAATGATTCACTTCCTGCCTGCCTGAAGCTTGTGACCTACATGGTGTAAGCCATATGATGTGTGTTGGCTGCCAGTAAATTCTCACTCCGCTTAAAGCCAAGTAAGGAGGAAAGAGCAACAGGAAGTCATTATCATCATTATCAGAAGGTGAAGTGGTGAAGTAACGGGTTTTAATGGGCACTTCATCTAGCTGGGGGTTAACACGAAGTGAGCTACTTCATGTCTACTTTGCAGGCGGAATTTAACTTAGCTGCATCTCTACTCGTGGAAGGTGATAGAAAGAGGCAACTGACCCTATGGGTGGGAAACAAAAGAAAGAGGGCACCTGACCTATTCATATGAAAAACAAAGAAAATGCACCTGCTAGAGCTAGGTGAAAGTTAAAAATTTCGTTTTGGGGAACTTTTGTGAAATTTCATAACTTTCATAGAATTTTTTGAACGTCTGCCTTTGGTGAATGTTATCTCTTTTGAGTTTGTACTGCAAACTTTTACCATGTGTAAGCCCCCTCTCATTATGAGAGGGGCTTATGCTCCCTTCCAACGTACTGCCCCCAGAGTTAGGAAAATCAGTGATGTGGGGGTGTAATTTCTGCACATCGCTATGTGGTGGCAACAGAGAACAGGCTAGAAAGGGAATCAATAGAGAGAAATAGGAAGTATTTTTTTTTTTTACCAGGAGAGACACACTAAGCTGAAAGCTTGTTTACAGGTGCAACCTGGGAGCACAAGGAAGTTAAGTGACTTGCTCAGGGTCACGCAGTATTCAAGTGGGGGCTGTGGGATTCAAACACAGGTCTCCACGTTTGTAGCTCAGAGCCTTAAATCACTGCACTATACTGCCTCCCAAATAGAAGGGAGAGGCTGGAGAGAGAGAGAGAGAGAGATCAGTAGTACCAGCAGGAGGGCCATCAGAAGGGGGCCCCCCATTGCAAGTAGGTTGGCAGTTTGGCAGCGAGGCACCGGATCCCTAGGTGGTCATCTGAGGGAGGCGTCAAGTAGGACAGTGTGGTAGTTTGGGTCCTGGGTCCCCGGGTTTGGGTGGTGAGAGCATCCAGGGAGGTGATGTAGGGCAGGTAGAGCAGGAACCCCTGGGGAGGGGGTCAGGACCAATCTAGAACTGGTGCTTTGAGCTGTCGGGAACTCAGGAGTTGTGGCAGGGCTCCTGAATTGGGGATCAGGTACCGGTGGCAGTGGTTCCAGCCCTTTGCCCTGCTTGGCAGGGCAGCTCAGTTGGTTGGTAACTGGGGTGGGGCATGGCCTGGGTACTCTGTGGGTCTGCCATGCCCATGTCTGGGGCAGGCCTCTGGGCCTATATTAAGTTTGTAGGTCTTTAGGCCCAAATAGGATATGTCTGCTCCAGTGTGGTAACTGGAAAGGAAGGTGCTACTGTTGCTGTCTGAGAAGCAGCTGGAGCATAAGGTGCAAATGAGAGGCAGCAGGAAATGAATTTGGAGGCTACAAAAGCATTGTGCCCCCTTTCAACTTATGGAATGGGTTAGGGTGGCTGGGAGATGCACATCACTTCTCTGCAGGATAGTGCTCGAGGGTGAAGTAATGGAGCACTAATAAGAGGTACAGAAGAGAACAGGGTTAGAAGTGAAGCTAGAGAGGTCAAGTACTTACCGGTGCCAGTGTGTTTTGAGGGAGCTTACCGGTCCTGGAAAGATCTAAGTAGTAACAGTTCTCAGGTGCTGAGTAGATATCCTGCTACTGAGTGACTACTGAGAAAAATTTTATTTCTGCCTGTGTTCTGCCCTTTCAGGAGGATAATGTGTCTCTTTAAAATGTTTGTATAAAGTTTAGCCCCATGGAGCTGTAGTTTAAAGCCAAGACACAAGTGAGCCCCTGTGGTCCTTTAAATCTTTTGGGCCCAGGAGAAATAAAGTGATTGATTTAGAAGGAAATTAAGTGCTGTAATCTCATTTGTAAACAAGGATGGAATGAAATGGTTAATTCTTAGTTTTTAATCCCTGTGTGAGTTTTATTAAAGGGAGGTCTGACAGAACTTCAGACTCATGCGCTTTCTAGGGTTTGGAGCTGTGGGAACGAACCCTGAAGTCACCTGTATTCCTGTTTAAAATTTCGGAGGCCTTTGGGATGTGTTCATATTCCAGAAGTGGCAGTGACTTGGGAACCAGCCAAAGTAAGAAGACATCTCCAGGTAGGCCCAGAATTTATTCTATTTTGATTTGCTGGAGATGTTGTGGAGTGGTGGCGAGGTTCTTTGCTGTGGGCCCCCCTCCCCTGGAAGGTCGGGACCCTTAGATGTTCGGGGAGGAGGTCTGCTACTCAAGCACTGCTGTATTTATTGTTGAACAGTGGAGCAATAGTCCTGAACCATGGAATTTGAGTTCCTTGCCAGTTATTTCACAGTTTATTTATTTTATTCCCCAATTCCCAATATAATTCTGTTTTTTTTTCCCACAAGCAATTTAGGGTCATGTTTGTATTCAAGTAGGTGGTATTGTAAAGTCCAATTGTATATAGTGATTCTAACCACCCTACCTGTAGAGCTACATTACTGGACTGGTAGCAAATCAACATTTTTTTTTCTTTTGTTTTTCTGCCCTTTGTGCTTTAATTTCTATATTTGGCTGTTGAATTCCATGGAAACCTGTGATTTGCCTGTTCCATTTAAGTGTACTGAGCTAAATTCTGCATTTTAGGTCCATAATTCCACAAAAAACTAAAATTGACCACAAGCTCTGCAGTCACATGCAATGCCAGAGGGTTGCATCATGTGACAGCACACAGATTCTAGCTGCATAGCTTCTTAGTTCTGAAGTGATTGCTGAAGAAGAAAGACCTGTGTTCCTTCTGCTACACATTTGGAGGCTTTTTGACTCAGAAATTGCCATTTTTTGCTGATGAAAAGGCAAAAAGAGACAGTATATCAGATTTCTGTGCTGAGGCAGACATATTGCTGCAGTACTGAACTTTGGGGAAAGTGTTGCAAAGTGCAGGTTTTTTGATGATTAAGAGGCAAAAAGAGCTAGTACCTCAAAGTTCAGTGCTGAGGCAAACATATTGCTGCAGTTTAGAATTTCTTGGAAGGAGTACTGTGCATAATAGTCTTACTGGTCTTCTCTGTAGTACTTTGAATGTCAGATCTTATTGTGGTGTTTAGTGAAAAAAAATCTCACTAAGCTGGGCAAGGGCAAGGGAAAGTGTAGTGGAAGTGGAAAAAGTGCTAGTGTGGCTAGTGTTGGTGGATCTTCAAACACAGTGTCAGGTCGAGGCGCACAGGGTGCTGGGAACTTGAGAGCAGGTGTGGCACACTGATTAACATTCATAGTTCCAGTGGCAGTGCAATTCCAGTTGTGTGCCATTCTGTATCAGTGTCAGTAGGAGCTGGTATCACAACAGCTAGGTTTTTTGTTTTGCAGCATAGCAGTCCCACAACAGGTGCTGCTTAGAGTGCAAAACTGGCAATAAAACTGCCATGGATATTGCTGCACTAATTTTTCAGTCTCAAGACTCTCAGGATGAGAAACTATCACAGGATTCTCAGGAGCTGTTAGGGACTAGGAGAGATGAGCATGTATGTCCAATGGCAGTTAGTAAGGATAATGCTAAGGGGGGTCTAGAGCCATTAACTGTCCTGGCAGAGGAGGAGGAGGAGTATGAGCTGGAACATGATGTACATGATATGGAGGCTGAAGAGGAAAAAGAGACTGAGCCAGCACATACTGCTACTATAGAGGTGGAAGAGGAGGGTAGTGAGAAAGAGGAGACGGGGGATAATCAGGCCTTAGTATCAGTGCCAGAAAAGTCAAGCATCAGTGATGATAGTGATGAGGGAGGTGAAAATAATTCAGTACTGTACCCTATTTGGCATCCTCCCCAAGCACCTTTAAAAAAAGTGTTGACATGAGTAATGTGAAAGCAATCCCTCTTGTGCCTCCCCCTCATAAGGAACAAGCACATGTTAAAGGAAAGGGACTGCAAGGTAAAAGGGTACATGGGGATCAGCAGCAACAGGAAACCATTGCGCCAATCACCATGTCCTTGACCCCATCTACTCCACCCCAGAAAAGCTGGCATGTTGGAGGCAAATCCCTTGTGTGGGATTTTTTCTCTTTCTATGAGGATGACAACAGCGTATCTGTTTGCAATATATGCAAGGCAAAGATTAGCAGGGGGTAAGGCAGGAACACAGTATGGAACAACTGGTATGCATAACCATCAGCAAACAAAGCATGCCATTCACCGGGCACAGCATATGCATCTGGCATCCATGCCCACTTCTGAATTGGTCCCTGAAGAGTCTGAAAAAGAGGGTCATGGTGAAGTAGCATTTAACTCTTTACAGTGTTCCACCCCCCCCCATAAAGTTATTTTGTTCCACTGTATCCCTGCTGTTGGAGAAGGCAGCTGCAGCAGCAAGACCACAGCTGCTAAAGCCACTACAGAACCCTCCTCCACATTCCATCCTGTTCTCGAGCTTAAGCAACCAGATATTAAATCTGCATTAACCAAGCACACCCAGTACTATTGTAAACACCCTAGGCTCTATTTTCAGAGCCCCATAATTGATGCAAGGTTCTTAGGTTTTACAGAGCTTTAAAGACTAATGTCCATATTGCTCGCCAAAGATTAAGTATACCCTTTAATGGAGTTATCACTCAAGTATACATCCAAACGACCCTTGAAAATATCCATAATCTCACTGACAACCACCTCTATTGGCAATTTGTTCCATATTCTAGAAACTCCCACTGAGAACCAATAACTTCTTTTTCTTGTCCTACAACATTCGGTCATTAGCTGTAGCGGATGTGCCCGGGTGTCGTAGACTGTTTCCCTGAGTACCAGGCCCAGTTGTTCCCATAATAGGTCATCATGCATGGCTCTATAGACCATTACACAGGTCCACCCTCATTCTATGAAATTCTAGACTGTAGAGTCCAAGTTTGTTTAATCTATATTCATAATCCATGCCCTTTATTCATCCATCCTTCTACTTGCTTTCCTCTGAATTTTCTCTAGGGCGTTTATAAAACCCTTATCACTGGAAGCCCAGAACTGGGTGCAATACTACAAGTGAGGCCTAACTAAGGAGGAATATAGTGGCAGTAAAACCTCACTACTTCTGCTTTTTATATGTTTGTTTATACAGTGAAGTATGCTACCAGCTTTCTTGATTACTTGTTGACAATGCAAATTAGAACTCAAGTCATTTTTGACCCTTACTCCCAAATCACGTTCATCTTCAACAACATCCAGTACTCTGCCACCCAGCATACAGTATAATTTGCTTGTGGATTTTCCCTCCCAAAATGCATGACTGTGCATTTATCAATATTGAATGTAAGCTTCTTTAGATTTGCCCAGCTTTCTAATTCTCCCAGGGTGTACTGAAGGGTTTTAATGTCTTCTAAGTTACGAACATATGAACATACTAAATTTGCCAGCAGATAAAGGCCTAGAGGTCTATCAAGTCTGCTCGAATGTGCAGCTAGCACCCCTTATTCTGCAGCTGCTCCTCCCTTTCACCCTTCCCCTTCATTATCCCTCCCCCTTGTCCTGTCCCATCCCCTTTTGAAGCAGTCCACTGTTCTACTGCATACCACTTCTGCAGGTAACGCATTCCACCCAGCCACCACCTCTCTGTAAAAGTGTCTCCTCATCTCCCTCCTGAACCTTCCTCCCTCCAGACTCATATCATGGCCCCTGGTGACCTGACCCTCCCTTACTTTGAACAGCTCCTCTGTACCTGTCTTGTTTATTCCTTTCATGTATTTAAAGGTTTTAATCATGTCCCCCCGTCCCTCCTGTACTCCAGTGAGTACATGTTCAACTCCCTCAACCTCCTCTCGTATAAGTCCGCCAGCCCCTTGATCATCTTTGTCACCCTGCGCTGCACCGCCTCAAGTAACTTAATGTCCCTTTTCAGATACGGGCACCAGTACTGCACGCAGTACTCCAGGTGCGGTCTAACTAATGACCTATACAGTTATTTACTGTATGACCAATGCGTGTATCATCTGCAAACTTAGTTAACCAAACTCCAGCTGAAGTATTAAGTGATTAAATGTAGATGTTAAAGAGGCAAGGGCCTAACACTGATCCCTGAGGGACCCCACTAATCACTTGCTCCCAGTTGGAGTAAAATCCCTTAATACAGATTTGCTGAGTTCTGCCAGTCAGCAGAATTGATGCAAGGGGCACCTTGTATCAAATGTTGCAGCAAAACTGATTTTCAAATTGAGGCTGCATCAAAATCAGGTCCCCTTTTGCTGAAGTGGCCCTGCACCAGCCCTGTGCCTGAGATGGGTATGCGCCATGGAGGATGGGGGCTGGTGCAGGGTGGAGCTGCAACACCCCTTTTTGGGATTCTCGGAGCTCTCCTACTGGCTGCAGGCTCCCCAGAGGTTAGACCAGTCCAAATCATGTCTAACAGCCCTTGTGCCACACCGTGCAGCAAGTCAGGTTAAGGGTATGTGTCCTCCTGTTGTGAAAGACTGCTGCCCACCCAGCCAATGGATCCGACCACCCGCCATGCCTATTGTGCCCTTACCTGGTGCCAGGACCTACCAGGACCTGAGAGATGCAGGGCACATCCCACTTAAGGGGCTCTTGGGGAAGGGCCAGCCTGTGGATGACTGGCACTTTGTGGGCAACACTTGTGATGCCCAATGTCCAGCCCCCCAACATAGTGACCCACACATCATTGGGGTAACCTGTTCCTCCACCCTTGGGGCATTGTCCCATCAGAAGGCCCTGTTATGTTGCCTCCAGTACCCCATGGCACATATTGGTGCATTGCCCACCCTCCACCCACCTGGGGTATGTCTGGAACCATCACCCTATCCCCCACTGAATGCAGCACTCCAATTCCCCTTTCTTTCCCTGGTTTCCCATACTCCACATGCCCCTAGGGCACCAAACCACAACCCACCCCGGTTCACACAGTGCCCTACCTTTAGATGTGCCAGTACCCCTATCGCCCAACCCACATAACACCCCAGCTCGTACCCCCTGCCCCCTTGCAAGACACACCTCTCCATGCCCACAGTGCTCCCCAAGTCCCTGCTACACCATCTGGTGCACCTACACAACAATAGTTGCAGACGCTTGTGGGTACTGTGCCCTCCCAACCACTGTTGCTTCAGCTTTGAGTGCCAGCCACTTCTGTCAGACTCTTCCCCTGCACCACTTGTTTGGTGCATGGGAGCAGTTACAGCAAGACCATTGAGTTTGGCACCAGGACCCCACCTGTACTAAAATGAGGTGCAGGGTGCCTGACGCAACCTCAGGCAATGTAAGCTACCGTTTGCCACAGCTTGCATCAATCTGAGGCAGTCTTTGAAAATCAGGCCCCCTGTGTCAAAAGAGCTAAACAGTGTTGTTTCAAAGATGCTTTCAATAGACCTGCTGTCATATTCCTTTGTTGAGAAACCTGGGTTTCTACAGCTGATTGAAAAAGCTGCTCCCAAATACAGCGTGCCAATTTGCACTTATTTCTCCACCAACGCTGTTCCTATGCTTTGTAATGACCTAGCTTACATTGTATCACATGCATTGTCCCACTCTGTAGTTCCCAGAATCCACCTGACCACATATATCTGGCCTAGTGGCCCATTGTTTGCTATCAGTTTTATGTGCATTACTGCACACTGGGCCCATTTACATTGTGTTTATGTCATGCAGTCATGCCCATCTTCTATTTTCCCTCTTGGAAGTGCCAGAAGTACTGATAGTCATCATCAGCATGCCACACTGAGCATGCAGAGCATACATGGCTCACATACATGTGCCAGAATACTGACCTGCCTTAATGAAGCCATTACATCCTAAATAAAGCCATCTGGCTTCAATGCTGGCTTCATTGTAAGTGGCAATGCCTAGGATGCTGTGAAAGGAAACAGTGATGGGTGCTTTTATGTTTATTTTTGGGGGGTCTGGGATGGCTTCCCTTCAGCTCTATACCCTTGCTTTGACACTGTCAACATTCCTGGGGGTAGACCCTCCCCGGTGTTCCTCTCTGGCTTACCCTCCCAGGGCAGGGCTCCCGGGGCCTCCCCTCTTACCCCATCAGATGCCATGTCCAGTGTCTGGGGAGGGATCATGGGTCAACTGTGCAGAGTCAGGTGAGGCGGGTGGCATTGTGCTCATCCTGCATTTTTATAGTGTGTTGTAGGAGAGGTGTGACATGCAATGACACTAGGGTGTAAGAATGTCATGTATCTGTCACACCTCTTAGGTGCCTCAAACACTAGCTGTTAGAACCCCAGCCTCCATTAGTGGTCATGCCAGCACTGGAAGCTTCCCACCTCCCCTCAGAGAAGAAGAGCAGTCTGCAGGATGCTCGACCCTCCTGTCCCCGGCCAGCCCTCAGACACCTGGGCACACTTCTGAACTCGGGCCATTGGCGTTGCGGGCTGGCTTAGTGATGGCTGTTTTTTATTTATTTGAACTTTTGGTGCCCAGGAAAGGCACATTGAGCCAAAGCTCATTTCTAGCTGTGACCCGGGGGTAGAAAGCAGTAAACAAATAATACAGAAACAGGGACAAAGGCAGAAGACAGAAATTAAAAACAACAAATTCAAACAATTCATGGTAATTTTAGCAGGAGCTCAAATGACATACAGATAAAGTGCTTAAAAAGGGCATATAAGTGCATTTTTGATATATAAACAACATATTTCCAGCCTGAGAGGTATAGCTAGGATTGCATGTGTTTATAATGACCCATGTCTTGTACACAGTCTGAACTTGACTATGAAGAAGTTTCTCCATCATGAAGCATTCAGTATCATGTTGACTGTCAGTCACAAAATCTGTAGTCATTTCAGTCGCTTTTCACTGGTACTCTAAAATCAGAACTCAGCAGTCTACAGAAGGGCAATGGAGTTCCACAACACCGGCTAAAGCTTGATATCATGACATAACTGAACTCAACCCTCTACATGCTCGAGAGGCTATTTGAGCAGTATAAGCTGATCAATGACTATGTTATGTAAATGCATGACCGTGAAACATAGATAGCCATGTCATTGAATCCATCCCAGTGGATGTTGAATGACAGTGTCATCCAAATTCTCCGACCATTTGAACATGCTACACAAGTTGTTAGCTCTGAAAATGCTTGCCTTAGCTAGATTATACCACTGCTGCTTGTACTCTGCCAGGCACTGATCAATATGAGGGAGCAATATGAGTTGTTCACAGACTTTGTAGGAGTAGAGCTGGCTAACTGGACCACGCAGCTGTTGATGATGATCCTAAGGTGATTCACATTAACACCTCTGAAGCATTCAGCCTGACCAGCTTGCTATAGATCCATCATACAAGCATGGCATGGAGGCACTTCTTCCAAGTGGGAAGTCTGTTGCAGATTGCTAGGTTGTGACCCTTTATGGTAATGTGCAAAATGGTAAATTATCCAGAGAGAAGGCCAAAATCAGAAAAGAAAGCTGAAGGAACAACAGCCCCTCTGAAACTATCCTCCTTCTCCTCCAACACTACTGTATCTGCTGTTGCCCCCTCATCCTCATGTAACAGTGGCATAAACCCTCTCTGGTCCCTGCTCCCTTGCTCTAAAGTGGTAAAAGGGTTTGGAAACTTGCTAATAGGCAGGATCCAGAGGGTGGTAATAAATGGCATGAAATCCAAAGGGGGTAGGTGACTATCGGGGTGCCATAGGGATTGGTGCTGGGTCCAGTCCTATTCAATGTCTTTTTAAGTAATGTTGCAGAGGGACTGGAGGAGAAAGTATGCCTGTTCTCAGATGACACCAAAATCTGCAACAGAGTAGACACACAGGAGGGGCTAGATAAAATGAGAAATGACCTAAGACTACTTGAGGAATTGTCAAGGGTTTGGCAGTTGGGTTTCAATGCTAAGAAGTGCAAGATAATGCACCTGGGAGACAGAAACCTAAGAGAGGAATACAGGATGGGGAGGTAGGTTCTAGCCACCATAAGTCAGGAGAGAGACCTGGGGGTTATCATATCCGATGACCTGGGTTGTCCAAATAATGTAAAAAAGCAGTGGGGAAAGCAAATAGAATGTTGGGGTGGATAGGAAGGGGCATAACCAGTAGGAGGAGTGAAGTGGTGATGCCACTGTATAGATCACTGGTGAGGCCTCATCTGGAATACTGTGTCCAATTCTGGAGACTGCATCTCAGGAAGGACATAGACAGAATGGAATCATTCCAGAGAAGAGCAACAAAAATGATACATGCACTGCACCACAAGCCTAATGAGGAAAGACTCAAGGAACTTAACATCTATTCACTGGAAGAGAGAAGGGAGAGAGGGGATATGATAGAGACTTTCAAATACCTTAGAGGAATAAACAGGGTGCAGGAGGTGAGCATATTTCAGAGAAGAAAGTGCACAAGGACAAGGGGACATAACGTGAGGCCGGAGGGAGGAAGGCTTAGGGGGAATGCTAGGAAGTATTTTTTCACAGAGAGGGTGGTGGATCCATGGAACAGCCTACCAGCAGAGGTGGTGGAAGTGAAAACAGTAGAGGGATTCAAAAGTGCATGGGATAAGCATAAAGGCACCATGCTGTGCAGCAGAGCGGGGGAACAGCAGTCCAGATAAGAGATGGGATTGCCAAACCAAGTAGGGAAATGGTCAGACTAGGTGGACCAGTTGGTCCTTGTCTGCTGTCATATTCTGTGTTTCTATGTTTCTGTTGTAGCAGGTTAGTGTTTCCACATGTCAACCAACTGAGGGTAAGACACAACTTCAAATGCCTGCTGCTCATATGGATCAGTCATACAGTACCTGGATGACGCAGAGCAGCTAGGCACTGATGATGAGCCCTTAGACATTTGGACAACTAAACTCGAATGCTGGCCTGCTCTTACAACTCTGGCAATTGAGTATTTAACCTGTCCTTGTTCCAGTGTCAACTCAGAAAGGGTATTTAGTACTTCCAGTGCCATTGTTACTGATCGGCAAAGCTGCCTCTCTGACTGGAATATAGAATACCCCACATTCATAAAAATGAACACACATTTCCTCACAAACCAATACAAGTTGTCATCTGTAAGATATGATCCTTGTGAAGAAGGTGATATGGAGCAGGAATCTTCAGAGGAAGAGGAGTCTCTGCCAGTGTCATCTGATGACAAAAGACACAACTGAGGGGTCTGAGTTCTCCAGAGTACGAGACATAAGGTGTGCCCCACTGCTCTTGCTGTCAGCTTAACATCCTTATTGTTTGGTACAACTTAATAGTTATATGTGTCTGCACTTAGTAGAACAATAAAGCATATCACCATGAGTGAGTGTGACAGATGCATCCTGAACTGCTGTTCGGATGTTAGAAGTGGGAGAAAAGTTTCTGAATATCTACCTGCAGATTAACATGTTTTATTCATATTTGTGTTGTCAAAACACTGCACTAAATGTAAATTCCCCAGTTGGCTGCTGTTTAGGCCACCTTCCCTAAAAGAAAAAAAAATAAAATTTGTCAGACATTTTTAATTATAGAAACATAGTAACATAGAAAAAAAAGACAGCAGAAGGAGACCAAAGGTCCTTCTAGTCTACCCATGTGTTCCTTGGACCTTCTCATATCCCAGGATCTTACCCCCGTTCTGCCTAATGTCTCCTACTGCTCCTGTTGCTTTTGATCACACTTTAGCCTTGTCCCACCCCAGCTTGAATGATGTCTAGGACTTGCTTCCACTACCTCAGTTGACAGTTTATTCCATGACTCCACTACTCTTTCTGTAAAATAGTTTTTCCTAAGCTCCCTTTTGAAGCCCCCCCCCCCAACTTCAACTCTTGCCCTCTAAAGTTGGAGTCGGAGACTCTGTTGAACAGGTCTGAGGATGGCACCTTATTTATTCCTCTCAGAAACTTGAATGTTTCAATACTATCTCCTCCACCCGTCCTTGTCTCCAGCGAGAACATATTTAATGCTTCTAGATGCTCCTTGTACATCTTTTAGCATTAATCTGGCTTTCTGCTACTGTTTTGTAAAAAAAAAGCAGCACTTGCTGTAAATATCCCAGTTGGCCACTGTTTAGCACCCCCCTCCCCCCAAAAAAATGAAAAACACCAAAAAAAATTGTCAGACATTGTTAATTGTCCTTATGCATTTAACTTTCTAACTAACTTTCTGCTATTGTTTTGCTAAAAAAAAAAACATATTTGCTGTAAATTTCCGAGTTTGCTGATGTTTTAGGCTCCCTCCCCAAAATAAAAAATAAAAACACCCCAAACATTTTGTCAGACATAGTTAATTATTCTTTAATATTTATGAATCCTTCTGCTACTTGTTTTTAAAAAAGCACTACAGTTATCTGATGTTCATGTCCCCGCCCCAAAAGACAAAAGAACCCCCCCCCCAAAAAATGTTGTCAGACATTGTTTATGGTCCTTTATCTTTTCTCTTTCTTTATGCCATTGTGCTGTGTAAAGAAAAATAACATCACTTGCTGTGAACTCAACATCTGGCTGTCCTCCGTTTGCCCCCCCACCCACAAAAAAGCCTCACTGCCCCAAATTTCAAAATATTATTTCAGCTGAGCACATGGCTTGTGAGTAAAAACAGTTACCTACGTACTCATCACCTGTTATGAGACTGAGCAATCCAACATGGTGAGTAACAACCAAAAAGGCACCAACAGAATTGGCCAGTATCACCTCCTGAAATTTCATAATAATAGTATTCAGCGCATGACCTGTGACTTCTACCCTGTAAATATGTGCTCATGGCTTGCGATATGAGTAACAACCACGGAGGCATTAACAGAATCTGTCAACATCACCACCCAAAATTGCAGAATATGCATCACTGACAATGGTACTGTACAATGCATGGCTTGTGATTGAAATGTGATATATAGAGAATAATGCATGAGGTGGAGTGCATAACGAGAATTTAATGCCCAACCGAGGTGTGGGATGCTACATAAACCCCAAGGACCAAGCCCTAGTTTTTTCTAAAACATTCCACACTGAGGGTGGGCATTAAATTCTCATTTATGCACCACACCGCATGCATTATTTTATGTAATTGTTGGCTTACACTTTTTTTCTGCAGATAAAGGAAAAAAGATTCTGTAACAGCATTTCTTTTAAGATATTTGTTTAACTGAGTGTTGAGTTCTTTAAACATTTAAACATTTTTCAACTTTTGGAACTGGAAAATACATTCTGAATTTGTAACAGCTAAAGCTCTGGTACTTGATCTTGATGAGCGCCTCAAATATCTGACCTGTACCCTTACAAAAAAGACCCTCCTTGGGCTATCCCACCAGGATTGACCACCACCATACGCCGCTCTGTCCCACTAGTTCATACTCGGACCTCTGGGAAAACCTCTCTTGTTATCCCTAGAGTTAGGACCTCTCACGGCCAAAGAGTCTTCAGCTTTAGGGCCCCCTCCTGGTTCAACACACTGCCTCCATCCATCTCCGGAGCTCCAACCATATCGTGCTTCAAAACTTCCTTACGTAACCACCTTATTAACACCCGATGCTGTAATTGCCACTAGTCAAAGCCGTACTCAATACTTATGACAAAGCTTACTACTAAGCTGCTAAGGACAACATAACTCTGGTATTATTTGCATCAATCCTACCTGTACCAGCTTGTTTGTATCTATGTCTTAAGTTACTGTTATACTGTGTTGTACTGTTATACTGTGTATTTTCATTTGTCTTACTGTGACAAGGTACCTTTGTAAATGAGCCTATGGCTCAAAGGTTTTCCAAACTGCTGTTTAAATAAATAAAAAAATAAAAATAAAAATTTAATGCATTTATTGCATATTTTTTAATTTTTTTTTAACTGTGGTGTGGTACTCCACGTGAAAATGTTGCACAGTAACAGGAGTGAGGAAGGAAATCTGTGATTGTAGAGATCGATTTAAAATCGAAATAACTGGTAGAGAATGAGATTCCTTTAGAAAAATGTGTCTTGAATCATTAGTTTCTGAGACATTTCAGTTCTTTTCTTCATTTTCTTTAGTTATCTTCCAGGTTATGACCTAATGTTGTCTTGGAGATATACTAATAAATGGCTGGTTACCTTGGAGGAATGTAAATGAGGGTGGTGACATAGGACTTTCTTGGCGTTCCTATGGAGATAGGACAGAAAGGCTTGTAAGTAGTGTTTTATTTTATGGACGCCCATTTTTTTACCCACTACGTTGCCTACTGTGAAGGTGTCTGTGAGGAGATTTTGACTGACTCCTGTGTTTGTTGAGTGCTGAGGTGCAGCACAAGATAGGAGAAGGAGCAGATGGCACGTGTTTGCCATTATAATCCAAGGGTTATAATGGCGAATTATAACATGCTCCTTCAATGGTAAAAAATGTAAGCCAGTTATTACATTTATATTTACTCACAGTGTATGCATCAGTGACAGTACCATGGCAATATGCTAATAATCCTTGTTACAAGTAATTTATGGAAATTCAACTGAAATAAAATCTTGTTGGAACAACAGCAACAGAGGTGCCACACTGACAAACAGAATCTGCCAATGTGGCCACACAAGGTGTCATCATATCAGCACATCACTTGTGACTGATTATGATGTGTGTAGTATTCATTCTTACAAGGGTGATGAAAGAAATGTTAATCCTACTGCTCGGCTATGTTTTAGTTTTGGATGAAATGCAGTAGTACTGAAGTCATTTACTGCTACAGAACTCTCACTTCCATCTCCATCTTAGAAACATACATAATAATTGTAAAAAAAGACCAGAGGTCCAGCCAGTCTGCCCAAGTTCCATATAATCCCTGGAAACTACTGTTCCTCCAGGATACTAATCCTCTCCATTCTCTCTTTATTCTTCTCCTTGGTCCTGTCGCCCCCAGTAACCACTATTCCCTTCATTATGTCCCAGCCCTGCTTGAATCCCCTGACTGTTTTTGCACCCAACACTTCAGCTGACAGACTGTTCCAAGGTTCCACAACCCTTTCTATAAAGTAATACTTCCTCACATCTCTCCTGAACCTACCTCCTGTTAATTTCCATTCATGTTCACATGACTGCAAGTTGGTATTCAGGCTAAATAGTTTCCTGCAGTTCACTTTGTTAATTCATTTCAGAAACTTGAAAATCTCTGCCATATCTCACCTCTCCCTTCTGGTCTCCAGTGAGTACATATTTAGTGCCTTGAGGCACCCCTCTTAGGATAAGCAAGGTGTATTGCTCTTTTTTTCCCTCCAATGCCTCCTGTCCCATGTGACAGTGATGCATCTGGGATCACTGATTCAGAAAATACTAGAAATAGGAGCCTGATATTCTGGCTTCTACTAAAATCAAATTGGCGCTTGTCGAGGCTACTAGGATCTGTGCCAAACTGCAGAACAAGAAGGGAAAAGCTAACATGCCAAGCCAAGCTGGATGAATAGGGAAGTTTTAGATAAGGTGAGGGCAAAAAGAGCAGCATTCAGTAGATACAAAAAATCTGGAAGGGGGGAGGACAGGGAGGAGTATGTGAAGAAGTCCAGAGAAGTTACCAAGGGTGTTAGAGTGGCCAAGGCCTCCAGGGAACTGAGGCTGGCTCAGTTAATCTAAGATGGGGAAAAGGACTTCTTCTGATACACAATTTGCTGTTCTAAATGGACACCAGTCAAAAATGGACTATGTAACAAGAGGGGGTTCCCCAGGGATCTATCCTGGGCCCCCTCCTGTTCATAGTCTATTTAAATGACTTACCAAAGAAAATTAGATATTCAAAAATTCGTCTATATGCAGACGATACGGTTTTAGTAGCAGAGGGAAAAACTACAAATGAAGTAGAACTAAACTTACAGAGTGACTTTAGCATCATGCAAGGTCACTTTTCATCTCTGAGGTTTATTAGTTAATAGTAAAAGACACAGGTTATGTCATTTGCATTGGACTTAAAGGAATTTCAAAATTAAATATAAAGACACAAGAGGGTAAGTTTTTAGAACAAACTGAAACACATAAATATTTAGGGGTACATATAGATCAATGTCTTACTTTCCAATATCATATAAAAAATTTAATAAAGAAAACACATGTTAAGATTGGAGCTATGAGACGAATATCAAATTGTATGACAAAAGAAACAAGATTGATTATGATCAATCAATTAATAATGCCGGTTATTGACTATGGAAGTCATATTTACAGAAATACAGCAAGAAAACATTTAAATAACTTGGATACACTTTATAATAAGCTTGCAAGATATGTGTTAAGGTGTGATTTTAAAACTCATCATTGCACTATGTATATGGATTTGGGTTGGATTCCATTAGACTTACGGACTGGGGGAATCTGGCTAAATCAGGTTAGTAATATATTTAAAAATCAATCCTTAGATAACTTAAAAAACAAATTCCAAAAACCAAAACATGGTTTAAATTTAAGAAAAACTGGTGCTAGAGATTTAGTGAAATGATCCTTCAATATCAAGTAGCTAAAAGCTGGAATTGTCTTCCTCCTTTTTTACGTGAACTAACAACTACTGATCATGTTTTTAAAAATGGCCTGAATCACGAACTTAGTTTTCGTTGTTGTTGTAATAGGTGAAATTAATGTAAATCCAACAATGCTAACATGCCAGTTATTGAAGAATTTGTAAAACTCTGATGTATTGTTTTGTACTTTTCTGTAACTTGTATTGTTGTAAATGTATAGTTGTAATTTTTTTGCATAATATAAACAGGTAAGCCTTGTGAATAGGGATTTTCGGAACCCTAATGGCTGTATCACTGTATAAATAAAATTTTACCATACCATACCATACATAAGGGAAAGAAGGAACTGCAGCGACCAGAAAGTGAGGACCAAGAAGGACGGGGGAGGGGGTTGGACAGACAAAGGAGTAGAACAGGCAGAAGCACTAAATGAGTACTTCTGTTCTGTATTCACAAGGGTGAAGGGCGGGCAGCTTCCATAGGGGTGGGGAGGGTGGGCAGGAGGAGGGTGACAGACAGGATAATCACTGAGGGAAGGGTATTGGAGGTCTGATGGCTCTGAGTGTGGATAAGGCACCAGGTCCAGACAGCATACATCTCAGGGTGCTGAGGGAACTGGCAGAGGTACTTGTTGGGCTGCTGGTGGACCGATTCAACATCTCCCTGGACACAGAGTGCATGTAACAGGATTGGAAGATGGCCAACATGGTGCCCCTCCATAAAGCTGGCCCTAAGGATGAACCAGGCAATTACAGACCTGTAAGCCTGACATCCATCATGGGGAAGCTGATGGAGACAATCCTGAAGGAGAGGCTGGTGAGATTTCTAGAAGATAATGGACTCCAGGATGGTTATCAACATAGGTTTGTGTCAGGAAGGTCCTGTCAGACTAACCTAGTTGAGTATTATGACTGGGTAATGAGGTAATTGGACAAAGGTCATGTGGTGGATATCATATTTTTGGACTTCAGCTAGGCCTTTGATTCAGTGCCTCATAGGAGGTTGGGGGGGGGAATTAAGGTATGTGGGGGCTGGAACTAAGATGGTTAACTGGATCAAAAATTGGCTACAGGGAAGACAGCAGAGGGTGGTGGTAGTGGACAGCTCTCATCTCCAAGGCAGTGACAAGCAGGGTGCTGCAGGGATTGGTACTGGGGCCGGTGTTATTTGGGATATTCAAAGCGGACATCTCGCATGGCATCAGGAATAAGATCAGCCTCTTTGCTGATGATACCAAGTTGGGGGCAGTGTGAGTGACATAGAGAGATGGCAAGGACTGCAGAATAACCTGACTAAACTGGAGGAGTAGTTGGAAGAGTGGCAGCTGGGGTTCAATGCTAAAAAGTGCAAGGTGATGCACTTTGGAGCAAAGAACCCAGGGAGTTGCTATCAGCTGGGTGGACTACAGCTAGGTACCTCTGAGGAGGAAAAGGACCTAGGGGTGGTTGTAACTGGGAAAATGAACAACTCATGGCAGTGCAGGAAGGTGGCAGCAAAGGTCAACGGGTTGCTGGGGTGTATTGCGAGAGGAATCTCCTCCAGGAACAGGGAGGTGATCCTGCCTCTCTACGGGTCACTGGTCAGGCCACATCTGGAGAACTGCGTGCAGTACTGGTGCCATATCTAAAGAAGGATATCAGACTACTGGAAGGGGTACAGTACAGAGCAACTAAGATGATTCAGGGACTGGGTAAAATGCTATATGAGGAGAGGCTGTGTGAGTTGAATATGTACTCCCTGGAGGAGACGCAAGATCAAGGGAACATGACTGTGACCTTCAAGTACTTAAAGGGGATTAACAAGACATGTACAGAAGGGATATTTAAGTTAAGGAGGGGAAGGGACACAAGAGGTCATGGTCTTAGACCAGAGGGGGAAGATATAGGATGGAAATGAGGAGACACTTTTTCACAGAGAGGGTCATGGCAGAATAGAACTTTCTGCCAGAGGAGGTGGTATCCTGCAAGACTGTGGGAGGATTCAAAAGGGGATGGGACAGGGTGGGGGGTTATTGTGAAGGGGGGTAGCTTCAAGATAGGGGTGCAACTGCACATTTGAGCAAACTTGATAGACCACGTAGCCTGTTTCTGTTGGCAAATTTCATATGTTCCTATGTTCATAATAAAAAGCTCTAATTCAATATTTTTGTTTTCTGTGTGTGTCAGTTCTAGCCAACAGAAGCAAATATTTTGCTTTTAAAACTTTTCATTTCCTCAAACTACACACAGCTAAAAAAGCATACAAATCACCTCAGATCATCAGTGCTATTAGTAAAGCTGTTTTCTTGCAGAGTAACCCACTCAAATAGCCCTCAAGTATTTTCTAAACTGTAAATGTAGCCATTAGTGATCACTGGATAAGGAAAGGTACTAAATATTACACCTCTGCTGTTGTAAATTAACTCTAAACCAGTGCTTGCTGAACCCATGGTTCCAGATACATAGCTTTCACATGGGACAGGAGGCACTGTAGGAACAAGATGATCAATAAACCATTCTAAGATGGAGATCTCCAGGGGCCATAAAACTAGCAGGCTAATTTAGAAAAAAAAAACTACTAATAGCAGATAAAGGGAAACACAAACTAGGACTACACTCACACAAATTAAAACATTGTAAAACATATGTTTTTGCAAATTCTGACTGTACTGCTCCTTTAAAAGTGTTTTCCGGAATCCTGCCAGATAACTGCAGCTATGAAAGAGCTGTTAATCTCACCAGGACATTTGGCATACTAAGGGATGTTAACATGTATACTACAGCCTGCTAAAGCAGTTTTTTTTTTGTTAGTACACATTGACAGCCATGGAAAATAGGCAGTATTCCACGAGGAAAAGAGGGATGCCTGCAGTTCACCTGGTCAGTATGCACTAGGCCCTGGAGTTTGAAAACAATGTTAAAATGGACCCTTGTTGTCAGTTGAGGAGGGTTACTCCACACATTACAAATGTCATCAAGGAATGGAAACAAACAAGGGTGTGTGTAAATGCACTCATTGTGCGAGTGTGTGTGTGGGGGGTTACCCCTTGCATCCTTGGCCCTGCCAGTTTTAAGGTCCTTCTGCCACCTATGTTCAGAGCAAAGTGCAGCATGCCATGCCACAGATTTGTGTGAGAAAAATAAACTAATCATGATGACATGCAAGTAATCATCTGCACTGGGTAGAGCAGCAGTGCACGCCACTTACTGATATTACATATATCGTATTTACTATAGTAACAGAGGATGGTACAGTTAAAGACTTGCAGGCATGTAATTATGTGTACATAATTGCATGGCTGTACTGGTGCTTTATGCAATCACAGCACTTAATTTTTCTTACACGCTGTATACTGTAAACTGTTATGTTAATGTTGCGCTCAGTTCCAAAACATTGCATTGTCTTCTGCTAACAAACAAGGGCTCCTACTCCTACAGCACATTTTTACACATTACCTAATACCACTGGGAAAGACTGTGCAACAGATTTCAATTTCTGGATTCATTATTGCCTCCAAATAACTGAGATACATTAGAAGCAAGTTGGTTAGGCTATATGACAACAAAAAATGATGTCCTTCACACTATAAAAGTGTACCAGTCATACTCATTTCTGTGAGTGTGGCAAAATGTCTGACTCATGGGTGGAGGAATGTTCTGCAAAGTGGTATGGCCAAGGACATAAAGGACAATCCTCCCCAATGGAGTGTGTTCACCCACAGCCTCAGTTTTTTCTCATGCAAATTTGTAATCTGTGAACCCCCCCCAACCCAACTAACTGACCTAGTGCCTAGTTCCTTGATTCCCAACTGAAAGCCTGGCTGGCCCTTCTTTTTCATTGTTAAAGTTTGACCACTGTTTCTTAACTCAGTAGGCCATGAAGCCAACTCATCCGCATCAACTTACTCTGGACTTCGTTTTTCAAAAGTCTGCTGACACCATGCAAGCTGCAAAGGGACTAATTACAAAGTAACACTGCTTACTGAAATGCTGCATTTTAGACACCACTAACCCTAGCAATAAATTAAAAGCATTGCAAAAAATGAATAGGGCCAGGCTATACCACTTATCAAAGCAGTAGGGTCATGGCCCTAATGCCCCCACCCCTGTTCTGGCACCCATGGGCCCACAGGTAGACTACCTGCACCAGACTGCAATGGCACCAATTTTAAGATTTTTCATCTACTATTTCATGATGGGAAAAGGATTGTACATAAGAGCTGACCACCAGATGCCTTCCTGTTTCTGGTCCTGATGATGTTGTACTCCACCCCCATGCTGCCACCATGCTGTGATGATTTGTGACATTGCAATTTGTAGAGCGTGGGGGCATGCCTTGTACTGCAATGGGCATGTCTTTTACAATATCTTCTATAATGTTTTACAAGGTCCCTTGGGGCACATCAGTACCACTTGTTCAGGACCAGGATGGAGGAAGGAATCGTGTCATCAGCTCTTAGTTACAATCATTTCCACATCACAAAATAGCAGATTGAAATGTTTAAACTTGGTGCCATTTCATTCCAGTGCAGGTAAACTAATTGTAGTTTGCTTTGCTGAAGCACCAAAACTGGTGTTCTTTCAATTCATTTTTTCATGAATAGCTTCGATTTGTTTACCACAACAATAGCTTACCAGAAATGGGCACCCCACTGCTCAGTCCTGCGGTGCTGGATTTGTTACTCGGATCACTCAGGTCAGCTTGACTTTCTGCAGAAACTTTTGCAAATGAACAAGATATTTCAGATTTAGAAAAAACACAAAATTCAAGCAACCATAGTAATCATCAAATACATACTATCCTAGGGGGAAGGCCAAGTGTCATTGAGAAAAGCTTCACCAAAGATCACCACAGACAATCCACAAAAGGAAGCTGGGATACACATTAAGGGGCCAAGCAAAAAAAAAAACTTTCCATTAACTATTCAGATAAGGAGCACTGATAAAAGCCATGGAGTGTCATGAATGTGCAGGGTCAGGATACACACCATCAGAGAACACATATGCACTGAATGACATCATTATTCCTTGCTGCATGGACAGCCATGGGAAGGGATGTATGGAGTGTAGTTCAGACTTGCACACTTCCCACCTCAACCAGAAAACTGGATGAAGCAGATGGTGGTCATGATGCACGCAGCATGTCAGACTGTCTCACTAAGGAGAGATGTTGACACACATGATTGCTGGCACAAATGTTTGAACTGTTGAGGTTGAACAGTGACAACAAATTGAAAAGCAATCAAAAAATTATGCCATATCCTGTCAGTACATGCACCTGTCCCTGCATAGCCATGTATGCAATATAGTGGTGCTGCAGCACAACCGTCTGATTGGATGACTGTGGTACAGACACAGTACACCCACCTCTGACACACCATGACCCTCACCAGAGTGGTTGTAGTCAGGTGCCATCATGCACACCTTCTCATGCAGGTACAGTAAGAAAACACAGATTTATTTTTTGTTCTTAACATTTAGTTTACAGTATGGAAATGGAATGTTTCCTCCAAGCCGCAGTGACAGACATAACGATGATATCCCTTACATTGATGTGATCCTGCTGACATTGCCGACACCGATGCCTCCTGACAATGATCCATAACATGCCAAACCACCCCCCCATGCAGGAGGCTGTGCCCCCCATACACCCCCACTTTAAATATCTAACTCCACATCACACAGAGAGTGGAGCTAGGAGCTGGGGACGAGAAACACTGTCTGTCGATGTCATTGTTTCAATATCGGAGAGTCGATATCAGAATGTCGATGTTGTAACGGTATACAAAATGGAATTATTAAAACCAGGATGACAACATTACATGCAGTGTTTCAGAAAACACATTAAACATGTTTAAATTATGACAATCACTTTGATGAATCAAGTTAGTATACTCACTGGTGCAGCTGTCCTCCACCCTTTTTCCACTTTCTGTCAAATACCTCTTTGTTTGAATGGTGGATACACCACCCAGCACCTCTAGAACCGCAGGTTCCTGGGATTGGAGGTGTTACACTTATGTTTAATTTTATATTTCATGGTATGCTTCCTCCTCCTTCTGCATCCAGGGTGGCCTCGATGGTGGCCCACAATTCCTTCTTATGCTTGAGGGGGGAGTCTATCAGACCCATACAGAGCCTTGGCATGTTTGTTGACCTCCTTGACCAGCAATGCCACTTCAGTGCTGGCAAAGGGTGGTGCAAGCTTTCTCCTGGAGGTGGAGTGCTACTCCTCTGCAGGATTCGGCTGCATCAGCGCCCTCTGCTAGCACTGCTGCTGGCCCCCCACTACTGGCCTTCCTTCTGCACCTCACCAGCAGCAATGCCCTCCTGCTGCATTGATACAGCTGCTGCAGACATTTTAATAAGCAGCTGACTGAGCTAAGAAATGGTGCAATAAAATTAAGGACACTTCGTAAAAAGAAGTTTTAACATTTCTGTTGAGGACTGCTTGAGTTTTAGAATATGACTGTCTCCTCAACTCTCTGTCTGTGTCTTTCTGGTCTCTCCATCTTTCTCTCTCTCTCTCTCTCTCTCTCTCTCTCCTCTCCCTCTCTCTCAGGAACATGTTCAAAGAAGCTCAGGTGCACCATAAATGTGTTTTCTGCAAGACGAAATATGGATTTTTTTTAAAGTCGCATTTCACTGAACATTCTGCAGTTCAGGTTGGGGTACAGTTTACAAACAGCAGAATTATTTTCTGGTGAAGGCAATTGAGTAAAATGTAATATGTGAAGTGTGGAAAATGTCATCCCTGTTTGCAATGACTTCCACTGTTTATGTTGAAGTGTGTAAGTAGCTGTGAAGGGCACAATCAGTATTCTGTATAGTGAGTGGCACTGGCAAATGGAATGCAATGCATCCATAATTCTACAGTTCTTTAATTGTGGAAAAATGGATTTCTCATTTTATACCATTCATTCCATAATTGACAAATATATAGAGAGAGACACTGAAAGAAGATGAGCCTCCAGCCAGCCAAGTAAGCGAGTGATTTTATAAGAGCATCCTCAAGCCAACATGACTTCCAAATGTACTACGCTGGTTTCAAGTCAACCAGCTCAAAGTAACACAGTGTCCATGACCTTTGGCATCAAGCAAAAGCTGGCAAAGCAATCCACTCTTCCTTTCTTCTTCACCCTTGATGGTACCCAACTGGAGGTAGTCCACACTTATAAATACCTTGGTGTGTGGTTTGACAGTAACCTCGACTTCTCAGCACAGATTGATGCTATACTCTCAAAGCTTCACCCCAAACTAGGCATCCTTTGCCATAACAATTACTGTCTCCCCTTTGAAGTCCACAGGTAACTGCTTGTCAAAATTATCCTTCCTATTTTTGATTATGCAGATGTAGTTTACAGTGCTGCCCCTCCCTCCACTCTTGTTAGGCTGGACACCCTATGAAACATCTTCTGTCATTTTGCCACTAACTATCATCCTTGCACACATCACTGCTCCCTTTATTCCACTATTTAGATTACCCCTTTACTTTTGCATGACCTTCCCAACTGCTCCTCCCTTATTGAAAAAAACTGGTTCGCTTCCCTCCCGTTCTATCTACCCTTTCTACTTTCCCCCTCTGCTCCCTCCTCCTATCCCCATTACTCTAGAGACTCCCGTTCCTTCTCGATCCCTCACACTTGCTCTAATGTTGGTCAGGCTGCCTTTTCTTACCACTTCTCCTCCCCATTGAACTGACTCCATCCTCTTCTTTGCCATGCTTCATCCCTACTATCTGTAAAACTGTTGCGAAAGTCAACCTCTTCCCCACTTGCTCTTGTCTCTCCCCCCTCTAACTACCTCTCCCCCTTCCACGTTTCTCTCCCCCCAGCTGCCCTACTGTATGTCCAATGTGCCTGCCTTCACACACCCCTCGCCCTCTCCCTTTCATCTGAGGGCTATGGCTCACTCGAATTTTAACCTGTCTGATCCCACCTGCAAACCTTTGTAAATCTTTGACACCAATGTACAGTATGCTACCTTTTTTACCTATATGCATTTCTACAACTATTGCAAGTAGCACCCTCCCTAAGCTATCATTGTATAAGGTCCTTATTTACCTCCATCCCCTACAATCTCCTTATTCCACACACACTATCTAGCTATCCTACATTCACCTGTCTCCTTGATTGGTGGTATTAACTCCCACCAGCACTGGGTCAGACTAATGCTGACAGCAACAGCACTGACAAAAATAGCACAGAAAAAAATAGTGCAATTTTTGCACATACCCCGACACGAGGGGCTCTTCCCCACTCACCACCAGGACTGAAGGATTCTCACTCTAGGGGGGAGCAGATCATGGGGAATTTTATTATTCATGGGGTCATGGAATACTGTTTCCACAGCCCCTTTTAAAAAAAGAGGAAGTCCCAATATGTGTAAAATGTTTGGAGACCAGGATTAGAATGCTAGTATCTACTGCTGCTGGCCAAGCTGCTCTATGCACCAGTCCTCCAAGCCATGGGAGCAGCTTAGCCAGCCTTCTAGATTCTAGTGCCCTTGTGCTGTACCAGCACCATGGACAGTGACCAGGGGAGCATTTCTGAAAGTGCTGTATATCCCCTCTCGCTGTTCGTGTTAGCGTTACATGAACTAGCGCTCTATAGACTGCCGCTATTGGAGTAGCACTAATCTAACTGGGTACCACTCTGACCTACTCCTTTTCCTATGCCTCTTCCCCCCCACCTCACCTCTCCCTAATCTTGTCTCTCTCTGAATTTTACCGTTTGCCATCCCTTACCCCCTCCCCCACACCTATCCCCATCTGTCATCCTCTCCTTTCCATCCTTTCTGACATTCTTCCATCTAAACTATCCTCTCCCTTTACAAGTTAATTTGACTAAGCCACTTACTGACCACTTTATTACCTGTTTGTGTACCCTTTGAGTTGTGCCTTACATGATACCCTACTTCCCCCCAACCTACACCTATCCCCCTCTGTCCTCCTCCCCTTATCACTCTTTCTGACATTCTTCCTATTCTCCCCAATTTGTGTCTAACTTTTCTCTTTACTACTCTTCCCCTTTGCAAGTTAATTTGACAGTGTCACTTATTGACTGCTATATTACCTGTTTGTGTCCTCATTAGGTGTGCCTTATGTGATTCCATACTTGCTATGATATTGTAATGTTAAATTTATTCTTCTCATTTTATCAATGGTTTGTACTTTCTTGACATGGAAAATTTGTAAAAGAATGACTGGTTCAAAGGTGTCTGTAATCCAAGATATCAATAAACAAATAAAAATTGTTGCTGCTGCTGCACTGCACTTTAAGAAAAAGCTGTTTCTTGCACTTTAGCTGATTGTAACTGCCACTCACTTTGTTGCCCCCCCCAGTATCACCTTGAAATGAGCCTTGGCTCAGTGTGCCTTTCCCAGTTACCAAACTTTAAAATAAATAAATAAATACATTTTTGTTGAACCAAAAAAGATGTGCAGGATATAGGTTGTCTGGCTACACTGTGGACTTCATGAGGCACAGACTGGAGCAGAGAAGATGGCCCAGAGAAATAACTTTAGAGCAGCACTGCATGGTACAGATGGCAATGAAAATTTTGACCTATACTTTTGCATTCTGTATTATATCTTCCCTTATCCCGTCTTGTATGTCACAGTTCTGTACACATTTTGACTTTGCTTTATTACTTTTGTTCACTTTTTAATTACAAAAGGAGCACTCCTTTTAATATGGTACAAACCAGGTTTTCTTTACTATTCTCAGGTCTGATTTTGTACACCTGTTGTCCTAGAAGGTCAGGAAGCAGTGTATGCTGTATACTTTATGCTACTTCATTGCAGTCACCACAAAAGTGATGTTACAGAATGGCTGTTCAGAAACAAACAACAAAGAATAGTAGAATCACTCCATTTATTACAGCTGTAGAGTGGAGCTCTACAGATGTCTTGCGATCACAGAAGTAAAAAAAACAGCTTACTGGATTGCGACCAAACAACAGAATATGTTGGAGTTGAAGCACTGTCTCTCTGTTAGTTGAATCACTCCACTGTCTCCATTCAGTAGACCACTCCTACGGTGTTATTTTTTCTCTCTCATTTTACTTATGGTTTTGGGAACACTACCGATGACTAGCTGCACAGAGAGCTTGATGCTTGTTGGAGTCTTTCGGAAGTTCTGCCGTGGAGTGTAGCACTGTGAACTGTATGAAGACTGACTAGTGCTCAGATGTAGAATCAGATTTTTTTTTACCTTTTCTTTTAATGTATATAATTCTAGTAGGCAGACTTGAGGATGGAGGTAGCAACAGCAGTAATGGGTGGTTGGGTGGTTAAACACTTCTTGGTGTATTGACTGTAGTGCTGTGTGCTATGTGGGATCAGCTGGCACTAAGAAAAGGAATCTTTTTTATTTAAAATCATTCAGTGCTTATTTGTGGTTAAAGATCACAGTACCCATATAAAGCTCCACACCAGTGTTAGAAGTCCAGTTCATAAAGAAATAAATAAATAGTCAGGTGCCCAGTTCTTTTAGAGCAACTCACTTTTCCCCTGTTTTCAGTGGTAACACATGACAAAAATTAGAATCTCTTACAGTTACATTTTCTGTTGTTATGCATCCATTATCAGGATGTCAGTGACTTTGGTGGGACTTGCATTGTAGTACATTGTAAAACACATTCTGCTATAAAAATTATTTAACCATCCCACAAACTATTAAATATGATATAAAGCATACTGAAATACATAACACTGTCAAAGCAACTTACAAAAAAATCTCATAAACACATATGAATGCTATTCATGGAGCATTGTGTCAAAGCTGTCTCCACATATGAATGCTTAATACTAATACTGTACACTCTCAGTCACTTGTAAAATACTTAGAATGGATGTCACTGTAAGGACTACTTATATTACTGCCAATAATAACATGTATTTGTCCTGCAGTTATAGAAAACAAATTCTGGCCAATGCCAATAGGGCTGCAGCTGAGGAATTTTGGATAAAAATATTGAAAATTCTTTTTTTAATATTTTTACACCAGATTTTCAACATAGCCTTGTTATGACCATGTTTCATGAAAAGGGGCAGAGACAATGCTCAACTCCTGGCCTAAAGGTGATTGTGTGCAAGGACTGTGAAATCAACTTCTAGGATGCAAAAACACATTTTAGGCAGGAGTTGAAAAATGACCGCTGTCACATTCATAAGGTGCTATAAAGAAATGGCTATGTTGTATGTTTGAGGGTAAAAATATAGAAAATTACTAAAGTTATTAGTCTGTGTTTGTAAAATTCAATGTAGGCTCATAATTTTATTGTTTTTTTAAAATAGTTGTACACCAGATTTTCAACATAGGCTTCTTATGACTCCACTTCATGAACAAGGGATAAGAAAATTTTCAACTCCTGTCAGAAAGGTGATTTCACACAGGGACTGCAAAATCATTTTTTGGGACATGATTTGCCTAATGGCAGTGCAATTGTTCATGAGGCAGGGTCTGAACAGAGGCATGTTGAAAATGTGGGCCAAAGCTATGCAAAAATGCCCATGTTATGGCACTAAGTTAAAAACCCCATTGAAATACATTGAATCATTTCCCCCAGTGGGTAAGTAAGGGCTTGGGAGGTGCTGTGTGGTGGGTGCTGAGTGGGAGGGTCAGTGGCGTCATCAGGAATAGAACTAGGCAAAGTCCCTCAACTTCATTATGCAGAGTACTTTGCGAAGAATTCAAAATTCATGAAATACTCCGCTTTGTTTTCGGATCATTTGCATTGCTGAGAAAACACATAGCTGCCATTGAAACCTATGGACTTCACGTTACTTCACCTTTCTTTTGATCCTAAATGCGAATTTTGCACTGATTCAATGGATGGAAGGTCACATGGGCTCTATATGGGCTTGCACAGCCTCAGTGCAGCGTAGTGTATGTAATGGAAAGCTGAAGTTAGTTAGCTAACAGAGATGTGTTCTTTAAATCTTCAAAAAACATTCCAAAAACCTATTTGCCTTTGGACTTTTGAGTCCAAATTTAGTACACTGATTGTACTATTTCCTAGTGTGTCTGTAGCAGCAATCGTTTATTGATTCTGTGTGAATTTTGCATCTTAAATTAGTACGTTTAGTGTCTGTACTGAGAGCTAGTGCAGAAGTGTGCTTCAGGGAAGGGACAGATCTGTGGTGTAGAAGGGATATCTATCAGCCACAGTGTGAAAGTCAGTCTAGCCAACTATTGTTGGCTAGTGTTTAGTATTGTTGTGTTCAGTTGTGTACACAGTTACACACAGTAATACTTCTAGTAATTTTTGATAATTTTGTGCACTTCACTGTGCATTTTCTTTCTGTCTGTTTAGAAGACTATATTTTATTTTACTGAACTGTTAAACTTTCACTCTTTATTGTGGCGTTTTCTGTCTCAAAGTCCCTATTGTTGTTTTTTTGGGCTTCCCACCCACCCAAAACTGAATAAATATAACCTTGCTGTCATGTGTCTCTCTTCAGTGTGTTGAAATTGTTGTCACTGTACTACTATTGTGCGTTTCCCCATAGTATCGTGAACACTCTTGCTCCAGTGGATATTTGAGCGTTTAAACGAATGAAGACAGAAATAATAAAAAAAAGTATCTATTGATGTATTTTTTGTGTTGTACTGTCTTGTGAATTATCTTGAATTTGTTACCACAACTCACAAAACTGGAAACATCACTTTTTGTGCTGCGCGTGTTTCTTTTCTTTTCTTGATGACTGTCTGTGCTATATCTCTTTATTGTGACTTTCTCAGTCTCAGAGTCCCTATTGTTGTTTTTTGGCTTTTCACCTAACCAAAAACAAAGAAAAATAACCTTGATGTTATGTGTCTTTCTTCAGTGTGTTGAAACTGTTGTCACTGTACTACTATTGTTTGTTTCTCCATAGTACCATGAACATTCTCTCTCCAATTAATATTAGAGTATTTAAACGAACAAAAACAGACATAATAAAAAAGTACCTATTGCTGTATTTTTTGCATTGTACTGTCTTGTGAATTCTTTTGAACTTGTTACAGCAACTCACAAAACCAGAAAAATCACTTTTTGTGGCTCACGTGTTTCTCTTCTTGGAGACAGTCAGTGTAATATAAAAAAATGCCCGAGAAGAGATGGTCATGCAAAGCTGTTTATTGCTGTGGCACTGCTGCCAAGATGACGACTGCTTGTGTGCCTCCAAATGGTAGCAGTGGAAGTTGTTGTGATGCTGAAGCAAGTTCACCAGGGGTTAGCAATATTAAGTCTGGTCATGCACATGGTAGTACTACTAAGCAGCAGAAGGGAAAGGTAGTAGTTGCTGCAAGTACAGGGATTTCTGTGGCTAGGTTTTTCTCAGTCAAATCAATGGCATCAATGCTGGTTGGAGATGCTTGTGGTGCTGGTAGTAAAGAGAGAGACGGCACTGTTGATAATAGCAGCAGTATTGCTACTACAACACAGGAAAACTTATCATGTGGGGAAAATGTTGTGGAATCAGAAGACTTGAGGGTACTTGATGCCTCGTGTCTCACAGCAGCTGAACAGCAGCCTGATCATCATGAGTCACATTCTCATGTTTCCACAGATCCTCATGTTAGACATCCAAAGAATCATATGGTGATGAAAAAAAATATTAATGATCAGAGTGAGGTGGAGGTTGTATTATCTCCACAGGATAGCATCCAAAGTGAAGCTGTGGATGATGATGATGATGATGATGATGATGATGCTAGTGACCCTATATGGGAACCTGAAAAAAAAGAAAGTTAAGGTGGCTGTAGGTGAACAGTCTCTTTGTAAATCCTCCCCCCCTCCAAAGTTCTTCTGATGTAGGTGTGTCTGTGGCTGACCCTGAAGTCATAATAATAGATTGTGATGTTCCGTCAAAGTTTGCATCACACCACAAATTATGGATCACACTACCTATTTTACCTCCCAAAAAACTGCAGTCCCATATTCAGTAGCAGCATCATTTGAAAGGTATGACAGTCAAATCCCTAGTTTGGAATTTTTTTCACACAAGATGAAAAGGATGAAACAGTGGCAATCTACCAGCTTTGCCAAGTGTGTGTGTGAGACACAGGAAAAAGGGTAGCCACCTTGGCACTGGGGGCCAGCATACTCACCTCAAGAGTAGGCACAAGGCACTTTGGACTCGGCACCAGAGGGAAGCTGATGCCGTAGTGGGGCATTCACCCTCATCAACCTTATTGAGCAAGATATTCCCTTCCCAAGTCAATATAAAAAGTAACTATGAAGGTAAAACCTGTGAACTAACACCAAAGGATTTTATTTATTTTATTTATTTATTTATTAGTTTTCAGAAATACCTTTGAGCCAGAGGCTCGTTTACAAAGGTTCCACATCATGGAACAAAATATAGAACATAAGAGATAGTACATTTAACAACTAGTACAGAAAATTATTGCATTATACAGAACATTCACAGGTCTAGTACATTCAAGAGTCAGGAGTTACACTTTCCTGGAGACAAAAAAGAGGAGAGGTAGGAGAAAATGACAACAGTAGGAAGACACAGTGAGGCATGGAAGGGTAAAATTACTTTCAGGAGACCTATGCAAGGTTAGAAACCAGAAACCTGATGGGAGATGCAGTTGCATCAGACTAGAGCACGACAGAAAGTGTAAACGTTGTAGATAGGGGAACATGGTATTATGCAGAGAATGGTGAAAAAGGGGGGGAGGTGACAGTTAAAGGGTAGAGGGAAATGGAGAGGGATAATAAGGCAGAGAGTAGTCAGGGTAGGCAAGACACGTCAGTTACCGAAAACTGGAGCAGGGGCAGAGGAGGGAGGGAGGTGGGAGAGGAAGGAGCATAGGAGAGGTGGGCAGGGCAGGGAGAAATTGAGGGGCATACCAGCAGGAGGAGGTGTCATAGGGAGGGTGGGAGGGAGTGAAACTGCTGGAAAGAGAGGGATAGTAGGGTGGTTTGTCAAGGGGGTGGACAAGAGAGAGAGAGAGCGAGAGGTGGAGGGGCAGGAGGAAATAATGAGAGAGGGGTGTGCTGAGTGGATTACTACAGGTATGAGGAGGAGGAGGAGGACTTTGAATGTCTCAGTAGTGGTCAGAGTAGCAGTGGTGATGTCAGTATTACAAGCTCATGTAGCAGTCATTCTACTACATCAAAACATGTGCTTAAAAAACATAAAATAACATAATTCATTGGACTGTCACCTGTGCATCCATACCAGGTCAAAGTCACCCCATCCATAGCAGTTCACAGAACACAGACGTTTAGCACATGCCTGTCAAAGCCCCAAACAATGCAGCCCATGTTGCAAAGCCTTTTTGAGCCACACACTAAAAACCTACTGAATCATGCAGTTACACCTGAACTGATTGCTGCCACAGTAGAAATGCTTGCAATTGACATTTTGCCATTTTCCTTTGTGGAGAATGTGGGATTTCAATGCTTTGCAGCACGTGCCAAATGTGAGATTCCATCCAGGACATATTTTGCCACCTGTGCCATCCCTGAGTTATAAAGGACTGTGACAGAGTCCTTAAGACATGACCTTCAGCATTCCACATCACCGTACATCCATTTAAGTATGGATATGTGGACAAATGACAAAACAGTGGGAATTTCTTATCTGTGTATTACAGCACACTGGGTACAGCTACCTGGGGTAGTCTTTGATTCAGGTAAGTGAAAGAACTGTAATAAGTCAGACTATGGTGGTAGTAACCTTCATGGTATTACACAGCATGCCTCGCTTGCAATGCAGAGTGTAGCAGAGTTCCATACAGGCAAAAACTATCTGGATTTGCTACTGACAGAAATCGATGAGTGGCTGCACCCCCTATCCCTTAAAGCTGACTTGATAGCAACCAAAAATGGGTCAAATGTTGTTAAATGTATCAGCAATGGTGGGCTTGTGTGGGTTCCTTGCATGGCTCACTGTCTGAATCTTGTAGTACAGCAGTTTCTGCAATACTCCAAAATCAAGCAAATGCTAAATGTTGTACGCCACATCTGTGCCCACTTTTCACATTCTGGAATGGCCAATTACCAACTTAGACAGGAGTAGATCCAAAACAGTGTCCCTCAGCATCACCTCAAGCTTGAAGTTGTCATGAGATGGAACGCCATACTTTTCATGGCAGAGCACTAGTACAAGCAGTACAAAGCAATCTCAGAGTACCTTGTGATGCACACAAGCCGTGATAGTTCTGGGGCATCAATGTCCCTGACAAATGAGCAGTGACAACTCATGGATTCAGTAATACTAATTTTGAGGCCATTTAAACATGCCACACAGGCAGTGAGCAGTGACTCTGCATCCATTGGCAAGGCCATCTTATTGCTACAGGTGCTTAGGTTGACAGTGTCAGTGGCTCAGTAGGTAGCATACTCGCCTCTGAGGCTGGGAGATCAGAGGACTGTGGGTTCAGTTCCCACATCTGGCACTTGGGTAAATATCCCAGTACTGACACTGTAATGCAGCATGAGAGGGGTGCTGCACTTCTGAAGTGCCGTCTTTCGGATGAGATGTTAAACAGAGGTCCTATCTGCCTGGATTGGTGGTAGTTCAGGTGGATGTTAAAGATCCCATGGCACTTATCGAAAAGAGTAGGGGAATTTCCCCGGCGTTCTGGCCAAATTTCCCTCATTCACTAAAAATACCACCAACATCTTAATCTGGTTCAAGGTCAGTTGGCATTCATCTGTATCCCCCTCCCCCGGGTCGTGTCTGAAAATAGGCAGGATTTGTCTAGTGCACTTACCTGGTCAACCAAAACTAAATAAATAAATAACATAAATTGTTGAATCTGCAGCCTAATCTTGATGTGGCAGGAGATAGGTCAAACTGTGCATTACTGAAACACATGAATACAATCTTAGCAATAGACATATCACCACCATTCAGCAATCTACAGAATTTGGAAGAGCCACAATGCTCACCCACTCTACAAATGTGGTATTGCATCCATACTGGAGGGGGGGCATGATCAGGTTTAAAATCTCACTGGACAGTTGGTCAGATTGGTTCATGGGGGACAGATGTCATGTGTGAAGTTTTGCAACCCACAGCATAACCAGGCTGAAGGTTATTGTGGCCACAGTGCCTCCAGTAAGATGGCTGAAAAACAAGGGCTGGTGTCATTCGCACAGTTGCCCATTAATCCATTTTGGGATGCCTTGTTACAAGTTAGAATTTGTTACCTAGAGGAAGAGGGTGAACAGGTGTCTGACTCATCAGGACTGGGGGCATCACTGAGCATGGTTGAGGCCTATTTAGCAGAAAACAGGCATCTGACAATATTGGACTTTTCTCTGGTGTACTGGAGTGGCAAAGTGAATGACTGGCTAGTGCTTACATCAATAACACTGAAGTACCTTGCCTACCCACCCTATAGTGTTAGTGTGGAGAAGGTATGTAGTTCTGCAGGGGCCATTGTGCATGACTGTCATACTAAACTATAACCTGCAAATGTTGGCATGCTGACATTTATCAAAATGAATCACGATCACATTCCAAGTAGGACAAGCACATCTATGTTTGTACCCAGTCATAATGACGGTGATGCTGATGAGGGTGAAGCAGACCATCCTGGTGGTAGCTTTTATTGGCGTTCAATTGAAGCTGATGATGCGCTCATGGAAAAAGAATTCCAAAGTGGGGACAACTCAAGCCCTGAGGATTGTGAGGGCTGCTTTCTCATTGATGTGGATGCATATAGACTAAATTGGCATTAAAGTACTTCTTCCTGTTTAAAGTTTTATAATGACATGTCATCGTAGTTTGCCTTCCTTGCTTTTCCCATCATAGTCTCCAGAATGTGTGCAGTCATTACCTGCAGTCATCTAAATACAGTATGTCAATGTCAATGTCAATTTTATTTAAAAAGACGCCCAATCCCAAAGGCTCTGGGCGCCGCACAAAACTGTACAGTATGTCATACCGTATACATTTCATTAAAATAACATACATATGAAATTCAATCTCCAAAAGCCTGCATAAATAAAAAGGTCTTCAGATGGCTCTTAAAAGCTTCTATAGTAGGGGCCTCTCTCACATCAAACGGCAACGAGTTCCAGAGAGCTGGAGCAGCAACTCCAAATGATCGATCCCTAGCTGATTTCAACCTCGCTCGGAACTTTGAGGAGCCACCATTTGAAGAAACGGAGATCCCGGACAGAGGTGGACAGTATCAGGAGATCAGAAAGGTAACCAGGGCCCTGTCCATGAGGGTCTTATAGGTGAGAAACCCACTTGAACAATACTCTCCACCTGACAGGCAGCCAGTGCAATTCAGCAATACCAGAGTAATATGACAGAACTTACTTTGTCCAGTCAAAAGCTGGGCAGCAGCATTTTGCACTAGCTGCAGTCTGTGAAGAGAAGTTCCAGAGACCCTGAGATAGAGGGCATTACAGTAGTCAAGCCTAGAAGTGACTAAGGCATGTACCAAAGTAGGGAGGTCCAGAGCCGGAACAAGCGGCTTAATCCTGGTGATATTTCTCAGATGAAAAAAACAGGAATAAACCACAGAGGATACTTGAGCCTCCATGGACAGATTCCTGTCAAAGATCACACCAAGATTTCGCACCCATGGGGAGGTCATCAATGACACTGCTCCTAGCACAATACCGGTCGCAGAGTCAGAGGCCATCCCATCACGAGCTATGTTCAACTCCACTACTAGTACCTCAGTCTTGTTAGGGTTCAGTCACAGCCAGCTGGAAGACATCCAGTCATTTATCTCAGCCAGACAGATATTTAACACATCCACTGCATTTGATGTTCCTGGGGCAAAGGAAAGGTATAGTTGAGTGTCATCAGCATAGCAATGAAAACTCAAACCATACCTCCTAATGATCTCCCCCAAGGGCAGCATGTATACTGCGAACAACATTGGGGCCAATACCTAACCCTGAGGGACTCCACACGAAAGGAGGTAGGGTGCGGATGAGAAATTACCCATCACAACCCACTGCCTCCTGTTAGTAAGAAATGACTCAAACCATTTGATAACAATACCGGTGAGTCCGCATAACTCCCTCAGGCGGAAAAGCAACACACAATGGTCCACAGTATCAAATGCTGAGGAGAGATCAAGGAGAACAAGAATTGTCTTGTCCCCCCGATCTCTAGCCCTGAGGAGGTCATTTTGCACCCGAACTAATGCAGTTTCAGTGCTATGTCTGGCCCGAAAAGCTGACTAGAAGGGATCATACAACTCGTGGGTCATGAGATATTCCCCCAACTGAAGTGATACCACCTTCTCAACAACCTTTCCCAGAAATGGAAGATTGGAGATAGGACAGTAATTTGCCCTGATCTCTGGGTCCAGAGAAGCTTTCTTTAAAAGGGGTCTCACCAGAGCCTCCTTCAAGGCATCTGGAAAGACACCCTGACTCAAGGAGCACCAGACAATCAGGGCAAACACCGGGCCAACAGTGTCAATGCACCTCATCAAGAAGCGCGTTGGGACGGGGTCCAGTTCACAAGAGGTATACCTCAAGTTGGCTGCTATCTCAATGACCTCATGAACCTCCACTGGCCTAAAATCCACCCACCTCGAGAGAGTGCTCTTAGAACACAACTGGAGACCACTGACAGCAATGATATTACTGGCTAAGGAGACCTCCCGCCGGATCGCAGACACCCTGTCCGAGAAAAACCGAGCAAATTCCTCACAATCCTCATTCGAGGAAACTCTTCCGGGTTGAAGACAGAGTGGATGAAGAAGTCTATCAACAGTCCGGAAGAGTGAGGCTGGTCGGCTTCTCCCAGCAGCAATCTCCCTAGACAAAAATATTGTCTTTTGGTTGATTGCCTCTGATATCTTGTAATAATGCGCACATAGGATCCAGTTGTCAGCCGCCAGGCGGATTTCCTCAGTGACACTCTAATCTCCGACCCAGCTTCTTCATTTCCCTGAGATCGCTATCATACCAAGGCAACCTCAGGTAAGAAGTTCTGGGTCGTACACGGACAGGTGCGAGGGAGTCAATGGCACCAGATAGCACCTCATTATAGGCATCTACCCCGGTGTCAACTGCTCCAACGCATGCATCACCCATCCTTGATCGATCGACTGCCGCCAAATAACCCTCGGGGGTCAGATCTTTTAATGGGCGGCAGCGAAATATCTCAGGAGGGGAAGAATTCATGACGGGAGTACTAAACATGAACTTCACTGTGCAATGATCAGACCAAGCCACTCGATTAACATCAAGATTAGTGATCTCAAGTCCCAGTGAGAACACCAGGTCCAGTGTGTGGTCATCCTGGTGAGTAGGCTCGCCGACAGACTGCACCAGCCCCAAAAGGGACATACTCTGCAGTAACTCGTCAGCACACCTTTGACCTCTGTCCTCGGCCCAAACATTGAAGTCCCCAAGAAAAATACATTTTGGGGAATCCAATGTTTCGCCGGCTGCAAACTCGGCGAAATCCTGCAGGAACCCCCCCATCAAACCAGGAGGGCGATAGATGAGGAGGATCCTGCAGCCAATGTCAAGTCCTCCACGAACGGCCACACACTCAAATGAACCTGGGGTTCCCACCGGGTGCACGGTGAAGTCCAAGCTTGATTTAAAACAGATAGCTACACCGCCTCCCCTACGATTTTCTCTGGGGCATTGCACCACAGTGTATCCTGGGGGGACTGCAGCCTCAAAAACAGGGCCAGCATCATCTCCCACCCAGGTCTCTGTAATGCATGCCAGGTCGACCGAAGAAACCAGAGTGGCAATAATAGCCGTCTTATTTCTGATCGACCTGGCATTGCATAGCACTGCCGTCAGAGGTGTTGAGGGTGATGCAGCCCTAAAGGTCGCCTGGCCACTTGGCCTGGTGGCCTCCCTTGAAATAGGCACCAGCCACGTCTGGCTTCTCCTAGGTGCTCTATTTATTCCAGGGCATCTCCTGAACTTAACCACCTCAATCATTTGATCAACCTGCTTCTGGTCATCACACAGCGCTTGCGCAAAGCAATCTCCCCCAATCCCCACTTCCCTACAACGTCTGACAACAATATCAGACACAGGGAGGGGGATAAAAGGACGCAGCGCATGCAACTGTGAATTCCCATAAACAATTCTAGGCTCCAAGAGCCGTCTGACAAAGCCCTTACACATAACTAATAAATAAGCCAAGTGGCACATGTAAATCATGCAGGCAATAACATAAAACGCTACTTTATAATAAAACTGGTTGACATACATAAACTATTAAAACATACTTCCCACCTCTCATCCGCCTCTCATCCACAACAAACAGATTTCAGCTTCAAGTGGCGCTCACGCCACTCACAACGCTCGCGCCACACTCGCGCTGGCAAGTGGCGTCAGCATTTAAACAATACCTCCCCACTCCCAGAGCCAATCGGCCAGCAGCCCCCCTCTCACAGCTCCAGCTCCAGCTGGCAGCTCGTTGATGCAAATTACACAGCCTCTCACGCTGTGTCAACAACAAGTAGAGTGGGCAAATTGATGAAAGCAGTCCAGCTCAATATATCGGCAGTCCAGATAGATAGCTTCGCAGCTACTGCAACAGCTGCAAGGAAAATAGTCTTACCGGGCAGCGGAGGGAAGTAAAAATACAGAAATGCTGCTAGCAAGCTGCGTCGGCATTTAAACAATACCTCCCCACTCCCAGAGCCAATCGGCCAGCAGCCCCCCTCTCACAGCTCCAGCTCCAGCTGGCAGCTCGTTGATGCAAATTACACAGCCTCTCACGCTGTGTCAACAACAAGTAGAGCGGGCAAATTGATGAAAGCAGTCCAGCTCAATATATCGGCAGTCCAGATAGATAGCTTCGCAGCTACTGCAACAGCTGCAAGGAAAATAGTCTTACCAGGCAGCGGAGAAGTAAAATACAGAAATGCCACCAGCAGCGGCCGGCATTTAAACAATACCTCCCACTCCCAGAGCCAACCATTGCAGCCCCCTCTCACAGCTCCAGCTCCAGCTGGCAGCTCGTTGATGCAAATTACACAGCCTCTCACGCTGTGTCAACAACAAGTAGAGCGGGCAAATTGATGAAAGCAGTCCAGCTCAATATATCGGCAGTCCAGACAGATAGCTTCGCAGCTACTGCAACAGCTGCAAGGAAAATAGTCTTACCGGGCAGCGGAGGGAAGTAAAAATACAGTACATGTTACCTTGTTGCCACTGACGTCATGCTGAATAAATGAGAGATATCCTGCCACTGAAATACATAAGACACCCAAGCCAACCACCCTGCTTGTTGAGAGAGACACAGAATGTACCTTTTCAAAATATAAGAACCCCTAGCCTGCCACCCTGCTTGTTGAGAGAGAGAGAGAGAGAGAGAGAGAGAGAGACAGACAGAAAGACAGAGACAGAAAGTGTGCCTTTTCACAATGTAAGAACCCCCTGCCAGCCACACTGCTTGTTGAGAGCTAGAGAGACAGAGAGTGTGCCTTTTCACAATATAAGAACCACCAGCCAGTCACCCTGCTTGTTGGGGGGGGGTGCCTATTAATATAAGAACAACCCATGGCCAGACAGCATGTTAGGACATCAACTGCAAATGCAACAAGTGACGTCCATCAGGAAAGTACCATCTAGCTTTTCCTGCTTGTGCTACATACAGTACTGGATTTCAAAAACACACTTGTTTTCTGATGCCATAGTGAGTTCATATCCTTTGAATATGTATTGATTTATTTCACATTGTCCCACTTCAGTGCTGTAGTCAGTTTTGCAGAAATTGTATTTTTATTGTCATAAGCATTATTATGTGCATGTTCCTGAAATAAGTTAGCAATCCTGCAGAGACCCACGTTATAAGCACAATAACCCACTCTAGGGTGTGGGGTTATAGGCATTTAATCCATGCCTGGGGTGCGTTGTGAGGCACAAGGCTGCAGGACGAGTGTCCTCACAGCACCCCAGGCATGGATTAAATGCCTATAACCCCACACCCTGGAGTGGGTTATTGTGCTTATAACATGGGTTCCCTGCAGGATCACATGAAACACCCACAAATGCTGTGACTGTCATGTTTAAAGCAATGAAAGGAGATGTATCCTGCCACATTGTAAAATAGTCACTAGGAAACAAGTTTTAAAATGCACAGCACTTATGTGGGAGACATAGCAAATTCTTCCACAGACACTCATGGTCACATCTGACAATGAAAAATCTTCATGACTGACTGCATGCCAACAAAGAAATAGACAGAGAGGACATAATGCGACCTGCTGAAACTCAGACACCTGTAATGTGGCCATTTTTTACAAACTTCTTGCAAATGCAATCCGAAGTTGTAACATGAAGTTTACAAGAAGTTGGAATGCAAATTTTGACTATAGGAAGACAATTTTGCAAAATGCTACATGAAAACAAAGATGATGATGTGGCATGTTCTTCACTGGTGTAGCAAAACTTTGCTGCATCTATAGTCAGGAACAGCCACGAAAGATATTGATGGATGTTTATCTTTTTACAGGTGGAAAAAAAATCAAGACAGAGGATTCCTAATCATGACACTGGGGGAACTGGCACCCGCAGTGTCACTGTTATGTTTCTGGTGGGGTATGGGATGGTGGGTGCTGAGAGGGAAAGTCAGGTGGAGGGAGGAAAAAAACATACATATATATTATAGTGGCGCGGCCACGCCACTATAGTTAGGGTTCAGTGGTCAGTTGCATGCGAAAGTCAAAAGTTTGGGCGTTAATAACTTTGGACACATTCAATGAATTTGCCTGAAATTTGGTATGCTTGTTGAGGCATGGTAGATCTCTTGATCTGCCAAATTGTGTTTTGATAGGCCTGCCGGTCTTTGTGTATGAAAGCACTGAAAAATGTAAAATTATCTATTTTTGGAGGCACCTTTTGGCGTTCTTAATGTGGCCCTGCATGGCCATCATGTGGTGTGCAACTCTGTGAGATGGCTCATTTGAAAGAGCTTTGGTGGCCAAATATGCTGCTTTTTGTTTGGTGAAAAAATATTAAGGCATTCAAAAGTTATGGCACTTATAATTTCCCATTATAAGCCAATGGGAAAATTTATATATATATCTTGCAATCAAAGAATGGGGTTCTGGCTATTTTGTCCCACCTGGTGGTCAAAGAATTTTCAGCCTTGCAGTTCAGGAATCTTTGTTCCTGAGGAATTTCAAAAATTCTTTTACCACAAGGTCCACCATCTTGTTTTCAGTCTTCCGATCGCACAAACACAAATATCTCGGCTCAGGGGTCACTTCTGAAATAAAACTTCAATGAGTTTTACTCAGGGGACCCGAATCTATCGAGCCATAGCTTTGGTTCCATCAAATCGGTCCTAAAAATAGAGTTTCCACTTTTAAATTCTTCGTTCGTGGCTCGATAACGATCTTTGATCGTGAGCCTATGGAATAACTTGGTAGCGAATCTTTGATCGCAATTGTGCATTAAGGGGGCAGATAGCCAGATTTTAAAATTGATTTCTGTAGCCCAGGGTGCCTATTAAGTAAAATAAGGATGGGTTTTGCTCAGGATGCTTCTGTTTTCCACATCTGAATAAAAAAGTGTAGTTTTTATTATCCCTTGTAGTCTAGCGGCCCCCTCCCCATCATGGCTTTGGCAATGTACATAATGATTTATGTTATCCCTGGTAGTCTAGTGGACCCCCAAATGAGTATCATATTAATATCTTTCTTTATTGTCCATGGTAATCTAGTGGTTCCCACCATGTCTCTTTATGTATATTTTCTTAATTATATCCCAGGTAGTCTAGTGCCTCCCCACCCATTATCTGCAGTTCTTCATAATTAATATTCCTATCCCTGGTAGTCTAGCTGTCCCCCCTCACATCATAATAAAATGTATTTCAATTCAGCAATACCTGGTGGTCTAGTGGCCCCTCAGCCACCCCTGCCCATCCACCAACATCCCCCACCTTCCCAAGCCGGTGTACTGCTGTCCCACCTCTCACCTCCACAGCCAGCCACCGACTGTGTGTATTAGCAGCAGCAATGAAAGGGCACTGAAAAATTATTTCTGGTGCCTGTTTCAATGCCACTAATAGCACACAGTCAGTGGCTGGCCATGGGAGAGAGGTAGGTCATGCCAGTCACCAGCTGTGGAAGGAGAAGAGGTGCTGGGTGAGCTGGCAGGGCTGAGTGGGGCGTGGGGCTACTAGACTATCGGGTATTGCTAAATTAATACACTTATTATGATTGGAGGGGACCACTAGACTACAGGGATAAGGAATATTAATTAATAAGAACTACAGATCATGGGTGAAAGCACAACTACCAGGATATAATTAAATATATATATAAAGAGCACATGGGGGCACTAGACTACCATGGATAACAAAGAAAGATATTAAAATGATACTCATTTGGGGGGGCACTAGACTTCCAGGAATAACATAAATCGTTATGTAAATTGCCATGATGGGAAGGGGGCCGCTAGACTATCAGGGATAATATAAACTACCTTTTTTATTAAGATGTGGAAGAGGGAAGCACCCTGAGCAAAACTCACCCTTATTTTACTTAATAGGCACCCCATGGCTACAGAAATTGATTTTATAATCTGGCCATCTCGTCCCTTGCTCTTTGTTCACGAGCGAGCAATTTCTTTGACCACCAGCATGCAAATTCTTTGATCGTGAGATTCTTTGATCACAATCGTGCATTGCGAGTGAGCGACAAGATGGCCAGATGAAAAAAAATTATTTTCTCAGCTCAGGGGTGTCCTAGCAAGACAAATGAGGGTGTTTTCTTTTACTCAGGGGGCTTCATTCTGATGAACCATGGTGGTAGATTACAGCAATTGTGTAAATATTGTTAATTACACTAGTTTTTATTCTTTGGTCATGACCATGTAAATTCTTTGATCACAAGCCTGCAAATTCTTTTATCGTGATCGTGCATCGTGAGGGTAGGACAAGATGGTCAGACTAAAAAATCAATTTTCTCAGCCCAGGAGTACACTAGGAAGTCAAATGAGGGTGGGTTTTGCTCAGGGGCTTTATTCTGTCAAACCATGTTGGTGGTTTACCGCAATTCTTTTAATTTTGTAAATTATTAAAGTTTTTATTCTTTGTTCATGAGTCTGCAAATTATTTGATCGCGAGCCTGCAAATTCTTTGATCATTAGATTCTTTGATCACCATCTTTGATCGTGAGGACAGGACAAGATGGCCAGATTTTTCATAATGGAATAGATATGGAAATGTTACCAAATTTTAAGATTTAATAACTCAGAAACAGTTTGCTCTTTTTACTTGAAATTTAGAGGGTGTTTATGGCATGTCCTGTAGATGTGAATTAGGATGTATACATGTCAGAGAAAATTTACTTTGCGGAGATATTGAGTGACAAACTTTACATGTTGCGGACAGTGTTTTGCTTGTGCTGGTGGCTTGAAATTGACAGGATACCTAGCCTTAGTGTCATGGATGTAGTTTTCAGTCATTGTGTGTGTTAAATGTCAACAGGTGCAGAACTGTGCCAGTCTGATGAATGAAAATCTCATACGTTAAAATGTTATATCTTGGACATGGTTTGGTATTTTCACTTGAAATTTGAAGGGTGTTGACAGCATGTCATGTGGATGAGAATTACAGTGTTTCTGTGTCAAAAAATATTTTTTGGGTGCAGGTATGGCGTGGTGCAGGTTTTGTTCTGCGGATAGCATTTTGCTTCTGGTGGTGGCTTGAAATTGATAGGATACCTAGCCTTAGTGTCATGGATGTAGTTTTCAGTCGTTGTGTGTGTTAAATGTCAACAGGTGCAGAAATGTGCCACTATGACGAATGAAAAGTTTGACATGTCATATCTTGGACACGGTTTGGTCTCTTTTCTTGAAATTTGGAGGGTGTTGATGGCATGTCCTGTAGATGTCAATAGAGGTGTTTATGTGTTGGACAATATATTTTTTGAGGACATATTGTGTGGTGTAGTTAATGTTTTGTGGACAGCATTTTCTATTGTTCTACTAGATTAACATTTGTTTGGTGGCTGGCCTTGCTGTTGTGAATGTACTTTTTAGTCATTGGGTGCATAACGTGGCTTGACACTTACAAGTTGGTGGTAGTGCGGGGCCCACACTCCCACCAACTTGCGCAACTTTCTGCTTTTCTATTCTTTCTTAAAAAGTAAGGAAATTCTATGCAAAAAACTTCATTAATGCATCAGTTAAGGTTCTTATACAGTGAAAAAAAGCGAAATTTGATTTTAGGGTTCCCCTTGCACCCACCCAGCCTGCCCCACCAACAGGCATCGGGAGTGCGGTGTGGAGCATGGCCTAACTATCACCCATTCTCTACACTGCACCACCTCAGCTTGTTTACACATGGGATGGGTGAGGAGTTAGGCCAGGGACTCACAAAGCACACCCCAATACCTGTTGGTGGGGCAAGTTGGGTGGGTGAAGGGTGAGAACCCTAAAATTGAATTTCCTCACTTTTTTCACAGTAGAAGAACCCTAACTGATGCAGTAACAAAGTTTTTTTCATAGACTATATATAAATATATATATATATATATATATGAAAAGGGCAGGGCAGAACATGATCATAACACAGGGGGTTTGGGTACCCCAGTGTCATTGTTATGTTTCTTTGGGGGGGTGGCAAGAGGAAGGGTTGAGTGGGGGGATAGGTATAATTAAAAAAACAAAGGAAATCTGCTGTCATAGTGGAACAAAGCACAATCTGCCATGACCAAGATGGCTGCCATTACTTTACTGTGCATGGCTAGTAATCGCACATGCACACTACAGTTTGATGACCATAGGAAGACAATTTTGTGAAATGCTACATGAAAGTGAAGTTGATGACTTGGCATGTTCTTCACTGGTGTAGCAAACCTTTGCTGCATATCTAGTCGGGAACAGCCACAAAAGACATTGATGGATGTTTTTTCTTTTTACAGGTGAAAAAAAGTCAAGACGGAGGATTCCTAATCACGATACTGGGGGAATGGGCACCTCCAGTGTCACTGTTACGTTTCTGTCAGGGTGTGATGTGGTGGGTGCTGAGAGGGAGGGTCAGGTAGAGGGAGGAAAAAACACACACACATGTATATATATATAAAAAGGTCAGGGCAGAACATGATCATGACACTGGGGGTTTGGGCATCCCAGTGTCATTGGTATGCTTCTGTGGCGGGGTGGTGAGAGGGAGGGGTGAGTGAGGGGATATGTATAATTAAAAAAAAAGAAAATCTGCTGTCACATTGAAAAAAAAAACACAATCTTACATCAACATGATGGCTGCCAATACTTTACTGTGCATATCTAGGAGTCATACATGTGCAATACAGTTTGGTGACCATCTTGGATACGGTGGAGTGTGCCATCTTTTGCCATGACCGCGGACAGACTAAAACATAGTGCAATGTGACTGCCAATGGAAACAGTGAGTGGAGTGCTTCACAGACATGGAGTTGACTGTGTTACAACTCCAGCATGTTGTTTGGTCAGAAGAAATTCACAGACTGCTTTTTTTATAGCTAGACATCTGCAGGGTTACGCTCACTGCAGCCCTAAACATAGAATGATGGTGTGCACTATTCAGTTGATTAGTTGACTTTGAGTGTTTTTATTTTTGTTTCTTTCCTTGTATGAAGCAAGCATGTCCCATGTGTGCCCCAATAGTTAATGCTTTCTAACTATCATTTTTGTAAATTCAGAGCCACAGTATGAAGTACAGGTGAGTGTCTAACCCATATGAACAGGTTGTTTCATCTGGCCACTCACTCTTTCAAGTTTCTTTGGGTAAATTTTTTTACATATGGTTTCAGGAGCACTAATGATGACTAGACACATAGAGAACTTGATGCTTGTTGGAGTCTTTTGGCAGTTCAGACATGGAGTATAGCACTGTGAACTGTATGAGACTAACTGGTGCACAGATGGAGAATCAGAATTATTTTTTTTACCTTTTGTTTCAATGTATATAATTGTAGTAGGCAGATGTGAGGAGGTAGTGATGGCACTAGTGGGTGGGCAGGTAGTTCAAATACTTATTTTATGGTTTTGGGAGCACTACCGATAACTAGACACATAGAGAGCTTGACACTTGTTCATTTAGTTTTTGCTTAGAGAGAGTAAATAATGCATGGCTCTTACACTAGAAGAAAGTCTCATTTTAAAAAAAGGCAAACCATCATCAGTGCACTTTACAGATAAGAATCTTCCTAATCAGATGCTTAAATATGAAGGCAAGGTTTCTTTTATAGTCAAATGCCTTTGCTTAGAGTAATTCACAGTGTTATGTGATAACTATGAGACAGTGTAACCTTCTACACAGTATTGCAGATAAGTAACCCATGAATCAGCGTTCTTACCTACCTCACTTCACTGTACATAACTTTTAAGATTCCCCTTTACAATATAATTAAACTAATTTGCTCCACTAAATATTTTGCATGTTTGCTATTTCATAATGTCAGCAGATTACAGACAGTGCTGCATGCTTTGCAAAGACACAGGAGCTGATGAGAGAAAATGCAATCTTTTTTTTTCAGTTAAATGCTGTCACAAACTCACATTGCTACTGAATTAGCCCAGTAGATAATCACATAGATATGCATCACAGACAGGCAAGATACTTTTCTAAATTTCAAAAGTCACAAACTTTCCTTTATTTTTGACACACAGCAGAAATAAGCAAGCACAAAGGTTCAAGTACAAGTTCCATGAGATATAGGATCAGTAGGAAAACTTTTAAAGCCAGCAAGTGATGCAAAACAAAACAAAACCAGACAGCAGGGAAAAAAAAATCCAACTTAGCTTTACTTTTAATCCGCCATGGGTTCCTTCTGCCTGGAGTTAGGAAGGAACCCATGGCAGATTAAAAGTAAAGTGCAGTTGGAATTTTTTTTTCCCTGCTGTCTGGTTTTGTTTTGTTTTGCATCACTTGCTGGCTTTAAAAGTTTTCCTACTGATCCTATATCTCATGGAACTTGTACTTGAACCTTTGTGCTTGCTTATTTCTGTCATGTGTTAAAATTAGAACAGCAGGAGGAAGGAGGTGCTGTTAGAACTTTACTACTCTACTGGTACTTAACAACTAGAATTCTACTACTGGGACCTTCAATTCAGGGTAAGAACAAACAAAAAAAAACAAGAGTTAGTGTGTTTGTCTGAGTTGGGTGAAGGGAACTGTTATCTGTGAGTTAGCAAGGTGAAGAATGAAACTGTGAATTAGGAGGAGTGTCTTACACAGTGGAAGCCAGGTGTTTGTATTTAAAACTGCCCTAAATAACTTTTGGCAGAGAACAGCAAGAGGAAGGAGGTGCTGTAAGAAATTTACTACTCTACTAGGACTCTATAGCCTCCCTCCCACCCTCCTTCCTTGGCCAGTTCTACTTTTATAGGCACAGGATTTAACTGACAATGGGGAACTTCCTGTTTGGGAGCAGGAAGGAAGGGCTCACAGAGGCACAAAAGACTCAACATCCTAGAAGGAAAAAAGTAGCTCTCCATCCCCTCAAGCTGCTGGAGATCTGACTCTGAGCAAGTAAGGAAACTACTGAGGAATACAGGAACTTCCTGTCCCAGAACAGGAAGAGTAGGAGCTTTAAGGGCACAGATTCAGTAGGAAAGTAGGCAGAAAAAAATCAATAAAATAAAATAATAATAAATAAACAGAAAGAGGAAAGAGTAAGCATGCAAAACAACAGTTGAGGGGCTACAAATAAGACATGATGGGAGTGGTGCTGGCCAGGATTTGGGGGACCTCCTCTCCCACCCAGGGATCACCAGGGCCACTGCCACTGCCACTGCTTCATAGGTTGCCAAGAAAGAGCAGTTGGACCACAGTGGGCTTAGGGAAGTGAGGGTGGTGGAACAGAGGTGCATCATTCCAGATGTACCTCTCCACAATTCATATGCCATTCTGGCAGAGTGTGGTTCCTCTATGGAGGCCACCACAGATGAGACCAAGGAGTATGCTGGGAACCTCCACAAAGGAGATCCACAGGAGGGTGGCATGGGACCCCACAGGGGAAGAAAACAACTCCTGGTGGGGGGACTCCATTGTTGGGAGGGTAGAACTAGGGGAGGGGGAAGGAGGTAAGGTGCCTGTCTAGCACCATGGCTTGGAGGGACAGGGAGTGGATCATCAGGATTGCAGGAGCAGCTGCACAGAGGAGGAAGCTAGATGTCATTGTCCACCTAGGGACACATGACCTGGCTGGGAATGGGATCAGAGTAGTGCAGGAGGAGTTTGTGGAGTTGGGGAGGGGCCTTAGACAAGTAGCACACACAGTAACCTTCTCAGATGAGCTGTCTGTCTATGGCATGGGTGAGGCTAGGGAGCTCCACACAATGGGATTCAATCAGTGATTGAAAAACTGGTGCAGAGCTCATGGTTTTGGCTCCATTGGGGACTGGGGGTCCACCTGCAGGAATGCAGACCTGTACTGGTGCAATTGTCAGCATCTGTCTAGGAGAGGAACAAGGATCCTAGGTGATAGGTTTAAATGCTTCATTGGAAAGCATTTAAACTAGCCAAGGGGGGGCGGCAATGAAAAGGAGCAGGGAAATCCTAGCCCCCCCCAAATAAATCAGAGTAGTTAGTGAGGTAAACACCGAGACAAAGAAATTGATAGGGAGTAGGGCAGGAGCAAATAGAGAAAAAGGCAAAGGCAGTAAGGACAGGGGTGGGGCAAAAAGGGGTAAGGCCATCAAAAAATGGTGGGTAATGAGTACCAATGCCCCTAGTCTAGGTAACAAGCTCCCTGAACTGGTGGCCTAGATGGAAGAGGGATGCCTGGATATTGTGGCAGTCAAAGAAACATGGTACACAGAGAACCATGGCTGGGATGTCAACATGCCAGGGTACACAATCTATAGGAGGGACAGGGAGGGTAGAAGAGGAGGAGGAGTAGCTATCTATGTAAGGGAAGGGATCAAAGCAACAGAACTAAAGGGTAAGCAGGGAGGAGAGGAGGCACTATGGGTCACTCTGGAGACTGGAAATGGCACCAGAATCTGCACGGGGGTTGTATACAGACGACCGTTTCAGTGGGAGGAAATGGACAAGGAAATGATAAAAGGCATCCTTAGGATGGCAGAAAAAGGGGAGATATTGTTGATGGGGACCTGAATATGCGAGATGTTAACTGGAGCACCTTTGCTATAGCCACATCCAAGAGCAGGGTCATTCTCGATGCCCTACAGGGGGCATGCCTCAGACAGTTAGTGTTGGAACCTACTCGAGAGAGAGCAATCTTAGACCTGGTATTCTTAAATGGGGACAGAGAGAGGATCTCAGATACAGAAGTGGGTAGCCATCTGGGAACAAGTGACCACCAAACATTGTGATTCACAATAAACACAACCGCAGAGTCAAGCAATACAGAAGTGATGGTACTGGACTTTAGGAGGGCTGATTTTGTCAAAATGGGAGAGTGCCTCAGAAAAGAGCTAGCAAACAGGCAAGAAGGAGGGATGGAGGAACAATGGGGAAACATCAAAACTGCCATCACAGAGACAACAAGCCTTTGTGTGAAGCAAATAAACAAATCAAAATGAAATAAAAAAACACTTTGATTCTCAAAAGAGGTGGCGGAGAAGGTTAGGGAGGAAAAAGATAGCATTCAAGAAGTATAAGGAAACACAGAAGCAGCAGGACAGAGAACTGTACCAGTTAAAGCAGAAGGAAGCAGAGAAGGCATTCAAAATAGCAAAGGCCCAAACCGAGGAAAAGATAGCCAGCTCAGTTAAGAAGAGGGATAAATCTTTTATAGGTACATTAGAGAGCAAAGAAAGACCAAGGGAGGGATAGTGAGGCTTAATAAATGGGGGGGGGGGTCAGACAGGGATAGTGAAAAAGCAAGGATACTGAATGAATACTTCTGCTCAGTATTTACAAAAGAAGAGGAAGGGGAAGTACCTAATTCAGTCAATAAAAACACTCTGGATAGGGGGGTCAATATCAGTCCTTTCACAGAAGAAAGGGTTCTGAAAGAACTCCTAAAACTGAAGGTGGACAAAGCAATGTGGCCTGACAGGATTTACCCCAGAATTCTAAATGAACTAAGAGGAGAATCAGTGACACCACTGACTGCCCTTTTTAACAAATCATGAGAGGAAGATCTGGTACCCAAGGACTGGAGGAGGGTGGATGTGATTCCCCTTAACAAAAGTGGGAGCAAAGCAGAGGCAGGGAACTATAGAGCTGTTGGCTTGACCTCAGTGGTAGGGAAAATGATGAAATCACTTCTGAAAGAAAGAATTATTGAGTAACTAGAGACCAGCAGGGTACAGGACCCAATGTGGCATGGATTCACAGCAGGAAGGTCATGTCAGATGAATCTAATTGATTTCTTTGACTGGGTGACTGAAGTAGTAGACCAGGGAGGGGCTGTGGACATGGCCTACCTAGACTTTAGCAAGTCATTTGACATAGTCACACACAAAAGAATAATAAACAAATTAGCCAGCATGGGAGTGGGTCCCAGGGTGTTAGCCTGGGTGAAAAATTGGTTTGCCAACAGGACACAGAGGGTAATAGTAAACTGAGTCCACTCCAAAGAAAAGGGGGTTACTAGTGGGGCACCGCAGGTTTCAGTACTGGGTCCGGTCCTTTTTAATGTTTTTATAGGTGACATTGCAGAGGGACTGGAAGGAAAAGTACTCATTTTTGCAAATGACACAAAGATCTGCAACAGGGTTGATACACAAGGAGGTAGAAAGGATGAGAAGGGACTTGGCAAGGTTGGAACAATGGTCAAAAGTATGGCAGCTTAGACCCAATGCAAAGAAGTGCAAAGTATTGCTCTTGGGAAACAAAAATCCAGGTCAAGAGCAATTGGGGGGAGATATTAACAACCTCAAAAATGGAAAGGGACCTGGGGGTAGTCATATCAGATGACCTAAAAGTAAGCAAGCAATGTGAGAAGGCAGTAAGGTTTGCTCGGGGGAGTCTGAAACATATAGGGAGAGGCATCTCCAGTAGAAAACAGGAAGCTAGATCACATGATGCAGAGTGCTGAGTAGCAGCTCCCTCAAGAAGCTCCTGCCTCACGTTTATTATTTTATTTCATTTTGGTGTTTTTAATTCAATATTTTCCCTTGTTTCTGAGATTCAACTCTGTATAATAGCTGTCGCACTCAGGTCTGGTTATATCTCGAGCGGATAGAGGCTTACATGAAGAAATCCCCACAGAAGCATACCCCTCCAGCAACTCCTAAGAAGGCCCCTAAGAAATCCAGGGCCTCAGGTGGTTCTGTGCCTGATCCTCCATGCCAAAGTAGTGATCAGGAGCCTTTAACGCTTTCCAGATTTCTTGAGGAGTTTAAACCCTTACAAGAGGAAATGAAGGATATGGCAATGGATTTGAAATCGCTATCAAGAAAATTAGATGAACTCTTGCTGTCTGTGTCTGATATTGCAGCCTGAATTGCTTCTATTGAGTAAAGAATTGGTGGTCACGACTCTGAACTGGTTTCGATGCGCTAGAAATTGTCTCGTTTTGAAGCCAAGCTCGAGGACCTAGAGGGTCAGAGCCGAAGAAATAATGTAGTGGTTCTCAGTTTACCGGAGGGAGAGGAAGGCCAAAATGTCATGGCATTCATTCAGAAGTTGGTTGAGCGGGAGACTGGCACATCTCCATTCGGCCCCGGCTACCTTATAGAGCATGCCCACAGGGCTTTACGGCCTAAGCCATCCCTCGAGGAACCCCCCCTGCCCTATTGTGTGCCGGTTCCTGAATAATTTGGAGAGACAGCATTTCCTACAAAAAGTGCGTGCTTTGCAAGAGGTTCACTAGGAACATATAAAGCTGAGAATCTCACAAGATCTACCGTCTCGGTCCGCTTGAAATGCAAGGCATTCCACCCTATTGTTTCTAAGCTAATTGCTGCAGGTTTGAAGTTTAGGATGAGTTACCTGGCCAGACTACAGATTTCAACTAATGGATCCTGGAAAAGCTATGAAGACCCTGAAGAAGCTTTGAGGAGTCTTAAATCCATGCTACCAGATCTCTTCAAGGACCCTTGAATGGTTGTGGTGCAGTATGGAGTACTGCACAGAGTCGAGAACTTGAACTTTTGTTTTTTCCCTTGGAGGAATTTTTTGGATGTGAAGACTTGGGAAATTGCATCTACCGGAGTGGACTGGGGGGATCATCACAGACCGCCCTGTCTTTTCTTTTGTTTCTGTCTCATAATGGGCCCATGCTGGTCTGAAGCAGTAGACACTCGGGTTTGGGACCTTCTTGGGGGGGGGGGTTTGTGAGCCAGGTTTTGGCGGCCACTTTTGTTGGGGGTTGAAAGAGCCCAGTTCGATCAGCTGTGGGCTATTTTCCCGTTATTTCCTTTTGGATTGGTACTGGAATGGTCCTGGGCTTTCTCCATTTCGGCTTTTCATTTAGTTGGGTCCAGGAATTGGCCACTAGAAGGTGTTCCAACTTTTGGAGACTTGCTAGGAAACTCTACTTGAGGAAGAATTAGCAGTGTTTTCACTATTTAGCTGGGGCGCAGCACTCTAAATTTTCCAGGGAGGACCTGTCCATTAGATACTGGCTCATAGTGGGTAGAGGCAGCTTTTATGACTTCCCCTCCGGTGGAGCGATCCCAGCTTTTCCTATCTTAATTCTTGCTCTTAACACGAGCTGGGGTATTTTTTCCTTCAGGAGTTTCTGGTCCGGTTCTGGTTTCTGGTGGCTCACCCTGCACTTCTGGTCTCAATTTTGGTTATTACGAACATCTGGGTGATGAGTCGCTTTTACCATAGTCCCCCTATGACAATCTCTCTTATGTCCATGCTCTGGCTGAACTGAGGTGAAGACCCAGGACCATTCTCCTTCATTGGGGGTATAACTTGCAGTGTTTGGTTTCCTATAGACTGTGATCTGCGTGCAACAGCACTAAATATCTGGGTTCATTATTGGGGGGGCGGGAGTAGAGGGATTAGAACCAGTACTGTGCTGAACATTGCTTGTGACAGTTTGGTGGGGGAGTGTGGGTGGGGTTTGGGAGTACGGTTGGAGGGTGGGGGTTAGAGGGGATGAGTGGTATCTATTTTTGGGGGGGCTAGGGAAGAGGGTGGGTGTTACTGTAGTAACCCTGGGGCTACATGTAATGGGGATATGCATCTCATGTGCTTATTTCAGCTTGATTATCTCTTCTGGATGGTTAATGAGTAAACATTCGTGTCTTGGAATGTTAAGGGGATCAGAAAACAACATAAGCAATATCAGGTTCTTAAACATTTAAGTCTGTTCAGTTCACAAATAACCTTTTTGCAAGAAACTCATTTTTTAGAAGTGGAAGCTTTGCAATTAAGGAGGCAACAAGTGGGATCGATTTATAGTGCTCAGGGCACCACGAATAGTTGTGGGGTCATGCTCATGATTAACATGAGTATTCCATTCTCTTCCACACAAGTGATTAAAGATACCGAAGGTAGGTTCATCCTGGTTAAAGGTACCCTCTGGTCTATCCCAATATTATTGTGTTGTGTTTCTGGCCCTAATCTGGATGACCCTGGATTTTTCATGAGGCTTATATCTATCATTCTCCCAATGCTTTCCATTAAAATTATTTTAGGGGGAGATTTCAATCAAGTACTTGATCCTCACTTAGACAGACTGGGTAGTGGCCTGGGTGGGGCTACCCCTGGGCAGAAGGCATTCAGGGATTTATTAGATCAATGCGGCCTCTGCAATGTCTAGTGTGTTTTACACCCTGATTCTAGGGAGTGTACCTTTAGGTCTATGGCACATGGCTCACAGTCCCGCATTGACTACTTACTTATTTCCCAGTGTCTCCTGCCCGGGGTGAAGACCTCCTCCATTCAACCTGGTCCAATCTCTGACCACTCACTAGTGGTATGCAATTTGGTACTGCTCAATTCATTTAATAGGGAAACTAGATGGAAGTTCAATGATCAGCTCCTTAAAGGCGTTAAATATTGCAAACTTATTAGGGGAAAAAATAGAATTCTTTTTTTCACTAAACTCTTTAGATGGTGCAAAACCTGATATCTTGTGGAGGGCCTTCAAAGCTTTCATGAGAGGGATACTGATTAGCATAGCTGTTGGTAGGAAAAAAGAGTGGGAGAAAGAGCTTAAATCCTTATTAACCCAAATCAGATCTCTGGAAGTTAATCTCCCGGCCAATCCCCTAGGTAAGGATACTCAGGAACTCCTGAAATTAAAGGATAAATAATTGGGGTTACTGCAAGAGAAAGCAGAACTAACCATTATTCGTACTAGAGCTAACTACACTGATCAGGGGGAGAAAGCGGAATGTCTACTGGCATTGCGTATTAAACAACAGGAATCAATGAGATTTATCCCACCCATCAGGTCAGTGGCAGATGGATATCTTAAGGTGTCTCCTACTGAGATAGCTCAAGAATTTGCCACTTGTTATTCTAAACTGTATAGCGACATGGAGCATCCTCCCTGCCCTGAAGACATACAGGGTTATCTAAGGGACTCCCATTTGCCCCTTCTCCCTGACCGGTGTGGTGATACTCTGATTGTCCCTATTTCCCAGGAGGAAATTGCTAAGGTTATTAGTGAGTTGCCTACTGACAAGGTCCCTGGTCCAGATGGATTTTCTGCTTTATTTTACAAGGTCTTTTGAGACCTTCTCTTACCAATACTTGGTTGCTTATTTCAGCAAATCCTATCTGGGGCAGAGACAGATCTGTATCTCTATGAGGCTCTGATTGTCCTGCTTCCCAAACCTGATAAAGACCTCAAACAGGTTCAAAGTTGCAGACCTATCTCGCTTTTAAACCAGGATATTAAGATTCTCTCTAAAATACTGGCTAATAGGCTGGCACTGGCTCTTCCTGGGTTAATAGGTATAAACCAGGTCGGATTTATGAAAGGGCACTCATCTTCTGATCATTTACGCACCTTGTCGCATGTCTTCTCGGCTACCAGGGATGCGGAGTTCCCAGCGGGCTTGGTCTCCCTGGATACTGAGAAGGCATTCGACCGTGTGAATTGGAACTTTCTGTTCCGTACTTTGGAGGTCTTCCACTTCCCCTCTCTGTTCATCTCCTGGATTGCTGCCCTGTATAAAAATCCCTCGGCAAGAATTTCTGTGAATGGGGCCTTTTCCCATTCTTTCTCGCTTCACTCGGGTACTAGACAGAGGTGCCCCCTCTCCCCTTTATTATTTATCTTATATCTGGAACCTCTTATTCAAAATATTCTCTACAATGATTCTATACAAGGTGTGAGAATTGGGTGGCATGAAGTTAAAGTCACTGCATATGCTGATGATCTGTTAATACATCTGTCCCATCCGGTATCCTCTGTCCCAGCCTTACTGAGGGAGGTAGCAAGGTTTAGTGCTCTGTAAAACTATAAATTGAATGCCAGTAAGTCCCTATTTTTTCCATTAAATCACAAAGTTTTCAAGACTGACATTAGCCCCTTTGGGCTATGTTGGACACCCAGGTCTTTCAAGTATCTGGGTATCAAACTTTCAAGTAACCCCCTAGCATGGTTTAAGAAAAACTTGGATTCCTTATTGCAGGGGATTACACATGACCTTGGGAGGTGATCTAAACTTCCTATCACTTTGTGGGGCCCAATTAATATAATTAAAATGAATATATTTCCTAGGATTTTCTACCCGTTGTCCCTTCTCAATGCCTTTATTCCTTTACTCTGGTTCAAAATGGTACATGGTATTTTCACTAGATTTATCTGGGCCGACAGGTATCCCCGTTTGGCTTATCATAAGCTGGCAGCCCCAAAGCTGGAGGGGGGCTGCGAATCCCCCATCTGGCTATATATCATTGAGCTAGTCACCTTGTGAAATGTTTGCGGTGGGTATCTCCCGGCCTAGAGGAAACGCAACCTATGTGGCTCAAAATAGAATTGGATGCAATCAATGCCAAAATTCTGGACCCTCTCGTGTTATTTTTTCTTAGGTTATCCCAAGTAAGTACGGCCGTAGAATGTTCCACAATAAGGACCTCCTTAAAGGTCTACTCACAGATATGTTCCTTTTTGCAGTACTCCCCCCATCTGGACCTGGCCCAGTCTATCTGAAACTCTCCATCATTTACTATTAACAAGAGTCAAATCTCCCATCTTTAGTTGCCTCAATTGGGAGAGGGGGATCTCTTGACCTTTACTGATGGTGGGGGGCATTGGTTATCAGTGGAGGAGATGGTTAGGAAATTCCTCATCCCGACCTCTTCTTATTTCAAAGTCCTGCAATTGAAACCCTTACTTGTAATTATCCTGAGGAGTACTCCTCCTTCTCAGAATATCTCCTCTCTGATACCCGAGGTATCCCCACTTTCTGGATCTTCTGGTGTAATCTCTAAGCTATGTCAGGTTTTGTTTCATAAAAAATGTGGGGGTCCATTTGGGCCATTAGGATTTTGGAGTAACTTTCTCCCCCACCTTCAGCTGGATTGGCATTCTCTCTGGAAGTCATGTCATAAATGTATTTCTCAAGATAGACTGTGTCTCATGCAATATCATGTATTGCACAACTTATATTACTCCCCAATTAAGCTTCATAAGTGGGGCTACTTAGACTCAAACAAGTGCAATAAATGTTTGCAAGATGAGGGCACACTTTTTCACATGCTTTGGTCTTGTCCAAGAATCTCCACCTTATGGGCTTCAATCCCAACCTCCTTAGACCCCTTGTTGGGCCTCCAAGAATATTTTATCCCTGAGGTATGTGTATTAGGGGACCTGTCCTCTGTTAGAGTCAAGGAGCATAAATTTCACTTATCCATGGTTGCCTTGTTGGCTAAGAAAATAATTCTCCATCATTGGAAAGACAGGTCCTACCCATCCTTCCAGGAATGGGTAAAAGAAGTATTATCCAACTTGCACACGGAAAAAGCAATAGCCAGTCTACATAATAGACTGGCAGTTTATACTAGAATTTGTGATCCCCTTCACTCACTAATTTCTCTGGTTCCAAACTAAACCTATACTAGGGTTGTTGCTTCTATATGGTTCTTTGATTAGAGGCTCGGCATCTCCAGGTACCGAGATGGGTTACTGCAGTAAGGGGAGGTGAGTGGGGGCAGCATCTTTTCACTATGTATCAATGAGACTTTATCAGTTTTCTCTGTATGCTGCCTTTTATGGTGGAAAATGTATGAATAAACTTTAAATTATGAAAAAAAAGAAAACAGGAAGTTGTTATCCCTCTCTACAGATCTCTGGTGAGACCCCATCTGGAGTACTGCATGCAGTTCTGGAGACCCTTTCTCCACAAGGCAATAGACAGGATGGAGGCAGTCCAGAGGAGGGCAACTAAAATGGTGCAGGGTCTGCAATAGAAGTCATATGAAAAGAGTGACTAAAGCAGCTTAATATGTATACCCTTGAGGAAAGGGGGGGGGCATGATAGAAATGTTCAAGTAACTCAAGGGAATCAACAAAGTCCAAGAGAGCAGCATCTTTCAGAAAAAGAGATGTGCAAGAACAAGGGGACACAATTTCAAGATAATGAGAGTACGGCTCAGCGGTAAGGTGAGGACGTATTTTTTCACAGATATGGTGGTGGACACATGAATCAGCCTTCCTGAGGAGGTCATGGGGTCAAAAACAATGGGGGGAATTCAAGAATGCATGGGACAGACATAAGGCAATTTTGGTGGGGGGTAGGAAGAAGTAGGCTGTTAGTTAACTATGATCTGCAGCTTATCCAATAGGTATGGAAATTGGCAGATTAGGTGGGCCAAGCAATCCTTATCTGCTGTCAAAGTCTATGTTTCTTTGTTTCTAATAAAGTAAAGTCCATGACTTCTGAAATTTAGAAAAATGTCTTGGCCTGTCTGTGATGCATATCTATGTGATTATCTTTCTACTGGGCTTATTCTGGAGTGCTGACCCATCCGCTGTACTTACAGCTCTGTGTCTTGATGTTTCCCTGTACCTGGGCAAGTGCACCCACTGTTTTTGATTATTTGTCGTATTACAGCCACTGTCTTTTTGTGCTTGTTCACATTGCTGCTGACTTTGCAGTGAGAATGTAAATAACAGGAACAATTCTCTTTGTTACTGCCATACATATTTACCATTAGAAATCTGAAAAAAAAAAAACACTGTTTCCAGACTTTTGTGTTGGCCCTCAAGGACAGTCACTCACATGCTCTCTCACACAACTTGCTACCATGATGGACAAAAATATTTCTTTAGAGTAAATAGCCACTGCCTCTAGTTGTCATTAACTTACATACTACTGTGGTGACATTTCTACAAGACACTGACTTCTCTTCAGTAGTAAACATGTGATGTGCTAGAGACTCGGGAGACAGCACAGCCTACAACACGTATCTCCACATAACCACTGGATCAGCCCCACCACCACCACCACCATACTGGTCTGAGGATCGACGAGTGGTGCTGCTCATCTTTCAAGGCTTGCTCTCATGACAAAACACTGCAAAATGTAAAAAAATGAATTCCTTTGTCATAACACAATTGTGCAACATTGGTAATACCACCAGACAAGTGAAACAAAAACTAGGGTAAAGGATATCAATACAAACCATCCACTAGCTCTTTAACTGAAAATAAATAACTAATAGTAATGTACGTGCTTAGAGTTACTCCTAGTCTGAAAGCCCATAAAAAGAAAGCTCTTTCAAATGAGGCAGTTAGCTTAACTATAGAAGTGAAGAGCCCAGAGTAGGGGTATGTGAAGTCAGCAAATTTCACTCCACATAATATTTTGTGGAGTTTCTACTTTCCACAAAATTTTATGCCCAGTGAATCCCAGTTTTGCCTTTTCCGGTGATTTCTCAAAAAATTTGAAATTGCTGACTTAATTTCTATTGTGCCACTATCTGTGTTGTTACTGTTTTGGGAAATGACAATTTCACCAATGAAATTTGCTCATGATGCAAAATTCACACTGCAGTATGGTATGGGATAGGATGTCATATGACGCTCCATAACACACCATTGAAAAACACTGAAAAGGTCTGAAAATAAATATTCAGATGGAGAATACTGCCTTTGAGCCTAGATGAATTGAGCAGGTATGTTGCTCATGCTTTCAGCATTTGAATTGTCTTTAAAAGTTTAAAGCTACATTTCATGATATTATTTGAAATATTTTACCACAGATTTTGATGAACATTTATCTTTTTGTGTTAAACAATTATAGCTTATAGCAAGTTCTGATGAAGGGGCAGTGACCCTGAAATGTACGTCAGCAACAAAAGTTTATATGAGCTAGAAAAAAAGAGAAAAAAGATTACAATAAAACAAGAGACTCAAGATAAAGAAAGCTAGTTCTTTATTGTTTGTTCTTGAGGGTAGAGGTTGCCTCTTGCATACAATAGTTTATACCTATATCTGGACTTGGGACCTCCCCAGTGTGAAGCATATCAATAAAAAGTAAAAAGGGAACCCTGGGACTCTGTTACCACATAAATAGCTCTAGGGAGGGCCACATGTTGCTGCAGTGCTTATAGGAAGCTGAGTAGGTTGTGTCTGAGTACAGTGTAGTTGAGAGTCTCTCAAAGAGCACATTCTGTTAGTCTGACTGTTCATAAAAAAACTGTTAAAACAATAAAAAACCTACATGTGAATAACATTTTAAGCAAAATTTGTTTGTGAGTCCCTTGTGCATACACAGTATTGTTTTTTTTATTCACTCATCGATTAGATAGTGTAAAGTAAGTTTTTCAGTTTCTGCATTTTGGTGGAGGTTTCTGTGGATTGTGTGGGGGAAGGGAGCAGCAGTCTTGTACCAGACTAGGTTCAAGATCTGTAGTTTTGTTATTTGTTTCTTAGTTAAGCAGTGTTTTTTTTTCTGTTATATGTTGTTTCTGTTTCTTTTCTTGCAATATTCCACTGCTTAATTAAATCCCTGTGCATTTTGGGTGTGAAATATTGATTTGGTGTTCAGTTTCACTTGCCAGATTTCCCTGTGCTAGAAAACAAGACCTGTGCTTTGGGCGTATAAATTGCAGATTCATTTTTCAGTTTCAATTGCCAGATTTCTCTGTGCTAGAAAACAAGCCTGCGCTTTGGGCATATAAAATATTGATACAGTATTCATTTTCAGTTGCCAGATGTCCCTGTGTTAGAAAACAAGACCTGTGCTTTGAGTGTATAAAATACTGATTTGTTGTTCAGTTTCACTTGTCAGATTTCCTTGTGCTAGAAAACACAACCTTTTACTTTGGGAATATAAAATACCATTACCATGTTGTGACCTATATATAAAAAAACTTGCCATTAAAACACAAACAGGAATCATGACTGGCCAAAAAAAAGGGCTGGAAAAGGGATGGGTGCCCATGCATCAGGGAACAGGGTTGATAAATCAAAGGCGCCAATTAATACCCCACTACCAAAATCATTGTCTGTGCACATGTCATCAACAATTCCTGTGGGCTCAGACCAAATAGCAATGAGAGTACTGGAGTTGTTAGTAGCAGTGGCATATCTGTCACAACATTTTTCAAAGCTAAATCAGTGACAGCAATGCTGGTGGGTGAGGTGACACTTGATAAGAAAGGTAGCAGCGCCGCAAGTACCAGCAGGTGGGAAAGAGTGGAAGAGGAGAAGGTAGTCTGGGTACCCGTGGGTTGTGTTGACAGTTGTGCTTCTGAAACAGACAGTGTTGAGACAGTGGTAAATACTAGAGATGCAGAGAATGTGGTTGAGACTGCACACGTACAGGCTGAGGACGACATACATCTTGAAGAGAAGGAGAGCATTGTTGATGATTATGATAGTGATGTGCAAGATCCACTTTGGGAGCCTGACAGTAAGAAACATAACTCATATGATTCAGATATTGTTGAGGAGGAGGATGCATCCACTAGTGCCACAGCTAGTAAAGAAAGCACACTTAATATTTTTGATGTGCTGAAATCAGCTCATAAAACAATGTCTCCAAACCTTCCCATCTGCTGTCACAGTCCTCCTGGCACCATGGAAAAAGAAGGGTAATTACATTCCCTGTGTGGTATTTCTGTGTTCTTGACACTGCTGATGAGTCAGATGTGATCTGTCAGCTGTGTCAAGCATGGGCAAGCAGGGGTAGAAATGGAAGCCATCTAGGCACTGGTGGGCAACTTACCCACCTCAAGAATAGACACACTGCATGCTGGTATCAGCATGAAAAGAAAGTGGCAGAGTTTACTGTGTCAGTCCAGTTGAGAAAGTGGTTGGAGGGTCCACAATGTCAAATGCTGTGGACTTCATTGTGGGGGGAGCATGAATCAATAGTACAGGGCATAGCAGTAGTGCTACTAGTACCACCCCTTTGAGTCATAGGAACATACTCACTGTATTGCAGATGCAGCTAAAGTTAGTAGTGAAGCACTAGCCCATAGCACCCCAGTAATGGTACTGTGACGATTAAAGTTGTTTGCTCCAAGTGCCCAAAGAAAGGTCTAGTCCACACTCTGTGCCATTTAAAATTCCCACTGAATTACGTAACTGCAAGGGAGCTCAGTGCAGCAGCTGCTAAAATGTTGCCGATTAATCTCTTGCGATACTCCTTTGTTGAGAATGCAGGTTTCCAGTGGTTCATGACCCATGCATGTCCCAAATGGCAGATACCATCTCGAATATACTTTGTTAAATGCGCTATTCCAGAAGTGTATGGTAAAGTATCAGATATGGTAAATCATGCCATTATTCATTCAGCAATGTCTTATATACATCTGAGTATGGATATGTGTACTAGTGACATATCTGCTGGCAGTTCATATTTGTGCATTACAGCTCACTGGGCACAGACACCTGGGGTACTGTTTGACTTGAGCAGTGGCAAAAGTTGCAGCAAGGTAAATTGTGGTGGTAGCTTTAGCTGACCTATGTATAGTTTAGGAGATTATGACTACCATTGTGCTTTACGTGTGTTCACTACCTGGCTTATGTGTAACTGCCCTTTGGTAAATTCAATAAACTTTGAATTTAAAAAAAAATGGTGGTGGTAGCAACATTCCAGGTCTTTGTCAGCATGCCACACTGATGATAAAAAGCATAGTGGGGTCATATACGGGTGAGAAGATGCTGGAAGCACTTCTTTCTGAAAGTGATGAGTGTCTCCACCAACATTCACTGAAGGCAAGTTTTATTGCCAGTGATAATGGATCTAATGTCATTAAATGCATTAGTGATGGTGTTTTTTTCATGGTGCCATGCCTGAACCACTGTCTGAAACTCATCGTCCAGCAGTTTTTCACCCATCTGAATGTCAAGGAGATTTTGACTGTTGCACGCCGCATCTGTGTGCACTTTGCAAGGTCTGGAAAGGCATGTGACTTGCTCTGTGAGCTGCAGATTCACAACAGCTTGCCTCTGCAATGGATGAAAATGGATATGGTGACAAGATGGAACTCTACCCTGTACATGCTGGATCGCTTACATGAGCAGTACAAGGCAATTTCAAAATATATGCTGGTACATGCTAGCTGGGACAATGCCGGTGCATCCATGAGCCTCACAATGGATCAGTGGTGGCAGATCGACTTGTCATGATTCTCAGGCCATTTGAACATGCCACTCAGGCCGCAAGTGCTGACAGTGCCTGTGTGAGTCAGGCAATTCCACTTCTGCATGTGCCGAGGCAAACACCATTGAATGTCCAGCAACAGATCGAAGCTGGTGTTGACACTGGTACTTGTGACTTGGTGGCTCTCATGCTGAGTGTGTTGCAATCCAACACACATAATAATGGAATTCAGCACTCTGAAGAGTTAGGCATCACCACACTGCTTGACCCACGATATAAACACAGTGTGGCTTCAATAATTAAAGATGGGCACAAGCAGGTTAAGAAGCTGGCAGACCTTCTGATAAGAAGGGTATGTGGTACACAGGTGCTAATAAACACACAGGTGCAGAAGAAGATAAAGCAAGACACAGCTGATAGACCCAGTGTTGCTACCACCACAAAGGCTTCAAATTTGAATGTTGCTTCCAAAACATGTACCATGAATGAAACAAATACTAATCCCATTTGGGATGTCTTAAGTCAGGTGGGTGTGGCTGACATGCAAGACAATGAGGAGGCTGATGATGAATCAGCAGGAATGGAAGCAGCACAACGCATGATTGATGCATATCTGGCGGACACAAGTATTGGAGATGAGCCCCTGATGTACTGGAGCACAAAGGTCTCTGATTGGCCAGCACTGACATTGGTGGCCATGAAGTACCTGAGTTGTCCAGCATTGAGTGTAAGTGTGGAATGAGTATTTAGTTCAGTCAGTGCCATAGTGCAGGACAGGCGCACCAAACTGTCACTAAAAAATGTTAGCTTGCTAACATTTATTAAAATGAATCAAGGACATTGGCTTGCTAACATTTATTTAAATGAATCAAGGACACATTCCAATAAAGTCAATAATGTCTGTGTTGAAGTCACCTGACAGCAGTGAAGAGGAAGAGGAAGAGGAAGGTACTACCAGTACACTCAGTAGTAGGAGCAAAAGTGAAGAGGGGGAGCAGTATTGGACAGAGAGTTTCCACCTGGTTACAGCTCCAGTCTGGAGGACTGTGAGGGCTGCTTCCTTGCGGATGTTGATTAAAATACAGCATGGTTTTTCAGTCATTGGTCCTCTGCTGTATAATCATTTTAATTATGACTTAATTATTCTATTACCTTATTTTCATTCATAATTTGATGTCTTGATAAGTAATTTCTTTACTTTCATTAATGTCAAAACAATCTCAATGCAAAATCTTCTGCTGTTTTTGCCTGCCACCAAATTTAGTGTCTATCTCCAATACCACTTACATTTCTTGCTGCTCCACATGGCAACATACTGTACAGCACATATTCCTCTTCCTCCTCTGGTGGACTGTATTGTTCATATCCAGTGAGAAACATCATTGTCCAATCTACAGTGAAGCAATGTTACTAAAGTGTCCTCATAACCAGTCTCCATCCTTACATAACTGTGTTTCTAATGCTTGGTTCACTTGGTTTCAGAGGACAAAAGAAGGCTACTGCCCATCGAGATTGTCCCCAACCACCATGGTGGGACAATTATACCCTGAGATTATTACACTCCATCCAACAAGCCAACCCTTTTTTGAAGGCTGTAATAGAACTACTGTCCATTAATTTTTGAGGAAGCAGATTCCAAATTCTAGGTGTTCTTACCGTAAAACAATTTAATCTTTTATTTGTTTTAGATTTTGAAACATTGATTTGTTTGTTATGGGACAGAGGAGTGGTCCGTCTAGTAGAAAAATTTAAATCACAATGGTGCATGAGCTCCTGGGAGTTCTGGATTTTATATAATAGGAGTAGATCTCCTCTAGTGTGTCTTGTATGAAGCAAATGTAACCCGGTTACTTGTAGTCTACCCCTATAATCCAATTTGGATAGATGTGGAACCATTTTTGTAGCTCTCCTCTGAATTTTCTCCATTCTATCCATATCCTTCTTCAAGTATGGATTCCAGAAAGGAGACCCATAGTCTAAATGGGGCCTTACATATGTTCTATACAGAGGGAATAATACATTCCTGAGTCCTTGACACAAAGGATCGTTGGATCTGAGTAAGCATTGCATTGGATTTTTTGGCTATCATGGTACAGTGATCAGTTGAAGACAGTTTGTTATTAATAATAATTCCAAGATCTCGCTCTAGTAGTGACACATGTAGGGGAATATTATTTAAAAAATAAATTTGTTTGGGGTTATTCTTACCAAAGTGTAAAACATGGCATTTTTCTGGATTGTGTCATCTTGTTTGAGTCTGCCCATTCTTCAACAGTTTTTAAATTATTTCTCATAGATCCTCTGTTTAGTAATGTATGAAAAGACCCTCCTAACTTGGTGTCATCAGCGAATTTCGAAAGAACATTGTCGGGGCTCACCTGCAAGTCACTAATAAAGATATTAAACAAGGTTGGTCCCAGCACAGAACCCTGTGGAACCCCACTGGTCACACTCAGAGCCTGAGAGAAAGCATGCCATTTGTTCTGACTTGCTGTTGTCTGTTATTCAACCATCCTGAAACCCATTTAACTATATACTGAGAGAATCCCATTTTTACCATTTTGTCAAGCAAGATGTCATGAGGGACTTTGTCAAATGCTCTACTATAATCAAGAAGGATTACATCCATGGGGATACCACTATCCAAACTCATACTAATATAATTATAAAAGGCTACCAGGTTAGTGATGCAAGAATATCCTTGTCTAAATCCGTGCTGGGTATTATCTATTATATTACTTAATGTGGATTCATTATCTAACATTTTCTTAATAATTTTCTCCATAAGTTTGCTTATAATCGACGTTAAACTTATCGGATAGTAGTTTCCTGGCTTGGAATGGTTACCTTTTTTGAAGATTGGAATAACTGTGGCTATTGTCCAGTCATGAGGGATAACCCTTTCAAGTAAAGATTTATTAAAGATGATTGATAGGGGTTTAGTGATAGCAACAGCTGTCTCAACTAAGAATCTAGGATTAATGTTATGTGGTCCTGGACTAGAGTTAGGTTTTAGAGACAAAATAGCTTCTTGAGTATCATCTTTAGTAATAGTATAGGAGGGAATGTAGTTAACTGTTTGCCTAAAGAGTTTGGGAACTTCTTTCTTTGTAAAAACTGAACAAAAACTGTTTATTAAATGTAGCAGCTACAGTGGCGTGAAAAAGTATTTGCCCCCTTCCTGATTTTCTCTATTATTGCATATTTGTCACACTGGATGTTTTCAGGTCTTTAGAGAAAATGTAATATTAGATAAAGGGAACCTGAGTGAACAAATAACACTTGTTTTTTTTTTTTTATTTCACCTATTTAATGAAAAAAGTTAACCAACAACAACTGGCACTGTGTGAAAAGTAATTGCCCCTTACACTTAATAACTGGTTACGCCATACATTTAGCTGCAATGACTGCAACCAAACACTTCCTATAATTCAATATCAGTCTTTCACATCGCTGTGGAGGAATTTTAACTCACTCTTCCTTGCAGAACTGCTTTAATTCAGTAACATTTGGTAGGTTTCGAGCATGAACTGCTCGTTTCAGGTTCTGCCACAGCATCTCTATTGGGTTTAAGTCTAGACTTTGACTAGGCCACTCCAAAACTTTAATTTACTTCTTTTTAGCCATTCTGATGTGGACTTGCTGTTGTGTTTTGGATCATTGTCTTGCTGCATGACCTTCCGCTTCAGCTTCAGCTGACGGAAGGATGACGGACATTCTCCTAAAAATTTTCTGGTACAGAGCAGAATTCATGGTTCCTTTAATTTTGGCAAGTCATCCAGGTCCTTAGGCAGCAAAGCATCTCACACCATCACACTACCACCACCATGTTTGACTGTTGGTATGGTGTTCTTACTGTGGAATGCTGTGTTTGCTTCTGTGAGACATTATGGGATCCATGTCATCCAAAAGTTCCACTTTGGACTCATCTGTCCATAGAACATTTTCCCAAAAGGCTTGTGGATCATCCAGGTGCTTTTGGCAAATGTGAGACAAGCATTTATGTTCTTCTTGGTTAGCAGTGGTTTCCGCCTTGCTACTCTCACATGAAGCCCATTTTGCCCAGTCTCTTTCTGCTTGTGGAGTCATGAACACTGACCTTAGCTGAGGCAAGAGAAGCCTGCAGTTCTTTGGATGTTGTTTAGGATCCTTTGAGACTTCCTGGATGATTTACGCTGCCCCTTGGAGTAATTTTGGCAGGCTGCCCACTCCTGGGAAGATTCACTACTGTTCCAAGTGTTCTCCATTTGGAGATTATGGCTCTCACTGTGGTTCGATGGAGTCCCAGAGCCTTAGAAATAGCTTTGTAACCCTTTCCAGACTGATAGAGGGCAACACATTTTTTTCTGATCTTTTCAGGAACTTCTTTTGATCATGGCATAATGTGCTGGTTGAATCTTTGTGCTGGCAACGTGACTCTGATGGTAAGGGTCAAAATAAGTGAGGTTTATATTGAGCAGGGCTGGCTGTAATCAAGCCTGGCTGTGTTCAATCAGCTGACTCTAATTATCCTTTTAATTGGGTTGATTTAACTAGGGGCAATTACTTTTTCACACAGTGCCAGTTGGTGTTGGTTAACTTTTTTCATTAAATAAATGAAATAAGTAAAAAAAAAAAGTGTTATTTGTTCACTCAGGTTCCCTTTATCTAATATTATATTTTGTCTAAAGACCTGAAAACATCCAGTGTGACAAATATGCAATAATAGAGAAAATCAGGAAGGGGGCAAATACTTTTTCACGCCACTGTATGTCCCAATCAGTAGCTATAAAAGAGTTATTTACACATAGGGGCCCCACATATCTATTATTCATTTTTTTATTGTTGAGATAAGAGAATAATGATTTATAGCTGTCTTTTGTATGGCCAAATAGAAACTCAAGTTTCTTCTTGAATTGTAAAATAGCTTGTTTTAAAAGTTTTAAGGCTTTCCTATATTTAATAATTAATCATTCTTTGGCTTCTCTCTCACTATTCTTTACAAGTGAAAAAAAACTTTGTTTATTATTTATTAATGCTTTGATAGTTTTGTTAAACCACAAGGGTATTTTCCTCTTTTTATTATACTTTTTTGAGATAGGGACATATAAATCTTCTAGATAGTAAATAAAAGATTTGAAATATTCCCAGGATTCCTCCAGGGAAAGAGGAGATAATATTGCATCCCAAGAAATTGAATTTATTTGATCATTAATAGTGCTAAAATTAGCATTATTATAATTCTTGAATTCTGAAAAGTTGGAGATATGTTGACAAAATAACAAGGTAAAGGAAATTGAATAATGATCACTGGATCCCAATGGGGCACCAACTAGAACCTTAGATATCGAGCTCCCTATATTAGTAATAACTAAATCCAATATATTGACTCCATGTGTAGGTTCATTAATAATTTGTTCAAGACCCATATCTACAATAAGTGAAATTAAATCTTTTTTAGCCTGCGTACTACCAGTTAAGGAACTCCAGTTTATAGAGGGCATATTAAAATCATCCATAACAAGGATATTTCCTTTAGAGGCCATATCAGAAATTTCTTTGTGCAAGCATGTGGAATATTCCAAATTGGATGATGGGGGCCTGTAGCATGTCCCAAACAACAGTTGGGGTTGTCCCTTAAACTGAATATTCACCCAAATGGTTTCAATATTACTAGTAAGGGGAACTTGGAATGAAATTATGTCGTTCCTGACATAGAGACAGACCCCTCCCCCCACCTGTCCTTGACGATCCTTATGATATAATTTGTACCCAGGAATATGTGGGATCCAGGTGGTATCGGGGTCCCACCACGTTTCGGTAATAGAAATAAGTCCAAATTTATTCAAAAGGCACATGGCCTCAAGTTCACCCATTTTAACCAGATTTAAAGATCTAGCATTGACACTAAGCACCTCACACTCAATAGAATCAGTATTAGGTCTTTTTAGAGAACAGGATATTTTTTTCTCTGATCTCACCTCCAGTTTTTAGTTTAAAAGTTTGTTAATGACTGTTGTAACACTTCTACCCAATAAGGTACTTCCCCTACGGCTGCTCCTGATAGAGTACTGTTCACCACCACTTGAATGTGATATCCGCATAACATACCTGCTCCATACAGAGGGACATATCACTGCTTCATCAACGTCCTTCTCCTCTACTGTCATCTACTTGTGTTACTCCTTCACGATCAGGCACAAACATGATGGTTTGTTGGCTGTATACAGAGTGACGCAGCATAAAAATGCAATTTCAGGAATCACAGTAATAAAACAGTTGTGTCACTACTCTTCAGACTAATATGATTGACATCATCATGCATTGTCATAAGGTGTTCCATCTGCAGCCAGAATGACACCATCACATATGGACAGAGAGATGTACATGTCATCAGGCAAGTCCTTGTTAGCTGCAAAAGTAAGACACTTACAGTGTTTACTACATTTCTATTTTAAAATCTGGTGTTGTGACTGGCAGATATCACTACAGTGAAAGGTCTGGCTGGTAGTAGACAGTAGAGTACCTCAAAAGGACTAAAGGACTTGAAGTTGCTCAGAAACACATTCACACATTTTTCCTTCTTTCCTTGTGTTACCACACTGATTTGCAAAGCAACAGCTGTTCCAACAGCAACACACGACGATGACATACGATATCACAGACAGCATCGCTATTATTCATTTAAATCATCTTCACTGTACTGAAATAAGATTTTTGCTTTCACAGGTCAACGTGGCTGTGTTTCTGCTTCATCATGATCATTTCTATTTACATTTGACAAGTCATCTACTTCTTCTTCTTGACAGACAACGTGACACAGAAACATCTTGGAAAGTACCTGAAATCAAACAACAGAAACACAAAACATGTACTATGACTCAGACGACTTTGAGTCTGACATTAAAAAAAATGCATACTTCAACCAGACACCACCCCAGAGAAAAAAAAATACTTGCCTTTTTGTGGTTGTTGCTGAATTCACAAAGATACACAATGCAGAGTGGCATATACCATCATAATCTTACCTAGACATGGAAAAAGTAAAAATACATGGTTATTATACTAAAAAAAAACAGCCCCCCACCATATAAGAAACAGAAATCATACATACTTACCATACCATGGATGTGAAACTTGATTAATGACAACTTCCTTCAGAGTACCAAGAAGCCTAATGTAGTGTAGTGTGGATCATTGTGTCACTTCATTGCTCATGATATGAACAGTAACTGAAAAAGGAAAACATTACTGAGATATGGATCTAGGTACAAATAACAACAATCCACACCATGCAAATAAGTAACCATTTCTTACCTTCCCATGGTTTGACAATGTGCTGTCTTCAAACTTTCACAGCAGCAGCACTTAGCAGCAGCAGCAGCAATAGTAGTTGCAGGCAGCACAGCAACTGGACATTTGGTCACCAGATCCCCACGCTTGGTGTTACCATCTTGCAGTCTTAAACTCCACAATTTATGTCACTTCTTAAGATATATTTTCATGTGTGTCTTCTTGACTTCTCTGGACAGTTGCACAACAGCAGTAGGCACTCTGCAGCAGGAATTAATTTTGGCTGCTTGGGAATGCACTTGATTAATGTGGCTAGCAGGGAAAATCTTGCATTACAATATCAGCAATGTATTTCACATAATAAGACACGTTCTCATGGGTGCCAGAGAAATCTTGCATGAGTGGGGAAGGGAAGTGATAATAAAAAATTATAATGTACAACTACAACAAAAACAATCAAAATAACATAATATGACACATATATTGACGAAATACAGAAAAACTATTGATGATCATGGATCTCTGTCCTGGTTCTCCAGTACCCATTAGGTGTCTCTACGTTCTTACATGACATTCCTTGCAGAGATAATCTGACTCAGACCAAAGAATGGCAAGGTCAGCTTGAGTGACAGGTACTCCCCATTGTGCATGGAGACCAGGAAAATAGAGTGGATGGAGCAGATGGTGATGCAGATTGGCACACCCTCACACTTCTAGGTCTGCTCTCAGTCCTACTCCTCTTCCTGGCACATTTTTCCTGCCTGTCATTGTCTTGTTCAGCTACAGCCACTGTCGCAGAAACAGGCATTCTTGTTCCCACCTGCAGCCTGGCCTTCCACTATGCATGGTGGTGACAAATAAGGTAACTTCTCTACAAAATTAATGAACATATGAAATTTGCCAGCAGATAAAGGCCTAGAGGTCTATCAAGTCTGCTTGAATGTGCAGCTAGCACCCCTTTTTCTGCAGCTGCCCCTCCCTTCCAGCCTTCCCCTTCATTAACCCTCCCTCTTGTCCTGTCCCATCCCATCCCCTTTTGAAGCAGTCCACTGTTCTACTGGATACCACTTCTGCAGGTAATGCATTCTATCCAGCCACCACCCTCTCTGTAAAAAAGTGTCTCCTCATCTCCCTCCTGAACCTTCCTCCCTTCAGTCTCATATCATGGCCCAAGGTGTCCCTCCCCTCCCTTACTTTGAACAGCCCCTCTGTAGCTGTCTTGTTTATTCCTTTCATGTACTTAAAGGTTTCAGTCATGTCCCCCCTGTCCCTCCTCTCCTCCAGTGAGTACACATTCAACTCCCTCAGTCTCCTCTCGTATGAGAAGTCCCCCCAGCCCCTTGATCATCTTTGTTGCCCTGTGCTGCACCCCCTCCAGTAACTTAATGTCCTTCTTCAGATACAGGCGCCAGTACTGCATGCAGTACTCCAGGTGCAGTCTAACTAATGACCTATACAGTGGCAGAATCACTTCCTCCCTCCTTGAGGATATACCCCTTGCAATACAATCCAGAATTTTGTTGGCCTTTGCAGCTGCCTTCCTACATTGTGCAGAGTTGTTCATTGACCCTGTAATAAGCACCCCCAGATCCTTCTGCTCCTCTGTCTGGGCTAGCTGTACTCCCCCCAGCTGGTAACTCCTCTTTGGGTTCTTCATCCCGAAATGCAGCACCTTGCACTTTTTGGCATTAAACCCCAGTTGCCAGGTGTCTAACCAGGTTTCAAACTTTGCCAGATAATCCTGCAACCACTGCCATCCCCCTAGGTCATCCCCCACCACTTCTACCTTGGTATAATCAGCAAACAGACTGATCTTGCTCTTGATGTCCCATGATATGTCCGCAATGAATATCCCAAACAACATTGGTCCCAACACCTAGCCCTGTGGAACACCGTTCATCACTACCCTTGGGTGTGAGAGCTCTCCACCCACCACCACCCTCTGTTGCTTTCCCTGAAGCCAGTTACCTACCCATCTCAGCAGCTTTGTACCTGCCCCTGTGCCTACTAACTTACTTCTCAGCCTTCCATGCGGCACCAAGTCGAATGCCTTGCTAAAGTCCAGATACAGGATATCCATTGCATGGCCCCTGTCCAGTTGCCTAGTTATCCAGTCATAGAACTCCACCAGGTTGGTTTGGCAGGATCTGCCTGTATGAAGCCATGCTGTCTGCTGTCCTGTAGTCCTTTAGCCTCTAGGAGGGCCACCAGCCTCTCCTTCAGGATAGCACCCATTAGCTTACCCACGATGGATGTGAGGTTCACTGGTCTGTAGTTTCCCGGTTCATCCTTGGGGCCACTCTTGTGGAGGGACACCACATGAGCCATCCTCCAGTCCTGAGGCCCACACCCCAAATGTAGTGAGGCAGTAAATTGGTCTGCCAAAGGTCCTGCAAGGACCTCTGCCAGCTCCTTCAGTACCCTGGGGTGGATGCCATCTGGATCTGGTGCCTTGTCCACCCTCAGTGCCTTCAAACCCTCCCGGACTCTGCCCTCCCTGATTACCTCATCTGTCACCCCTTCCCCCATTTCTGCCATTTCTCCCCCCTTGCACATCACCCCCACTTCTCTTTAGTAAAACTGAGCAGAAGTACTCATTTTTATACTCCTTATCACACCCTGCTTCCACCAATCCCCCTCCTTCCTAATCCTTACTATGTGGTCCTTACAGCTACTTTTCTCCCTGATGTACCTAAAGAAGTCCTTCTCCCCCTTCTTAATGCCTTGTGCTAGCCTGAGTTCCGTAGATGCTTTGGCTCCCCTTACTGCCCTTGTCACCTTCTTCGATTCTGTCAAGTACTCCTCCCTGTCCTCCCCTCCCTGTTTTCTTGTACTTCTTAAAGACAGCTCTTTTCCTCCTTACCTTTTCCATGACCTCCTTGCTCAACCAGCTCAGTTTCTTAGCCCTAGTTTTCTTGCTCTGGGACTTGCAGCATGTTTTGGTTGCCTCACTATCCCCAGCTTTATGAGTTCCCACCTCTAGTTAGTGTCCATACTAGATTGAATTCTGGCTAGGTACTGTTTTACCACTTCCCCCATCCTCCCAAAGTCGGCCCTCCTGAAGTCCAGCACTCTTGTGCCAGATTCCACCTTCCTTGCCCATATCCAATGTGAGCCATACTGAGTGGTGGTCACCCCTGACAGCGGTTCCTCCACTGTAGTTCTCTCACAAAGTCCCCATTTGCCAGCACAAGGTCAAGGGTATTCCCTAACCTGGTTGGTTCACTGACCATTTGCAGCAGGAAGCTGTCCTGGAAAGCATCTAGCAGTACCTGCTCCTTTCTGTTCCTGGTTGTTAGGGTACTCCAGTCCACTCCTGGCATGTTGAAGTCCCCCACAATCACCACACTACCCTTCTCACAGGTCCTCCTGATCTGTCCTGTTAGTTCCCTGTCTAACTCCTCCATCTGAGGTGGTGGCTTGTACACCACTCCCATTCTAAGAAACCTATTCTTAGAATCCTGGATTTGTATCCAAAGTGACTTTGTACTACCCTCCTCCCTTATACACTTCAGTCCTTCCTTCACATATAGTGCAACACCCCTTCCTTTCCCAGTCACCCTGTCCCTCTGAAATACCCTGTACCCTGGTACAGACAGGTCCCAGTCATTGCATTGGGTGGCCCATGTTTCTGTGATGGCTGCAATGTATATCTCTCCCTCTGCCATGAGCACCTGTAACTCTGCAGTTTTCCTCCCAAGGCTTCTAACATTAAAGGTAACCACCTTCCACCCTCCCCCCATCCTCCTTTACAAGCATCACCAACAGTACTTGCCATTTGTCCTTTGTCACTGTTATGGTGGGTAAGCTCATATGGTTTCCCAAGCTGTAGTCTCTGCATATCTCTTGCCCAATTGCCACCCCCCACTCCTAGTTTAAATTCCCAACTTCCTCTATGTAATCCTCCATCCTCAGTTTCAACACTTTCTTTCCCTCCTTGCTCAAGTGTAGTCTGTCCTTGGCATACAGACTACTGTCCTCCCAGGCCTCTCCCCACCCCACAACAGCCCATACCCTTTAGCACAACACCAGGTTCTTAGCCATCCATAAAATTCCTCTATTCTCAGACTTTTTTGTTGTGCTTGCCTTGGGCACTGGAAGTATCTCTGAAAAAGTTGCTGATCTTCCTGCCCCCTCACATAATTGGGTTAGTTCCTCAAACATCCTCTGGACTATATCTACTCTCTTGTTAGCCAGGTCATCCGTCCCAAGATGTATAATTAAATGAGGCTTGTCCCTACCCCTTCTAGCATATTTCAGAACAGATTGTCCCACCCTTTCCACCGTCATTCCTGGCATGGCCTCCACCCAAATGCGACTATGCCTCTCTCCCTTGCTACCCCACCTGACTCCTCTTAGTATTGAGTCCCCCAGCACTAAGAGTCCACCACTCTTACTCACTGCTTGCTTCCATTCATCTCTCTCTCTCTCATTTACAGCTCCTCTTCTCCCCCCAGCAAGTTATTTCCCCCTTTTGCCCCTGTTGCAGTTCTCCCAGCAGAACTTCCCCCCACTCTGGTTTGGTCAAGGCATTTATCAATTACTCCTCTAATTTCATGATTTCCCTCCTCCACCTTCTTCCTCTCTAGCAGTGCAAAACTATTTTCTGACAACCCTTCACAAATGCCCACTCCCTCTCTCTTCATAGTAACCTGTTCTCTTCTTTCCACTCCATGACTTTTGCCACTTCTTCACCTCCCCTCACAAGTCCCTATCTCCTCCTTCCATTTGTCTTTTCTCTCCTGACCTGGTTTCCCCAGCAATCGTTCTTCCTGGCCTGGGCCCATTTGTCTCAGTTTCCTTTCTTCTGACCCTCTCCTCACCACTGTTGGCTTAAATAACACTCCCTCCCTCATCTCCCCTTTTTCCTCCCTCCAGTATTGGGCTAAACCCACCCCCTATTTGCCTTACCTGTCTTAGTTCCTCCTGCAGACCCTCAATCTCCTTTCTAAGTTTCTCTATGTGGTTGCACACTAAACATCCTCCCACACTCCAGGCAATTTTTAGAAAGATTGGTGCACCGCAGTTGTTGCAGCCTACCATCCTACTCATTGCTGTCGTTGCCCACCAGCAACCCCCACCCTACCAGACGCAGGATACCAAACACTCCCCCAAGTCTTCCCTCTCCCCCTCTATTAGTGCAAAACATTATTTTCTTAATTTCCCTTGCCCCCTTTGTTGTACATGTTTAGATAGATTGAGCAACTGCTTTTTATATTCCTATCCTTCCTAGCCACACTCAAAAAAAGACTTTAAGTAGCTATTGCACAGCCTTCTTAAAACTCCTACTCCTACTTTCCCCAATGCAATAGCAATGCAAAGAAGTAACAATGAAAGCTCATATATTTGCAGTTCCTTCTCTTCCACTGAGATAGCAGTCACCTCTTCACTTGCTGCTGTTCCTTTTACTTTATTTTACTTATTATGACATTTTGTCATGTGGGTCTTCTTGAACTCTCTGGGCAGTTGCACAGCACAACATAAGGAAACATATTGTATTTCTAGGTATTATGTATTTATTTTGTGACAGGCTTGCACCAGCAATGTACCTGCATGTATATTATCAGAAAGTTTCATGACCCAAAGGTAAAACACTAAATGATTTTTAGTTAATGGCTTTTTAGTTAATGGCATCTCCGAGTTATGGCTCTTAATTTATGATTATTTTAATCTGTTTTATACATGTATTTATTGTACAGAGCCTTGGTTTTGAAAGGCGCTTTATAAATACAGATGATTTGATTTGAAACAATACATCACTATTAGTAGTTGTCTTTTCCTGTTACACCCTATCAACCATTGGGATAGCATGCAGCCTGATGTGGCGGCATGCCTAGTTTACATAAGATAGGAATTTTTTGTGTATTTTTTTGGGTTGATGTGGCTGGGGTGGATTACAACAACAGTGAATTAAGGAAATAATTATGACAACCTATTTACCTATAATTTGTTATTCTATTTTAAATTGCCTCTTATCTACTAACTAGGGTCCTGTGATACCATTCTTCACACAATTTGAGTATACTTCAGAACTTATTTTCACACCTGAAATAAAAGGAAAAGGAACACTCAATTGAATATGGCTGGGACCAGATTTTTAGCAGTTCTAATAGCTGTTTTTGTACATGAATTTTTGAAAATTACTTCTGCATTGCCTGAAATCAATTACTATGCAGTACACACTGCTCCATCACATTATGGGACAGTATGTGTTCAAAAACTGCTGTGAAAACTGCTACAAACCAGATGGAAGCCATATTGAGTCTTACTTTAATATTTCAAATGTGAAACCAAAATAGAAGGCAGACTCAAAATCAGGAAAGAATGGTATCAAACAACAAGTCAGTAGGTAAGGGGAAATATAATAATGAATTTAAAAAGCATAGGTCAAATGTTTCACAACATTAATGTGCTGCTGCTTAATATTTTTTTGGGTTGGTGGGAAGTACAACTCTCAACAACACCCGAAACAAAGTCTAGCCAGAGCCGATAGGGCTGTGAAAAGCTACCAAGTGATGAAAGTTTCACATGTGCATAGAAATTATTCAACGCTCAGGTGTAACTTTGCCATATTTTGGAGGTGTGGCACAAAATTTTCAACATGGCCTTTTTGGACCCCTCCTCATGAACAGTACCACTGTCATTTTGTTCAGTTGTCCTGAATGGTGCGAAAACACATTTTGGGCAGGTTGCGGAAAATGACAGCTGTATTGTTTTGAAAGAGGTGTGCAAAAATGGCAATGTTAAAAATGTGGAGTGAAAATATTAAAAATTGGTGATGTTAGGAGCGTGCATAGAAACTGTGCAATGCACGCTCATAACGCAGTCATTTTGGTGGATTTTTCACCTATGCAATATGGGCTTTTTGAGACCTCTCATGGGACAATCACACTGTCATTTTGTGAATTGGTCCCGAAAGATGATTCCGCACTGTGACTGTGAAATCACCTTTCAGGACGAGTAACAAAATGACAATGACAGTTTTCATGAGATGGGGTCCCAAGAACCCCATGTTGAAAATTTGGGGCACAAATTAAAAACATTGGATGAGGTATTAGCATAAAATGAAAACCCCATTGAATGACTGTATAGCACGCTTACCTTTAATTCTTCAGTTTGTGGTTGGGCTTTGAAGAGTGTAGTCATGTCCCTGTCCAGAGAAGATGACAGCGCTGACCTCCAGAGGTAAGTATGGGGTAAGGGGGGTGTGGGGAGGTAGATGCTCAGTGGGAGGGTGGGGAGGGCAGGGGACTGCAGTGATGATGAGGGACCATTTTCAGTTTCACAGGAAAAAACTGACAACGAGGGACTGTTTTCTAATTTACAGCAAAATCACAAAAAAAATACAACATTTCCAGAGCACTGGGGTGGGCTCCGAAATTATTGCCACTTGTATGTAACATAGGGATTAGCCACTTCGATGTCAACGAGGCATAACTTGGGCAGGGCACCAGGAAAAAGAAATAGCACAAGGGACGGGTTTTCTTACTTACAGAGTACCCTGCACACTGCGGGCTCCTCATGTGACATGAGATGTCATGCATGACTTGGGGAGGTGGGGGCACAAAGTAGTGAATGTTATTTTGCCATTCACAACATGGCGGCACTGTAGAACTGCGCATGTGTATGACTCTGCACACTGTCTTGCCTGCTACATCCACTGCCGCAGGAACAGAATTTTATGCGCCATCCTGCAGCTTGGCCTCCCACTCCACATGGTGGTGATTAATAAGGTGGCTTCTTTGCCCTCCCATGCCAAAGTGGCTTCCCCTTTTCCCATGCCAGACATGAATTCCACAAATACTGCATTGCACTACACTGGGATAATTCCTGGGTATCTTGAGATATTCCCAAACTACAGAGCTCCTTGCTGGTCTGGAATCAGGAAGGGGGCACCAGGTGTAATGGTAATGGGCTGATCTGCAGGTGGAGCATGGGTGCTAGCTGTGGTGGCAGAACAAACAGGAGGAGGGGCAGGCACAACAGGCTGCTGCTGCTGCTGTTCTGGCTTCTCTGGCTGCTGGGGCTGTTCATGAACTGCCTGTGCTGTGGCACCACTAATAGAGGCAGAACTGCTGCTGCTGCAGCATTTACTGCTGCTACTACTGCTGCTGCTGCTGCTACTGCTACTGCTGCTGCATCTACTGCTGCTGGTGCTGGTGCTGCCACTGAGTCATCCACTGCTGCTGCTGCTGTTTCCGGTGCATGACCAGACAAAATGACAGCGGTTGAGCCTTAGGGTTCTCCCACCCCTTATCCTTGGCACTCACTGCCCACAGCTTTTATCTGTCTTACTCTCCATTTCAACCAAAGTTTAACTATAAAAAAAAATGAAAGGACAGGAAACAAAAGTGAAACTTAGAAATAAAAGTGTAACAAGAGTTACAAAATGAACAAGAGGGAATAAAAAAATAAATAAACCTTGCAAACAAATTTGGTTCTCAAAATATAACTTACAGATGAATAAAAAGAGTTCAGTTAAGGGTAAACAAAAGAAAATACTGCATATAAGGACAAAGGATAAAGGTTGTTTTTTGAATAACCTCTCAGACGCTCACATAGACAAAGGCACACACAAAGCCTTCTCTGCTGCTGTGAAACTGAAAGTGAGACACTCATTTCCTGCCTCACTCAATTACTTCCTGCCCATTATGTGACCTGATGAAAGGCAGGCATGTGATAATAAGATCTTGTTTTTGCTAATTTCACCAAGAATACACAATGCAAATTTAGTGGTATAGATAGAAGGTGAAATTATAATGTGAAATCAACATGATGAATTTCTGGTTCAGAGGAACAGTTATGCGAAATTATCCTGTACCTGCTTCAAACCCCCTTCAACCTATTATCTGTCTCCCTCTCCCTCATATCCCCAACTTTTACATACTACTCTCTAGCTAGCTCTTCTAGCTTAGATCATAAGCACTTACTGTATGTTGTATGTTTTGTACTTGTGTCTAACTGCTCTCAACCCAGTGTTCTGATACAAGGAATGAGTTGTAGTCACGAAATGTATGCTACTGTTATGCCTATTTTGCCACGCATGCTAGCAACTTGTGAAATCTTTGAGTTTTTGATAAATTTACTAAAGTCAAAATGTATGTATTCTTCCCTGTTTACTTCTACCTATTATCAATCTATGTCTGCAAATTGTGTAATTTGATCTTGTGCTGTATCTATGTAGTTATGCCTGATTTAGCAAAAAGTATGTATTGAAAATGTATGTTTTCTCTAAGTTTTCCTACCCACTGTACTCTCCTGGGTCATGCCTGAAAATAGTCATGTCTTGGCTATGGTGCATACCCAGTAAACAAAAACTAAATAAATAAAATGTGCAGATGTGAAATTGCGCAGTTTGCATCAACTTTGCTGGTAAAATTAAACTTTGCTGCATTTATAATCCATAGCTATCCACGTCTAAGTCGTTCACATACTGTATTAAACAAAGATGGCAGCCAGTTCATGGAACCTTAAAAAAGAAGGTTACATCTTCATTAGGGAAGTTGTGTGTGGTTTAGCACAGTCCCTCCAACCATAACATCATACTCTGTCTCAAGAGTCCCTGAAATGGGTGCTGCATTTAATCAATGTAGTGCAGACTTAGTCTGTGATAGCTCCATATTGATGTCACCTAAAATGTAGTCCAATATCTTATTTAAAAGAGCTTTACATGGTCCTTCAGACCTAGGGGAAGTCTACACACATGCACCCTTTACATTAGATTAATTTGCATATCTGGCAGTTTGGCATTAAATTAAAATAAGCATTTGTCAATGCCAAATGTTGCCTCACTGGCATGGGCTTTGGTAGTGCCGGAGCAAGAGATGCATAATAGGAATGACAGTGAAGAATTGAAGTGACACCAACCCCACCCCCCTGTAGAAAGTGACAGGCATTGGGATGTGCATTTGGGTCATCAACTATAATGATCATACAATTGTACCTCACCCTACCCTGTAGACACTGACAAGTGTCGTGGTGTGCTTTGGGGTCTTTGGGCATTACACTTACCCCATTCCATAAAGAAATATGCTGAGATGGGTGCAGTATAGGAGAATGGGGTGAACTTTGTGGCCAAACAGTGTGAGGCACACCACAATGCCTGTCACTGGCTGTAGGGTAGGGATGGGAGTGGAATGGTGTGAGCATTACAGCCGGTGATCCCAACTCACATCCCTGATGCCTGTCAGTCTGTACAAGGTAGGGTGCTACAGTTGGAAACTCTAGCACCATAGGCGTGTGTTGGTATTTTCACTCCAAATTTTCAACATGGGCTGTTTGTGAGGCCACCTCATGAAAAGCAGCACAATCAGTTTGTTAGCTGAAAGGTGGTTTTGCACAACGGCTATGCCATTTGGTGACACAGGGACAAAAACACATTTTGGGCATGATGTGGAAAATGACAACTGTTTTGTTCATGAGGAGGCATACAAAAATGGCAACATTGAAAATCTGGAGTGTAAATATGAAAAATTGGTGAAGTCATGAGCATGCATAGAAACTGCGCAACACATGTCCGTCACCCAATTACTTTTGGGAGTTTGTTAGCCACATTTTTAACATAGGCATTTTGGGACCTCCCCTCATGAATAGTGACATTGTGATTTTGTTAATCTGTGCCAAAAGTAGATTTCCCACAGCGACCATGCCATTGTGCGCCACATGTGTGGAAACACATTTTGGGCAGCATGTGAAAGATGACAGCTGTATTGCTCATTAAGGAGATGTGAAAAAGGCCACTGTTGAAACTCTGGCATGAAAATATTGCAAATATGAAAAGTTACAAGGGTGCATGGAAACTGCTCAACGCATGCTTGTAACACAGTCATTTTATGGACATTTAACACCAAATTTTCATGAAAAGTGTTACTGTCATTTCCACAAACTGTCCCAAAAACTGATTTTGCACAGCAACCATGCCATTCTGAACTGGATGTGCGAAAACAGATTTTGCTCAGGATGTGTAAAATGATAGCTGTACTGTTCATAAGGAAGTGTGGAAAAATGCCAATTTTGAAAATCTGGAGTGAAAATATTACAAATTCACAAAGTTACACTCCTGCATAGAAACTGCGTAATGCACGTTCGAAAAACAGTAGTTTTTTTTTTATTTTTCCCACCAAATTTGCAACATAGGCTTTTTGAGAGCCTCCCTCATGAACAGTGGCACTGTTGTTTTGTTAATCGGTCCCAAAAGGTGATTCTTCACAGTGACCACAAAATCACCTTTTGGGACTGAATAACACCATGACAGTGCCTGAATTCATGAGAAGGCATCCAAATAACCCCATATTGAAAATTTGGTGCCCAAATTCCCCAAAATGGCTGAGACATGCAGCAAAGTTGGAAAAACCCTATTTATGCCATTATACAGCTTACTGGCATTTCTTCAGTTCACGGTCAGCTTTGAAGAGTGCAGACATGTTCCTAGTCCACCGAAGATCATCGCATCAGATTCTGGAGGTAAGTATGGGATGGGGCGATGTGGGGAGGTAGGGTGCTCAGAGGGTGGGACTGGGTTGTGGGAGGGGGCAGGGGGACTATGAGGGACCGTTTTCTTTTTCACAGGTTTAAAAACAAAAAACAAACATTGTGGGATTTTTTTTTTTTTGCAGGGGATTTGGCAGGCTGGGGTGGGCTCTCAGCATGCCACCTAAGTGTTTTTTTGTGGGGGGAATTCTGTAGCCAACGGGGGATAGGGCACCCTGTCGGCACATACTGAGGGGGGGAGACACGAGCAGAGGAGGATTGGGCACCCCCTCGACATGCAACAAAAGGGGGGAAACATTATGCCAATGGGGAGTGGGCTCCCCATCAGTAAAATCAATGGGAATGTGGGATAAATGCCGATGGGGTTGGGCCCCCAATCAGCAAAGAAAAACTGTTAGGGGGCCTCATGATGCTGAGGGGGATTGGGCACCCCCTTCGCAAACATTTTAAATGGGAGGGGGTTAAGTAAGCTGACGGGGAGTGGTCTTCCCCATCGGCATTGTGACAGGTGGTAGCAGCAGTCAGTGCCACCATGTTGCCTGCATGTCAAGAGGTGTGTTGTGGTCAAGCTGCATGAGAGCTTCGCTCTCATTGCAGTGTACTTTTTCTTTGTTCTGGTGGTCACATTAGGGATTCATGAGGTCAGCACCTGCTAGTGGCTGATTGGGGAATGAGGGATGCACCTTCTGATACATGCCTTGCATTTGACCAACAGTGACCACTCCTCAAAATCTGCTACTACCACAAGATGTTGGCTGTGCAAGCGTGACCCAACAAAAAAAGCAGAAATGGCTCAAGAATGTAACAGGTTGGAGTCTCTCTACAACCATGAAGTCCAAAACAAGTAAACAAAATGCTGGCTCAAAAATGGCTCAGAGGATTTAAGTCCACACTATAGGACCCAATAAAAACTATCTTTTATTATAAAAAATATTTAAAAAGACAATTTTGACCGCAGCACATTTAAAGAGTAGCACCACCTAGGTCAATGTTTCTCGTCCTGCTCGATGCTTTTTCTAGACATCAGCTGCTCTCAAAGCTCTTATTTAAATAGAACTCCTCATTATGCAAATAACAGCAGCAGGAAACATTTAAAGTGACAATCTCATATCTATACTCAAAAACGTCATTAGGAGATCACGTGATGCAGAGTGCTGAGTAGCAGCTCCCTCAAGAAGCTCCTGCCTTCCGTCTCTTATTTGAGCTCATTTTGGTGTTTTAATTTACTATTTTCTCTTGTTTCTAAGATTCTACGCTGTACAATAGCTGTTGCACTCTGATCTGGTTGTATCCCGAGCGGATGGAGGCTTATATGAAGAAAGCCCCACAGAAGCATACCCCTCCAGCAACTCCCGAGAAGGACCCTAAGAAATCCAGGGCCTGGCTCTGATCTCCTCAGCCAAAGTGATGATCAGGAGCCCTTAACGCTGTACAGATTTCTCAAGGAATTCAAACCTTTTCGAGAAGAAATGAAGGATATGGCAATGGACTTGAAGTCGTTATCCAGAAAATTAGTTGAACTCTCATTGTCTGTTTCCAATAACGCAGCCCGAATTGCTTCTATAGAGAAAAGAATTGGTAGTCTTAACCCTGAACTGATTTCGATGCATCAGAAATGGTCTCGTTTTGAAGCCAAGCTCAAGGACCTACAGGGTCGGAGCCGAAGAAATAATGTAGTGGTTCTCGATTTACCGGAGGGAGAGGAAGGCCAAAATGTTGAGGCATTTATTCTGAAATTGGTTGAGTGGGTGGCTGGCCCATCTCCATTTGGCTCTGGCTACATTATAGAGCGTGCCCACAGGGCTTTACGGCCTAAGCCACCCCCTGAGGAACCTCCCCCGCCCTATTGTGTGCCGGTTCCTGAACTATTTAGAGAAACAACATTTCCTACAAAAAGTGCGAGCTTTGCAAGAGGTTCGCTGGGAACATATAAAGCTGAGAATCTCACAAGATCTGCCCATCTCTGACCACATGAAATGCAAGGCGTTCCACCCTATTGTTACATGTGTACTAATTGCTGCAGTCCTGAAGTTCAGAATGAGTTATCCAGCTAGACTACAGATTTCAACTAATGGATCCTGGAAAAGCTACGAAGACCCTGAAGAAACTCTTAGGAGCCTTAAATCCATGCTGCCAGATCTCTTTAAGGACCCTTGATTGGTGGTGATGTAGTATCGAGTATCGCACGGAGTCAAGAACTCGAACTTTTGTTTTTCTTTCCTTAGAGAAATTTTAGGAATGTGAAGACCTGGGTGACTGCATATGTTGCAGTGGACTTGAGGGATTACCGCAGACTGCCCTGACTTTTCTTTTCTTTCCGTCTCATAATGGGCCCATGATGGTTTGATGCAATGGACACTGGGGTTTGGGGTCTTCTTGGGGGGGGTTGTGAGCCAGGTTTTTGGCTGCTATTTTTGTTGGGGGTTGAAAGAGCCCAGTTTGGTTGTGGGCTAGTTTCTCATTTTTTTCTTCTGGACTGTTACTGGGATGGTCCTGGGCTTTCTCCATCTCAGTCTTCATTTGGCTGGGCCAGGGAATGGACCGCTAGAGGGCGTTTCAAACTCTGGGGACCTGCGGGGAAACTCTACTCATGAAGGATTTAGCAGGGGCACTACTTTGCTGGGATGTAGCACTCTCAATCTTTCTGGGAGGCTCTCTTTACCGGATACTGGCTGGTAGTGGGTAAAGGTAGCTTTTATGCCTTTTCCTCCAGTCAAACAATTTCAGCTTTTCCCATTTTAATCCTCGCTCTTAACATGAGCTGGGGCATTTTTCCCTCCAGGTGTTGCTGATCTGGTCCCGGTTTCTAGCAGCTCACCCGGTGCCCCCGATCTTAATCTGGGTTATTACAAGTGTGTGGGTGATGAGATGGCCTTATTACAGCCCCCATGTCAATTTTTCTCATATCCATGCTTTGGCCGGACTGAGGCGAAGGCCCAGGACCATTCTCCTTCATTGGGGGTATAACTGCCAGAGCTTGATCTCTGAAGGCTGTGATCTGTGTGTAACAGTGCTAAATATCAAGGTTCATTATCGGGGGGTGGGAGTAGAGGGATTAGAACCAGTACTGTGATGAACATTGCTTGTGACATTTGGGGGAGTGTGGGGGGGCTTGGGCATGGTTGGAGGTGGGGGTTAGAGGGAATGGATGGTATCTACTTCTGGGGGCTAGGAAGAGGGTGGGTTTTACTGCAGGTAACCCTGGGGATACATGTAAAGGGGATTTGTATCTCGTGTGCTGAGTATAATTATTTCAGCTTGTAATCTCTTCTGGATAGTGAATGAGTTAACATTTGTGTCTTGGAATGTTAAGGGGATCAGAAAGCAACATAAGCAATATCAGGTTCTCAAATATTTAAGTCTGTTCAGTTCACAGATAACTTTTTTGCAAGAAACCCATTTATTAGAAGGGGAAGCTTTGCAATTAAGGAAGCAACAAGTGGGATCGATTTACAGTGCCCAGGGCACCAGAAATAGTTGTGGGGTCTTGCTCATGATTAACAGGAGTATCCCATTCTCTCCTACTCAAGTGATCAAAGATACCGAGGGCAGGCTTATTCTGGTCAAATGTACCCTCTGGTCTGTCCCAGTACTATTGGGCTGTGTTTATGGCCCTAATCTGGATGACCCCGGATTTTGTATGAGGCTTATATCTATCATTTTCCCAATGATTCCCATTAAAATTATTTTAGGGGGAGATTTCAATCTAGTACTTGATTCTCATTTAGACAGACTGGGCAGTGGCCTAGGTGGGGCTACCCCTAGGCAGAAGGCATTCAGGGATTTATTAGATCAATGTGGGCTCTGCAACATCTGGCATGTATTACATCCTGAATCTAGGCAACTTACCTGTAGGTCCATGGTGCATGGCTCGCAGTCCCGCATCGACTATTTTCTTATTTCTCAGTGCCTCCTGCCCAGGGCGAAGACCTCCTCGATTCAACCTGGCCCAATTTCCGACCACTCACTAGTGGTATGCAATTTGGTACTGCTCAATTCATTTAATAAGGAAACTAGATGGAAGCTCAATGATCAACTCCTTAAAGACATTAAATATTGCAAACTTATTAGGGAAAAAATAGAATATTTTTTTCACTAAACCCTTTAGATGGCACAAAACCGGATATTTTGTGGGGGGCCTTTAAAGCCTTCATGAGAGGGATACTGATTAGCAAGGCGGTTGGTAGGAAAAGAGAGCAGGAGGAAGAGCTTAAATTCTAATTATCTTAAATCAGATTTCTGGAAGCTAACCTTCCGGCTAATCCCCTAGATGAGAATACTCAGAAACTCCTGAAATTAAAGGATAAATATCTGGGGTTACTTCGAGAGAGCAGAACTACCTGTTATTCGTACCAGAGCTAAATACACCGATCAGGGGGAAAAAGCAGGACGTTTACTGGCATTGCGTATTACACAACAGGAATTAATGAGATTTATCCCAACTATCAGGTCAGTAGCAGACGGATCTCTAAAGGTGTCTCCTACTGAAATAGCTCAAGAATTTGCTGCTTATTATTCTAAACTGTATAGTGACATGGAGCACCCTCCCTGCTCTGAAGATATACAAGGTTATCTAAGAGATTCTCACTTGTCCCTTCTTTCTGACTGGTGTGGTGAAACCCTGGTTGTCCCTATTTCTCAGGAGAAGATTGCTAAGGTTATTAGTGAACTGCCTGCCGATAAGGTCCCTGGTCCAGATGGATTCTCTGCCTTATTTTAAAAGGTCTTTCAAGACCTTCTTGTACCAATACTTGGTCATTTATTTCAACAAATCCTATCTGGGGAGCAGACAGAGCCATATCTCTATGAGGCCTTGATTGTTTTCCTTCCCAAACCTGATAAAGACCTCAATACAGTTCAAAGTTATAGAACCATCTCTCTTTTAAACCAGGAAGTTAAGATTATCTCTAAAATACTGGCCAACAGGTTGGCACTAGTTCCACACTTTGAAGGCCTTCCACATCTCTTCTCTGTTTATCTCCTGAATAGCTGCCCTTTATAAAAAAACCTTGACAAGAATTCCGAGAATGGGGCCTTTTCCCATTCTTTCTCACTTCACTCAGGTACTAGACAGGGGTGCCCCCTCTCCCCTTTATTATTTAACTTATATCTAGAACCTCTTATCCAAAACATTCTCAATAACAATTCTATACAAGGAGTGAGAATTAGGCGGCATGAAGTGAAAGTCACTGCATATGCTGATGATCTGCTAATACATCTGTCCGATCCGGTTTCCTCTGTCCTGGCTTTATTGAGTGAAGTGGCAAGGTTTAGTGCTCTGTCTAACTATAAATTGAATGCCAGTAAGTCCCTATTTTTTCCATTAAATCACAAAGTTTTTAAGACTGATATTAGCCCCCTGGGGCTATGCTGGACACCCAGGTCTTTCAAGTATCTGGGTATCAAACTTTCACATAACCCCCTAGTATGGTTCAAGGAAAACTTAGATTCTTTATTACAGGGAATTACATATGACCTAGAGAGGTGGTCTAAACTCTCTATCTCTCTGTGGGGCCGAATTAATATAATTAAAATGAACGTATTTTGTAGGATTTTTTATCCGTTGTCCCTTCTCAATGCCTTTGTTCCTTTACTCTGGTTCAAAAAGGTTCTTGGTATTTTTACTAAATTCATCTGGGCCGACAGGTATCCCAGCTTGGCTTACCATAAGCTGGCAGCTCCAAAACTGGAAGGGGGGTTGCGAATCCCCCCATCTGGCTATATATCATTGGGCTAGTCACCTTGCAAAATGTTCGCGGTGGGTATCTCCTGGCCCAGAGGAAGTGCAACCCATTTGGCTCAAAATAGAACTGGATGCAATTAAGGCCAAAAATCTGGATCCTCTCGTGTTATTTTTCCTTAAGTTATCCCAAGTAAGTGTGGCTGTAGACTGTCCCATAATAAGGACCTCCTTAAAGGTCTACTTACAGATATGTTCTTTTTTGCAGTACTCTCCCCACCTGGACCTGACCCAGACTATCTGGAACTCTCCATCATTTACTATTAACAAGAATCAAATCTCCCATCTTTGGTTGCCTCAACTCGAAGAGGGGAAGCTCTCGACCTTTTCTGATGGTGAGGGGCATTGGTTATCAGTGGAGGAGATGGTTAGGAAATTTCTCATCCCGACTTCTTCTTACTTCAAAGTCTTGTAATTGAGACATTTACAGGTGATCACCCTGGGGAATACTCCTCCCTCTCAGAGCATCTCCTCTCTGATACCCGAGGTATCCCCACTTTCTGGGTCTCCTGGTGTAATCTCTAAACTATATCAGGTTTTGTTTCACAAAAAATTTGGGGGCCCTTTTGGGCCATCAAGTTTTTGTAGTAACTTTCTCCCCAATCTGCAGCTGGATTGGTATTCTCTCTGGAAGTCATGTCATAAATTTATTTCTCAGGATAGACTGCGTCTCATGCAATATCATGTATTGCACAACTTATATTACTCCCCAGCTAAGCTTTGTAAGTGGGGCTACTTAGACTCTAATAAGTGCAATAAATGTTTGCAAGATGAGGGCACACTTTTTCATATGCTTTGGTCTTGTACAAATATTTACACCTTTTGGGTTTCAATCCAAACTTCCTTAGACCCCTTGTTGGGCCTTCAAGAATACTTTATCCCTGAGGTATGTGTGTTGGGGGAACCGTCTTCTATTAGAGTCAAGGTGTGTAAATTTCACATATCCAAGGTCGCTTTGTCAGCTAAGAAAATAATTCTCCATCATTGGAAAGACAGGTCCTCCCCTTCTTTCCAGGAATGGGTAAGAGAAGTATTATCCAATTTGCGCACAGAAAAAGCAATAGCCAGCCTACATAACAGACTGGCAGTTTATACTAGAATTTGGGATCCCCTTTTCTTACTAATCTCTCTGGCTCCAAATTAAACCTATACTAGGCTTGATGCTTCTATATGTTTTTTTTGATTAGAGGCTCAGCATTTACGGGCACTGAGATGGGTTGCTGCAGTAAGGGGAGGTGAGGGGGGCAGCATCTTTTTACTATGTATCAATGAGTCTCTACCAGGTTTTTTTTGTATGCTGCCTTTTATGGTGGAAAATGTATGAATAAACTTTAAATTACCAAAAAAAAAGTCATTAGGAACCACCACCATACTAATAGATAACATAATACCTATATAGTTAATATTGCCCATCCAAATATAAAAATCTACACATACTCACAAAAGTATTAATACATAATTACATGCATAACGCTAACAATGCTATTACATACAGACTATATAATATTAGGCATCACATATAAATACAAAATTAAACTAGAAAAGCTTATTAATGACCAAATGTCCTGAGGAGGGCAACTAAAAATGGTGCAGGGTCTGCAACAGAAGTCATACAAAGAGATCCTAAAAGAGCTTAATATGTATACCCTAGAAGAAAGAAGGGAGGGGGGCACATGATAGAAACTTTAAAGTACCTTAAGGGAATCAGCAAAGACCAAAAGGGGAGCATCTTTCAGAAAAAGAGATGTGCAAGAACAAGGGGGCACAATTTGAAGATAGAAGGAGGACGGCTCAGGAGCAACATGAGGAAGCATTTTTTCATGGACAGAGTGGTTGAGGCATGGAACTGCCTTCCTGAGGAGGTCATTGGGTCAAAAACAGTGGGGGAATTCAAGAATGCATGGAACAGACATAAGGCAATTATAGTAGAGGGTAGGAGGAAGTAGGCTGTTGGTTAACTAGAACCTGCAGTTTATCCAAAAGGTAGGGATATGGGCAGACTGGGTTGGCCAAGCGGTCCTTATCTGCAATCAAAGTCTATATTTCTATGTTTCTATGATTTTCTACACTGTTCTCTCACTACTTTATCTACTCTTTTTAAGAACAGGAACTAGCTGAAAAGTATCATTAAGTCCTGGTGAGTACACCGCTCTCAGCTTATATTGCCAAAATGTTTCTCTGCACAATAATTTATTATTCAAGTCTCCTTCTCTCAGGCCCAGTGTAACTTGTTCCAGGCCCCTAAACTTAAAAACACGTCCTGTACCAGCTCTATAAATGTGGAGTGCCAATGCATTCTTTGTCCTGTTTGTTCAAATGCACCCCATGTGTTCTAGAATTCTAGTTTTACATTTTCTGCTAGTCATCCCCACATAAAAGCTGTTGCAAGAACATGTTGCCAGGTAAAATATAGACTCCGTGTTGCAAGAAATAAAACTTTTCACTTCATGTTCTCTTCAATTGTTTGAAATAATAAAGGAGGATCCCACCTGGAAATAGTCACATGCTATGCAATTTCCACACCTAAAATTGCCATTAGGCATTATTGGTCCTCGTCTTGGTGCTGATGGAGCATGATGGAGCATGTATACTGTGGGCCAAATATTTAGACTGTGTCAGTCAATGGCGCAAGGGGAGATGCAGCACAACCGAGATGCACCGGGGCCAGACAGGGGGGATATTCAAAGGTGATGCACCATGGTGAAGCCCATCCCCAGGGCCTGCAATCTCCATGCCCACCCATGATGGCCACAACAATAAGCCTCCTCTCACCCTAGCAGACAGCCTCTGTCTGAAAAATGTAATCATAATCTTGTGATTTAAAAAACACTGTATTTATGAAATCACAAGCTTGCAATGACATTTTGTATATCAGTATACATGTTGGAAGACATTTGGCAACTTCTATATTGATAGAGAAAATGTTATTTCAAGTTTATGATTTACATTGAAACAGAAATTTGGAGGCAGAAACAAGACCACTGGACCATCAAGTTTGCTGTAATTTGATAAACAGTAGTTATTAAATCACAAACTTTTTGATTACATTTACTGGAGAGCAAATGATTGCAGAGATGAAAGTAGGGTGATGTGGATTATTGCTATATGCAGTCTGGGAAGGGTAGTGCCACAGGATGCTAGGGATGCTCTGAATTGAGTTAGGTGTGGGAGGGGGTGCCACTGGACCCCAGGGATGCATGCACTGGGGCAGGGTTTGGTTTTTGGTGTCTCTGGGTACTGGAAATATTTGTATTTGAGAAGGATGTGTGAGAGAGTGCCATTAGACACCAGTGTTGCTGGGACTGGAGCAGGGTACGGGGGGCAGTAGAGGTCATGGAATCCTGATGGGGAATGGTGCAGCAAGGAAGTTACTGGAAGACAAGGATACTTGAATTGGGGAAGGTTGTGAAAATGGTACCACTGGATGTTAGGGATGCTTTGTTTAGGACATGGTGTAGGAGGGGAAGTCACTTGACACAGTGCATGCTTGGACTAGCACTGTGTGTGAGGTGTTTCCACTGGACGCATGGTTGGGACCAGGTACAGGATGACATTGTAACCCCAGTAATACCTTGAATTAAACTACTGACTACCAGCACTGTCTTTAGCAGCAGCTCAAATAATCAAATGCAAGTCCAAAAATACTATAGTGTTTAAAACTTTTAATAAATCTAGCATACATCAAACACATAGTAAACCTGTTAAGTAAAGTACTGTACATGACTGATTGGTCTTGAACACTTAACAACACCGCTGCATGGCTTACTATAAGACTTCCTTTCTCAGGAGACTCAGATATGAGGATCCCCAACACTGACATTATGAAGTTAAATTATGTCTGACAAGCACTACATAAAAAAAACACATTGCCTTACTTTCATTAAGGGGACCCACAACACTATGTGAGAGCATTTTCTTAACCCAATAGACTTTTACCTTTGTATAGCATACTTTAAGTTGATTCACAGGATTAAGCAGAATTCCTTTTAGCCCCTTCTAACAAGAGTTACTCTCCAGTTAAAGTGGCTTTCTGCAAGCACTATGACATCTATTAAGAATTCCACCTGCTGAGAAAATCCATATCTCACCAAGAACATTTATTTTAAAAGGCTTTTGTTCCAGAATGGCCTCTTATACACATCAACAACTAATATACTGTATCTTTCTAGTTCTCTGCACAGTGTAGACATGCTGCAGAAAATATTTGATTTTTACAAGGTGCAGAATGCTGCAAAACAGATCAAAATATACATTTAGGGTGCTAAAACAGTGAAAAGGGACCAGGGGCTTCTGGTACAGCAAGGCAAAAGTACTCTAATGAATGCAGTGAAGAGATTGGTTAAGGTATAATTTTGTTCAGAGATATTCCATTATGTTATGTGTCACACCCTGTATAGCTCTCCAGAGGTCCTCCCATTGGGATATTCTGCCAATCCTATTGGCTGGATGCTTTCTCCTATGAAAATGTCTCCTTTGGGAAAAACCTCTCCACTGTAGCAGCCCTGCTTCTCCAATTCTTGCCTTGCATCCAAACATGCCTGTCACTTACTGGGTTCCGCTGAAACCTTTCCTTTTATACTGCTGTAAGTGATTCTTATCATTATTTGTATTATTTTCTCACTCCCTTCTCTATACCTCTCTTCTTTGTTTTGCAGATAAAAATTAGACTGCTGTCAAAAGTTGAAGCAGCTCATTTTTACTTTATAAAGTTCTCAGGATTCTTCAGGACCCTCCTACATTCACTTTAGCTATCTTTGGCTAATATCTAGGACTGCAACCTGTTAATGCATGGAAGGCTGGCATGGTACTTGTCCCCTTTATGAGCAGCCACATTCCTACTTCCCTTCCCCTATAATATTCTGCCCTTCTATGAGTGACTGAGATACTCCAGGGTGAGATGCAGCTGTTGAGAGGAAGAATATCACACCCATAGCTATCAAAACATTAAACTACCACTATGTATGCAACAGTTGCAGATAGTAACAGACTTCTGTTTGTTAGTAGTTGCCTCATCTCCCACATTACAAAAAATATCCCAAAATGTCAACAAGTAAGGACCCTGCATATCTGCACACGCTTGGGGGATTATGTCCACAATAAGAAAGAACAGATTAAATGCTTTAAGGAAAGTGGGTATAGTTCTTCTGTAATTAGTACGGATGTACAAATAGTTGATGCCACGCTGAGAGTGTGTACCTTAGTGCCAAGAGTGTGACAAAACAACACCCTTGTACAAAAGAGATGGAATATTGTTACTGCACATTGCTTTAGGATGTGTGAGGTATGAGAGATTGTGAATAGAAACTGGAAGATTTTGTTCACTGATGAAAAGCTGAAAAATATTCTGTCTGAATCACTCTATGTGGTGCTCTTGTTTTTAGTTTTAATTTAGTTGTTTAACCAGGAATAGCACACTAAGCTGAAAGCTTTTTTACATGAGTGACCTGGGAGCACAAGGAAGTTAAGTAACTTGCTCAGGGTCACACAGTATGCAAGTGGAAGCTGTGGGATTCAAATCCAGGTCTGGTCTGCTGGATGTCACCAAATTTGCAGCTCAGAGCCTTAGACCACTGTGCTATACTGCCTCCTTAACCTCCCGTTGCTCTGATGTCCAAACACCACCAGGAAGTCTGCAGCTCAGACTTTCCAGAAACTGCAGCTGAGTGATACCGAGACCTGGAATCCCCCTCCACTTGCAGGAACACACAGATGTGGGCAATGTAAATATTGCCTGTGTGTCAAGAAAACTGACTCCTTCATAACCTCAAAAAATGGGGTATCAATAAAAATCAGATGCTTTCTCTCTTGTGGCACTTGTGGCATTGTATATCTATTTGAATGCTCTTGTGGCATCTTCTATGTGGGGTGCATCATACATGAATTTAAAATGCATACTGGTGAGCATATCAGCATTGTTCAAAAAAATGATACAGCATACGCTATAGTACAACATATAATGAGAACTGAGGGCAGTATATATGATATTTCCTACTTTGGGATAGAGAAAGTGGTACTGGGACCTGGGGGGGCTTGTGAGAGAACAATCAGTCAGTATGAATCCTCTTGGACAATTACCCAGGGACCCGTGAAGGCATGGCATCAAATAAAAATATAGATCTTGTTGCATTTTTATAGGTGATCATCCATTACACATGTAATCATAGTTCCTCTTATTCTGCACTTGTTTCTGTCCAAATCTTCTCTGTTTATTTACAATTGTTTGGGGGTTATATGTTGACCACTTGCAATCATTCAAAAACTTTGTGGAGTTTTACAATAAATTCAGGATTCTGGTTTAAGAATGACCATGAATATATGAATTTTGTAGTCTACTGATGTGTATTTTTCATGTAATATGCCCCTTCTGGTATGCATGGGGACATTAGTGTGCAGGGTTTGGCTCAAAATGATGCTTTACCTGGTATGACCAATTACATAATTCTTCAATATAGAACTCTGTAGCTCCCAAAAATACAAATATCTTGGGTTGAGTAATTGACTAATCAACTGATAATGCTATGAAAAATTTGTATTATTCAGATTGTATCGAAATAAAATTACTAACTGCTCTGCAAATACTTCTCTTAAGTGAGTGCATGGCATCAAATTTATGTTTGTCAAGATATTTTATTTCACTAAATTGGTGTTGTCACTTTAAATTTAGTACTATTTAAAAGGGTCATACAGAACTCACTGTTGGCAGCTGTGCAGGTGAAATGTTAGATGTCGTGATGTCATCTAAATGTATACCATTGTGAGGTGCATAGTACCAGGTTGGTACTTGTGAGTATTTCTATTTTGTAAATTGCACTCTAGTACTGTGTACAATAAAACTTGCCTTAAACCTGTTATGTATGCATTGGAAGTTTACTTTTTCGGTGGCTATGGGTGCAGTATCCTTTCTTTGAACTGTGCCCTGATTTATACATGCAATGTAGCACTCCCCAGTGCAGCATCTCTCCTGCTTTTCTGAAACTCAACTGTGCAGCTGCAGATTGCCCCTTTCAGCAGCAGAACCTGTCCAGCTGACCACAAAATGTTTAGACACAGACTGCTCATTAAACAGTTGATAGCCCCTTTCTTAGCAGTATCTCTGAAACTTGACCAGATCTCCAGAAATAGCAAAGCTCCATAATTTAAATCTCCTAAGAGCCAAATGGCAATCTAGCTCTCTTTCTGTGAGTTGGGATCCTCCTCTGCATGCTCGAGTGTACCAAGAGCCAATTTATCAGCAAGACTCCCGACTTTCCCCTCTCCTCCACACGGCCATGATGCTTTTGTAGATTACTGAAAGAACAGGTTTTCTGCCAAGTTCTAAGCCTTTCAGCTTGTGCTTCTCTTGCTGCAAGCATTTGGTTTGGGCAGCCATACTGATGGTCCTATGCATGGCGAACATTAGATCAGATGTCTCTGTGGACATATTTGCAGTTTTTATCATGCCTCTGTGAGAATTGCCTGTTAGATGATTTCATCTTTCCAGCAGTCATTTTAGGGACAGATTTAGCATTGGCCTACTAGCTTCCATGAGATTTGGGAGCTTGCATACCAACCAGGCAGCCATCTTGAACAGGCTTATATTGCATACTATCTGTCTACAACCCTCCAAGACACATCATTTCTTTTTTTTTTTAATTCAAACTTTATTAACACTTTTTTACAATACAGGAGGCAGCAACTGTAACATATACAACATGGCCATGGTACATTACATAAGCTGCACCCCAACCCTCCCTCCCCTCCGTACAGCAGTATAATACCACATTGTAGCTTGAAGTCCTATAACAATAGCATTATGCATGTAGAAATAACTAACAGCCAACAGCTCCTATAACCATACAACCATGATTAAGGTGTGAAGGGGATCTCAGATATGTCTGTAGCTTGGTAACCAATTGTGGAGACTAGCTATGGCTTTCTCTTTGCGAAAGATAGCAAGGATTTTGTGAACCCATTCCTGATATATCGGGCTAACCTTATCTTTCCAATGCCTTAATATAAGTTTTTTGACAGATAATGCAATCATGGAGATATGAAATCTCCGAACTTTAACCTTGATGGAGGACAGATCTCCCAGGAGACAAATATCAGGTGTGAAGCAGTCTTGCAACACCAATAAGGGGTCCAGGTTGGTTTTGATTGAATCCCACAGTGGGATTATCTTGGGACATGACCATAATATGTGGAGAAGTGTTTCTTCTCCCTGGGAACATCTGGTACATACGTCTGATTTGAGAAGACCTCAGCTCACCAATTTAGCTGGCGTGTAATACAAGTTATGTAGAATGTGATATTGCATAAGGCGTAATCTGTCTTGAGACACATATTTATGACAGAACTTCCATAAGACTGGCCAGTTAAAGGTGTGTTGGGGAAAAATAGAACCCCAAAACCTAGTTGGACCATAGGAACCCCCGTACTGTCGATTAAACAAAACTTGATATATTTTAGAAATGACACTAGAAGAACCCAATAAGGAGGAAAGCTCAGGTATCAGTGCAAAGGCCGGTAGGTGAGAGGAGGTATTACCCAGCACAGTGGTAAGCAAGTGCTTTAATTGGAAAACCCTGAATTGCAAAAATACTGGGATACCAAATTTTTGGGTGATTTTAGCAACAAGGAGCCATGCTCCCTTGCCATCCAGAAACGTGGATATTATCCCATCTCCCACTTGGGGCAACCATGTACGAGAGATATTTTGCTTATTTATAGTAAAGGCTGGAGAGTTCCAAATAGATTGGAATAGGTCCAGATATGGAATACTGTATATCGCAAAAAGGAGCAGAGCTGCACATATACTTTTAGTGAAGTCATAAGGGTGTGACACTTGCTAGCATCTTGTAAAAGAGACAACTTAATGTAAAACATAGTCAGGGGATCCATGTTCATAGACCGGATGAAGTCTAGTTCAATGTTGAGCCAAGTCAGTCTCAAGCTCTCGGGACCTGGACTCACCCACTTCAGGCATTTAGCAAGATGACTAGCCCAGTAATAGATTGCCAAGTGGGGAATCCACAGTCCTCCATCTGTTTTAGAGGTGACCAGCTTATAGTATGCCAATCGGGAATGTTTGTTCGACCAGATGAAATTAATAAAGATTCTATGCATTTTCTGAAACCGGGATAATGGGATGAATGAGTTAAGGTGAGAAAGGGGATAAAAAAGGCGGAGAAAAACATTCTTCTTAATTATATTGATATGGCCCCATACTGAAACCGGAAACTTAGACCATCTTTCCAGGTCCTGGACAATCAACTGGGAGAGAGGTTCCAAGTTTTCCTTAAACCATAAGGAAGGGTTACGTGTTAGTTTAATACCCAAATATTTAAGGACCCGGGGTGCTCAGCACAAGCCAAAAGGGGTAATGTCTGTCTTAAAGACCTTATGGTTAAGGGGGAAAAAGGACGATTTATTAGCATTTAATTTATAATTTGAAAAAGAACTAAACTTGGCAATTTCCCCCCAACAAGGCTGGGATAGACATCATCGGATGAGACAGGAAAAGGAGAAGATCATCAGCATATGCAGTGATCTTAACCACATTACTCCCCACTGGAATACCTTGTATCCCCTCATTGTTAAGGATATTTTGAATGAGAAGCTCCAAATACAGATTAAATAAAAGAGGGGAAAGGGGACATCCCTGTCTGGTACCTGAATATAAAAGGAAGGGTTTTGAAAATGCACCATTTCCAGAAATCTTAGCAGAAGGAGCCCGATATAAAGCACAAATCCAGTCTATGAACATGGTAGGAAAATCAAAGGCCTTAAGGACCTGGAATAGAAAATTCCAATTCAAATGGTCAAATGCCTTCTCAGCATCCAGGGAGACCAATCCAGCAGGAAAGGTGGCATCCCTGGACTCCAAGAAGACATGTGAGAGGGTGCGCAAATGGTCTGATGATGAATGCCCCTTCATGAATCCAACCTGGGACATGCCAATCAAATCCTGAAGGACTAAAGTTAACCTATCGGCCAGTATCTTCGAAAAGGATTTTGATATCCTGATTTAAAAGGGATATAGGCCTGTAACTCTGTACTAACTTAGGGTCTTTATCCGATTTGGGGAGAAGGACAATCAGGGCTTCGAACAGGTAGGCATCTATAGCTGCCCCGGAGAGAATATGTAGGTACAACTGGTGAAGCACCGTCAGTAATTGTTCTCAAAAACTTTATAAAATAATGAGGAAAAACCATCCAGCCCCAGAACACTATCCGAGGGCAAGGCCTTAATAACCTCCGAAATTTCCTCCAGGGATAATGAGGAGGACAAGAAACTCCTATGCGAATCTGACTGGGAAGGAAGATGGGAGTCCCTCAAATACTCCTCCAGCATATCCAAGGGAGGAGAACAGTCCATGTCCCTGAATAGTTGCTCATAATACAATGCAAACCCTTGCACTATCTCGGAAGGAGTTACCCTCAGAGACCCCTCCACCTGAGCCCGGACTGGAGGGATAAGACACATAATTTCTGCTGTCACTGGCCATCATACTAGATCCCTTCATTTGTTTCTACTTTATTGGCCCAAATGAAGGGTTTCCACATCCTTAGTACTTCATTCTCCTCTCTGCCTCAGAAACTAGACCAGACATCCATCTGATTGTCCTTCTCCCCAAACCGGATAAAGACCCTAAGTTAGTACAGAGTTACAGGCCTTGCAGACATCCATATGTCAGCCAGCACTCATACTAGCACCCTGCCTATGCTATACATCATTCATTTTAGTATTCTTTTTTATCACTGTTGACCAAGTACCCTCCTTTCACCACCTCCTGTAGGGTTATGTCTTTCAGATCTGTGACTCCAGCTTGTCGTAGAGACATAAGTCAAGAAGCATAGGCAGTCCAGAAGTTATATAATTCGCAAGTAACATTTTATTATTATTAACAATAAAATACAACATTAATATACAGGATAGCGCTTCACAAATGCAGTACAAACAAAAGAAACAAAGTCTTTCATCTGAGACTCTCTTTTCAATTTAAATCTCAATCTCTGTCTCTAACTAGCCAAACAAAGCATTGTTCTCTTTTTATAAGATGTTTTTCCCTTGCAATTAAATTTTGCATCCTGTTCTCGTTAAGCTGTATCTTCAGTTTTTATGCAATGTAACAAAACTTTGTCATTGTCCTTCATGTAACCAGCCTGAAGAGTACATCTAGACTTCTTAACGGGTCCCACCAATTAATACGTTCTGTCCAGAGCTGGCTTCCCACTGACAAGTCTGTCAAGAAGCTTGTGAAGGTCAAAAGGTTTCTCAAGGTCAACTCTCTATGTTCCAAATTGCTAACTTTTCTAACAAACCCAAGTAACTGTCTGCATTCATTTCAACAATATACTTGTATACATTTGCAAACAAGGGGATCCCAGTTTCACATACAGATTCATATGTACTTCTTTTGTCATAGAGAAGCTAGGGGAGAAAGAAAGAAGAGAAACAGAAAGTGAAGAAATGGATATAGCGGGGACATTGTGCAACCATCAGAGTGGCTAATTCCTAGGTGCCAAAAGAAAAATTTGATTTTACAATTAGGACTGGGAAAAGATAGACAAGTGACAGAACTGGAGTGGAGAGAACATGTATTTTCTTTTTACTCTCTCTGCATAACAAATGAGATAGGGTCTTATCCCACACCCTGTCATACAGCTCAGAAGACATCTCCAGATCTAAAAAGTATACAAAGTGTGAAATGACCTTGGCACAGGCACATTCCAGACTCCTATGTGCAGTGTGCACAGTGGACTACTGAATAGAAGTAATCTAGTCTTCAGGAGAATCCAAAATAGTGTGATCCTCCAAGGCCAATGAGACCTCAGACAAAGCAACAGAAGAGTTGAACACCCCCAAAGGCCCAGTAGGTATAGATAAATCACAGGTTAGCATGTTTTTCAAAATGCTGCAGGAAATTGAGCAACTACCACTGTGCACATCCCAAGACCCGTCCCCGCCTGGCTCCCCAGACAGGTCTAGATCTGGGAAAGTGGGAGACAGGAAATGTTTATGACCCCAAGATCAACCCTTTTTATGATAAGTTTGTCCTATGGAAGCACTATATTGATAACATTCTTTTGGTGTGGAGGGGTGACAGGGATCGGTTGGAGCAATTTGTACATTATTTAGAACAGAGTAACCACAACTGATGTTTTTCTGTTCAGGCAAGTCAGACATCTATCATGTTTCTGGACTTGGTGATCACAAAAAATCAGATGATACACTGAGTACAAATTATTTAGGAAAGAGACAGATCAAAATACTTTGCTCCACTCATCCAGCTGTCACTCCAGACATACCATAAACAACATCCCCAAGTCCCAGTTTCTCAGGGTGAGACGTAACTACACTAATGCCATTGATTTTGAACTTAAATGTAAGGATCTTTATGATAGATTTCAGTAATGTGGGTATAGGACAGATGTACTCAATGGGGCACTTGAGCATGCCAGGAGAACAGCTAGAATGTCTCTACTGCAGTCAACAGAAAGGTCAGATGTGACTGTTAATCAGCCATATCAATTCAACTTTATTTCTATGTGTTGTAGATAGAGCAGTAAAGTGAGAGAAATTATTCCGAAGAATTGGTCTGTCCTCTGGTCTGATTCCATTTTGAGAAACTGAACTGAGAATGCACCTCGTATGGTTTACAAAAGGGGCATGAACCTAGGGGACAGACTTGTGCACAGTCTTCAACCTGTGTACAGTCCTGATCCCACTGTTTCTTCATGGCTGCAACCCCTTCCTAAGGGCACTTTCAGGTGCGGGAGGTGCAAGTTTTGCCAGCATATAACAAAAACACAATTTTTTACTAGTGTAAATGCCACAAAAACTTTTGCCATTCAATTCTTTTATAAACTGTGACACTGAAAACATTGTTTATGTGGCTGCATGCTCGTGTTCAGCCTTTTATGTTGGCAAGACCTTCTACAGCTTTAAGGGGAACATTTATGCAAAATTGACAAAAAAGACTGTACTAATGCATTAGTTCAGTATGTTTGTTCACAGACAAGTGGTTCCCATACTTTTGCCTTTTGTGGGGTTGAAAAGGTTAAGCTGGGGAGGAGGAGCAGTAATTTGAATTACCTTACCCTTGAAAGAAAGGCACTATGGATCATCCAACTGGGTACCCTATTCAGGCGAGATCTGCATGACAGAATAGAATCCATGACTATCAATCAAAGTAAGATTAAAAAATAAGGTGTTCCATGTTCCAGTGTCTTGTTGTTAACAGTGTCTCTTTTCCTCCCTTATCTGTTATAGCTGTTTGTTTCAGCTTCCACACAAGGACTCTATATGGATATGCAGAAACTAGCTAACCAAATTTGAAGTTGAAGTTTGGACATCCCTTTGGATCCACAGTTTCCTTCTGCATGGATGTTATTCTGCCTTTTTCCTATCTTGAAATCCTATGTGTGGTTTTGCATAGTTAAATTTCGCTTATTTATGCGCTTTAGTGTGTTAGTGTCATTCTGGTGCTAATTTTGTATGTATTTTTCATATATTTTTGTATACAGTATAGATATAATGTGAGACATTAATTCACTGATGTTAATTGAATGTAATTGTGCACTGTCACTTTAATTAAATAGAATATTTAAGTGTAGCACCTATCAGCTGGCTGATGCACCTTGTCTGAGGAAGCCTTAGGGTGAAACCGGTCCAAGGTGCATTGTCTCCCCTACTGCTACTGTGCTGCTGTTATACTATGGTTTTGTGAGTACCTTTGTGAATAAAACTATTTATGCAGCTTATTTCTGGTGCCCAGTCTTTTTGCCTTGTACTAGAGCTCTGTCACCAGACAGAATGCTAACTCTAAAGTGCCCATGGATGGAGTCTAAAAGTGACAATTAAGAAAAAGAGAATCATTCCTCAGATGATGAGGAGTGCAAATAGAAGCAGTTCACCTATTCAATAATGTGGCACAAATTATGAGGTAATTCAAGTCACTTTGGGCCTCAAACAAGAAATGGAAGTGCCCACCTCAAAGGTCAACCCAGCCATTGACAGAAAATTAAAAGAGGAGATACAGCTCCCATTATGCAATGTCATGCACATATTTTATCCACAGAATGGGAATCTTCTGATCCGGCCAGGTTAACAGAAAGAAAACCTCAGGAGCAGGTGTACCCATTCCCCAAAGACGAACAAGATAAATGATCCAAATCAGCATAAATGAATCCCCCATCTCAGCTCTAATCTAGAAAACTACTATACCAGTGCAAAGAAATAAAGCACTCCAGGCAATAACACCAAAGACATTCAGTTCAATCCAAAATAGATATTTATTGTGGTGCACAACACAGTCTGCTGATCACAGGCGGCATTATTTCTTCCTTTTGCTTTCAACTATTGGCTTATTACATGAACATTATGAATAAAATTAAAATACTTAAAAAGAAGTACACAATGGATTACATGAAATAAAATAAATGTGGCCAGTACATTTACTGTTTGCCTTACATGTATTTATGCAGCTTAACATTTATGTTGTTTAATTAAGTACCATTTCACTGTTTTTTAATCAAGTGTTAAGTCATAATTAATTTGTATCACCTGTGATTATTGTTAGGGAAGTATAAAAATCACACTGAAATGCTTCCTGCTACACCCCCTGATGAAGGCAGTTTGCCAAAGTGATGGGGTAGTGGGCACTTTTCTATTTGCTGTGTACCACAATAAATGTCTATTTTGAATTAAGTTGAATTTTGTTCGGTGTTATTGCCTGGAGTGCTGTATTTCTTTGGAGAACTTATTGGGCTGGCTGTCCTATACAGCAACCCCTCACACTGCTGTTCAGGGAATGCTTGTTTAGAGTCATTACTATGCCAGTACAAAGCACAGCAGGCCTGAAGTATACCATGGACAAGAAAATAGCAGATAGCCTTAAGCGTCTCCATGAAAAGGCAGGGGCATCTCACAGAATGGCCATGCACACTATGTACACCTCCAGAGCTCAGTTTCATTGGATTCAGTCCATCCAGAAGGAACTGTCAAATAACTCAGAACACCACAAACCATTGACTTATGCCACCCGAGCATCTAAGTACATGGTAGACAATTCCACAGATGATTTCAAAGTAGGTGCCTGCAATGCATTCATGGCCAACAGAGTAAGACGGGCCATATGATTCAAGTTGTGGAAGGCAGACACAGAGTCCAACATAACCCTTATGAGACTCTGCTTCAATGGGTCTCTGCACTTTGGAGAAAGCCTCACTCCATATATAAAGCCAAGAGGGTGAACAAGAAACAGGACAAGAAGATAGATATGAGACTTATCACTTACTCATCCTTCCAAGGGAATTTTTACAGTTTTTGAAGCAAACTACATGTATCCTACTACCCACCCAGGCACCATCAAACTTCAGAAATGGAGGAAACCAAAACAAGTCCAGCTCCTTTGGGGGAAAGAAATAGCAACTGCAGCAAGGATCAACCGAACAAAGGTAACAGTGAGTCACAGTAGGTCCCATCCTTCCTCAATCCAGTAGGAAGCAGAACAATGCAATTCATTGGGCCCAATCGATCAAGGAGAAGTGGGTCCTGGAAATCATAAATTGAGGGAATGCAATGACGTTAACAGTATGAAACCCTCCTCCAATGTATGTCATCTGCCTAAACTAAAGGGCCCCATCAAATTAGAGGCAGCAATCTAGCAATACAGGACATGCTGAAAAACAAGGCCATGATTCTACTCTTTCAGGATCAACAGTGAAGAGCAGTTTATTCCATATTCTTTGTGGTCCCAAATAAATCAGGATGGGTACATCCAGTTCTAGACCAACAGTCCCCAGACAAATATACCAGAGCCACCAAATTCAAGAAGGAAGTACTCTGATTAACCTTACTAGCCCTTCAGTCAGCAATCTACATGGCATCCATTGATCTGAAAGCTGCCTACCTACATATTTTCATTAGACTCTCACACTACTCCCTGCTCATGTTCCACATTAATGGCCAGCATTACCAAAGCATTTCCCTCTTATTTGGCCTGGTTTCAGCACCTCAAGTGTTCACAAGGCTGTTAGTCATCCTGGAAACAAAGCTCAGAACATAAGGCATCCATGTGATACCCTACATGGAAGACTGCCTAATAAGGGCGCAATCATTCCAGCAGACTATAATGGCAAAAGGACCACCAAAAAATGCATGACAGACTACAGATGGGTAATCAATCAGAAGAAGAGGCATATCTCACCCACTTAGAGAAGACAGCATCTGGGCACCAGAATAGACACATGGAGAGCACTTGTTTTCCAATCAGGGAGAGGGTTGATAACATAATCCAGGATAGCAGCAACACAGTCTCTCACCCCACAAGATCAGAATGCCACTTCCTTGACCTGTTAGGACTCATGGTCTCCTGAAAAATGATCATAGTGTGGACATGTCTATGCATGAGACAACTGCAGCTCTGCATCCTGAGCACATGGGATCCAGACTCAGATGACTAGGAGAAAAACATTTCTCTTCCAAACCCAGTTATATTCTTCCTCATGTAGTGGATAAGAACCAACCATCTTCTTACAAGAATTACTCTAAAAGATCACCACACAACAGCCATATTTACAGATGGCAGCCTGTTTGGGTGGGAGGTGATCATAGGACAAAAATCAGCTCAGTGCAAGTGATCTTAGTCAGAGCAATCACTACCAATCAATGTCCTGGGGATGAGCGCCAAATGGAAAGCTCTGCTTCACATCAGTTCCATGATTAAAGGACACACAGTTTGCATACAGTCTGACAACCAGGTGTCAGTCTATTTCATTAACAAACAAGGTGTCACAAAAAGCGCAAGCATGATCAAGGAATTTCTCAAAGTTCTACACAGGGTGGAGAATAATCTCTCAACCATACAGTAACAGCTGTCCACCTAACAAGATCCCTCAATGGCCAAACAGACTGGCTCAGCTAACAGGTTCTCAGTCTGAGTAAATGGAAACTGAATCCCATACTTTTCTATCTGCTGCAACACAAATGGGGTCTAATGGAAATAGACCTTATGGAATCAGTGGACAACCATCAACTCCCACAGTACCACAACAGGTTCAAGGGCCAAGAAGCAGAGGCAGTGAGCACTCTGTCTGCATTATGGAAGCTCAGGAGAGCATACATCTTCCCACCAACCCCAATGATCCCACTGATCCTCAACAAGATTCAACAGAAAAGAACTCTGGTAGTGAAGGTAGCCATGGACTGGTCATGGCTACCATGATACTCACTTCTAGTCAACCTGTGAATCGATCAACTTTTCAAATTGAACAATATCAAAACACCTCTGACACAGGGCCCAATCCAACACCTGAACCCTGAGACACTCGAGCTCATGGCTAAGATGTTGAGTGGGAAAAGCTGCTGAGCATGGGATACTTCATGGAGATAGTTGACACCTTTCTCACAAATTAGAAATACTCCAGACAATGGAAAAAATTCCAACACTGGTGCATGGGATCATACAAATCTAGCATGCAGTTATGCATCCCAGACATTCTAGCTTTTTCATTCCAAGGAGCTTTAAAGGGTCTTGAAGCAATATCCCTCTGAGTACAAGCCACTGCAACAGGAGCATTAACAGGGCCATTTCCTTTGGGTGATACAGTAGGAGCACACCCTGATGTAGTTCAGATACTCATGGCTATGCAATCTATGAAACCAACTGCCAAAAACCACTCCCTCAATGGAGACCCAACATTGTCTAAAATGCTCTAGAAAAAGTACCCTTTAAGCCATTCAGCTCAGTATCCTAGTATTATGTTATACTCTGAACTGTATTCAATGTGGCAATATGCTGCATCAGAAGAATTTCAGAGCTACAGGCACTGTTCTACAAAGAACCACACAAAACATCTTCCATACAAACAGAGTAACACTCAGAATGATACCCATCTTCATGCTAAAAATGAACTCACTATTTCACAGGACACAGTAAATCAATCTACCTCCACTTCAGGGGGATAGAGGAGCAGAGCAAGATAACAACCACCAAACTCTTGGAACCAGAAGGGTACTACTCACCTACCTGCAGAGGACTCAACAGATTAGATGCTTAGTCAGACTCTTCATCCTGATAGGAGGACACAAAGTGGGCCAAGGAGCCCTTATGTATACTATGGCCCATTGGCTAAAAGCTGCCATTATAAAAGCCTACCAAGCAGCAGGACTGACTGCCCCATCACACCTAAGAGTCTGATCAGCCAAAGCCATGGTAATCACATGGGCAAAATGAAACAATGCCTCTGTGACAGACATCTGCACTTCAGCCACATGGTGTTCAGGCCACATGCTCATGAAACATTACAGACTGGACGCACTCTCCACAGCACAATCATTCTTTGACAAGGCAGAACTGTAGACCACAGTGATACAACATTAAAGCATTCTTACCACCCTGAAGTCCTCCTGGTACTGCTACAAAAATCCCAAATAGTAAGAAATGTCTGCAGAGGTATAAAGGGTGTGTCACATAATAGTAGTTTACTCACCTGTTAAGGGTGAGTACAGCAGCACCTTTTATTGCTCTAGGCATCCCTTTCATTCTGTAGCATCTTTATCCTGCTGCCCATCTCACAGTATGGTAAAGCCAATATGGCTGTCAGGTATTACTAGTTATGCTGTCTTTAGTTTCTTATTGTGCCCTTACTGCCTAGTCTTGTTTAGGACAGTAAAGACATTAGATGTACCCTTTTCAGTCTTCATAGAAATATATGTGATGCTGGGTCCTGCAGCTGAATCAACATTTTCAACATTTTCGTCTGACCGCTCTTAAAGCAGCTGCACTTGTGGACTTTAAAGAACAAAGGAATTTTAACACATTTTGTGACTGAATCAACATTTTTGTCTGACCTACTCCCAAGATATTGTACTTGTCTCTGAGGACTTTGAAGATCAAAGGAAACATACAGACAAAAGGATTTCACACATTGCATATGTCTACTGTCTGACCTGCTCCCAAGGTATTGTACTTGTCTCTAAGGACTTTGAAGATCAAGGGAAACATTTAGACAAAAGGATTTCACACACTGCATATGCCCAGGCCACAGTTTATCACCTTTCAGGAATTTTAACATATTATGTGATCCTGGATCTCAACAGTTCATTTCCTGTGGATGTAATTAATCATCAACATTTTTCCTTTGCTATCTCCTGGTGTGTTTGTTAGACCATCAAGTGCCACCACCTCTGTTCTACCATGGATTACTCTATCATCCTAGTTCTTCTAGTCACTGTGGGTGCTACAGGCCCACAATGCCAAGCTGGACTACTACCACCCCTCCGAGAACCTGCTCTTGACAAAAATGGACTATATGGCAGCCCAATGCCAACTGTGCCAAGGGAGCTCCAGCTTTACACCACTTGCATCCCACCTGCTAAGCCGGGGCCCCTGACACCTGCCATGGTTATCAACATTACCATTTTCATGCCCATAAAGATCACCCTGGTGAATGCTCGCCTCCCCCTCATGCTTTTTCTTCTATCAGGTAATGTCCATGCCAATCCTGGCCCACCACCAGTATCAAATGCAGGGGGGAAACATGAGTAAAGGCCTGAAAGTAGCTGCACTGAACATCTGCAGCCTCACAGCAAAGTTTGACCTACTCCAAGCGTGGATGTCCCACCATGTACCTGACATTCTCTGTCTGACAGAGACTTGGCTGTCGAGCAAGATAAAAGACAATGAAGTGATGCTCCTGGGATATCAAACATTCAGGAAAGACAGGTGTGGCAAGAGAGGCGGAGGAGTCCTTATCTATGCCAGGGATTACCTATGCTGCTCGGTCCTCCCTGTTACCAGGGTCGAGATTGATCATGAACTACTAGCAATAAAAGCACAGGTCGGATGGCATGGCAAATCTCTAATCTTAGCCTCAGTTTATCTTCCACCCACTAAAGCCAGGAATGGCCTCCTAAAAATACTGGATGCAATTGCTACCCTTTCTCAGGGCACAGAGCTTCTCATAACAGGTGACTTTAACATCAACTGGGAGGGCAGGGAATCCACGCTTTTCAAGGACATGGTCACCACTTCCAATCTGACCCAACTTGTAGACAGCCCAACAAGGCGGAACCACAAAACAGGAAAAGACACACTCCTCGATTGGCTCCTCTCGAGTTACCCTTCTCAGATCTCTGAACTTAAGGTCTTGTCTGATACCTTAAGTGATCACTCCCCAGTCACTTTCACATGGTGAAACAAATTGAGCAAGCCCCCACCTATCATAATTAATAGTAGGGTATTGGGGAAGGGCAAGCTTGGGGCCCTCTCTTCTACCCTCTCACAGTATGACTGGTCCCCCGTCGATCATGCGCCTAATATTGACCAGGCCCTTAGTTTCTTTATAGAGGGCTTCAACAAGATTTGTGATATCTTTGCACCACTGAGGAAAAGAAAAATTTGGGGTCAAGTTAATGGTTGGATCACAGGGGAGCTCCTCACCCAGATGAAGGAAAGGGACAACCTCTGGGAAAAAGCCAGGTCCTCTCACAGCAAACACAACTTCCAATGCTATAGAGCAGCAAGAAACCACTGCACCAACCTTATCCATCAAGCAAAGGCCAAATTCCCCAAGGAGCAACTTAATAAAACTTGGGGTAATGGGAAGAGTTTTTGGGAGAACATCAAAAACCTTCTTAGGAAGGATGAGAAGAAGATCCTCCAATCGCTCAACATTAACAACATCATGATTACTGACCCTCGGCACATCGCAGATTCTCTCAACACAGCATTTACTGACCTGACTGGAGTGCTACCCCCTGACTACCTACACCCTGCTGGGGAACAAACCAACTGCATGCCACAAGGGGGTTCAATCCCTGTCTTCTACTTCAAAAAAGTGTCAGTGAAGAAGGCTTACAGACACATAAAAAAAATACTAGGCAAGACCAGAATGGGGAGTGATGGAATCGATATGAAACTCCTATCCCTAACACTGGATGTCATCATCATGCCAGTTACAAAACTATTTAACAAATCGCTGGCTCTTGCACAGTTCCCTGGGATCTGGAAACAGGCTCTCGTGATGCCGGTGCACAAGAACGGTGATATGACATGCACTGCCAATTATAAGCCAATATCCATCCTCTCTCCCTTATCTAAAGCCCTGGAAAAGATTGTGGCTGCCCAACTCACAGATTACCTCAACAGATACAACCTGTTATGTCCCAACCAACATGGCTTCAGGCAGAATCATAGTACCTCCACAGCTTTGCTGGATTACACTGACTACTCTCACAAGGCACTAGATGAAGGAAAGCTGGTGGGGTCAGTCTTCATAGATCTCACCAAAGCCTTCGACACTGTCAATCACTCTCTCCTCCTGACTGAACTACAGAACCTGGGGGTTACAACCAATGCTGTCTGCTGGTTCAAGGACTACCTAACACACAGAAGCCAACGTGTAAAAATTGTGTGCACAGTATGTAGCTCCAATGAGGTATCTTTAGGGATCCCACAGGGGTCAATACTGGGGTCCTTACTATTCAGCCTCTTCCTAAATAATCTTCCTGAAGCCTGTGACACTAAACTGATACTTTACACAGATGACGCTATGCTTCTCGCCAGCAGTTCATCAATAGTCACCCTCCACTCTGAGCTGCAGGCATCCTTCTACAAGCTGGAAGACTGGTTCTGTAGCCATAAACTTCTATTAAACTACAAAAAAACAAGGTGATGCTCACAGCCAGCCCACAGCACAAAAAGAAGCTGCCTCCCCTCACCATCTCCAATAAAGTCAGTGAGCCGCTGGAACAAGTTCAGACCTTCAAGTACCTAGGGGTCACCATTGATGAGTGCCTCATCTTCACCCAACACATCGACACAGTGGTAAAGGCAGTGAACACTAAGCTGGGTGTACTATATAGGCATAAAAAGTATCTCACTCCAGAGGCTCTCCGTCACTCAGTCTCCAGCTCCATCCTTTCTACCATCGACTATGGATTGGTGGTTTACGGCGCAGCAACAGACACTGCACTAAACAGGATTCACATTGCCCTCAACAAGGCATGTAAGCTCACAATGGCTGCAGATCGAAATATCCACACCTGCTCCTTATACGAGGAGACCAATTGGCTGCCACTAAAGAACAGGATTATATTTCAAACATGTCTCCTTGGAAAAAATGCACTAAAGGGTAAAACTGCCCCATGCATTTCTAGCATCCTAACACCAAATGCTACCAGCTATACTACCAGAGGCAGGATGAGGGGGCCCTATCAACACCTTTCTGTCGAACTGTGCAAGGACAGTGTGCTTTCAGCTATAGGGCCCCCCAATGGCTCAATGAGATCCCAGTGCATATTCTAAACTCCCAATGCATCTCACAATTCAAAAATGGCCTAAGGCAACATCTTCTTACTAGGACAGTTTGTTACTGCCACTAGGACTCTAACACCCATAATGCCCATTCATCCTCATTCTCCTTCCCCTTCCTTTAACCCCCACTCTTCCCTCTTGCAGTATCCCTCTGTCTTCCTCTCCCCCCTGTGCCTTTTCTCCCACTGGATCAACCTTAAAACCAACCTACTACCACTACCTCCCAACCTCCTAGACAAAGCCACTTCTTTTGGCCATCTACTCTCCCCTCTCCAGTCTCCCCTTCCCTTGACTCCTCCTTGGACATTCGCACTAGGAGTCACACCTCTTTATCTCCTTCGCTACATATAAGCACTGTCCTTTACCCTAGTTGAATGCTCTTGATGCTGTACTAGCACAATTGGTACTATGAATGACATTGTAACCTTATTGTATACTAGCTACTTACTATTCGAGTATTGTATGTAAACTGTTTGTTATTGCTGTTATTGTCACTGTTTGACATGGAACCTTTGTAAAAGAGCTCTGAGCTCAAAGGTATGATCTGAATCCCTAAATAAATAAAATAAATAAATAACATAAATATATTGTATTACTCATTCTTAATAGTGAATACTTAAAAAAATGTTGCCTCCAACTAATTTGTCACTTTTACATGGTTAACACATGTGGGGGAGGTGCTTGGTACTCCTATTTCTCAGGTGTGACTATGGAAGTATCTCACTAAAGAGAGACAGGGCTGCTGCAGAGGAGAAGTCTCTTGCAAAGTAGAAATTTTCATTGGAGCATTCATCCAGCCAACATGATGAGCAAAATATTCCAATGGTGAGGCTTTCAAGAGAGCTATTATGGGTGTTCACATACTCGCCTTTACCATGTGAGTAAACTACCAGTACTGTTTCACATAATCAATTCTGGTATGTACAGTAAATATTGTACATATTATCTAGACTGAAAACATGTACAAATTATCAAAAGGTATTGAAAATGATGTTGAATTTTAGAATGTCTTGCACAGAATATGGTATGCAGAATTTAAAACAAATATGGCACACCCAGGTTAGGAAAGGAGGACTCATTTACCAAATCACAATATTGTTTCAATGTGTTATTTATTTACAACACATTAGCCAAAAGATGTGAGCATCTGCTCCACATTGGCCAACGTTTCAAGGCTAGTCCTCTTCCTCATGGCCTAAGCAGTAGGACGATATCTATAGCTATATTCTTTGCCAAAAAAAAACTTTGTTAATGCACTAGTTAGGGTTAAAGCAACAAAAGTAGGGAAATGTAGCATTAGAGATTCCAACCCTAGCACTCCACCCCACCCACCAGGTAGCGACAGGTAAATCATTACAGTTTCACCTCTCCTGCATCTTCACAAATCAAGCCTGTGAAGTACCTTGAGGTTGTCAGCCCTAGTGCTCGCCCCATTTGATCATGAAAGAAGCTGAGATTTGTAGAGTGTATAACAATGGGGTGAGTCTTAAGGCTGACAACCCCAAGGTACTCACCATGACTCATTAGCAAAGATGCAGGAGAAGTGAAACTGTAATGGTTTTTCCTGTTGCTGCCTGGTGGGTGGTGCTGGGCTCTTAGGACTGGAAACCCTAACACATTTCCCTTCTTTTGTCACTTTAACCCTAATTAGTTCATTAACTAAGTTATTTGTAAAGAATTTCCTTACTTTTTGAGATAGTGTAATTGCATCCTCATTTACCTGTGGGAGCATGGGCCTTGCACTTGCATTTGTAGTAAAACAGGAATTAAATTGCAAGCATACCCTTCTTGTTACCACACCTCGTGAACACGGTAATGAAAGTTGTGAAATCCCTGCTAAAACTTGATTCCGCACCACTGCAACACCATTGCACACCATAGGTGTAGAAACACAGTTTGGCCAGGGTTTGAAAAATGACAGCTGTCATATTCATGTGGTGGTGTAAAAAGATGGTTTTGTTGAAAATCTGGAGTCAAAAATATTAAAAATTTCCAAAGTTATGAGTGAGCATAGCAAATTTTCAATGCATATGCATAACTTTGCCATTTTTACATATTGTTTCCCCAACATTTTCAACATAGCCTTCTTATGACTCTGACTCCAACTCATGAACAAGGGTGGTGAAAATTTTCAAATCCTGCCAGAAAGGTGATTTTGCCAAGCGATTGCAAAATTGTCTTTTGGGATGGATTTGCTAATTCCACCAACACTGTTCAGGAGGAGAGGTCTCAAAAAATCCATCTTGAAAATTTGATGTCAAAATATGCAAAAATGGCAAAGTTGTGCAGTGAAGGTGAAAACCCCATTGAAATGCATTGCACCCCACTTACCTTAGTTTCTAGTTTTGCAGTCGACTTTACCAGCAGCAAGTCATGTCTTCAACCAGAGAGTAGATCATCAACCTGTGACCTGTTCAGATGAGTGAGAGTGTGTGGGGTGTGCGTGGGGTGCCAGGTGGTGGGTGCTGAGTGGGTGGTTGGGGTGGGGGGGTTGCATTGGCAAGGGAATGTTTTCCTTTTTACAGGTTTAAAAAAAGATATTGAGGCACTGTTTTCTTTATTATAGGCAGGATGGTGATCGGGAGGGGGTGCTACTAGACACCAAGAAAACAATTAAACATAGGGGATCAATAACTGGAGGAGTGGTGGGTGCCACTAGACACCAGGGAAACAATAAAACATAAGGGTACGGTAATTGGAGGTTGGTGGTGCCACTAAACATCAGGGAAACCTAAAGGAATATGAGGACAGCAATTGGGGAGGGAGTTTCATTAGACTCCAGTAAAATATTGAAACACAGAGGAATGGAAATCATAGGGTGGGGTGCCACTAGACACCAGGACTATGAAAATATTGGCATGACCAGCAAAAAAAGCCCATACAAAAAAAAACATAAGTGGGTCACAAAAAAGGATATAAAATAAAAACAAAACACATTTTGGGGTCATGTCTCCAACAGTTAAGTGCAGAATCCACCTAACGGACTCCCAATGAGCAACGTGTCTCTGCAGGATACCATGTTTGTGGGTTTTGAATTTTTGTTTTTTACACACAAGCGATAAACAAGATGGCAGAAAATGAAAAAAAGATTTTTTCTCTCACAAAAAATGATTGGCCCTAAATGAAAAATTATTCTTTTTTTGTTCCATACAGCTATCTTGAAGTGCTTACTTAGCATGCTCAGATCCAATTTTTTTGAAAGTTCAAAATTAAATAACTTTGGAACGGATTCATATTCTTTCACCAAATAAGCAATGGACACATATCTGGGTCAGCCCTTTTGCACCCTGAAAAGTTAAGAACAAAATTACAAACCATCTGGGTGCTAGCCAAATTCAAAGAAAATCTAGCAAAACCAATGGGAGAAGCACACCTGAAAATTCACTTTTTGCACTATCCAGAAGTCAGAATCAGCACCTCTGACCAGAACAAAACTTGGCACATCCACAGATCTACCACACAAGGCTGTGCATGCAACATTTCATGCATATCTGTTTGAACATTTACGAAGGTTTTAAAGTGCAAAAATTGGGGTTTAACATTAAACTGCCTACTCAACCCTATCTGCAGTATAGTGCTGCTACAGTGCCACTATAATATATATAAACTGCAAAAAAACATCATTAATGCACCTGTAGGATCAAAGCAACAAAAGCTGTAAAATGTGGCATTAGGATTTACAACCCTAACACACCCCTCCAGACAGCACATCAGGTTCAGGGTGTGCCTTGGGGTACTCAAGCCTAATGCTCACCCCATTCCATCTGTAATTAAGGTCAGATGTGTAAAGTGTAGGAGAATGGGGTGAGCGTTAGGGTTGAATACCCCAAGGCACACTCCACACCTGATGTGTTGCCTGGAGGGGTGGGGGTGTTAGGGTTGTAAACCCTTATACCACATTTCTGAACGTTTGTCACTTTGACCCTAACTGGTACATTAACAAAGTTGTTTGCCATGTATTTCCTTACTATTTGAGATAGTATAGTCATATCCTTATTTTGCCCATGCATACATCATTTTGTCGGATTTTATTTTTGTAACTGATATATGTCTTCTCCTTGATATCCACTGGATCTCCCCACCCCACATTTGTGCCCAGTCCCCATTAATTGTAAGTTAATAGCCCTGGTGTCTAGTGGAATGCCTATCCTCCAATTTCCATATATATTTGTTTATATTTGCACTGTTGTTTAGTGGTACTCCCACCATGTGCTTATGCCCTGGTCTCATCAAATAAATAAATAGCTCTGGTGTCCAGTGGCAGCCCCCAACCTCCAATTTCATTTATTTTTTCTTTATTTAATTTAAATTATTGGTGTCCCATAGTATCCTCACATCCTTCAGTTTAGATCCTGTGCATGTAGAATTCATTGGTGTCCAGTGGTTCCCCCCACCGACCCATTGCCCTCTTATCCTGAAAAGACAATGATGGTCCCTCAATGTGTTTACTTTTCTTTAATAAACCTGTTAAAAAAAGTTCACCATCAAATGCACCCGTATTCCCCATCTGACCTCCCATTCTGCATCCACCACCCTGCACCCCACTAGACCCTCCCACACCCCTTCACTCATCTGAAGGGCTCCCAATATGAAGATCCACTTTTTTTGGTGTCAGTGGCTCAGTAGGTAGCACACTTGCCTCTGAGGCCGGGACATCAGAGGGCTGTGGGTTCTGTTCCCACATCTGGCACTTGGGTTAATATCACAGTACTGACACTGTAGTGCAACATGAGAGGGGTGCTGCACTTCTGAGGTTCTGTTTTTCAGATGAGACATTAAACTGAGGTCCCATCTGTCTGGATTGGTGGTAGTTCAGGTGGATGTTAAAGATCCCATGGCACTTATTGAAAAGAGTAGGGAAATTTCCCCAGTGTCCTGGCCAAATTTCCCTCATTCACTTAAAAAAAAAATACTGCCAACATCTTAATCGGGTTCAAGGTTAGTTGGCATTTATCTGTATCCCCCTCCCCCTGTATCCCCCTCCCCAGGGTCATGCTTGAAAATAGGCAGGATTTGTCTGCTGCACTTACCCAGTCAACAAAAATGAAATAAATAAACAAAATACATCAAATATATGTCTTGGTGCTGGAACCAGTGACTGCTGTATCACAAAGAATGTAACTGCAGTTGAAAATCCCTTTGAAATACATTGAACTGCAATTACCTTCTTTGTGATACAGCAATTGCCAGTTCCAGCATCAAGACATATCTTCAGTCAGAGAGTGTATCTTCAAAGTGGGAGCCCTTCAGGTGAGTGAACCTTAATGCTTACCCAAGTCTTATATACTCTACATACCTCAGCTTATTTACTGATGGAATGGGGTGAGTGTCAGGGTTATGAACCCTAAGGTACATGCCACACCTGATTTGCAAAGATGCAGGAGAGGTGAAATCATGTTTTTTCCTATTGCTGCCTTCAGGGTTGGGGTGGGGTGTTAGGGTTGGGAACCCTAATATCACATTTCCCTACTTTTGTCACTTTAACCCTAACTGGTGCATTAACAAAGTTTTTTTGCAATAAATGTCCTTACTCTTTTGACATAGTATAACTGTGTTCTCAATCATTCAGGTCCCTTCAGGGCATATCCATTTACCTGTGGAACCAATTTATTTGCTTGGCTGTATGGATTGTTCAGCTTCCAGTGTTATCTTATGGTAATTTTCATGTATTAATTTTTTTAATATGCTGTACGAAAATGTACAAAACTTCAGATTCAAAATGTTTATAAGTTCACCAAGAACATGCAGACTGAGATGCAGTGCCAAAATGATAAAAAGTGGGGAAGGGTTAAAATGCATACTGCACTGTTGTATCTCATCTAGGCATGTTTGCAACATATTTTAAGCCCTGACTGATCCCTTTCTTCGTCACTGGCATGTGTCATGTAGCAAAAGTACAGGGACAATAATCAGAAGACTACAGTATATGCATCTGTTGTATAGTGCCCTTGAGCTGTGATCCCCTGCTCCAAAATAAACCAAACATTAAAAAAGATAGTAGTTTAAGTAACTGACAACCAAACACAAACAAGCTTATGTCAATGCCAGACATTTGATGTGTGGTAAACAACTGTTTTTTTGTTTTGTTTGTTTTTTCAATTGTGACCACAAGTTTTGAAGATACTTGTTTTAGGATTTGCCTGATAGACATGACGTGTACCATTTATAATATTTTGGCCAAAATGTCATCTCACACCAGAGGTGCGAAAACACATCTTGTCCAGGATTTTGAAAATGATACGTCACATTTATGAGGAGGGGTGGAAAAATGGCTACGTTGAAAGTTTGGAGTTACAATATAGAAAGTTATCAAAGTTATTTGTGAATGCTGAAATAGTATAATGTTCAGTCATAACCTGGGCATTGTACCATATTTGCACATCAAGTTTTCAGCATAGCCTTCTTCTGCTCCACATATGAATCCGGTAGGTGACAATTTTCAGATCCCCTCCAAAACATCATTCTGTGCCACCAAAACATGATTCCGTAGCATAGGAGTGAAAGCACATTTTGGCCAGGATTTGAAAAATGATAGCTGTCACATTTATGAGGCGCTACAAAGAAATAGCTATGTTCAAAATCTGGGATCAAAATATTGAAAATTACCAAAGTTATGACCCTGCATTTTCAAATTTCAATGTAGGTTCATAACTTCATTGTTTTGTAATACTTTTATGGCAGAGCTTCAACATAGCCTTCTTGTGACCCCACCTCATGAACAAGGGTGGAGAAATTGTTCAGCTCCTGCCCAAAATGTGATTTCTCATAGTGATTGCAAAATCAACTTTTGGGATGCACAAACAAATTTTGGGCAGGATTTTAAAAAATGACAGCTGTCAAATTCATTAGGTGCTGTAAAGAAATGGTCATGTTGAAAATTTGAGGTCAAAATATTGAAAATTACCAGAATAATGAGCCTGCCTTTGCAAATTTCAACATAGGCTTATAACGTTGTTGTTTTTTAATATTTTTACACCAGATTTTCAACCTAGTTTTCTTAATGACCCCACCTCATGAACAAGGGCAGAGAAAAATTTCAACTTCTGCCAGAAATGTGATTTTACACAGTGACTGTGAAATCACTTTTTTGGGACAGATTTACCTAATGTGACTGTAATTGTTCATGAGGAGGGGTTCCAAGAAAGGTATGTTGAAAATTTGGGGTAAAAATATGCAAAGATTACCACATTATGTGACTAAGTTCCAAACCCCATTGAAGTACATTGAACTGGATACCTGGTTTTCTCAGTTTGTGGTCCGGCATTGAAGAGTGAAGACATGTCTGTGGTCCATAGAGGATGATGGTATTAGACCCCCAGTGGGTAAGTTAGACCTTGCGGGTGGGGAAGTGGGTGCTGAGTTGGAGGGTCAGGTGGGGGGGCAACTAATGGTGCAACAGACATTGATGGACAGTTTTCCTTTTTACAGGATTTAAAAACAAAAGAGGGATGGACTGCATTCTAATACTGGGCTTGGGCACACCAGTGTTGTATATGCTTGAGAATGGTGGTGGGCAACCTGGAGGGGAGGTGGGGTATCAAGAGAAGTGGTGGTGGGGGTGGAAACCCCACTCTGCTTAAATTACAATAATATATTGAGAAAGGTGATGGGCGATCTGGAGGGCAGGGGCTGTCAAGAGAAGTAGTTGAGGTCGGGCACTCTGCTCCACTTAAATTAAAATAGTATATGACCTGGCAGAGGGGCATCAAGAGAAGTGGTTGCAGGGGTGGGCACTCCACTCTGCTTAAATTAAAATAATATATGACATGAAGGGTTGCATCAAGAGAAGTGGTAATGGGGTGGGCACCCCGCTCTGCTTAAATTAAAATAATACATGTAGAGAGTTGGGAAAGGTGGCTGGGTATAACAGACATTTGGAGGTGATGGGGACATTCAAAAATAATATATATAATTTTTAGGTTCATAAGTTGGATAGGAGTTCACAGAGCCAGGGACCTTTAATTAACTCACCACCTCATTCGTGGTGGAACATTTTTGGGGGGATCCCATGAATTTATCCAATCTATTTTTAAATGTATCCAAGGTAACACTATTAACTGTATTTCTTGGTAAGGTTTTCCATTTGGTAATAACTTGCTGGGGGAGACATTTACTCATTTTTATTGTATATGACTGTTCTCCTATTAATTTTTGAGCATGGGATCTAGTTAATTCACTCCCAGTATGTATAGTCAGTCCAATGGTGTTTAGTGCATATGGACCATTTATATATTTATACATTAAGCACATTTCACCCCTTGTGCTTCTATATTGGGTTGAATACAAATTTGTTGTGTCAGTCTGTTGTATCCCAGATGTTGACATGTCCTGATTTTTTTAGCTATTCTTCTCTGAACATTTTCAACCAGTCTCTGGGTTTTAATATCTTGGGGGGCACAGAACTGGGTACAATATTCCAGATAGGGGTTCACCTGGGAGGTTTAAAGTAGCACTATGACATCACTGCCCTTGCTTTTAATGTTTCTAAGTATACACCCTGTTAATTCCCGAGTTCAGCTAAATATGTTTTTAGTTACAAGAAAGAAAGCTGAACTCAGGAAACTGGTAAATGTTTTGAAATGAGGGTAAAAAGTACTGTAATCATGTTCCAAAACTGGAGCTGTGACACTGGGCATGCGTGTATGCATATTCATACACTTTTGCATACACTCATACCTAGTATCATGGCTCCTCCCTCCGAGAGCAATTACAGTACATTTTACGCTTGTTTCAAAACATTAACTAGTTTCCTGAGTTCAGCTTTTTTTCATGTAGCTGAAAACATATTTAGCTGGACTCGGGTACACTGGTCTGACTCTGTAGCACTAACAAAGATAGGCTGCTGGTGTTCACAGTCAATCAGTTAGTTGCTGACCGGCTGGCTTCATGCAAATCAAAGGACCGAAGTCCTCTGATTGGAGTGGCTCAGTTCTTTGAAATACACAACGTTTACTCCCCATAACCAGAGAGTGATGTCAAACAGAGAGTGTGTCATCTTTGGCATAAACTGCAGAGCCTCTGCTATTCTCAATTCAAATGGTCTTGGCAGTGACACAGCCCGCTAATCCACTTTCACTATAGCAAAATGTTTGATGTGCACGGGCTCATCAAATGTAAAAAGATGCTGTCATTCATAAGTAAGACCAACCTGATCTCATCATGATTATTTGTAACTAAGATAAATCAAGCATCTGGTTTGGCTTCACTATTAGACTATGTGCAAAGCTGACAACGCTAGCAACATTGGCAGATTAGTCTCGTACAGCACAAGTCTGTGCAGTGAGCATAAAGATACTGCATCTAGCAATAACCTAATTTAGTTTAATAATGGTTAATATAATTAAATAAACGTAGTACTTTTTCCATAGCTAACTCGTGTTTATTATGTATGTCAGTCAGTTTACAAATCCTATGTCAGTGTCACTTCTGATTTATCTATTTGTTAGATTTAAATGGTGGAATGTTAACACCATCTCTATTTAAATTGATTAAGGATGCCTCAGTCATGCAGTTATGAAGCTGCCACTTGCATCCTGGCATTTAGATTCATACGGAGACTGTCTTGTCACATCCACACACCCCGCCCCCCACCCACCACCACCACTAAACATCACATAGTGACTTTTGGCAGACTTCTTAATTCAGTTACTTATGGTGGTCTGCCATGATAAACATTTACAAACTCAAGCAACATACATCTTGCAGTAAAAAAGATCACCAGATCACATCACTCATTTTTTTACATCTTATATGCACAACAGCTCAGTATATGTAAAGCTTTTAAGTTTTTTAAAAGAAAAAAACATATATAGAACTTAACACAACATTGTGGTTATATTAAATGTATGCTGAAAATAGAAAACAGAGTTAAAAATCTACATTTCGACCTTAGGTCTTCTTCAGGAAATATCTAAAAGAGAAGAAAAACAAACAAGTTAGTGTCACAACACAACATTGTCCAGTCTATAACTGGTCAGTCTGCATCACCAAATTAATATTACTACTAACTCATTCAGTGTACGCTCACTACCAAAACTGACATATTTCCTATCTTATTTATTTATTTTTTATTTATTTCGTTTTTGTTGACCGGGTAAGTGCACTAGACAAATCCTGCCTATTTTCAGGTATGACCCAGAGGAGGGGGATACAGATAAATGCCAACTGACCTTGAACCAGATTAAGCTGTTGGTGGTATTTTTAGTGAATGAGGAAAATTTGGCCAAGACACTGGGGGAACTCCCCTACTGTTTCGGTAGGGGGCCCCTGACACTGCATCTGGTGGTCATTCTGAGACAAGCTTTGGAGGAGCAAGGTTTGTTGGACAGGGCTATGATGGCCCAGGAGTTGAAAATTATGGAAGTTCCCCAGGAAGAGGCATCCGCTGTGGTGGCGGCTGGGATGCATCCGATGGGTGGCCAGCACATCGCCCGAGACAGTGGTCCCACTATAGAGTATTCAGAACAGCCTTTAAGTTTGGTGGAAAAACAGTGCTGCCTGCAAGAGGAATTATTACATGTGAGTGAGCTCTTAAATGAAGGAAGGAAGCAAAAGAATGAGGATGATCGGAAGCGGAAGTGGGATGCCACTTCCCCGAGTGCAGCCTTTTTGGAAGGCTCAGTAAAATTGCATGCACCCATGGAGAAGGCTAAGGTGGATGGCATGATGGTAGGTGAGTCCTGGGGGGACAGAGTTGATGCTTCCTAGTCACCGGAGAGGACCCTGTATGAGGCAGGTTGGGTTCCTGTGTCCGGAGGTCAATGGAAACTGGCTGAAGGGACTGCTGGTGTGTTGGATAACCCAGAGGTGGAGATAAGTACTATGTCTTCTACTTTGCTACAGGACATGGCAGAAGTTGGTGGTGGTTTACCCCCCCCAGAGTCCTCCCCCTTAGAGCTCCCCCCATGACATCCCGGGGGATGGGTCGCAGGTTGGGAACAGTGGAGCAGAGGAGCCCCCAGCTTCAGAGGCCCAGGCTAGGCCCATGTACACTAACCATTTCCATCAGACTGTGGAACAGGCTAAAAGGCGAAATGCCATAAGGTTGCGATATGTGGGACCAAGGGAAAATCCCCCGGATCATTTCTTTGTGGGGAAGATACTGCTTAAACAGAGCACGGGGTTTACTCCAGCAGAGGTTTATGCCCTAATACATGTTTAAGGGGAATTTTCTTTTGAGAAAGTTTTCAGACACCTGCTTTATTAGAGACATGTTGGTGTTGATATTTAAATTTAAAAACTAATCCTCTCTGGTCTGACTTTATTGTATTTCCCCTTATGAAGCAACCTTTCCTGGTCATTACTATTCTGTTTCGAAATGGAGGGGTTAATGTTGTGGATATTATGCATTGGTTGGGGAAAAAATGTGATATTCAGGGTAATCCAGTCCGTATTCTAGATGATGAAGGGTTTTGGAATGGGGGCTAGAAATGTAGGGTTAAGTTACACACTACGGATACAGATCTTATCCATCTGCCTAATTGTTTTTTTTTGGAAAAGATAAGGGGTTTCTGTTTTACCCAGGACAGCCCAGGGTATGCTTTAAGTGTGGCTCTATGAGGCACATCAGTGCTAACTGTGACGTTTTAAAATGTGTACACTGTGGGGAGATGGGGCACCCAAGTGCTCACTGTTTCCAGCAGGCGAAGTATAATCTTTGTGAGGAGATAGGCCATGATTTTGCATCAAGCCCTGTGGTGGCCAAAAACATGGAGGAAGCAGATTTTGGGGAACAGGATCATTTTATTAGAGTAGCAGTAAAACAGAGACAGGCTCCAGGGGGGAAACTAGGAAATGGAGGCCCTGGTGGGGGCCAAGTGGTGGGAAATCAGACCTTTGAGGCTGTAATAGTCCTTGCCTCTGATGTGACCCCAGGTCCCATATCTCAGTCCTCTACCCTTATTGAAACAGGTGATCCAGCAGAAGTTAGTAAAGGACCCCCCTTCCCCGGTCTTGCAGTCCAGGGTAGAGAATTTCACTATTGTGGTTGGAAAAAGGGTAAACAGGTAAAAGGGAAAACTAAGGGAGTAAAGAAAACCTCTTCCTCAACCTCTGTCCCTCCCTTGGCAGACCCTAATCCATTTGAGGTGCTGATGGAGGACTTAACAGGGGAGGAACAGGCAGTATCTCAACTGCAATCTCTCCCACACATTACATCAGAGGGACAAACTGAATCAAGGCCTGAGGATGGTATAAGTGGTAGGGTGACAAGAGCCTCGAGTAAGGTAAAGTGAGATGTCTGGGTTAAATGATGGTGCCTTTACAATTTCAGGTGGCATCCTTAAATGCTAATAGCATTAAATCCCCAGAGAAGAGGCGAAACACATTTTTTCAGTTTATGCACAAAAATTTGGATTGTGTGTTCCTTCAAGATGTATGTTTGCACTCTCCGGAGGAATTAGATGCCGCTACAAAAAGTTGGTTGTGGGGGGACTGTTTTTGGTCCCAGGGGCAGGATTTATGCAGTGGGGTTGGAATTTGCTTTTTTATATCTCATGTTGAAGAGATGCATCATATAGAAATAGTGGAAGATAGGGCCCTGCTTTTGGATATAAAATGGGGGGATACCCTCATTCGGTTACTTAACATTTATGCTCCCCAGAATAAATGCGATAGAGTGGCTTTATTTAAGTCTATTTTTCCTTTTTTGTATACCTCCTTTCCCCATATTTTAGGGGGTGATTTTAATTGTACCTTACCCTCGGGGCCATTGGCTGATAAGAAGAAGAAAGTTTACTGTAATGCATCATGTTTGGCACAGGGTATACGGGAGGCTGGTTTGGTGGATGTTTTTGGGTCTTCACTGAATGGTAATCAGAATACTTACTTCTGTGGGCCTAGGGCATCCTGGATTGATTATTTTTTTCTTTCCCCTGGATTATTGGTTCAATATAAGAAACTGCAGTATGTGGCTACTTCTGATCACTTATTGTTGAAACTTAGGGTAGGGGATCTGCCGGAGGCTCAAAGGAGACCGGGGGTCTGGAAATTAAATGTTACATTATTGAATATTCCCAGCATAAAAGAGGGGTTGCATGCTCGTTTGCTTGCCTGTCAGTTTTTTTCTTATACGACAATTTGAATGAGTGGTGGGAGGATACTAAAGGTGAGATTAGGTGTATTTTAAAAAAATAGGTCATATAAATGGTAAACTGAAGCATGATAAAATGAGGTATTTGAGGAAACGTATAGCTATCTTGTCCACTTTCTGTCAAGGGAGTGTGGGATATCGAGATAGGATTAAGGGTTTAAAGGCTGAGTTGGCCTGTCTACAACTGACCATTTTGAGTGAAATAGAGAAAAAGCATAAGTATGGGATTTCTGGGAAAAAGGGGGAGACTTTGCCATTTGAAACTGCCAGTTCCATTAGAGAGACTCGTGGTATGATATATTTAAGTACTGCTCGGGGGGGGTAGAGTTATTTCAAGTGCAGGTGTTTTGTCAGAAAGTCATACTTATGCTTCTAAAGCTTTTAGTAGTACACCCTTGCCACTCATTTCAATACAGTCTTGATTAAAGGGTTGTAAACTACCTCAGTTGTCTCCGGATTTGGGAAATCTACTGACTGTGCCATTATCCTTGGAGGAACTTAAGTCAGTTATATGGGCCTTGAAGGCAGAGACTGCACCAGGTTCAGATGGGTTACCCCATGAAGTATATAAAGTAATTTGGGAAGTTTTGGGAATAGAATTGAGGGAAGTACTTAATGGTTGGTTGCAGTCAGGGAAACTTTCTGACAGCATGCTGACAGGCCTATTGTTATTAATTTATAAAAAAGGAGAGAGGGGTGATTTGGATAATTGTAGACCTCTGACATTATTAAATGCGGATTATAAAATATTAATGAAAGTCTTGGGAAATAGATTGCATGGGGTTTTGGATGCTTTGATTCATCCCTCCCAATACTGTGGAGTTCCACAGAGGCGGGTACAGGATGCTCTCATCCTTCTAAGAGAAATCCTGCAGAAGGGTGCCTCACATGAGGTGTTTGGTCTTCTAGTTTGTTTAGATCAGCACAAAGCTTCTGATCATATAGAATATACATATCTTTGGCAAGTGATGCAGGGCTATGGGTTCCCTTCACAGTATATTGCATGGTTTACAAACATGTTATAAGAATATAAGTTTAGTTCCAAGTATTATTGGTTGGATAGGAAGTAGGATATTGGTGCATAGGGGGGTATGTCAGGGCTGTCCTCTTAGCCCATTGTTGTATGTGTTGTCATTAGACCCCTTACTATACGCCCTTAAAGGGGCCCCACGGATTATTGGCTTATCTGTAGGTTGTGAGGATGTCCCCATTGTAACAGTAGCATATGCGGATGTTTTGGTATTTGTTTGGGCTGACAGATCTTCGGCGACTACAGCCTTGTTGGTATTAGATACTTTTTTGAGAATTTGGCAGATCCCCATCGAAACTGGTTATAGGCAGATTTTAGGGATATATTTTGGTCAGCAGGATGCTCCTAGATATAATTGGGAAACACAGTTTGGGGCAGCTAAGGATAGGGTGACTCAGTGGAATCGGTGGCAAATGACCAAAGCAAAGTGGATTTATCTTATAAAAACATTTTTGGTGCCTTATTTTTTGCTCCTATGCAGCAGTCTACCCCCACTCACTTTGGAAACCTCTTTATTTTTTGTGTTTTTTTCATGCTTGTGGGGGAGTAGACTGAACCCAGTAAAGAGGGGTATTACTTATTAGCCAATTGAGGAAGGTGGAGTGGGAATGCTGAACCCGATGTTTTTTTTTGATGTCACATTTATTTCTTATAATGTGACCCCCCTGTTGAAAGGGGAGCTTAAGGCATGGTCCCCATGGGTAGATGATGTGATTGGTTTTCTAATCGATAAGTGGGTTATTTCAGTGGTCTTGCCTCGTCAGACTATGGTATCCCAGCTCCCTGGATATTTAAAAGGGTTGTTTTGGAAATTGAAGGCGTGGAGGCTTACAAAACAGGCCATAATGGGCAGACTAGATGGGCCAAGCGGTCCTTATCTGCCATCAAAGTCTATGTTTCTATGTCAAAGTCTATATGTTTGAAGTCTAGAAAACAATTATATTTTGGGGTTATTCAAGATGTTTTTTATGCTAATCCCTGGTTTTTAGATCTGCCCATGGCTGTACAACATGCAAAACTAAAGTTATTATCGAGTAAAAGGGTCCATATATATATATATATATATATATATATGGATTTTCTGTGTCTTTGTCTTCATAAAAAACTGGGTATAAAGGGGAACTTGAAACATAAAGAATTGGCTGAGAGATATTGTCCTAGGGAAGAAACCTGTTTGGGTATGGTAGAATCTTTATCTCATTTTTTCTATGACTGTCCCTTTGTAAAGTCATTTCGGTCTGTCTTTCATAAGGTCTGGCCATTGAATCCTTTTAAGTGGCAGTCAGTTGATATTTGGACTGAAGGAGTGTTGCCTGGTGCATGGGCAATTTATGATAATATCACTATAAGGCTCTTAATGGGGTTTATAGGGCATCAGCTTTGGCTGGCACATTGCTGTTTAACACTTCAGAAGCAGATGAAGACAGAAGATCAGATTGTGCAGAGTATTAAAAAGTTATCTTGAAGTGGCAGTTGCTGGAAAGGGAAAGGGAACATCAGGATCTTTATTGGGTATAGTGGAGAAAGATGTCGTGGTTAGATACGGGTTGAGGGAAGAGATTACTTTAAGACAGATGTCATTTGGGTATGAGTGCCTCAAAGTATTGGTAAGAGGGGGTATTAAAGTGGGCATATGTTTGTAATTTATGACTAGTGGCTTTATATGGAGAAGACCTTCTTGAGGATTCTCTGGTTGGGGGGGTACAGTGTTTTTATTATTTATGAGATCCTTCTTCAGTAATGTGACAATATGAACTAATATTATAGTTGTTAGGATATATTGTTGTTTATTGGATAGTCTATGTCTAATGTGTACTTCCCCCTCTGCTTTAGTGAGGGGGAAATAATTTTATATTAGTGGCTATGGTTTAGGTCATGGGATAGGTTGTTCTCGATATATTTGAATGTAATATATTATTTTTTTTATTCCTAGGTATATTTATTTAGGTATCATCATACTGTTCATATTTTATGTTTTTTTTTTCTGAAGTTCATATGAGGAAAAACCCCTACTCGTTTGTGGGGGGGGGGGGGGAGTTAGCATTTATTAATACGTTTTGGGACAATGAAAATGAATTTTTTGTATTGAATGTATGATGTAATATTTATGTTTACTTTTATTTCTACATTATGATTTTGTGTGACGGAACACGATTATGTCTTTGTTTTACTTTCAGTTTAATAAAAAATTCCCCTACTCTTTTAGTGAGAATGGGATGGGGGTTATGTACAAATACAGAATATTTATGCTTGAGTTCTATGTATGCTGTAAGACTTATTTATGTTTTTTGATTTCTTTCATTATGATTTTGTATGATGTAATACAATTTTGTATATTTTGTTTTAAGTTTTGAATAAAATATTCCCCTACTATCTACATCTAGAGTATTTCCTTAATGTATTTTTTTAAAGAATTTTAGGTGATTAGTGACTAGTGCTGCTCTTTATATTTTTTCTAGAGTCAGGAGCCTGAATAAAGGTTTTCATCTATGCTGAGGCAGAAGCTTGAGATGATGTACATAACTAATGTCTCAATCCACAATGCTTAAAGAGAAAAGACTACAACCACTTTTTATTATGTTCTTTTTTTTTTCATTTTGTACCTTCCTGCTTAGCTTACACTGGTGAGAAAGACACTGAGAGTGGGAATGACTGGAAAGCAAAGAGAAAGAATCAAAAATGGGGAAACAAAATAAAAACAGTGTGTGTATCTTCAAGGAGTAAGTTACAGAATCAAATGATGCACTGCGCAGTGTTTATTTCCAGCCATTTTTACTGGCTTGCTCAGCAAGAGAGGAACTGGTTGATACAAAGGAAATGCAGGAGTTATCTAAAACAAAGCAAGTAGCAGTAACAGCAAGACAATAAAGCAGCAGGAGCTTATGAACTTGAGGGGAGATGCTATTAATAAAATCCAGAATAAATAACCAATAGAGCACAATTTATCAGAATGAAATGAATATCATCTGTAAAGGCAGATCACTGTTTGACTAATCACAGACTGTCGTACCAGATTTCCACATGATCTAAATGATCATGATTTTTTTTCTACACCATAGCATAAGCAAGTAATGTATTTTTTTAGTTAGAGCCACATTGGTCGATACTGCCCATTACACAGAACATGATGTGAATTCCGTTGAATAACATCACGTTAATTTTTGCAAGAGCTGACAGCTGACAAGCTGTTCTGCTAAGGATGTACACATGAATAAAAAAAGTCAGAAAAATGTATTAGAGTGTAAAATAAAAGTGTCTAGAATTAGTAGTTACTGATATCAGAATTACTATGTACAGTATTTTTTTATTAATCTTTTTTACAGCTTTTTCAACTGCAGTATGCAAAGCTAAAAAAAATCTTATACAAATGCAAACCGAACTTTTGGAGGTATTTATACTATGAAGCCAGTATTATTGTTTTTGAGCATAACTGTTGTTTTATGATATAACTTTGTATTCGACTTGGTACTGTATGTTTCCTGTACTTGCAATTTTCATGTTGCACAGTAGTTCCTGTGCTTTGTGTTTACTCAGACTCAAGTCTTCTAATAAATGTGGGTCAGATTATTCCACAAACAGACAGAGTCCTTCCTGCTCCCTGTGCCCCCCCCCCCACACACAGATGCATGCACGCACGTATGTAAGGATGTATGTATGCATGCACACACACACTCATCTTATGGGGTCAGCTTTTGGAAGACTTCTCTCTCTCTCTCTTCCAAAGTGAGTGTGTCAGAATGCTGTCCCACTTTCAAGGAGAAAATATGCTTAGTGATCAGATCACTAAAGTTAAACAACAATTACAGAAGTTAGCGGATCAACAGATAGAACAGCAATTGCTTTATTTGAAGCTCAGACGTCAGGAAGGAGGGCCTCGAGGTGCTAGAAACCTAGCCAGACATCTGAGAGGGGTGAAGGCCCAAACAATGGTGATGAAGCTAAGGGACTGCTGTTCTGGTTGTATGTTATGTCAACCAGGGGAAATGAGACAGGCGATGGTTGTATACTACCAGAACCTATATTCTGAGGAGACCCACCCTACCTCCAGGCAGTTAAATACTTATTTGCAACATTCACCCCTACCTAAGCTTTCTAAACCCAGGCAGAAGAATTACTTCACCCTATTACACTCACTGAAATATGGGAGACCATCAAACTGACTAAATACCAGAAAGCACCGGGCCCTGATGGATACTCTATGGAATTTTACATTGCATTTCACAAATTATTGATACCACCCCTTCTTTGTACATATGTTAATATGCAGAATGAACAACACAGAAATAGTGTCCATTCCCAAACCTAGAAAAGATCCTTCCTTAGTAGCTTCCTATAGACCCAATTCAAAACTTAATTGTGATTATGAAATATTCATGTCAATATTGGCCCCCGGAATGGCTGCCTTGCTTCTTAACTTAATCAATGGTGATCAAGTGGGTTTGTAATGAAGAGACAAGCACATGATGCAGTCTGGATGGTGCTTCTACTTATGGAATATGCATCACAGAGGCAGATCCCCCTTGTCCTTCTCAGACTTGATGCTGAGAAGGCATGTGATAGGGTCTCTTGGCCCTAAATGTGGGCTACCCTAGAATGATTTGCATTTCCATATAGATTTTATCTCAAATTAAAGCAATGTACCAGGCACTTATGTTCTATCTCAAATTAGATGGTGTACTCCCCCCCCTTTCCTTTAACCAGGGTCACAAGACAAGGATGTCCTCTATCCCCCCCTACTTTTTGTCTTCTATTTGGAGCTGTTAGCGGCTAATATTAGGGTGTAGGATGGAATAGTAGGAATTCCAGTGGGAGGACAGTCACACAAACTGACATTGTTTGCAGATGATTTCCTGTTGACCCTCACCTCACCGGAGACCTCAATCACAGTGTTTTGGGAGCAGCTAGCTATGCTCGGTAAACTGGCAGGATATAAGACAAATGACACTAAGATGGAAGTCTTGGCGTATATCTTTCAACCCCCTAGGACCCTTTAAGCAAATTTTCCATTTCGCTGGAATAGAGTGGAGATGAGGTATTTAGGCATTAAAATACCCTATGCATTGAGACAGCTGGAAATGATGAATTTTGAGCCAATTATCCAGCAAATTACATTGGACCTGTCTCATTGGACCTCACTCCCTATAGGAATCATAGCTCAGGTAGAAACAATTCAACAAAATGTGCTGCCACGTTTACTTTTCTTCTTACAGACCCTCCCTATAATACCATCAGATACATATTTTCAAACATGGGATAAGTTATTTTCTAGATTTATATGAGGAGGTAAGACACCTCGAATAAGGTACCATACCCTGCAATTATCTAGGGCACAAGGAGGGCTTAATCTCTCTAATATGATTAAATATGCTCAAGCAGCTCAGATTCGCATATCTTTACTACATGCTGCGACCCAATATAAAACATTGGAAAGAGATTGAGGTTGCGCTCAATAGGTTATAAAATTTCTCCTCCTTTATTTTGGGGGGAATCACTGAAAGACATACCTTTAACAAGGTTTATGCAGTACACTTCAGAATTTCTTAAGAGCTGGCAGCACATATTGAGATATATCATATCCCCCTCAGAACGTAGATATCTTTCTAAGATTTCAAACCAGCAATGGGAGAAATTAGGTCTCCAGTATACTTTTCAACTGGTAGGGCCTATGGAACTGTATTCTTTTGCTCAATTGCAATTGAAGCAGAAACTCCTTATAGACCAATATGGAACATATATGAGAATTAAACAAAGGCTGGTGGCATTTGAGGAGACTCTTTCAGAGGTAGCGGAATCCCCATCTGCTCTAATTCAGACGGTGATATATCACTTAAAAGGCAGATACAAGAACATATAATTGGGACCTTGTATTCAGCACTTAGAGAGTATACCACTGATTCTCTGGAGTATCTTAGAATTAGATGGTCAAAGAAGTTGGGCTCGGACCTGGAGAAGGATCAGTGGCAGGTTTAAACAATGATGTAGTCCAAACTTTCCTCTAACTTGTACTGGAGGGAGTATGCATGGAAGGCCAGAATAAGTTTTTTAGAACACCTGATATAACAGCGCATTTCTATGAAGGGGAGCACATCACATGTTGGAGGGAATGTGGCCAAATAAAAGCTGGATGGGGACATATAATATGTTCATGCCCATTGATAATGGGCTATTGTCAAGAAGTTATACAAGAATTAAATGCAATATATGAGAGACCAGAGGTGCTCAACCAGACTTTTATACTGACAGCAACCCCACCTAGTGGAATACGAATTCAAATAATGCTGTATAAAATGTTGACACTTCTCTTCCTTGCAGCTAAGAAAATAATTACGAGACTTTGGCTTTCCACACGGGTCCTGACCAAGGAAGCATGGAGAAAACTAACATATGAAATATACTATTTGGAAAGAATTTCAGCTAGAATAAATAATAAGACCAGTAGTTTTTATAACCTATGGAAAAAATGGACCCTATATCAATTGGAGCATTATTCAGAATTTGTACCTTGAATTTACACTATAGAAACTGGAGAATTATAAGGTTACATGGAGTAAAGGAGGAGGGCAAATTAAACTAGAAGGTATATTAGAAGACTGGACCCTATTAAAGCAACTTATTAGCTATGTCATCCACACTGCCCCCTTTAGAGATGTGTCCCAAGCCTTATGTTTATGTCTATGTCTAAATTTATATTTATATCTATATTTATCTCTCAGGTGGAATTTAGATTATAACCTAAATCTGTATTTGTTATGGAAGCTGAATTCAATTGACTGCTATAACTATAACTCTGTTATTGTAGCTTTGGATATATCTGGGTATTCTGTTCAGCTATGTATAATCTCATTAAAACCAATAAAAATGATAAAAAAAACAGAATGTTTTCCCACAACTCTCTGATGGTGCATTTTACCATTTATGTGGGACTGAAAGAGTGACTGAGGGGGAGAGGTTCACTATTAATATGATAAATTTGCTGCCATGGGCATCATTAGCATGGAGCAGCGATTCACTAAATGAATAATTCTAACTCTAAATCACTTTTATCATTGTTTTAATCAAAACATTGTGTTGCAACCATTCTGTCACACAAGGTAACAACCTGCTTAACCTTAATTGTAGTTATCCTGCCCTAAAATAACACAATTGCTTAGCTTATACTCTATAAATTATGGTATCACTTCAGAAAAACATTGCTAGTGAACATCTTTCCCTCAGTCACTGTTTCACTCACTCTGGGAGAGAAAGATCATAGAAGTATCTCAAAAGGTGATCACACTAGACAAGTGTGTGTGGTACAAGGAGCAGGAAGAACTCTACCTGTGTTCATGGAATAATCTGAAAACCAGGGGCTGGAATCCAGCTCATTTTGTTGATAAGAAGTGTGGTGTAACTGGATGGATGAGGAGCAGAAGCTGGTGTAGCTGCACCTGCTCTTCCACACATGTGTGTAATCAGAACTACTTAGGCAGCATCAAAGAACAGGATGAGTTCATGAATGTGTCCACTGAAGAAGGCAGCAGCACATTAACAACAAGTGCTAAACATGCAGAAAAGGAAACGTTTTGCATGCTTCAGGATGCCATTCTGACACACTCACTTGGGGAGAGAGAGAGAATTCTCTTAGCAGCTGATCACACTAGACAAGTGTGTGTGTGTGTGGCATAGGGAGCAGGACTTGCTTTAGAATTTTCTATTCTCCCTCTCTTGTCCCGATCTTTATCTGGCCTTCTCTCTGTCAGTCTATCTCTCATGGGGGGCATCTGGATGGATGTGCTGGTGCAGCTGTGCCTGCTCTTTCACTATACATGTGATGTGAACTACCTGGGCAGCATCAAAGGACAGGATGAGTTCATGAATGTGTGCACAGGGAGCAACATGTTAACAGCAAGTGCTGATCAGGTAGAAATGCTGATCAGCTTCATGCAAATGCCAAGCTGTAGATACTGGTGATCTAGTGTCTTTTCTCATACTCAGCAAGAAAGTCCTGGATCCTAATAAGCTTGCAGGCATTAGGAAAGAGTGGCAGAGAGGGTTTACTGACACATGCTGTCCCAGTCAGTTGGGGGTACTGCTTCTGCTGCCTCTGGAACTCCAGGCCAGTCACCGAGGATCAGTCTGCAGAAGTGCAGGCTTACTTCTCTGACACACACACACACAGAAGCAGAAACAACCAAGTCTTCCTGCCTACCTGCTCTTGGAACCACACTCAATCTGCTCCAACAGCTGCCTGTAGCTCATCCAGCAGTGGTGTCAGCATGTCTTTTTTCACCTACAGACAATCAAAGATCTATTCGCTCTTATCTTGTGGGGGACAGTTCTGTCTTCAGGTGGCTTACTGCAGGTAGCTGTTTTTGAAGGATGTACTTGCTGTCTGTCTGTGATGGGGGATGGCAATGAAAGGGTGGGGCACCACTGTACATCAGGGAAATTTCGGCTCACTGCTGTTACTGCAACTCGCAGCACAGGTCTGAGCTGCAGCTGCAGAAGTTAAGAAAGTCCCACAGAAAAGAGTTTCGAGCTCTGCCAAGCAAGTGGTGAGACACCAAAAAACAGGTGTCTGTGACATCATATTTTGTATTTCTCACTTGAATGTTATCTCAAAACCCTGTTGCACATGTGCAGGTCAGAAAACACCAAACTTTAAAGCCTTATAATTCTGGAACCCTTTAATATGTTTTCACCAGACCTATCAAAGGCACTACTTTAGGACATGACACATGTACCCAACAAGTTTTAGATAAAAATTCCATTCCATGTAGGCTGTAGGCGGCAGCAAAAAAAACATGTTAAGTGTAGGAAAAAAGTTAGACATTTACAAAAAATGACACATGCGGATTTCAGAAACAGCACAAGCTGCCATTACAAAATTCTCCACATACAGGAGTCACGTGATGCTCTTCTGTGAGTAGCAGCTCTAAGCCCACGCTCCTGCTCCCAACAAGTTTTTTTCTCCTTAATAGTGGCTATCTGAACTGATAAATTACTTACTGCAAGAAAGATCTCTGATTGGTATTGGGCTGCTGATCGCTCTGTTTTGGGGATCTAAACTACTTGAAACTCTAGCTACAATGGACTCAGAGATGTGCCAGGCACTCCCGCAACACATGCCACCCCAGACACTGGACAAAAGTTCTAAATGGGCAAAGGGATATGGCGCCCCCTCCAGCAAGGCCTCTGCCACCACACAGCAGGCAACTTTACTATCAGAGGAGAACATTTTAGCAGAGCTGTAACTGCTCAAAATGACCTTACAGGAACTCACCTCTGAGCTAAAATCAATGCGGTTTGATCTCAGAGATGCAGTGAAACAAATTACAGATGTATCCGCCCACACTAGCTCCATCGAGACCTGGCAGAGGAAAGTTGACCCGGAGTTGGTCTCCCTGCGGCAGAAGATGGCCAGGATGGATGGTAAGTTGAAGGACCTGGAAGGCTGAAGTAGGAGAAACAATACAGTGGTCTTTGGCCTTCCTGAAGACACAGAGGTTACCTCACCAGTGTTATTTGCACACACGCTTCTCATTAAAACAGCTGAGGCCTCTCCTCACAACTCAGTCTATGTGGTCGAAAGGGCCCACTGCTTGCTCTGCCCCAGACCACCACCAGGCACAGGCCCACACCCCTTTATCCTAAAACTGCTCAACTATTTGGATTGGCAGCATGTGTTGAACAAAATCAAAAAAATAAAAGATATCACTTGGGAGGGCTCCAGGATCAGACTTGCACAAGACTTACCAGCAGCCACCCAACAGAAGAGGGTCACTTACCATCCCCTGGTTTCCAAATTGAAAGTGACTGGGATATGCTTCTGAATGCTTTAAATGGCATGGCTCTCTGTCTTCCATCAGGACTCATGAAACACTTTTGTTAACACTGAGCAAGCCTCCCTGGAGCAGCAGAGACTACTTCCCGACCTATTCAAAGATCGCTGAAGACATTGGGAGAGTTATTGGAGTCCACTGCACAAGGCAAATACTTTGAATGCAATATCTTATAAGTTACAAATGTGGTCGTTAGTATGATGAGGGTGATGTCTATACCTGTTGACACTAAGATCGAAGCATTTATCCACCCATAGATTTGACATTCTGACTGTCTTGATGGGGTTGCATGACCCAAAGTCCCTTGACTCCAATCACAGACTTCTCTTGTTGGACTGGTGTCACCTTTGTTTTCTCATCCTAGGCTGCAGATGATACTGGCGAGCTGATATACAAGCTTCTCTGCACTCTCTTCACCAAACGTGCACACTGAGAATCTAGTATGCACTGACAGCTCAAATGTGAGCATGATTGAACAGGGGGTCATCTGTTGACAAGATGGACTGAAGGATACCTTTATTTTCCAGTTTCAGGAGAGGATCTAGCAGACCATCCTGCATCACCTTTTACATCCTGACTTACCATATATGTTAAATTAGCCTTAGTTTAATGTTTGAAAACTTCACACTAAAATACTGGGGATCAGAACTTCTCTCCATGACAAATGTTTTTTTTCTTTTTCCTTTTCCAGGGCCTGAGTCCAAAGTAAATTATCTAATAGAAAACACGCAGCTCCTCCTCAGGTTTGTTTCTCTACACGGCCCCACCAAGTTCTCCTATTATACTGGGCCTTCCAGACCACCAGCAACATGTTAACATTATTTTTGCTCTAAGACATGCCGAATAGGTCATGGCTTATGCTGTTTACTCCCCTTGGAGCTGCTAGAAACTGTTAATTTTATGTTGCTGAAAGTACTAATCAAACAAAATAGTGTATGAAGCATATTCATCTAAGTACAGACTAACTCATTACTTAATTACCTCTTTGTTTTAGTTGTGCATATATCTAGCGTAGTTCATTTAAGGAACTAGAAGGTCGGGCCCATATATATTGCTAGCAACAGAGAGTACAGACTATATAATCTTCAGACTTGCATAGCCCTGCCTCCAGTTATATTTCATGAATGGACATTACTTACATGTCTTGTAGTTTAGCCTTATATTTAGCCAATGGTACAACCCATTTACCACATTGTTTTGTCTTGGGAGTGGGAGAGGGGGAATGATGAGTGGCAGCTACCTAAGGATAGCAGTCACGCACCGGTTTTGGGGAGGGGAACCACTTGTGAATTTTTGTTCAATGGGACTAATGTTCTTAACAGTTGCAAGGGGTTCAGGGGTCTTATTGGGATGGCTTGTCTTTAATATAATGGGGGGGGGCGGCATCTGCCAGAACTAGACACATAGTGGATTCCCTGCAGGTGAAGAGCCTCAAACAACTGGTACAACAACCCACAAGAGACAGGGCTATCCTAGATCTAGTCCTGACTAACAGGGAAAGAATCACAGATCTCCAGGTAGAAGGTCAGCTGAGGGCCAGTGACCATCACATGGTATGGTTCAGTTTGGCAACTAGAACTAAATCATCCCATTCCATGGCAAAAATATGGGATTTCAGCGGCACTGACTTCTATAAGATGGCAACAGAGTTAAGCTAGCCCTGGTGAGAAGAAATACAGGTGAGGGGGTACAGGCAAAGTGGGCAAGTATTAAGGATGCAATACTTGAAGCAACATCCCAATGTGTTAGAGACAAAAGGAAGTGCAAAATAAGAAGGAAACCACTTTGGTTCTCAAAAACAGTAGCAGAAAAGGTCAGAGCCAAAAGGCTGGCCTTCAGGAAATATAAGGGAATGCGGCGGGATGAAGATAGGAAGGCATACCAAACATCCCTAAGGGACACAGTAAAGGCAGTAAGGCAGACAAAGGCCCAAACTGAGGAAACACTAGCAGAAACAGTAAAAGAAGGTGACAAGACTTTCTAGAGATACATTAGTGAAAGGAGAAAGTCCAGAGGGGGTATTGCTAAGATCAAAGGGGATAAGGGTGTGTGTGAGGAGGAGGACCATGTAAAAGCTTCTATCCTAAATAGATTCTTCTGCTCAGTATTTACTGAAGAGAAGGTAGTGCAGGGCCCATAGCTCAGCACCATGGACACAGGTGGGAGGAAGGTGTGCACTAGTCCTTTCACAAAAGAAAGTGTCCTACAAGAGCTTGATAAGCTCAAGGTGGACAAGGCAATGGGGCCTGATGGCACACATCCCAGGGTGCTAAAGGATCTAAGGGTGGAACTAACAGAGACATTATCAGAACTGTTTAATGAAACTCTGAGCACAGGAGGTCCCAGAAGACTGGAAAAGGGCTCACGTGATCCTGCTCCACAAGAGTGGTAGCAGGGAGGAGGCAGGGAACTGCAGACAAGTCAGTCTTACTTCAGTAGTGGGCAAGATTATGAAGGCATTCCTTACGGAAAGGATAGTTCAACACCTGGAATCCATAGGAGCACAGAATCCAAGACAGCATGGGTTTACAAGAGGAAAGTCCTGTCAAACTAATCTCATAGATTTCTTTGACCGGGTAATCAGAGTGGTGGACCAAGGGGGAGCAGTTGATGTTGCCTACACTGACTTCAGCAAAGCTTTCAACACTGTTCCACATAGAAGATTGATTAATAAGCTGGGTAGGATTGGGATGGGTCAGAAGTTAGCCAACTGGGTGGCAGACTGGCTGACAGGCAGAAAACAAAGAGTGGTCGCAAACAGTATACAGTCACAAGAGATACAAGTCACAAGTGAGGTACCTCAGGGATCAGTCCTGGGGCCAGTCCTCTTCAATATCTTCATCAGTGACATTGCAGATGGACTGGAGGGTAAGATTTGTCTGTTTGCAGACAACACCGAGATCTGCAACAGAGTAGATGATCCAGATGGAATCGGCAGAATGAGAAGAGATCTGAATAAACTGGCAAAATGGTTGGAAGAGTGGCAACTGGGGTTTAATGCAAAGAAGTGCAAGATCATGCACATAGGGAAGAGAAACCCAGAAGCCACCTATAGGCTGGAAGGGAAGTTGCTGGCAGTCACAAGGGAAGAAAGAGACTTGGGCATCATCATCACCGATAACCTGAAGTCATCCAAGCAGACCACTAAAGCAGTAAGTAAGGCTAGGGGGATGTTGGGGTGTATTAGTAGTGGTATCACAAGTCATAAGAGGGAGGTAATAACCCCTCTTTACAAGACACTGGTTAGGCCCCATCTGGAGTACTGCGTGCAGCACTGGAGGCCACACCTTCACAAGGACATTAACCAAATTGAGGCAGTCCAAATAAGGGCAACCAAAATGGTGCAGGGACTGCATCAGAAAACATATGAGGACAGATTAATGGAGCTCAATATTTGTACCTTAGAGCAAAGGAGGGAGAGAGGTGATATGATCGAAACATTCAAACGCCTTAAGGGCATTAACAAGATGAAAGAGTCTAACGTGTTTTAATATAAGAAAAACAGCAGGGCAAGAGGACACAGCCTGAGATTAGAGGGAGGCCAATTAAGGGGTAATGTGAGGTAGTTCTTTTTCACAGAAAGGGTGGTGGATGCATGGAATGGCCAACCTCAGGAAGTGGTGGATATGAATACAGTGTAGGGTTTCAAACAGACATGGGATAAGCATAAGGGAGCAATACAGATGAGTATGAATAGATAGGTCATTGACAGACCAAAGGCCGATGGCACATTCATAAGGTAGAAAAGGAAATGGGCAGACTGGATGGGCCTTGCGGTGCTTATCTGCCATCAACTTCTATGGTCTATGTTTCTATGTTTCTAATGAGGGGGAGGGTTGGGGGATTGTGGGTGGATGCCACCGCAGGGGAGCTTCTAGATTTGCATTTTTGTATCCAAGGTATGCCTAGTCTTAAGTGTCTTACACTATTTATTAGTTCTTTTATAACAGGTCACTAAGGATGCTTTTAATTTTTGCACATGGAATATAAAGGGCGCCCAATCTCCTATTAAAAGATCCAAAATTTTACTCCATTTACAGAAGTTACAAATTGACATCACTTTCCTCCAAGAGGCTCACCTGCCTTCCTCCCAGGTTCTCCTGTTAAGGTGATCCTGGGTTGGACAGTCCTTCAGTGCTGGCTCTGATTCCCACAAAAGGGGTGTGACCATTGTTTTAGCCCATAGACCACCATTCCGACTCCTTCATGAAATAGCTGACTCTCAGTGCTGTTATATTATTCTACACGTACTGCTTGGTCACTTAGAGGTCATCCTGGGTTCTATTTATGGACCTAACAATGATGACCTCTTATTTTTCACCACTTTGATGTCACTTTTAGCCTCATGGAGTTCACTTCCCATCATTCTTGGAGGGGACTGGAATCTGGTCCTGTGTAACGACCTGGATAGGACTGGTCAGATCTGACAGGTTTTAACACCTGGGTAACTGGCCATCTGGGATCTTATGCACTCTCTGGGTCTGATAGGCCCTTGGATGACACTGAATCCAGACTGTTGGGAATACTCCTTTCATTCCCTACCACATCAGTCCTTTTCCAGGATTGACTATTTCCTGTTAGGACTGAATTAACTCTTTGGGATTGGTTTATGCCATTATTCTGCTAAAGTAATATCAGATCACCACCCTCCTTTTATTAAACTTAATTTCTTACCATTGTTAAAGAGACATAAAGTCTGGCGCTTTAATAACCAGTTGCTTAAGTCAGATGAGTTGTTGCAGCAGCTCCAATCTTTTATTAACACCTTCATGGAATTAAACTACACATCCATGCCCAAACTGGATATTCTTTGGGGAGCTTTGAAATGTGCACTTCAAGGGGAACTAATCCATTTGGCCACTAAGCATAAGAAACAAATGTCTGCTGCTCTCTCCTCCTTGTTAGCCCATTTAAAAACTACTGAGGAACATATTTCCTCAGCGTCTCCTCCAGCAGAGTGGGAGCAGTTAGAATCTCTCAGATCTCAATCTAACAGGCTACTTGGAGAGAAGGCTGTGCATCTTATTTTATGTTCAAAAGTGAACTATTTTGATCAAGAGGAAAGAGCTGGGAAGTTGCTGTCCCTTCGTTTACATTCACAAGCAATGCATAGTATTGTCCCCTCAATCTATTCGGACTCTGGACAGCTCCTCACCTTGCCCCAGGATATTGTGAAAACTTTTAAATTTTTTTACCAACAACTATATACTCTCCCTTCTCTTCCCTTTTGTCCACTTCAGTTTGAGTCCTTCCTTCAGCATATCACTCTCCCACAATTGACTGACCCTCAGGTAGCTATTTTAAAAGCCCCATTGACTCTCTTTAAAATTTCCCAAGCCATTGACTCTGTCTCCAGATAAATCTCCCGGCCCAGATGGGTATACCACTAACTTTTATAAAGCATTTAAGGATCAAGTGGCTCCCATCCTCTTGAATACTTACAACTACGTCTTTAAGGAGGGTTTATCTGATCCTTCTATGAGTATGGCCACTATTGCAGTACTCCCTAAACCAGATAGAGACCCCTTGATGGTTTCCAATTACAGGCCTATATCACATGTTAATGTGGATCTTAAAACAGTTTGCTCAAATTCATAGGACCCTTACCTCTTTTCTGTGGCAAGGCAAGAAAGCCCAGTGGGCTTTTTCCAAATTAATGTGTCATAAACATGATGGGGGGTTACAAGTTCCAAACTTTTTTCTGTACTATCTGGTGTTACATTTAACAAGGCTTTCCCACTGGTTGAAGCCATCTGGGGACAATCCCTCTAGTCTATATAGTCCCTTTTGGGTAGAAATAGAACGTTCCTTGTGCTCTACAAGTGGGCTCGATAGCAGGTCACTCCCTTGCCTTCCCAAGAAGAAACTTTCCCTACAATTGCATGATACACCCTTGAGAGAATCCTTTCAGATTCACTCACAGCTCAGTTCCTTACTTAAGATTTGTCCATACCAAGATATTTCTCAACCACTATTTGGGAACTCTTACCTCTTGATATCTGAAAGGATGCTCTCTAAAAAATTCTGGCCTGATGTGGGAGTCAACATAGTTGGATACCTTGTACCCCATCAGAAACTGATGTCCTTACAGGAAGTGAGCAATTGGTATGGTTGGCACACTACCTCTGTCTTCCACTGTTTTCAAATTTCTCACATGCTGTTAACATTTTTTGGTAACGGACTACGGCACAGTCCATTCAGTACTTCAGTCCTCCCCTTTTTCAGTTCTGCACCTGTTACCCACTTAATTTCTTACTATTATTGATCCCTACAGTCTTACTTGGTTGCCAAAGAGGGTACACAGTATCATTCATGGAACCAGGCTCTTCCAGCTTCTTCCCCTTCTAGAAACTGGTCAACTATCTGGAAACACTTATATGCAAAGATAAAATGGGACTGATACCATTTTATGCAATTTCAGATCATTCATAACCTTCATTATACTCCAGCATAAAATGCATAAAATGGGCCGATCACCCACAAATATATGTTCTAGATGTGGCAAAGAGCCTGGGATCTTGTTGTATATCTTGTGGTCATGTGAGACAGTAATCCCTTTCTAGGCTTCAATTTTAACCTGTTTTGACCCCCCTGTTGAGTCTATCTGAGGCATTCACTCCTGACATATGTACCGTGGGAGACTACACAAATAGAGTGATTAGCAACCAAAGGTAACATATGCCTTGATTTTGGCTTGTGCGAGGAAGGCTATCCTTTGGCATTGGCTGGATCAGAGTACTCCGTGTTACTTAGAATGGTATAAAGAAATAATGTTTGCACTACAAGCCGAGCGCCTTATAGCGAGAATGTCCAGTAAATTGTCTAAATATAACTGCATCTGGGAACCTATGTATACTTTATTAACAGTTAATGAGATAATTAATATTTCCTGTAATCCTCTCAGATCACTTAGTGTAAGCTATGTCCAGTAATCAGATGCATTTTTTCTTGTTACCTCCAGTGGCAGGGTTAGGGGATGAGCAGGGAGGGGGGAGGAGGGCTTCTTTTTGGATAAGCCTAAAATAATTGTTCCTTGCTTAAATGATTTCTCTTTTTTGGATCTCTGTATCACCGAATAAGGTCAGATTTGGTTCTTCTATTTGTATGCTATATTGAGGTCTTTGGATTTAATAGTGTTTATCCAATTTGAAAAATAAAATCCACATGCAGTAGCAAGATCTTGCCTCCTAAACAAGACATGCAAAATTTCAGCTCATTTCATCAAAAGGTGCCAAAGATGTTAATGTACAAAGTTAGGGGTTTAACGTTGAACACACTACTTAACCCTAACTACAATTGCCCTACCACACCACTATAACTATAGATTCACAGTAATGCCCCTCTAGTCAGGGTTGAGTAGCCTGTTTAATGTTAAACCTCAAATTTTGCACATTAATATCTTTGGCTCTCTTTGACCAAATGAGCTGAGCATTTGTATGTGTTGTCTAGGAGGAAAGTCTTAATGTGTGTAAACTTTTGTGATGGCAGCTTGTGTGGTTTCTGAGATCCACATGTGTCATGTTTAGAAAAAAAAATCCTATACTTAACATTGTTTTTTTTTGTTCTCACCTACAGCTTACATGGGAAGGATTTTTTCCCCCAAGACTTATAGGGGACATGTGTCATGTACCAAGGTAGTGCCTTTGACGGGTATGGGGAAAAACTATCAAAGGGTTCCAGAGTTATTAGGCTTTAAATGCTATTGTTTCTTACCACTGCAAGTGCAGTAGGATTTTCTGGATAATGTTCTGTGGCACAAGTAAAAATCTGATGATGTGAATGCTGGTTTTTCATTTTGAGCCACTTAATTGTCACCGCACCAAACATTGTTTGTGCCATGCCAACTGCCATCTTGTTGAATTTTTTCATGAACCAACAAACATGGAAAATTCACAAAAATGCTGGGATGTTAATAAACAAACATCAGAACCTAGCTAAATGGGACCTGTTTAGCTATATTATGATGTGTTTTGTTTTTGTTTAATACTGTGTCCACTAATATGTTTTCTGGGCATCCAAAATCCAGGTTGCCCAGTATAGTGAGAGGAGCATTTCCCCAGGGTTCTTTGTATAAGAGCACTGGGAATTTCTTGATTTCGGCAGCCACAGCTGAAGTCTTGCTGCAGGCTGCAGTGTTAGCTTTAAGCTGCCCTTTCCCCTGGTGTCTAGTGGCACCCCCCACCTATCGATAGTTGTCCACATAAAATATAATTATTCCCTGGTGTCTAGTGGCACCCTCTACCCTCCAGTCACCATCCATTAATTGTTATTCTAGTCCTTGGTGTCTAGTGGCACCCCCACCCTTCGATTGCTGTCCCCCTTATACTTTTGTTTACCCCCCAATGTTTTATTTATTGTGCCAACATCGATGGGCCCAATCCCCATGTCAGCATTACAAGTCCCCATCCAGCAGTGTGGGACACTGGAGAGCCCACTTCCAGTGTCCCAAAATATTATTCATTTGTACTTGTATGAAGAAAACAGCCCCCTGATGTCTTTTTTTTAAACCTAAAAAAAAGAAAACAGTCACTCATCATCCCCGCTGTCCCCTCCCAATCCCTGATCCTCCCACTGAGCACCAAGCACCTCCCTTACACTATACTTACCACTGGAGGTCATCTAATATCATCTTCTGTGGACTGAGACATGATTGCACTTTTCAAAGCCAAACTGTGAAGTGAGGAATCAAGGTAGGTGCCGTATAATGTATTTCAATGGAGTTTTGAACTTATGTTCATAGCTTTACAATTTTTAGTAAATTTTTCATCAAATTTTCAACATGGACTTTTTGGGACCCCACCTCATGAACACTGGCACTGTCATTCCATTAGTTAAACCTGGAAGGTGACTTCACGGTTGCTGTGTGAAATCACCTTTCAGAACGGAATAACACAATCTCACCACCATTGTTCAAACGACATGTTGAAAATTTGGAGAAAAAGTCCCCAAAAAATGGGCAAGTTATGTGAGTTCATTGAAATTGTTCAATGCACATGCATGACTTTGGTAATTTTATTTAGGAGACAGTATAGCGCAGTGGTCTAAAGCTCTGAACTGCAAATTTGGTGACATCCAACAGACAGACCTGGGTTTGAATCCCACAGCTTCCACTTGCATACTGTATGACCCTGAGCAAGTCACTTGTGCTCCCAGGTCGCTCCTGTAAAAAAGCTTTCAGCTTAGTGTGCTATACCTGGTTAAACAACTAAAAAAAAATTTCAATATTTTGAGTCAAGATTCTCAACACAGTCATTTTTTCACACAATCTTATGAACAGTACAGCTGTCATTTTTCACATCCTGTCCAAAACATGCTTTCTAACCTATGGCACAGAATGGAGTTTTGGCACAGATCTGAAAAATTTCACCTATGGAGTTTATGAGGAGAGGTCATAAGAAGACTATGTTGAAAATGTGGGGTCAAAATATGAAAAAATACCAAAGCTATGACCATTTGTTGCAATTTTGCTACACCTGCCCATAACTTTGGACATTTTAAATATTTCAACACCAGATTTTCAACATAGCCTTCTTATTGCCCCACCTCATGTATGTCACAGCTGTCATTTTTCAAATCCTAGCCAAAATATGTTTTCACACCTGTGGTGCCGAATGGCATTGCATTCCACACAGAATTATGTTTTGGCAAGGATTCAAACATTTTCTGTACTGGGTATATAAAGTGGGGTAATAAGATAGTTATATTGACAATTTTGCCACTGTTGTGTTATAAATGGAAGTACAGGGTCCAGAAGGCACTGTGCTTCCACATCTATATACATCTATGGAGGGATGGTTGTGCAGGGACTGGAGAGTCATGTGCTCCCACAGGCAAATAAGTATATGATTATACTACATCAAAAAGTAAGGAAATAAATTGCAGAAAACTTTTTTAATTCTCTAGTTAAGGATAAAGCCACAAAAGTAGGGAAATGTGACATTGGGGTTTTCAAAATTTATACCCCACACCCACTCTGCACACACCAACAGGTGTTGGGGTGGTCCTTAGGGTCATCATCCCTAACACTCACTGCATTTTCCTATACTGTGCCCATATCAGCTTATTTACTTATGGAATGTGGTGAGTGTTAGGGATGATGACCCCAAGCACACACACAGTGCCTGTTGATGTGAGCAGGGTGGGTGTGGGGTGTTAGCTTTGAAAACCCTAATGCCACATTTCCTTACTTTTGTGTCTTTATCCCCTAAATAGAGCATCAGTGCATTTTTTTGCGATTTTTATGTATTACAGGAATGCAGTCACACCTCTATAGTTAGAGTTCAACCTTAAAACTCAAAATTTTGCACTTTAATAACTTCACAACTGTTCATGTGATTCATATGAAATCCTGCATGCACCATCATAGACCAAAGATCTCTTGATGTGGCAAGTTTCATTCAAGTCAGATGTGTGGGTGTGGAGATACAGAGAGTGAGCAAATGTTAAAATGACCATTCTTTTGACATTTTTTGTCACACTGCTACAGAAAAACAACTTGGTATTTTGATCTGAAAAAGTTTTGTGTCATAGATGTGCCTTTTGAAGATTTGGTGAAAAAATATTAATCCATTCCAAAGATATTATATATCAAAGTTTCCCATTATTTCCTGTGGGACCAGTTTGATGTCACGCTGAAAAGATAATTCTTTATCGCCAGTGCAGAATCCTTTTTCACAAACATGAGATATTTTGTTGCAAATGCAGAATTTTTTTCTGTGTTGCCCCATCTTGTTTTCAGTTAGTGATGACAACAAAATTAAATACTGTAACTAAACAAATAGACAGCTTTAGAAGACACTAACTGTTGTCTTTACCAGTGATTTCCAATAACAGTTACAGTACAGACATGTACAGATGTAACGTGTGAAGACCAACACATATTAAAAATAAATATTGATCATTCATAAACTAAGGAAGGAAGACATGCCCCCTTAATAGAGACAGGAAGGTAAAAGAAAAGAGAGTAAAGGATTATAGTGACACCAGAGAGGACAGAGCAGCAGGGGAGAAGGAAGAGAAAGGAGAAAGGAGACAGGGGAAGTAAGACTTCTTCCCTCTGGGATGCAAACTCTATAAGGGCCAGACTTGGCAGGTCACATACCCAGTATGAGTATTGGTAACCTGGCTTGCAATGAAAGAGATAGGGTGGTGGATAGGGTAAGGGAGAGGCAAACTCATGTCCCTCTGTGGTGCAAACACCACAAGGGCCAGACACTGCTGTGTGCACACTCAGTCAGTGTCCTGGTTACATGCCTGCCTGGAGAAGGTTAAGAGTGGAGCTGGGCAAGGAGTAGGAAAACACAGTTTGTAGAGAGAATGGGGTGGGGGGGCTAAGTGGGAAGTGGGCCAGGCACAGTTGCAAGATGGGGAAATGACATTTTGAAGGCAAGGATAGTGATAGAGGGGCAGAATAGATAGCTAAAGGAAGGGAGTTTCAGTGTTTAGGAAAATGGTAGGAAAAGGCAGATTGGCCTGCAGTAGAATATCTCATGAGGAGAACTAGGGTCCAGTAGCCAGAGTTATGGAAAGATTAGGTTGGAGGAGAAGGGGTGGAGAGAAGGAAGGTGTGTTAAGAGGGGAGAGAACCTAGCCAGTACTTCCCGACTAGGGAGGATGAGTGGGTGAGGCATCTGGCACCAAGGGGGCTAAGGAGTAGAGAGAGGTATGAAAGTCACAATGGTGGGTATGGGGTGAACAGTCAAGAGCAAACTGACAGACGTCATGGAAGAGGGTATCCAGTCTGGTTAAGGTGGACTTAGAGGCTACACTGTAGGCTACGTCACCATAGTCAAAAATTTGGATGATTATTTTCTGGACAATTTCACAGTGGTCTGGTAAAAGAATGCAACCATGGTGTCTGTACAGAGCATCAGTTTGGGGTGCATTATTTTGTGGATAGCATCCATATATCCAGAGAAATTGAAGTGCCAGTTGAGCCAGAGCCCAATGTATTTGATGGAAGTGACATCTGCCAATGTGGACCTGTTGAGGGAGTGGAAAGATAGTGTGACAGTAAGCCTAGAGAGCCTTTGCCTGGTGCTAAAGGTTATGGAGATCAACTTCTTGGCATTGAGGGACAATTGATTTGAGTGAAACCAGATATGGACTTTGTTGAAGTCTAGCCGACTGGTCGCCACATCAATGGGGGAGGCACTGGAGGCATACAGAACAGTGTCATCCACATATATGTAAATAGACACAGAGGAGCAGGCAGCAGGGAAGTCATTGAAAGGAGATCAAAAAATGTATCAGGATGAGGACTGACCCTTGAGGGACTCCAGTGTGGAAAGGGAGAGGGGTGAGAGGAAGTTGCCTATTCTGGCAGATTGAGTCATACCCACAAGACAGGAATGGAACCAGCTAGTTGTGGGGATGGAGAGCCTAGCTGCTGCAAGCTTGTCAAGGAGAAGGGTGTGGACAATGGTGTAGAAGGCTTTAGCCAAGTCAGCAAAGATGGCAGAGGTGATGCAGCTCTGATCAATGCTGGAGAGAATGGAATCAGTAAGCTGGAGAAAGGAGGTTGAGGTGGAATGTGCCTTGCATAAACCAGACTGGAAATAGGTGAAAAAGGATGAAGAGTCAAGGAATGGTGAAAGGTGAGCCAGTATGAGGTGCTCTTGAAGTTTGATAAGGACAGGGAGCAGGGATATAGGGCAGTAGTTGCCTGGATTGGAGGAATTGCCACCATTGGGGAGGGGTATGACTGTGACTGTGGTGCACTTCCAGACATCAGGGACTGAGGCAAGGGAGAAAGTTAGATTTAGAAGGGAGGTGAGTGAAAGGGCAATGAGATGCTGGATCTTTGTGTCAAACCCATCTGGGCATTTATCCTTGTGAGGGTTAAGGGCTAGGAGAGCCTTCAGGGTGTCTGCCAGTGAAATGGGTGAGAAAGAGGAGGGCATAGGGAGTGAGCAGGGTGTTGGTGAAGGGGGAGTGAAGGGGAAGGGAGGATAGAAGGGAGGAAGCACAGGTGGCAAAAAAACTGCTAAATTCAGAAGACACTATGGGTCAGAAACCGTGGAATCTCCCAGCTTCAGGACTGGAGCTGGGGACTGGGCTGGGGGGGAATAGGGTGTGGACTATCTTCTAGAACTTAGGGGGGCTTTTAATGTTATCCTGGAAGGTGGAAGATAAATATTCAGCTTTGGCAAGTCTGATGGTCCTAGTACAGGTGTTGCAGAGGGCCTGGCACTTAAGCAGGTTCACATAGGAGCATGACGCCTTTAGTACCTTCCAAGCAAGATCTCTAGCATGCTGACAGGCCAGCAGGTCAGCTGACACCCTGGGGAGGTTGAAGCCTCTCACTCTGGTTTACCTGATGAGAACGTACTGATCCCAGACTTTTGAGAAATTTGTCTTAAAGTAACTGACGACTGAACCAATTGAGGAGTCAGTGGACATTGGAAACCAGTCAGTTGTTGCTAGGCCCTCTTGGGTGGAGGACAAGTCCAAGGACCTGAAGGAGTGCATCAGGAGGATATTTGAAGGGTCTTTGGAGCAGTGAATTTTACACACACAGTAAACCATGTGGTGGTCACTGAATGCATCTGGAAGAATTCCCACAGCAATTACCCAGTAAGGGTGTGAAGCAAGAGCTCAGTCCAGAAGGGTATACTTCAGGGATTTGTGGGTTAGGTGAATTGGTTTAGTGATCATTTGTATAAGGTTAAGGGAGGAGATGTTATTTCAGAATTTGGTATGAGTATTGGAGAGCCAATTTACATTGAAGTCCCCAAGGATGAGGAGTTCAACAGATGAGGAGTGGGTTGTGAGAGTTGAGATGAGGTCAGTGATTGAAGAGGTAGAGATCCCTGGGCAGCAGTAGACACCACCCACAAAGATAGGGAGGGAAAAAGGGAGGGAGAGTTTTAGAAGCAATAATTCATTGGCTGAAGGGGAGGAGATGGAGAGAATGGGAGTGTACTGGCAGGACGAGGAGAGGTATATGGCCACTCCACCAGCCCTGGTTGTACAATCCTGCCAGACAAGTGAGTAACCTGGGATAGAGATGGCTGTAACAGGAATCTTGGAGGAAAGTCATGATTCTGAATTGATTAATATGTCTAGTTTAAGGTTAATCACAAGAGACTGAAGCTGGTCCATCTTAGAGAGGGAGCTCCTAATGTTGAGGTGAGCCACTTTTAATCCTTTGGGTAGGTTGGAGGGTGAGGAGTGAATGGGGTCAGGGTTGGGTTCTACATCACAAGCTGCTAGCAGCAGCATAATAATAAGCTTAGTAGTGCTAGATATGTGTCTGTGAGACAGAGGGGTGGGAGAGAAATGATGTTTCAGTGGGGGTGGAGGGTGGGTAGTAATGAGTGAAGGGATGCTAAATGGAGGTGGGGGAGGGGGGACTGACAATCCAGGGAGCCATGGGTAGTGCAGCACAGTAAGGAGCCAAGAGGAGGGAATAATGGGGGAAGTGGATGGAGAGGGGGGATGGTAGAGTGGGTGGTAGGGTGGGAAAGGTAGTTGGTTGGAGGAATGCCAGTGTGACCAGGAAGGGGAGGGTGGCGATGAAGATAAGGAACACAGTGGAGAGAGAGAGAGAGGGGAGAAGATAGGGAGGGAGTAGATGGGAGGGGAGGAGAGTAAGCTATAAGTAGGAACTGTCGGAGAGGTAGTGCACAGTTGGCAGAAATAGGGTAGGAGGGGGGAAACATTAGCATGGGAAATTGAAAGGAACCAGACCTGGCAGGTTTCGAGCACACTCACCTCTCATAAGGGCGCCAGTCACAAAAAAGTTTCACTGTTTAATTAATGGACAGAAAAAACAGTCCCACCTAACGCATTTCAGACAATGTGTCCTTTTTCAAAGGCCTTTGATAAAGGACATGTTGCCTGAAACATGTCAGGCAGGGTTGGTTTTTCTGTTCATTAATTAAACATGTGAAACTTTTTTTGTGACTGGCATCCCTTTTATGAGGTAAGTCTGTGCTCGAAACTCTGCTTGGTCTGGCTCCTAGTTTTTTCTTGAAGCACCACTATTTCCCAGTGGGCACTTTTTCCTTGCAACTGGAAATTGAAAGGATTAGAGACAATGTCTGGTTAGGTAGAGAGCAAGGGTGAGGGCATAAACTGGTCAAATAAGGTAACATTCCAGTAACTGAAACAGCAAAAGCTCATATACTTAAACTCCTGAAACAGCAGGCTAACCATGTTCAAAGATCACAGCACAATCTGGAAAACTAATTTAACAGTGCAGTAGTAAGTTACCAGTAGCATTAGTAGCAGGGTAGCATGACAACCAGCTAAAAGAGAAAGTGGTAGGAAGCCGTCACTGCAATAGATTGCAACCAGAAATTGCTGAGTTATAGCAACTAGTATTACTATATGAGAGTTATAAAATACTTAAAACGGAAAAAAATAATAAAAAACTCCAGTAACCTAATACAAAACTAAAACTAAAACTAATGGAAAATCATGCATGTATAATAACAGATTCATGCCTCTAAACAAAAGCTCACATCATTGGATAGCATGTTATCACAGACATCAAATCAATTTCCGAGCTGAAATAATGTTTGGGTGGGGGTGGGATGGAGTGCTGTGGCAGGCCCCATGAAGCAGAGCAGTGGTGTCTCGGGGAGCGAGTCTTCCCCAGCAGATTTAAATGTTCAGTAAAACACAGAGCAGAAACAGAGGCATCAGGGGAAGCTAATCTCCCCCAACTGGAATTGAAGTTCCCTTAGAGTTAGCAGTCCGAAGTGCAAGAAGAGGGCAGCCAAGTCAGTTGTCCAAAGATTATCAGTCACTGCCCTCCAACCCCTGTTCTGCGGAGGTGAGTGAAATAGATATACGATTACAATATCTCAGAAATTATGGATGGATGGCACTGAGCACTCACACATGCAAATATGAAAACCATTATGGAGTGATGAGAGTGCATGCCTTATGGAGGGATGGCAGCACAGGGCATAGAGGGCCCTGCACTCCCACATGCAAATACGCATACCATTAAGGAGTGATGGGAGTGCAGGGCAGAGAGGGACCTGCACTCCCACAGGGAATTAAGGATACAATTACAGTGTGTCAAAAATTATGGATGGATGGGCGTGCAAGGTCCGGAGTGCCCTGTTCTCCAACAAGCAAATAAGGTTACAATTATACTATTTCAAGAAGAAAGGAAATTCATGGCAAAAAATGTTAATGCATCAGTTAGGGTTCACATTAACACAGAAACATAGAAACATAGACTTTGATGTCAGATAAGGACCACTTGGCCCACTCAGTCTGCCCATTTCCCTTCCTATTGGATAAGCTGCAGATTCTAGTTAACCAACAGCCTACTGCCTGCAACCCCCCACTACATTTACCTTATGTCTGTCCCATGCATGTTTGAATTCCCCCACTGTTTTAGACCCAAAAACCTCCCCAGGAAGGCGGTTCCATGCATCCACCACTCTCTCCATGAAAAAAAATTTCCTCACATCACCCCTGAGCCGTCCCCCCTCTATCTTTAAATTGTGCCCGCTTGTTCTTACACATCTCTTTTTCTGAAAATGCTACCCTCCTGGACCTTGTTGATTGCCTTGAAGTACTTAAAAGTTTCTATCATGTCCCCCCTGTCCATCCTTTCATCAAGGGTAAACATATTAAGCTCTCTCAGTCTCTCTTCATATGGTTTCTGATGCAGACCCTGCACCATTTTAGTTGCCCTCCTCTGGACTGCTTCCATCCTGTCTATATCCTTGCGTAGATGGGGTCTCCAAAACTGCACACAGTATTCCAGATGGAGTCTCACCAACTGTCTGTACAGAGGGGTAACCACTTCCCTTTTTCAACTTGTGATGCCCCGTCCTATGCATCCCAGTATCCCCCTGGCTCTCCTTAATGACTTCTCACATTGCTTATCCACCTTTAGGTCATCTGATATGACTACTCCCAAGTCCCTTTCCATTTTTGTTGTTGTTAGTACCTCCCCTGCTATTGTGTACTCTTCTCCTGGGTTTTTGTTTCCCAGGTGCATTACTTTGCACTTCTTTGCATTGAATCTAAGTTGCCATATGTTTGACCATTCCTCCAACCTTGCCAAGTTCCTTCTCATCCTTTCTACCCCCCCCTTGTGTATCAACTCTGTTACAGATCTTTGTGTCATCTACAAAGAGGCATACCTTTCCCTCCAGACCCTCTGCAATGTCACCTATAAAGATGTTAAAGATTAAAGCAACAAATGTATGGAAATGTGGTGTTAGAGTTTCCAGCCCAAACTGCCCCCCCCCCCAGAAACAGTGGAAAGGGAAAGGCAAAACAACCAAGCAGAGATAGCCATCATCAGGTAAGACAAACAACATACAACTCTTTGAACATAATACAAGAGACATCCATCATCATGGTCCACCAGCTGTATGAGGTCTGCTGACATGCCAATGTATTTGGGGTATGCACACATGCACATGGTGGATGGGCCAAATCACACACTGAAACATAGAAACATAGAACATAGAATCTGATGGCAGATAAGGACTGCTTGGCCCATCTAGTCTGCCCATTTCCCTACCTGATGGATAAGCTGCAGATTCTAGTTAATCAACAGCTTACTTCCTCCTACCCCCACTAGAACTGCCTTATGCCTGTCCCATGCATTCTTGAATTCTCCCAGTGTTCCTGACTCCACAACCTCCTCGGGAAGTCTGTTCCATGCATCCACAACCCTCTCTGTGAAAAAATACTTTCTAACATTACCACCATTTTGGTTGCCCTACTCTGAACAGCCTCCACTCTGTCTATGTCTTTGCAGAGATGGGGTCTCCAGGATTGCACGCAGTACTCCAGATGGGGTCTCACTAGCTGTCTGTACAGATGGATAACAACTTCCTGTTTTCTATTGTTGATGCCTCTCCCTATGCATCCTAGTATCCCCCCAGCACTCCTTACTGCCTTCTCACATTGCTTGCCCACCTTTAGATAATCGCATATAATTACTCCTAGGTCTCTTTCAATTTTTATCATTGTCATTAACTCACCCCTTCCCCTCCCCATTGTGTACTCTTCCCTTGGGTTTTTGTTTCCCAGATGCATTACTTTGCACTTCTTTACATTGAATCTGAGCTGCCACAAATTTGACCATTCCTCCAACCTTGCCAAGTCACTTTTCATTCTTTCCATCCCACCTTGTGTATCAACCCTGTTGCAGATCTTTGTGTCATCTGCAAAGAGACATACTGTTCCTTCCAGGTGCTCTCCAGTGTCACTTATAAAGACAATAAAGAGGACCAGTCCCAGTACCAAACCCTGCAGTACACCACTAGTTACCCTCCTTTGTTCACTGTGGACTCCGTTTACTATTACCCTTTGTGTCCTGTTGTCCAGCCAGTGTTTTATACAGGCTATCACCTTGGGACCCACTCCAAGGCTGGCTAACTTATATATTAATCTTTTGTGTGAGACTGTGTCAAATGCCTTGCTAAAATCTGGGTAGGCCATATCCACAGCCTCTCCCTGGTCTACTACTTTGGTAATCCAGACAAAGAAATCTATTAGGTTCACCTGACATGACCTTCCTGCTCTGAAACCATGCTGCCTTGGGTCCAGTGCCCCACTGGCCTCTAGGCACTCAGCAATTCTTTCCTTCAGAAGTGATTCCATCATTTTCCCTACCACTGAAGTCAAACTAACTGGTCTGTAGTTTCCTGCTTCAGCTCTGCTCCCACTTTTGTGAAATGGAATCACATTTGCCCTCCTCCAGTCCTCAGGTACCACCCCATCCTCCCATGATTTGTTAAAGAGAGTAGTCAGTGGTGTTACTAGTTCTACCCTTAGTTCTTTTAGAATTCTTGGGTGAATCCAATCAGGCCCCATTGCTTTGTCCACCCTAAGTTTCAAGAGTTCTTTCAAAACCCTTTCTTCTGTGAATGGACTGGAATCGACCCCCCATTCAAAGTTTCTCTCTTGTTTGGCTTTGGTACCTCCCCCTTCTCTTCTGTTGTGAATACTGAGCAGAAATATTTGTTCAGTATCTCTGCTTTTTCACTGTCACCCTCTGCCCACATTCCCTCCCATTTATTAAGTCTTTGTATCCCTCTCTTGGTCTTTTTTCACTCCCTAATGTACCTATAAAAGGTTTTATCACCCTTCTTAACAGAGTTGGATATCTTTTCTTCAGTTTGTGCTTTTGCTATTCTGACTGCCTTTCCTGTCTCCTTCTGTTTTAACTTATAAAGTTCTCTGTCCTGCTCCTTCTGTGTTTCCTTATATTTCCTGAATGCTATCCTTTTCTCCTTAACTGTCCCTGCCACCTTTTTTGAGAACCATAGTGTTTTTTTCCTTCATTTTGTTTTGCTGATTTGCTTCACACAAAGGCTTGTTACCTCTGTGATGTCTGTTTTGATTATTCCCCATTGTTCCGCCACCGCTCCTTCTTGCCTGTTCGCTAGTGGTTTTCTGAGTCACTCTCTCATTTTCCCAAAGTCAGCCTTCCTAAAGTCCAATACTCTTGTTTTTGTATGGCTTGACTCTATGGCTGTGTTTATTGTGAAGCACACTGTTTGGTGGTCACTTGTCCCAGATGGCTACCCACTTTTAAATCTGAGATCCTTTCTCTTTCCCCATTTGAGAGTACCAGGTCTAAGATTGCTCCCTCCCAAGTGGGTTCCAAGTCTAGCTGTCTGATTCATGCCCCCTGTAGGGCATGAAGAATGACCCTGCTCTTGGATGTGCCTGAAGCAAAGGTACTCCAGTTAACATCTGGCATATTCAGGCCCCCCATCAACAATATCTCTCCGTTTTCTGCCATTTTAAAGATGCCTTCTATCATTCCCTTGTCCATTTCCTCCCCCTGAGATGGGTTTCTGTACACAATCCTCATGCGGATTGTGGCGCCATTTCCTGTTTCCAGGGTGACCCATAGTGACTCATCAACTTCCTGTTTACTCTTTAGTTCTGTTTCTTTAATCCCTTCCCTTATATAGAGTGCTTCTCCTCCTCCTCCTCTTTTAACCACCCTGTCCCTCCGGTAGACTGTGTATCCTGGTATGTTGACATCCCAGTCATGGTTCTCTGTGTACCATGTTTCAGTGACTGCCACAATATCCAGGCATCCCTCTTCCATCAAGGCCACTAGTTCAGGGAGCTTGTTGCACAGACTGTGGGCATTGGTACTCATCACCTTCCATTTATTTTTATGGCCTTACCCCTTTTAGCCCCATCCCTGTCCTTACTGCCTTTTTCTGCATTTATTTCTGTCCTGCTACCTACTGACTTCTCTACTTTGGTGTTTACCACTCTAACTACTGTGTTTTGTGGGGGGATGCTGGGATTTCCCTGCTCCTTTGCAGTGTCTCCCCCCTTGGCTAGTTTAAATGCTTGTCAATTAAGCATTTAAACCTGTCACCTAGGATCCCGGTTTCCCCCTGGACAGATGCAGACCATCATGCCATTATAAGCCTGGATCCCTCCAGGTGGCTCCCCAGTCCCTAATAAAGCCAACACCCTGAGCTCCACACCAGTTTTGAAACCATTCATTGAATCCCATGGTGTGGAATACCCTAGCGTCATCCTTGCCATAGATAGGCAGCACCTCCGAGAAGGTTACCATACATGCTACTTGTCTAAGGCCCCTTCCCAAATCCAAAAACTCTTCTTGCACCTCTCTGATCCCATTCACAGCCAGGTCATTTGTCCCTAGGTGGACAATGACATCCCGCTTCCTTCCTTGTGCAGCTGCTCCCGTGATCCTGAGGATTCACTTCCTGTCCCTCTGAGTCATAGTGCCAGGCAGGCACCATACTTCTCTATCCCCTCCCTTCTCCACTTCTACCCCTAATGATTGAGTCCCCAACCAGGAGTTGTTTCCTTCCCCTGTGGGGGTCTCATGCCACCCTTCTGTGGTTCCTCTTTGTGGAGGTTCCCAGCATCCTCCTTGGTCTCCACTGCAGGTGCCTCCATAGAGGAACCGCTCTTTTCCAGACCAGCATATGATCTGTGAAGAGGTACAGCTGGAGGGATGCACCTCTGTTCCACCACCCTTTCCCTCCCTGAGCCCATCTTGGTCCAACTGCTCCAATTTCTTGGCTGCCTCTGAGGTAATGGTGGTGTGGCCCTGGTGGTCCCTGGGTGGGGGAAGAAGTTTCACAAATCCTAGCCAAGTCAGCCTGGTGATGTGCAACCTCCTCCCTCAGACCAGAGAGGTGCCTACAAACAAGGCAGCATCACAGCCTCCAGAATGTCTCCTGGAACACTGCTGCCCCACAGCCATTGCACTGCACCACTCCCATCTTGACTTATTTTGTGTCCCTTCTCCTGTCACTTTGTATGCTTACTGTCTCCTCCATCTAAGCATTTTTACACTTACTTTCCTGCTGCCTATGTGCCCTAACAACTCTCGCCCTTCCTGTTGTGGGATAGGAACTTCCTGTAGTCTTCAGTAGTCTCCTTCTTCTGTGCTTGGATTTACACCTCCAGCAGGCGGGGGGGGGGAGAAAGAGTTATTGTTTTAGGTTCCTTCATGGTTGATGAAACTAATGTGTCTCAGTGATCCTTCCCTTCCTACAGCCAAATAGGAAGTTCCTGTTGTCAGTCAAATCCAGTGGCTATAAAACTAGAACTGGCTTTGGGTGGGAGGGTGGAGGGATGGGAAGGAGGGCAATTAGTAAAAGATCTGCAGTTCTAGACTGCTGTTTCTTGTTCTGAAACCAATATTCTCTGTCAGAAACAGCAGGAAGCTGTAACTGGAGACATATGCTTTTGTACTGCAAAGCTGCTAAGCCACACCCCCAATTAGATTCACTCTTTGCTCTGACTCAGTAAATTAAGCTGATACAGCCCCTTCCTCAGAGAAACACATAGTAACTTTCTTCTCTCTTTTTTTACTTAAATGAGACTGCCCTTCTTCTAATAAAGTATTTGTTTGCTTAATACAAATAGGTACTGACTCCTGCTGAGATAGAAGTGATTTATCAGTAAAAATATATGCAGTTCTAGACTGCTGTCTCTTGTTCTGAAACCAAAGTTCTCTGCCAGAAATAGCAGCACTGCACCTCAAACTGCTCCCTTGCGACCTACTGGGAGGTTGATGGAATGGATGGGAGTGTCACCAGCACCTCCCGCCAAAAAAGTGTAGTGGTGAGGTATAGAGGCATTAGAGTGCAAGGCCTGAAGGGCCATGTGCTTCCACTGCCAATAAGGAATTAATTACACTACTTGCAAATTAGAAATGGATGGGAGTGCAGCCAGCCTCCCCACTAAACAAAAACTGTACTTGTCCGCTGTGGCAGAATGGGAGCACAGGGCCGAAATGGCCCTACACTCCCACTTGATATTAAGGAATTGATTACACTATTTATCAATTAGAGATGGATGGGAGTGTAGCCTCCCCCTTGCCACAAAACAAAATTGTACTAGTCAGTTATGGATAAATGGGACCTCAGGGTATGAAGGGCCTGTACTCCTATTTGAAAGTAACAAATTCATTTCAATATTGAGAAATTAGCAATGTATGAGAGTGCAGCCAGGTGTCCCCACACACAAAAAAGTTGTACTAGTCACCTATGGAGGAATGGGGGTGGAGAAATAGGAGTGCAGAGAGGTCCCACTTGATAGTAATGAATTGGTTATAGTGTTTACATATTAGGACTATATGGTGCTGGAGAAAGGGCCACACCTACCCCCCAAAGAAGTACTAGTCAGCAATGAATAATGGGAGCGAAGGAACTAGACAGTTGAGGAAGAATTAAGCAATAAGCCATGATGGGGTGTGGGTTATCAGGGGATTTACCACAGCTGAAGTGGTTTGCCCATGAGGCACAGCCGAGTGGGTAAATCCTTGCCAGCCATGGTGAATCCCCTGATAACCCACATCCTCCGAGTGACTTATTGCAATTATACCATGGTTCATCTTTTTACTATGATAAAATACAAACATTAAAGAGGTTGATTTGTTGTTTTATTTTTATTGTATTTATTCCTGTGCTGCAGAATCATAGGATTATAATCTCATCAACAGCCATTGGTTATCAGAGGATTTACACCGGTGGTAAACTGCCAGTCTGACCATTTCATTGGCTGTTCACTTATGTCCATGGTATAATTGCAACAATACACTTCTCCAACCCTCCCATGACCCCATCAGCCCCTGTTAGGTCTCTAGGGAGCACTTGGCATACCCCAAGACACTAGCATAGCAATAGACCTCAAACAGCTGGTGGACCATGATGATGGATGTCTTTGTGTTATGTTCAGAGCATTATATGTTGTTTATCTTACCTGATGATGGTTGTCTCTGCTTAGTTGTGTTACCATGCCACTTCCATTGCTTCGGGGGGGTGGGAATCGCAGTCAGGGTTGGAAACCTTAACTCTGCATTTCCATACCATTGTTGCTTTAGTATGAACCATAACTGATGCATTAACAAAGTTTTTTGCCATGAACACACACACACACACACACACATATATATACAGTACATATATGTAATAGATAACCTACTCTAGCGTGTGTGGTCATGCTCTGATACACGCATGCCTTGGTGTGCATTGTTACCCTCGAGGCCGCATGCTGGGTGCATCAACCACTCAAGGCATGTGTATATCAAAGCATGACCACACACCCTAGAGAGGGTTATCTATCTTATAAAATAGCAAAATTGTTTTGGGGGGTAAAAGTGCAGGTGTGCGGTCACGCACTGATAAAGGCACGGTCATCTGATGGTGTTTGTCCAGTGCTACTGATTCTTTTTTCTAGCCCATTTATATATATATATATATATATATATTCATGGAAAAACTCAATTTAATGCATCAGTTACGGTGTTTCTCAGCGACGAAAGTGAGGAAATTCAATGTTAAGGTTGCCATCCCCTTGCACCCCACCCCGACCCCTCAACTCCCCCACCAACAGGCTTCAGGGTGTGTGTTGAGGTCATAGGTCCTAACTCCTACCCCATCCCATGTGTAAACAAGCTGAGGTGCAGCAGTATAGGAGAATGGGTTGAGAGTTAGGACCGATGACCCCCAACTCACACCCGGCTCTGTTGGTGGAAGGTAATGTGGTGGGTGCAAGAGGCAACCATAACAGTGAATTTCCTTGCTTTTGTCACTGTGTGACAACCCTAATTGATGCATTAAACAGAGATTTTTTGCCATGAATTTCCTTTCTTTTGAGAATGAGGACTATAAATAATGAATGGAATGTGATGGTGGGAACACGGGCCCTTCAGGCCCCGTGCTCCAAACATGTGACACAAATGCAAGCACAAATGGTAACTCACATGGTGATGGAAACGTAAATGGTAATGCAAATGTTAACAGAAAAGCAAGCCCAAAGGGTAAAGCACACAGTGGCGAAGACGAGAATGGTAATGCTAACAGAAATGCAAACACACGCACGTATGGAAAAGCTACTGGTAACATGCACGGTCATGGTGTCACAATAGGAAATGCAAATGGTAATGGTAACAGCAATGATGATGCCAAAGGAAATGCAAACAGAAGCACGTATACAAACGGTGATGAACACTGTGATGCAAAATGAAAATCAAAGAAAAACAGTAATGGAAATGCAAATGTTAATAGTAATGCATATGTAAGCACAAATGAAAATGCAAAGGGTAATGCACACAGTGGCATATACGGGAACGGGAAAACAAATACAAGCACGTATGGAAATGCAAATGATAACGTGCATGGTCACGGTACCACAATAAGAAATGCAAAGACTAACGGTAACAGCAGCGATGATGCCAAACGAAATGCAAATGGAAGCACATATGCAAATGCAAATGGTAATGCACACTGTGGCACAAAAATGAAATGCAAACAGAAACAGTAGTGGAAATGCAAGTGGTAACAGCAATGCAAACGCAAGCATAAAGGAAAACGCAAAGCTAAAAGCGCTCGGTAGCGTACATGAGAATGCTACCGCAAACTGGTATGGAAAAGCAAGTGGGAATGCTAAATGTAACAGTGACAGAAGTGCACACCTTGTTTTTACCCAACAGCTGCAAGGAAAAGCACAGTAAGTACAGAGAATGTATGTGTAATAATGGGCCTCGGAGCAGAATATGGGCACTTGGAATACTAAATTGCTTATATCTCAGGAACCATATGACATAGAAAAAAAATTAAAATTTCATGGGGGGGGGAATACTACAAGTCTCAATGGCTGAGAGGGACCTGGAGGTGGTGGTGGATGTCAAGATGAACAACTCTGAGACTTGTAGGAGGGCAGCAGCCAAGGCCAACAGGATGCTGGGATGCATCACTAGGGGATCACCTCCAGAAGGAGGGAAGTGATACTCCTCTGTATAACTGCTTGGTGAGGCCGCACCTGGAGTACTGCGTGCTTGGAGGCCACACTTAAAGAGGGATATTAACCTCCTGGAGAGGGTCCAGAGGAGGGCAAACCAAAATGATTTGGGGCTTGGGGACAGGACCTATGAGGAGAGGCTCAAGAGCTAAATATGTACACATTGGAAGAGAGAAGGACTGGGGACATGATAGAGGTCTTCAGGTACATGAAGAGGGTAAATAGGGGAGGAACAGTCAGGGTGCTTCGAAGGAAGGAGGAAGGGGCCACTAGAGGGCATGGGTGGAAGCTGGAGGGGGGAAGATTCAGGGGAGAAAGGAGGAGGTTCTACTTCACTGAGAGGGTGGTGGAGCCATGGAATGCACTACCTAGGGGGCTGGTGGAGGCAGAGACAGTGGAGGGGTTCAAGAGGGGGTGGGACAGGTACAGGGAAAGGGTTCAGGAAGCAAAATCCAATGCAGCAAGAATATCCGGAACTGGGAAGGGAGAAGCCAGAGAAGGCGAGGGGGACAGCAAGGTCAGCACCCAGGGTGGGGGCTGACCAAACGAGCAGACACGAAAGACCGTTAGGCCTATTCTGCTGGCATTTTAGTATGTTAGTATGTTAGTATATGATTTATGACTTTCCTTGCTAGTATTTTGCTTAGCCCTCTAGCAGTATGCTAAGCATTTTTCCTCTGAAAAGTCCATATCTCGAAGCGTTTCCATGACACAGGCCCTGAAAGGCGCGGCGGATGCCGCAGTGTTAGTCTATGGGAAAAAAACATCAAATTCGGAGAATTGTAACTTTGCATCCTTTAATATTTTGTCACCAAACCACTAAAAGGCACATCTGTGGCATGTTGGCTTTCTTCCCTCCAAATTTCAGCCCAATAGTGTAAACCAGTGTCTTGCAGCAGGGTGGCAAGGAATTCCTGTTATTTTGGCCATAGTGTTGCAAAGTAGTGTCCCAAAACGTGACACTTTCGCAAAAAAAATCATGAAAGTGTTGCAAGTTCGACAGTACTTTACGACACTACTTTTCCCAAAAATTTAAAAAACATATTTCTGGGGTGTTTAACCCCCCAAAAAAAGACATGGTTAGCATCCTCAGGGCTCGACTAGGTAAACACAAAAAGAATTGTGTCCCTAGAAGGTCACAATTTTAAATGGGAAGCATTTCTGTGATCAGTAACTGAGAAAAATGGCTAATTCACGGCACTAAAGTGGTCATTTGCTACACTAAAAACTGCTTTTGCAACACTGTCAAACTTTTTTTTTACTTTTCCCGTTGACTATAATGGGAAATTTGTTTTTTTAATAACTTTTGAACCATTCAATATTTTTTCACAAAATCTTCAAAAGTCACATCAGGGACCTGGCTGCATGTTCTCTGAAGTTTTTGGACTGGTCATGCAAACTGTACAACCTGTAGGTGCCGAGCAAAGAATGTGCAAAAAAGCATAAATGTGCTACGGAATGCTGCATTATAACTCCACAACCATATATTTGACTGCTACGTAACTTGGCATATCCCAAGAGCTATGCTACTGCTCTGTGCCTGCCCAGTTTCAGGCAAATCCAGTATGCGGTGGCAAAGTTATTAAAGTGCAAACTTTCACACTTTAACTCTAAATGGGGTACTCAACCCTAACTATAGTGGCACTACTGTGCACTATAATATATATATATATATATATATATATATATATATATATATATTAGAGGCAAAAAAAGTCCATTTAATGCATTAGTTAGGGTTGTTCCACAGTGACAAAAGCAAGGAAATCCAGTGTTAGGGTTGAAAGCCCCACTTGGACCCCTACATCCCACTCCCATGACCGGCATTGGCATGCTTGTTTGGGTCGTCAGTCCTAACCCTCATCCCATTCTCCAATATCTCTGCTTCTTCACACATGTGATGGGATGAGAGTTAGGGCCAATGACCCCAACATGCACCCCGATGTCAGTTGGGGGGTAGGCTGTGGGTGTTCAAGGGGGCCTTTCAGCCCCAACACTGTATTTCCTTGCTTTTGTCACTGTGGAACAACCCTAAATGATGCATTAAACATAGTTTTTTCCCTCTAATAAATATATATATATATATATTAGAGGCAAAAAACTTTGTTTAATGCATCAGTTAGGTTGTTCCCACAGCAACAAAAGTGAGGAAATTTGGTGTTAGGGTTCAAAAACCCCTTGGACCCCCCAGACCAACCCCCAACTGTCATTGTGATGTGCACATTGGGGTTGGTCGTCCCTAACTCTCACCCCATCACATGTGTAAAGAAGCAGAGGTACAGGAGAATGGGGTGAGAGTTAGGACCAAGACCCCAATGTGCACCCCAATGTCGGTTGGGGGGTGGGCTGGGGGTCCAAGGGGGTTTTTGAACCATAACACCAAATTTCCTCACTTTTGTCACTGTGGAACAACCCTAAATGATGCATTAAATGGAGCTTTTTGTCTCTAATTTCCCTTCATTTTGAGAATGATAATGACAAATAATGAATGTAATGTGGCGGCAGGAGCGCAGGGCCTGGTCTTCACACATAGTAACACAATGCCCACAGACACAAATGGCAATGCGCATGGTGACACAACGTGAAACAGAAAGATAAATAGTAGTGAGAAATAGTGACTGTAATACAGCGACGGGACCAGCAAAGGGAGCGCGGGGCCCTCCCGCCGCATATTGTCTTCTTGTCACATAGTAACACAGTGCCCACAAACAGAAATGGTAATGCACATAGTGCAACAAAGTGAAAAACAAAGATAAACAGTACTGTAGACACAAATGGTTAAAATTACAGAAACAGAAGCGCAAATGAAAACGCAAAGGGTAACGCAAAAGGTGGCATAGACAGGAAAAGTAAGTGAAACAGGTACAGAACCAGAAGCAGAAGCATTAAGGGTAAGAGTTATGGAAATGCACACAATAGTTTTCCCCAAAAGGTGCATATAGAAAGACAGGGAGTACAAAGAATGTATGCAAAATAACGAGTCTCGTAACAGAAAATGAGGACTTGGAATAGTAAATTGCTTATATCTCAGGAACCATACGACATAGAAAAAAAAATGTTAAAGTCATATGAATTATCACTTTCCTGGCTAGTTTTGTAGGGGATTAAGCATTTTTCCAACGAAAAGTCTGTATCTCACATTGTTTCTGAGATACGGACCCTGAAAGGCGCGGCGAATGCTGTAAAGTTATCCTATGGGAAAAAAAAGAAGTTTAGAGTGCCATAACTTTGTGTCCCTGTAATATTTTTTCACCAAACTACTGAACTACACATCTGTGGGATGTTGGCTGTCTTTCATCCAAATTTCAGCCCAAAAGACTGAACCGTTATTTTGCAGCAGGGCGCCAAAAGATTGCTTCAATGTGTCGGACACCGTAATGTTATCCTACAGGAAAAAGTGTCAACTTTGGAGTGCCATAACTTTGCTGCCATGTAATATTTTTTCAATGAAGTACTGAAAGGCACATCTGTGAGATGTCGGCAGCGTTCCCTTCAAATTTCAGCCCAAAACACCAAACCATTCTTTTGCAGCGAGGTGCCAAATATTGCTGTCATTTTCCCACAGCCTAGAAAAGTACTGTCGCAATTTGCAAAAGCTTTCACAAATTCATTCGACAGTGTCACAAGTGCAAAAGTACTTTGTGAAAGTACTTTTTCCAGAAATTTGAAAAACATATTTCTGGGGAGTTTTACCCCAAAATAAAGACATGACTAGCATCCTCAGGGTACGACTAGGTGAATACAAAAAGAATTAGGTTGCTAGAGGGTCCCAAATTTAAATGCCAAGCATTTTTCTGATTGCTAACTGAAAACAAAATGGCAGATTTGTGACAGTAAAAGGGCCATTTGTGAAAGTAAAAACTGCATTTGCGACGCTGTCGAACTTTTTGTTAATTTTTCCCATTGACTTATAATGGGAACTTGTTTTTTGAATAACTTTTGAACTGTTTAATATTTTTTCACAAAATCTTCAAAAGACACATTGGGGACCCTGACCGCACATTCCCTGAAGATTTCGGACTGGTCACCCAAACCGTGTGACCTGTACGTGCGACAGTAAAATTCCAGAAAAGCGTAAACACGCGTGCAGCTCAAGCTTAATAACTCTGCATCTGTACATGCGACTGGTACAAAACTTGGCAGATCTCAAGGCATGTGGGTCTTGATCATGTGTTCTAAATTTCAGGTACATCTGTCAAACAGTTGCAAAGTTATTAAGGTACATAATTTTGGGTTTAACATGTAAATGGCTCCTCAACCCTAACTATAGTGGCAATACCGTGCCACTATAATATATATATATATACATACACGTATATATAAGTAGTAGTGCTGAATTTGTCAAGCAATTTTGCGAGATTTTTTTATTATACCTACAGAAAGAAGCCAGTTCCTATTACAGTACTTAAGTGTCATCGGTAGATTTTCAATTACACTGTCAGATGAAGAAACCCTCTCTGCATAACAGTGAACACACTAACAAACAAAACAAAATCCCTAACTAAAGGTTTCACAATTCTCAATAGGGATTTTTAAAAATTCTTAAAAATCCTTTGACTAATTTGGTGCTACTACTGTATATATCTATATATATATATATATATATATTAGAGGCAAAAAACTCCATTTAATGCATTAGTTAGGGTTGTTCCACACCTACAAAAGTGAGGAAATTCAGTGTTAGGGTTGAAAGCCCCTTGGAACTCCTGCCCACACCCCCATCCAGCATCGGGTGTGCATTACGGTTGCTGGCCATAACGTTCACTCCATCACATGTGTAAAGAAGCAGAGGTGAAGTAGAATGGGGTGAGAGTTAGGAATGATAACCCTAATGTGCACCCCAATGCTGGTTGGGGGTGTGGGCAGGGGGGCCAAGGGGGACTTTCAACCCTAACACCGAATTTCCTCATTTTTGTCGGTGTGGAACAACCCTAACTAATGCATTAAAGGAAGTTTTTTGCCACTAATTTCCCTTCTTTTTGAGAATGATGATGAGAAATAGTAAATGTAACGCGGCGAAGTAGAAGGAAGGGTCCGGCCACATGATGTCTTGTCACATAGTAACATCGCGCCAAGAACGCAAATAGTAATGCGCATGGTGACGCAAAGCAAAACAGAAAGAGAAACAGTAGTGTAGACAGAAATGTTAAAACCAACGCAAAAGCAAGCGCAAATGAAAATGCAAAGTGTAACGCACAAGGTGGCATAGACGTGAACGGTAAGTGAAATGGAAACGGAACTGCAAGTGAAAACGATAACGGTAACAGTAATGTAAGCACACAGGCTGGTTTTCCCCAAAACCTGCATAAAGAAAGACAGTGAGTACAAAGAATGTATGCATAATAATGTTTCTCGGAGCAGAAAATGAGGATTTGGAATACTAAATTGCTTATATCTCAGGAACCGTACGACACAGAAAACAAATTTAAAAGTTATATGATTTATGACTTTCCTGGCTAGTTTTGGATGGGGGCTAAGTATTTTTCCAATGAAAAGTCTGTATCTTGCACCGTTTCCAAGATACAGGCCCTGAAAGGCGTGGCAAATGCAGTAATGTTATCCTATGGGAAAAAAAGAGAAGTTCAGAGTGCCATAACTTTGGCTTCCTGTAATATTTTTTCACCAAACTACAATAAGGAACATCTGTGGGATGTTGGCTGTGTTCCATCCAAATTTCAGCCCAAAAGACCAAACCGTTATTTTGCAGCAGGGCGCCAAAGGATTCCTGTAATGCAGCGGGCACCGTAATGTTATCCTATGGGAAAAAGTGGCAACTTTGGAGTGCCGTAACTTTGCCACCATGTAATATTTTTTCAACAAGACACTGAAAGGCACATCTGTGAGATGGTGGCTACGTTCCCTCCAAATTTCAGGCCAAAACACCAAACCGTTCTTTTTCAGCAGGGTGCCAAATAATTGCTGTCATCTTCCCACAGCCTAGAAAAGTACTGTCGTAGTTTGTGAAAGCTTTCGCAAATTCATTCAACAGGGTCGCAAGTGCAACAGTTCTTTGCGAAAGTACTTTTTCCAGAAATTTGAAAAACATATTTCTGGGGTGTTTTAACCCAAAATAAAGACATGCCTAGCATCCGACTAGGTGAATACAAAAGGAATTAGGTTGCTAGAGGGTCCCAAATTTAAATGCCAAGCATTTTTCTGATCACTAACTGAAAACAAAATGGAAGATTTGCGACAGTAAAAGGGCCATTTGTGAAAGTAAAAACTGCATTTGCGACACTGTCTAACATTTTGTTAACTTTTCCCATTGACTTATAATGGGAACTTGTTTTTTGAATAACTTTTGAACCGTTTAATATTTCTTTATGAAATCTTCAAAAGGCACATCGGGGACCCTGGCCGTACGTTTTCTGAAGATTTCAGACCAGTCATGTAAACCATGCATCCTGTAGGCGCGACCGTAGAATTCCAAAAAATTATAACTACGCAGCCATATATCTGACCAGTATGAAACTTGCAAGATCCCAAGGTATATGGGTCTTGATCAAGTAGTCCAAATTTCAGACAAATCTGTCAAACGGTTGCAAAGTTATTAAGGTGCAAAACTTTTATATATTTATATGGGTTACATGATGGACACAAGTGTGATATGGAAAATATCTTCACTCCTTTGGAGTGACCTCTGAATATTCGCCACTCGTGACTATCCAGAGGTCACTGTGCAGGTGTGAAAATATTTTCCATATCACACAAGTGCACATCATGTATCCAATTTATACAATGGGGGGGGCCTATTGTTGCAAAATGTACCATTTGCATGTGTTTGTGCTCATTTTGCATGGGTTTGTGTGGGTGTGATAAATGTCAGTTCTTACATTTATCACACCCTGGTGAAAATAACATGATTTATTTCACTACAACACCACTCTACTATATATCATATTCATTACAAAAGATGTTGTTAATGCACCAGTTAGGGTCAAAATAACAAAAGTAGGGAAATATGTCATTAGTATTTCTGACCTAACTCCCCACCCCAAACACCAAAAGGAAAAAAAAATGTTTACAGTTTGTCCTGTCATCACTCTTGTCAAATCAGGGTTGGGGTGTTCCTTGGGGTTCTTAAGCCTAACATTCACCCAATTTCATGCCCAAATAAGGCCAAATGTGATCTGATTTTTCATGTAGGATGTACAGTTTGCTGAGAATGTGTGGGGATACACAGTTCTGTACATTATAAGAGTATACAGTATGGCAATCTGGTGAGCGTTTGGGTTGAGAACCTCAAAGAACACCCCACTGCAACACCAACACATACAGGGGGTGATTCAGAAAGAAATGCACTCTACGTATCTCAGTTGGGATGACTACAATGAGATGCACCAGTCCCCAACTGTGGTATTCACAGAGGATGCACTAGAAGATGCTCCCGGCACATCCCCTCTATGAACACCACAGTTGCACCCCACCCAAGATGAGCTGATGCAACCCCCTGGCCAGGCTGTAAAATTAATGGGGCTGCACATCTCCAGATGAGCTGCACCCAAGGTTGGGATTCAGAGCCCGAGACATGCAAATTGGGCCATTAAGCATGCAAGGCACAATGGGGCCATTTGCATGTCATTATGGCCCCATTTGCGTGAAGCTTGCAGGGATGCACCTGGCAGAATGCACCGGGCACCCTGCAAGGGCTGTGTGCAGAAATCACAGAGGATGAACCCCTGGCAGCATAGCTTCCCCCTTCCTGCCAGTGTCCCCATAATGGAAAAAATCTCACCAGTCATCCCTGGTTGTCTAGTGGACCCCCCCTCACCCTGCCCCAACCCCATTGCACTGAGGAACAGAAATCCAAGGTATCCCTGGTGCTCCTGTGGACTCCCCAACACCCTACCAGCTTAGGCACCCCCTTCCCACCCCGCTCCCCCATCTCAGCAAGTTCTGAAAGTTGGAGGGCAGCACAACCCACCCGCATACCACCTCGGCTGCCTGCTGACTGTGCTGTCAGTGAATGACAGTGTGCAGTATGCCTGTAAGCCCATTGGTAAACCCTGTCAACCAATGGGCTTGCAGTGTGTACTGTAAGCTTTCATTTACAACTTTGTGAATGACAGGTGGGAATTATTACAGTGTGGGGACGTGGGCAGGGGAGGGGAACCGCTAGACAGTCAGGGTAGGCTGGCTGTCGTGCTGCTATCTGCAGTACGGCAGCCTGCCTGTGAGTTGACGCCCACTTAAGTCTACTGTTTGTAGACATAACCTTTGGAGGTGCATCTTCAGACTTGCTCCAGAGATACACCTCCAATGTGGGTTGTGAATAGGGCTGTGTTCTATATGCCTGGGCATGGCCCCTCCAGATGAGTCACATACCATTATAGGTGGTGTGCGGCAGATCTGTGATGCGCTGGTGCATAACTGCCCTTACAGAATCGCTATTGGGTGCAAGTCTGAGATGTACCGGTGACCCCCCACAGTATTTTTTTATTTCATCAGCAAATTTGTTTTGTTTATTTAACATTTCAGAATTAACCTTTGAGTTGTGAGCTCTTTTACAAAGGTTTCACATCAAGAGACAAAACAACAGTTACAATGGTACTATTCACATAGATAAAAATACAGATATCTATCATAGGAATACTAGCTGGACAAGACAGTAGCTTTGTTGTTGATTACAAGCAGTCACCATTAACAAGTTTGAGAAATATAACCAGCTGACTTGGGAACAGGTATTGTCACAAGTTTCAGGTCCTAAATTCTTCAAAATAGTTGCAGGTAAAGGAAGGAGGGAGAGGGGTGCAGAGCAGGAGATCAACAGGCACAGTCCCGGAGATGAGCTGGAAAAATTGGAGCTAGGAAAGCAACAAGTGACAGGTGAAGTAAAGCAGAGGTGAGTATGAGGTAAAGGCAGGATTGGGTGGTGAGACAGCAGTGAGGGGTAGAGGAAATGAGGGTGTAGGAGCAGGTTGAGAGTCACATGGATGGGATTGAATTAATGGAGAACAGGCATGCAGAGAGGTGGCTGGGAGGAACAAGGAGTGATTAAGGGCTAATCTGAGGTGGAATAAAATCCTATTGGATGAAGTTAGGGAGCCTGATTTCCCACAGTGGAGTACTTATGTGGACGGCGAGTTACTTACTGAGAGGTGTAAGTGCCTTATGCATGTCTGCATTCACAGGTTCCAATGTTGATTAGGAATTGCTTCAGCTCATGCTTAAAGGTAGAGAAGCTCTTTGTATTGTTTACTCTGACCTGAAGCTCATTTAACCAGAGAGGAGCCCTGTAGGAAAAAGAGTGCTGGCTGAGGGGATGTCCTCATGAAGGGGATGCAGTGGGTACCTCTAACCGTGCCCCTTGTGTTATGCTGTGGGTGAACCCACAGGATGATGTGTTGGATGCAGGGGGGTGCAAGGCCTAGTTGGGCTTTTCTACCCAATAGGCAAGTTTATAATTTGATCCTGTCTCTGAGTGTGAGCCAGTTAGTTTGTTCGTACAAGGTGCAAATGTGCGTTTACTTACAATTGTATACATAATATTCATTATAAATTCAGTGCCAAAGCTGACAAATCAATGGGGCCAGATGTGGTTCATCCAGGGATATGGAACGAGCTCAGGGTTGTACTGGCTGGACCATTGACAGTCCTCTTTAACAGATCATTGGAAACATTAGAGGTTCCAGAGGACTGCAGTCAGGCAGATGTGGTCCCACTTCATAGAAGTAGTAGCAGTGAAGAGGATGGTAATTATAAGCCAGTCAAACTGACCTCAGTTGTGGGAAAGTTAAAGGAATCACTGCTGAAGGAAAGAATTGTGGAATATTTTGAATCCAATGGGTTACAAAACCTGAGGCAGCAATGTTTCATGGGGGAGAGAGGTCATGTCAAACAAATGTGATGATTTCTTTGATTGGGTGGCCAAGGAACTAGATTAGGGTGGAGTGGTGTATGTATCCTACCTAGATTTCAGTAGGCTTTCAATACCATTTCACAAGGGTGACAAGTAAGCAAGCTGAGTAGCTTAGGAGTGAGTCCAAAAGTGGACAACTGGATAAGAAATTGGTTGGGAGATACATGGTGGAAGGTGGTGGTAAATGGAATTCACTCTGATGATGGGAGGGTGACCAGCAGGGATCAGTGCTGGGACCAGTCCTCATTAATGTCTTTATTAGTTACATTGCAGAGGAGATAGAAGGGAAGGTCTACCTCTTTGAGGATGACACGAAAATCTGCAATAGATCAGACACTCCGGGGGCAAAGGGTGGTGGAAAGGATAAGCAATGACCTGACAAAATGCAGGGAGTGATCAAAGGTATAGCAGTTGGGTTTCAATGCAAAAAAGTGCAAAATAATGCACTTGTAGCACAGAAACCACAGAGGTGGTGTACAAAATAGGAGGGATGGTATGGGTGATCACCAAGTAGAAAAGTGACTGGGGAGTAATCATATCTAATAACCTAATGGTGGCCAGGCAGTGCAACAAGGCTGTTGGGAGGGCTACTGGGATGCTGGGGTGAATAGGAAGGGGTGTCACGAGCAGAAAGAGGGAGGTGTTGTTGCCTCTATATAGAATGCTGGTAAGATCCCACCTAGAATACTGTGTCCAGTTCTGGAGACCACATCTCTGAAAGGTCATAAACAGAGTAGACGTGGTCCAGAGTAGGACAACATAAAATGGCACACAGTCTGCATCAGAAGCCTTACAAAGAGGCACTTAGGGAGCTAAATATGTACACCCTATAAGAGAGGAGGGGGATACAGTATGTCAGAGACCTTTAAATACCTCATGGGGTAAACAAAGCACAAGAGGAAAGTATCTTTCAAAAAAGGTGCTCAAGAACCTGGGGACATGACACAGTATGAAGCTGATGGGAGGCTAGACTCAGGAGAGATGTGAGGAAGTAATTATTCACAGAAAGAGTGGTGGATTCATGGAACACTCTTCCATGGAAGTGGTGGGATACAAGAATGCATAGCATAGGCATAAGGGAATATTAGAGAAAAAGAAGTGGAGTGGGAGATTGGGCCAGAGATCAAGAAGGACCTGTGGTGATACTGTAGGTGGGGAAAATGGGCAGACTGAGTGGGCCAAGCGGTTCTTATCTGTCAGAGAATTCTGCATTTCTGTGTTTCTATGCCAGGCTACAGCTACTGCTGTTACATTTCATACTGGTTCCAAACATTTAGTTTAAAGGCAAAATAGTATGTGAAACAATATTATTATTGTTTACACTTAAATATTTGTTTGTGAATTTAAGCCATAAGAGAGACCAGACACTTTGAGGCACTGCATCATTTAGGCCCTGTACACATTAGAGCTGAAGATTTGCACCAGTTTAAAAAATGTTTTAAAAATGTTTTTAAACTCACCACAGTAGCCCATCCAGATCAGTCTTCAACCAAGTTTTAACACGGCTAAACCAGTGCCAACTCCCGTCCGCATCTGCCTCTAGTTATGTTTTTAAAAATGGGTTCTCCATGACCGTTAACACACTTCCTAGAGGAGAAATATGCAGACACCTGTCCACACTACAGGGTAACATGCTTTCCCTCATCAAACCATTTTTAAAAACAGACTTGAGACTAGCTCCCAGCAGGGTTTAAGCACGGTTTCTTAACACACTTTGAAATCATGCTTAAATGCAGACAGGTGCTGTGTTTGCACTAGTTAAAACATTTTATCACCTTAAAATGTTTTAACCAGCCTGATGTGTACAGGGCCTTAGCTGATAACATTAACTTTGATGTGCGTAGATTTCTGATTAGTGATTTACTAAATAAACTTGTTAATATGATTGCAACATTATTATTCTATCAGCAATGGTCATAAACATAGGTCATTTGATGGCATACATGTTCTTTAAATGGCTGGATATTTTGTGTTAAAATCATTACTACTGTCAATATATGTATATTTTTACTGTTCTACAACTTAAGCCTTGAGGAAGAGACCTAGCCTCAAAACTTGAGGAGCAGGCTCTTGAAGTGTTTGGCAAATATGTTGTAAATAAATAAGACACTGAAACAGTATTGTGATTTGGTGAGTGAGTCCTTCTTTCATAACCTGAGTGTGTGATTTCTATGGCTTGTTGAGAATGGACCTCTCCTGTATATTTTCTTGTTTTCATGCTGAGGTGGCTTACTGGACTCTTCTTTGCTTAAAACAAATATGACACAGAAAACTGGCATGTGTGATTAATGAGAAAAGCAAGGACAAACATAACAGAATTTGCAGTAGGTACAGCAGGCTAGCTAGCAACTTTTACTGGAGAGCATGATAGTCTTGGCATAGAGGGAAGAATCAAAAGAACAGCATTTCAAGGTTGAATATACCACAAGAAAGTAAACTTCCATACTGATATTATGGTTAATAATATTATTGCTATGTTATTACCTTACCATTGCAGCACTGCTTTTTATTATCTCTTCCTTGCCATGGCTTTACATTGGGGGGAGGAGGTAGCTGAACTGGGAAAATAAAACAGATATGTTACATAATCACCAAGTCACAATACTGCACTACACTAGTATCACATTTCATTAGACTGATTACAATGTGCAAAGGTCAATATATATAGAAAGCAAAAATGGTATCATATCCTATTATTTAAAGACACGTTGATATACTGTAATAACATAACACAAAATCATGGAAGAAAACATCCATGAAACTAAAAATACTTATACATATAGGCTCAGATATTTAGACTGTGCCTGGCAGTGGCACAAGCGTGGGTGCAGCACAACTGGGATGCGTCGGAGCCAGTACCAGATGTCATTCAACGGTGATGTGCCATGGCGCAGCATCATTAAATATGGCATGGACAGCGCACAGCACTGCACCAGCGCAAGCCACAGATAGGGAGCATGGGGATGCGCCAGCACAAATGCAGTTATGCAGTTACCCTGGGTGCATCACCCACGATATTCAGCAGAGGGCATGCAAATGAGGCCATAATATATGCAAGGTGCAAATAGTGACATTTGTATGTCATTATGGCCCCATTTGCATCCCTTGTGCAGGGCAGCCTGGTGAATTGCTCCTGCTGCCCTGCACAGAATGACATGTGCAGATGGGTCCCAGGGCATCCCCTGCCCCATAGCTGTGATTGCCGTTGAATGCCGTAAGAAATACCCTGGTGGTCTAGTTGTACCCCCCTCCCTCCCATTGCCATGATCGCCTGTTAAAAGCCTTAAAAAGTCCCTGGTAGTCTAGTGGACCCCCCGTCCCAACCCCAATCATGGTAAATGCCATATGAAGACTCCCTGGTGATCTAGTGGTGCCCCCCCCACCCATTGTCGTGATTGCGGTAAATCACCATATGACAATTCCCTGGTGATCCAGTGGCACCACCCACCCCTTCCACCCACACAGGACCCCTTGCCCACCCAGCTCCCCCATCATCATGGGCAGGCAGCTACAGCCCACCGCAGCTAACACCAGGCTGCCCACCAATGACAGGTAGTATGGAGCTGGGCATACTGTGACTAGACAGTCTCAAATATGTGAATGTCGTTCACATGATGGGACATATCTAGTACAGTATGCCCAGCAAACTGCGCTATACTTGTCATTTGGCAGGCCAGCCTGAGGTATGCGAAGGGCGGGTTCCAGCAGCCGCGTGATGAAGTGGGGCAGGCAGAATCCAATGAGTGAAATGAGGGGGTGCCACTGAATGCCGAAATTTCATATGGCAATTTTCCGCGATCATGTGGCAGCGGGCGGGGTGTGCCACTAGACCACCTGGGAATTTGCATACAGCTATTTACCGTGATTGTGGCTATGGGGCGGGGGTGGTACCACTAGACTCCCAGGGAAGTTTTAAGGCTATTACCAGCGATTGCAGCACTGGGTGGGAGGGGGGTACCACTAGACTACCAGGGAGCTATGGGTGCTTGTGGACGGTGTTCTGGGTGGGTGGGTGGCCACTCACAGCTGGCGACTGCTGTGTTGCACCCTGCAATGCAGCAGCCCACCTGTGGGTGACTAGGAGTTGTTCCTGCTATTCACGGGCTCAACTTTGGGCCCCCCTATGCAGTGCAATGCAGGATTGTGCCAGCACATGAGCCGTACATCCTGGGCTGAATATCGGGATGTGCCGCATATGCATGGGCATGCCCCTTGCATCTGTGCTGCATACATTGACTTTGCAGCCTGGCATTTCAGGATTTGCACTGCTCCTGGAAGCCTTTTCAATATCCCACCGAGGAGCAGCGTGCAACCCCATTCGAATATCCAGGCCATAGTGTCCTCCATAATATGATTGATGATGTGGTTTTATTGATTTCTTTCTTTATCTTCTACCAGGTAAGTTCAGTGGGATACCCACCCATTTCAGAAGTTATCAGTTCAAAAGGCATACCTTTATATTATGACATCATATTAACAGTAATGTTTACGTTTAGATTTTGTGATAAAGCAGACTAACAATGGATGACAAAATTTTAGTTCAGATCTGGTTTCATATAGTAGATATAAAAATGCTGATCCTGAATCAGTATAAACAGAGATCTAAAGTACTGACCCAACCTTGCTTCACCCAGTGAAAGACAAAATAGCAAATTATTACAAAGGGTAGTCACATGCATGAACACTCAGTCATTATCTACAGTATGCAGCTACTTCAGAATTGTTTCCACCAATACCAGTGCATGTACAGTTGCCTATCACCAGGGCCACTGGAAAATTGTGGAAAATTTTACCCCAAAATGTGGGGATTTTCTTACAAAAATTGCGGGAAAATTGCAGGGGTTCACTATACATCCCAGCTGCCCCCAATAAATATTTTATTGTTTGCTGCAGCATGTATTGATCACATAAATTGTTAGATAAATGTATTGCCACTTGTAAATGCTTTTACTATGAAGAAAGGTGTGTGTTTTTGAAATGCACTGTAAACTAATCATTATGTAGAATGTCTTCTAAAAATCAAGACATCTAAGTCATGCAGTGCTAACTAGATTTTATTCAGTAATTTACAGTTAGCCTGTACTGAATGCATCCTGAAACAACATATTTTGCCATTTTCTAAATGTTAAATAATAAAGCCTGTTTAAACTACTTGCTTTGGTGCAAGAAAAAAATAAACAGATAACCAGGGTGCCAAATAAAGGTCTAGTAAGAAAAATATTTATTTTATTAAAATGATTATTGTTCTTAATCAGCACTCGAAGTACATTTTAAAATCACATGATAAAAGTATAAAATCATACCAGTGGCTTTTTATTACATCATACAATAGCTTTTAATACATTGGCCCAGATATTCAAAAGAGTTGAGCCATGAGCAATAGGGTTGCATCTGCGTAAGTCCGAAATTGCTCCATTTTGTGATATTCAGCAGGAGGCATTTGTGCCCCCGAAATCATGCTGAGCAACAACACAATGGTAATGAAGGCATGCACAACCGAAGGGGGAGGAACCATGCATAAATGGCACAGTGCAATATTCAACGACTTGCGCCTTGCGCAATAGGGGAGCAAGTGGAAGTTGCACCATAGCGGAAATGAGCCAAAATAAAAAGGAGCAAGGGAGAGGCGCAAGAATGCTACAGGGAAGCCACATGTGTCAGAAGCAGAGGCAGACAGACAGGGCAGGATGGACGAACAGGGCAGGCCAGGGAAAGGGCAGTCTGAACAGCCAGGCACAGGGAAGGTGTGGGGAGCCACACAGCACAGAGGCCAGCACAGGCAGGTGTACCCGGTGCAGGGGAGGTAGCAGCCAGGACAGCAGGGGGAATACAGCAACAACTGTTGGGGGGGGTGAACACAAGCCAGGGACATGGCCAGTGCCACCTTCCATATGAAGGCTGTAATGAGGGGGGTGAGAAGGCGGGCGGCAGGGGGTCATTGCCGTGGAAGGGCCCGTCAGCAGTATGCCCCCAACTGGCAGTACCGAGCCGGCACCAGCTTTGAGCTGTACACTGATACTGAGATTGTGGGCAGGTGCCACCTGAATAGGGCAATTCTGAGGTGGCTATGTGAGCTGTGCAGTGATGTGATACAGGCACCCACACGATGGAGCCATGCCCTGTCAGTGGAGACTAAGGTAACAACCTGCATGTGCTTGCTTGCCACGGGTACCTTCCAGAGACCAACTGGGGACACCACAGGCATAACCCAGTCGGCCACATCACGCCACCTCACCCAATTCCTCAGCGCACTGCTGCCACATGCTGCAGAGTACATCCATTTCCACAGCACAGCAGTGGAGTGCACAGCAAGCATACAGGAGTTCCACAGGGTAGCATGTATGCCTGGCATGCTAGGGACAATAGACTGCACCCATGTGGCCATACGCACACCACCTGGCCCCAAGGAGGCCACATACATAAATCGCAAAGGCTATGCCAGCATCAACTGCCAGGTGGTGTACGATGCCAGGAGGCACACCATCAATGTCTGTGCCATGCACCCTGGGGGAGCACATGATTATTTCATCTGGAACCAGTCAGCACTGTGCCACAGATTTGAGAGTGGGGACATCCCCACTGGCCACTTAGTGGGTGAGTATGCAAACCACATGGACAATCATAGGGCCTGGGGGGCATGGCCAGAAGTGGCATGGGTAGTGACCTACATGGCCTGGGGCAGGGTGATGCTAATCACAAAACTAACCTCCGCCCTCCACATACAGGTGACAGTGGATACCCACTCTGTCCCTGGCTGCTTACACCCTACTGGCGGCCCGTGACCCCATCGCAGCACTGCTACAATAAGGCACATGCCACCACACGTAATGTCATAGAGCGGGTGTTCGGGATGCTGAAGGCACGTTTCCATTGCCTGGACACCTCTGGCGGTGCCGTACAGTACAGCCCCTCAAAGGCCTGTGGGATATTCCTGGCCTGTTGCATCCTGCACAACATGACCAACGAGTGTGGGATAGCCATACAGGTCGAAGAGGTGGACAGCGATGGGGACGCCTGTGACGATGGTGATGGGCAGCCCCCCCCTTGGCCGACGGGACCCCTGACTGCTCCGGCTGGCACAGCTGCACCAGGATGCCATCATGGAGGAGCACTTCAGCCAACCCAGGTAAGTCATGGGGCCATGCGCAACCACCAGTGGCTAAGGCACAACCCACAAACATGCATGGACACACACGAGGGGTGCATGCCATCAAGGAAGTGGCAGGGCACACAAGCACACACACAACCAGGGATGGGTGAGGATTAACATGCCATGCAGACGGACACACACACACACTCACACACAATGCAATAAACCTGCACAGAGGGCAGGAGGCACACCGACCCAGAATGCACACCCTAGCAACACACATGTCCACAGGCCACCATGCCCACTGCCTGTCCATGTGAGTGTGTCAGATGCTGAGCACCATTGCACACTGGTGTACAGCACAATTCAGGTATCATCATGCACACACAACTGCAGACAGCAGCCGGGAGGGTGTGCAGGTGGACTGTGTGTCCGCGTGCAGGGCCTGGTACCCACCCGTGCACCACCCACTGAAACACATAATGCACACAGGGCAGCACCAGACAGTAGCCGCACTGGGAGACAGGCCAGTTATGCGACACAGTGCCACGGCAACCATGGATGCATGGGCGGCCCTTCCAGCACTGACAGGCTGACCACTGGGCTCTTGGGGTGGCACCAATGGTCCCCCAGGGGTTCCACTGCGTGAACGTGACCGTGCTCGCACAGGGGTCTGCAGCACACCGAACATGTCTGCACCAGGAGTGCTCGGGATGCCCACAGCTGAACCCGGCATCGAAAGGGTGGGAGTCACACGACGCCGGGAACAGAGAGTGGATAGTGCGCTGCATGGTGTCCGCGATGCATGGGCACCTGACTGTGTGCCCATTGTGGTCATGACAGCAATGAATGCCTGTGCATGCCTGTCAATGGCAATGGTCACATCCTCATGCAAACGGTCCATCTGTGCCAGGATCAGTGCGGTGTCCCTGCTGCGATGCTCCTCTGCCTGCTCCAGAGCCACACATAGTGCATCCACGGATGTCACAGGCTGCATCTGCTGCTGGACCGATGCTTGCAGTAGCTGCAGGTGTGCTCGTCCAAGAGGTCATCAGCCTCCTCGGCATCCTGTCCCTCAGGGTGTGCACGGCCCTGATGATCAGCGCCCCTTGAGGGTGGGTGCTGTGCACCAGGACCAGGTCTGGGCATGTCCACAGGCGGTGCACAGATGCCGCCACTGAACCCTGTACCCCCAAGCCCATTGGGCGACTGCTGATGCTGCCCCTCTGGCTGCTGCTCCTCAGGGCTCAGTGGTGCTGCCGCAGTGGCTGCAACAGTCCCACTGTCCTGAACAGACACCAGTGCTGCCCCACTGGTGCTGACAGGCACAGCCTGGGACTGTGCTGACACGCAGGCCTCCTCAGCAGCACCACCCACAGCCATGGGCGCGAATTGCCCTGCTGTGTGGCCATCCAGTGGCACACATGTGTCACTGCCCATGACGGTTGTGTCATCATCACTGGTGACAGACTCTGCACTGGCCACAGCCACAGCGTGCTGGCATCCGTGGATACCAGCACACTGGGACACAGGCAGGGCTTCCTCCACACCTGTTACAACGACATCAGTGTGGACAGCCAGGCGGCCCCACTGTCGCAATGATCCACATATACCTGTGGAGGTGGATGGTCCCTCCTCCAACTCCAGCCAACTGTCCGCAGTGGACAGGCCCACCACTGCTGACCCATGCAGATGCTCAGGATCTGTAAGGGAAAGCAAAGATGCATTACTGCATGTGACCTTCCCTGCCCCCCCAATAGACAGACCATGACTTACCATGCAGTGATGGGCCACCACCCATCTGGAAGCCACCACCTGGAACACCCTCAATGGCATTGCACTGCATGCTTCCAGCAAGCCTCTCCTCCTCTGGGGTCAGCTGTACCACCTCCAGCTGTCCCCCACCTGTTGCAGCACGTGCTGCCCTGATGGCAGCCACCTTCTCCTTTACCCCCCTCCTGTCCGTGCCCATCTTTTTCTTACACTCCCACAGGGAGCGCTGGTGGCTTCCATGCAGGTTCACTGCATGTGCCACCTCCTCCCATGCAGAAACATGAACCTGAGGTGTTCCCCGCCGTCCACTGAGAAGTGGCTCTAGATCCAAGTAGGCCTCGAACAGGGCCTCGGTTTCAACCTTTGTAAAGTTTGGCCTCCTCCTCCCACCACTGTTTTCCTACTCTCCAACAACCTGCTTAGTCATTATGTAGCCTGTAAGAATGGCCATTGTTACCTGTGACTGTGCAATCCCATGCATGTCCCTGAATCCACAGTCCACACTCCCAAACAGCATGCAACTCACCAATAAACTGTAGTTACCGACTATGGCCACTGCAGCACATTGTCGCACTTTTATAGCGCAATCCATGCAAACGAGGTGAGGAGCAACTGTAAGTAGATGCAGATTGCAGTGCTGCATCATTGCATAGCTGATTAGATGATTTGCATATGATGGCTGAATATCGTGCTGTTGCGCTTTGCACAATTGTGTTGAACGTGCTGAGCCAATGGCGCAGTTCTGCGACATGCATAGTACACCTCACTGTGCATGACCAGGTTGCTGACACAGGCGTCTGCTGCACTGATGATGTGCTGTGCTCGGTAGGCAATGCAGGGCATGGCCACCATTGTGCCAGCGACGCTATAGCGATGGTCACTACATGGCGCTGTGGCACTGGGCCATCACAGGCACAATGGCCCAACTGCTCGGTAGTCCACTATGGTGCTGGCACACCAGCAGCCAATCACGCTACATGCATTGTCTTCAATGGCGCTGTGCGTGGCTATGCGCCAGAGATCCTAGACCCTGTGCCCGACCTTTGCCTCATAGGCGCCATGCGTCAGGCATGGGTGCACCTCTATCGCTCTGTTCGGTAACAGCATGATAGGGAATGGCAACACTGTACCACGCAGCATCTGCACGTGGGGAGCCACACTGCAGAGCACCATGTTGCCTACTATAGCTGCAAGGATGGCATGCAGACTGGCAGTGCAGTGGACAGCCATTGAGTTAGCCAATCTGGTGGCAATTGTTGAGCCACACCATGGGCCTCTCTCCGGGGATGCTCCCCTGGACAGGGCCAGGACCCAGGTGTGGCAGAAGGTGGCCACTGCCCTGGAGGAGGCCACCCAATGGGGAAGAGCATGGAGCAGTGCAGGCACCGCTATGAGGACCTGCGGAGGAGGGAGCCGGAGCTACTGGCACGACTGCAGACACGTGCCAGGAGGGGCACGGTGCCATGTCCAGGTAGAGGTTCTGTCAACACACTTTTATCATCCATATGGCTCACAGTGTTGTATGTGTCTAGCACATAGGGGAGGGACCGTCTGGGGTTGGCTGTGGTGGTGTTCACAGGGTGTGGGGTGGGTGGGTCTGGCTGGGTGGGATGGCACACACCTTGGGGCAGGGGGACTTTGCTTCAGGATTGTACTGATGTTCTTCTCTCCTTGTTTTCCCCACAGGCCCGGATGAATGCCGCAGGTTGCGGGAAGAGCGGCGGAGGGAGGAGGACAGTGCAGCCAGGCGGGGCAAGGGCCATCGCCGCCCACCTGAATGGCCCAATGAGGGTGAGTGCCATACATCCATGATTACTATTGCATGCTGTGTGACAGGGTGGGTAGCAGGGCAGGGCATGGCCACCATTCATCGACACCACTGCCATGTACTCAACTTGTTACAGTCAACACTGTCCAGTGGCAATGCATGTCTGGGAGTGCGTCAATGGTGGTCCATGCATGCACCAGGTGCATGGCTGTGCCACTGCCTTTGCATCACATAGCCATGTCACTAAACGGCCACGGTGGTGCTGTGCATGACTTGGCCGGTGGGTGTGTGCAGCATTCCTCATGGCTGTATGCACCTGGGTGGGCAGGTCCTGTGGACGTGATCACTGTGGGTGGTCACACACCATCACAGTGGTATGTCCCATGGCCGTATGCCCTGCACAGTGGGCGGGCTGTATGGGGTTGTGCATTCACACCTATTGACTGTGCTCCCTTATCCTAGGTACCCACCATCTAAGGGACATAAGAGATGCTGTGTGGGAGATTCTACAGCTGGCCCGGGAATCCCTGGAATTCCTCTAGAGAATGGATATGACTGGGGTACTGAGGAGGCACAGAGGCGGAGGTCACAAAGTGCAGAACGGCGCTCCCACTAGGGATCCCTCAGTCCCTGAATTCCCCTACCCCCCTGGACCCACCGTCACACCCCTCCTATCCCATCCCATTTGTCCACCCCTGCCTCCTACCCACCCTCACCTTGTTTGTGGCCCCCCCAACCTTGAATATAGTTTTTGTATTCTTGTAAATAGTTGACTATTATATTTTTTCAATACATTTGATTTTGATATGAATACTGTGGTGGTCTCTGATTTGCAGCAGGCTATTGGTGCTCAGCTGCAGTGGTGTGCATGGCGTCAGGGGTGGTGCAGCCATGTGGAGGTGACTGTGGTGTGGGGTAGCTATCAGTCAGTGTCTGTGGTGTGTGTGTTGTGCCCTGTGCACTGGATGACTGTGTGCAGTGGTCCATGGCGTGTGCTCTATGTCCATGGCGCACCCATTGGTCCATCCATGGCCTGTGCAGCTGACACACGTGCATGTCTGTGACCTGCACGGTCCGCTGGCATGTCAGTGGTGGCAGTCCCTGAAGGGCGGCCACTGTACCCATCACCTTGCTGGGTTGCCCCTGTCACTGGTGTGGTGCATGCCTGGCTGGGGTGGCACTGTGGGCACCACAGTCGTTGTCCCGCCTCCATGCTGTGCCTTGTGTGTGTTGCAGGGGATGTGCCCCACTGTCTGTGACTTGTGCTCCGGGTGACTGCTGGTGGTGTATGGGTCCACAGTGCCTGCGCAGGGTGACTGGCACTCCAGTGCCATGGAGGATTGTGGGTTGTGCATACACAGCTTACATGGGCCCACAATGGGGGCTTGGTTGCCCCACCACTGTGTCCCCATGTTGGTGTGCCCTTGGGTATGGGTGGGTGTCTGTCCATACACTGTGTGGCATCCGGTGTGGTGCATGCTTCCACACACCACTGTGGGTGTCTGTGCTGGCTGTTGTGGCCAGTGGTGGGTCGGGGTGTGTCACTGGAATACTGTGCAGGGTGCTGTACCACTGGTGGTGGTGTCAAGGGCACGCCCTGTCCCGTGTGAGGTACCTCTTGTGCCGACGCATGGTCGATCTCTCAGCAGTACCTCGGGTGGGCTGTGTGTGGTGGCAACGTGTCTGCTGTTGTTGCATTGTCGTATGCTACAACCCACTGATGGGTGCTCGTGGTGGGGCTGGCTTGCATGGTTCTGTGGTGCACAGGGTTGCATTGTCACAGTGGGGGTGGTGGCATGCATGGGGTTTCCTGCAGTGGTGGTCACTGCTCATGGGGGGTGTCTAGGGGTCATGGTGCAGGGTGTGCTCTACACTGGGGGGGGGATGGTGTGGCATGGGGTGGTCTTCCCTCCTTGTGTGCCAGTCACAGCTTGCCGGTAGGTGTGATGGTGCACCATGGCCCGGCTATGGGTTGTTTGCTTGTCTCCATGGGCCAGTGGTTATTCCAGCCCTCTCCCAGTTGTGCTGTGCTTGGGATGTGGGGGAATGATGTCTGTTCTTCTGTGTGTTCCTTTGCCCATCTGTGGCATGGGTGGTGGGCCCCTACCTCCCTGATTGTGCAGTTACATTGCTATGCAGCTGGGGGTCTCCCTGGTTGCGCTATGGCGCCTCTGGACTGCTCAGCTGAACATCCCTTGTTGCACTATGGCACATCAGATCTGCTCAGCTTCCCCTCCCTAGTTGCACTATGGCACAGGTGGTGCAATATTCAGTCATCGGCTGTAGGTGCAAATTGGCCTGCTCCGTTTTTGAATATCGCGTCTCTTGCGCATGGGCACAATAGACTTGCACTTGCTCCTGCTATTGTGCACTTTTTGAGTGCAGTTTGAATATCTGGACCATTGTACTTTTGTTCTACTCAGTTTGCAGTGATTTTACTTGGGTTGCAATTATTTTGATATTTGAAGGTAACTGTTTAACTATACTTAACCTGTTCAGCATGTTTTCTGAAATGTTTGCTTTTTGTAGGCGCTGTATGTGAGTATAGAGTTGTGGCAGACTGACATGTAAGGAATCACTGTCACCATCCCCCCTCAGAAGCACATTCAAATTTATAATCAGCAGGGCCATCCAAACTCTTGACACACTTGAATCAAAATCCTTTCAGATTGGAAGTATTTATACAAGGAAAATCTACCGTGCCATTCAAAAACAAGCATTGTGGTCAAGGCTTTATTTAGGTGAATGGGGCATTTTGCACCTCTTCTCACAACTATTGTTTCAATCTCTATGTCAGCAAAAAGTTCTCTGATAGTCTGCTTTAACACAGATTTTAAGTGTTCAAGTCTACATATGCATGACCAGAGGATTCTGAAACCAAAGCAGGGAAGTGAATCACATGAAAGCAGAGTCACATTTGACCCCTTCTCACCTCACACTGTACTGTTTTGGTCAAATCCAAGTCTGTGTACCATATCTGAGTAGATTTCCTTGAGAATTTAAATATTTTTATACAATTTCGGTCAAAAATTCCATAAATGTAAGAAATTGCAAGAAATTGTGGATTTTGTGTGGAGAAGGGTGAAAATTGCGGAAATTGCGGAAAAAGTGCACCAGTGGCCCTGCCTATAACATTCTCCTATTATATTAGTTAAACACCTCTTAAGGCAAACCATTATTAGTTAAATTGTTAGTCACAGTAGAAGGCCTAGCAATATACCAAAAGTTTCTTGATTTTTAAACTGCACCACTTGCAGCATATCTAATACTCAGAGGGATTATCCTTTAATATGCCACTGTCAATAGCAGCTTTAAGCCCCAGAAGGCTCTATCCTTGGATGTGCTGCAATGAACAGCAACTCCAGTCTCTGAAGACTACATTACTTTAATTTATTAGCTCTGGTTACATAGATACATAGACAGTGTCAGCAGATAAGGGCCTATGGCCCACCTAGTCTGCCCATTTGAGTTTATAACTTCAGTTTGTTTTCCTAGAACTCTGTTGCCCCTTACCCCTGACCTCCAGAATTCCTTTATGTCTATCCGATGCATTCTTAAATCCTGTGAATGTTTCAGCCCCCACCACTTCCTCAGGCAGGGTGTTCCACTTGTCCACCACCCGTTCTGTGAAGAAATTCTTCCTCACATTTCCTCTGAATTGTCCTCCCTCCAACTTCATTCAATGCCCTCTAGTCCTGGAACATCTTTTTCACTTAAAAATAGTGTATTCCTGCACCCTGTTCCTCCCTGTAGGCTACTTGTATATCTCTATCATGTCCCCTTTCTCCCTCCTCTCCTCCAGGGAGTACATATTCAATTTCTTAAACCTGTCCTCATAGGACTTGTGATGCAATCCATGTACCATCTTTGTTGACCTCCTCTGAACCTTCTCTACCCTGTCTATGTCCTTACATAGGTAAGGTCTCCAGAACTGTACACTGTACTCCAGGTGGGGCCTCACTAGTGTCTTGTATAGTGGAATCATGACCTCCCTATTCCTGCTGGTGATGCCCCTGCCTATGCATCCCAGTATCCTATTTGCTTTACCTGCTGCCTTGTCACACTGTTTCCCTACCTTGAGGTCATCAGAGATGATAACCCCAAGATCCCTTTCTTGCTTGGTGCATGCTATATCCTCACCCCCCCCAACTGATATATTGCGCCAGGGTTTTTGTGCCCCATATGCATTATCTTGCACTTCTTTGCATTAAATTTCAGCTGCCAAACTCCTAACCATTCTTCAAGTTTCTGCAGGTCCCTTCTCATTCTGTCTACACCCTATGGTGTGTCTACTCTGTTACAGAGCTTTGTGTCATCAGCGAACAGTGAAATTCTGTCTTCTAGGTCCTGCGTAATGTCACTAATGAAGATGCTGAATAGGACCAGTCCCAGCACTGATCCCTGTTGTACCCCACTGGTCACTCTTCCCTCTGTGGAGTGAAAGCCATTTACCACCACCCTCTGTGTCCTACCGCCCTGACAGTTACCTACCTACCACACTACTGTCCTGCCCACACCCATATTCCCTAGTTTGTGTAATAGTCTTCTATGTGGCACAGTGTCAAAGGCCTTGCTGCAGTCCAGATAGGCCATGTCCACTGCCCTCCCCTGAGCCACCTCCCTAGTTACCCAGTCAAAAAATTAAATGAGGTTGGTCTGACATGACCTCCCCCTGGTGAAACCATGCTGCCTTAGATCCTGCAGTCCACTGACAACCAAATGTTCCACCAATCTCTCCTTCAGTAGTGCTTCCATGATCGGCCCCACTACCAAGGTGAGGTGACTGGTCTGTAGTTCACCACTTCCTCTTTGTTCCCACTTTTGTATAAGGGGACTACATCTGCTATGCTCCAGTCTTTGGGTACCTCCCCTGTTTCCAGTGATCGGCTAAACAGGATAGCCAGAGCTTCAGCCACCACCTCTCTGAGTTCTTTAAGGACCCTGGGGTGCACCCCATCTGGCCCCATTGCTTTATCAACTCTTATTACTTCCAGTTTCTTCAGGAACCTTTCTCATGTAGAGGGACTTGTGTCCATTTCTGCACCATTCTCACCCCTTGTACTCCCTTCAGACCCATTACCCTCCTCTTCCTCAGTAAAGACTGAGCAGAAATACCTGTTCAGTATATCAGTTTTACTTCTATGTGTACTTTCTTTACACAGTGATCCCCCATGATGATGGTCTGACAGCTTTGCAGCATTTCTTGAACAAGCGGGAAGTCCAGCAGCCTCCCACACACACACTAACTCATTTGGCAGAACTGGTTCTTACACTCAATGCTTTTTCTTTTAATAACAGCTTTTTTTCAGCAGGTCAGTGGAGTTGCCATGGGTACCAAGATGGGTCCAACTTTGCTAATCTGTTTGTGGGTTGGGTGGAGGAACGTTTTTTTCTCTCATTCACAGGGACTGTGCCTGAACTCTACAAATGCTACATTGATGACTGTGTGGGGGCCACCTCCAACTCCGGGGAGACTCTCCAAGTCTTCCTTGACAAGTTCACCACGACCCATCCTTCCCTTCAGTACACTGTTGAAGTATCCTCCTGTACACTGCCTTTTCTGGATATCCAGCTCTCAGTCCAGAACACTGGTCTGAAGACATCAGTCTATTACAAACCCACTGACTCTCATAGTTTCCTCCTCCATAGCTCCTTCCATACCAAACATGTCAAGAATGGCCTGCCTTATTCACAGTTTTTTTAGACTTCGCAGGTTATGCAGTGAAGAGGATTATTTTGCTGAGCAGACCCAAATAATGCATAGTTTTTTTATCAACAGGGGATACCCTAAAAGCACAGTGGACAGAGCACTCTCCCGGGTCAGTAACATGCCCCATAACCTTGACCCCCGAAGGAGGGATACTGTCACACAAGAACAACGGCGAATTCCACTAGTTCTTCCTTTCCATCAGAGCACACCTTCTCTTCCACAGGATCATCATCACTAGTAACTTTCCCATTTTGCAAACTGACCCTAACATTGGTGCTTCCTTTACAGAACCACCTATTGCCTCCTACCGCTGGTACCTAACCTATGGAATCTCCTGGTTAAAAGCAGCCTACCCACTCCAACAGTTCTTCCCCCCCCCAGGTACCAAACCTTGCAACAGGGCTCGCTGCTACACCTGCAAATGTATTTCCAGTGTGACTGAGATTCGGGGGCCTACAGGTGTTTTTCACATCACCAAGGAGTTCTCATGCACCTCCACTAATGTGGTGTATTGTATTCTTTGCAGGAACTGTTCAGCTATTTACATCGGAGAAACTGGTAGGTGTCTTGCTGACCGTTTCAGGGAACATTACAGAGCAGTCTGGAATGGTGAAACTGCTAAACCCATTGTATCCCACTTTATCTCCAGGGACCACAATGTCAATGACCTTTCTGTTTGTGTCCTTCAGCAGGGCTTCCGGGATCCTGACCATAGAAAAAACATGGAAGCCAAGCTGATCATCCGCCTTGGCTCCCAACAGCCCTCTGGTTTAAATGATAGACTTATTTTCCACTAACTTCTTTCAGCCATCCCTTTTTTTTTCCTAAAGTCAATTTGTTTTTGTACTCATTTATTTTTCATTTTCACCATATGTCTCCATTTCTGTCTCCTTCCCACACATTTGTCACCTTTCAGCCTTCTTACAAGGCCCTGTTAATTAGTCTCCACCAGGGAACTTCCCCAGCTCTTTCTCTCCCATTATGCTTTATCTTTCCCATCATCACCTTTTTGTTTCTCAGATTCTCTCTTAATCTTACCATTTATCACTTCTTCTCCCTTAGCCTTCCACTTCTTCTTTCTCCACATATATATCTCTCTCATTTTACCTCTCTTCTACACTAACTTGTTTTTTTTCTCTTTTAAATATTTTCTGAAGAAGACCTAAGGTCGAAACGTAGATTTTTAACTCTATTTTCTATTTTCAGCGTGCATTTAATATAATCATTTTGTTTTGCTATCAGTTTTACTGTTGTCATCCTCAACGTGGCCCCCATCCTCCCCCTTCAGTCTCACTATCTCTCCCTTTGCCTTTCTTTTTTCACTTATGTACCTGTAAAAGGTTTTGTCCCCTCTACCCACTGATTTCGCAATGTGCTTTTCTGTCTGAGCTTTGGCTTCCCTTACTGACCTCCCTGCCTCCCTTTGCTTCTCCTGGTACTTCTCCCTATCCCCTTCTGCCTGTGTCTTTTTGTATTGCCTGAATGCAATCTTTTTGGCTTTCACTTTCTTTGCTACCTCTTTGGAAAACCATAATGGCCTCCTCTTTCTTTTCCTCTTGCTAACCTGCTTAATGTATAATTCTGTTGCTCTTGCAATCCCCGTTTTAAATACTGCCAACTGTTCCTCAACCCTTGATTCCTGCCCCATTCTCCTTAATGCCTCTTTCAAGTATCTTCCCATTTTCCCAAAGTCTGCCCCCCTAAAATCCAGGATACGTGTTTTTGTGTGGCTTGGTTCTGCTCCTTCTGTGATTTCAAACCACAATGACTGGTGGTCACTGTTCCCCAGGTGCTCCCCCACTGTTACCCCCATCAAACTGTCCCTGTTTGTGAGCACAAGGTCCAGTATTGCCTTCTGCCAAGTTGGTTCCATGACCAGTTGCTTGAGGAAGGCACCCTGAAGGGAGTCCTGGATAAATCTGCTCCTAGTTGATGCTGCTGCTGGGATGCTCCAGTCCAGATCTGGATTTCTGAAGTTTCCAACCAAGTCTACTATGGTTGCAGCTTTGATTTGAGAAGGGCTCTGCTGCTTAATGTGATGCCAGATGTACTATAACCTATCAGTAGGAAATTGGAATGGACAAAATTAACAGACGTTGTCAAAAATGTTACATGACAGGAAACATTCTTCCAGTAAAAAAGTTCATGGAATATATAGGATTCACACCCCTCTCCCACTTATCCACAACATTTTCCTGACTTCCAACCCTCTCCTTATGATAAGTGGAGATACACTGATGCATGTCTTCACTGCAGTTCTCTCTGACCATGAAGGGTATTTGAACAGATAGTTTTCAGCATGACCTGTAGTTCTAGTCTTGAATTCTAGCACTGTAAGCCTTTTGTTCCATCACAAGCAATTCTACCCATGATGCACATCATGGTAAGTGCTCTCGTCAACTGAACTGTTTCTTTGTGGCTTGGCACCCAACTGAGATGTCAAAGAAATTATCTTTATTCATATGGTAGAGTTCAGTTAGCCAGACTGCCAACTAAGATGTGTCTCAACTTGACTCTCCAATTTATAGCAACATAGTGTTTATACAGCAATGTATGGTCAGAAGGGACTGTAGGTCCATCATGCCCACACTTATTGCTTCAAAAGGAGGTATTTATGAGTTTGCAGTGCAGACAATTGATAATTTATGAGAATACTAACAACCCACCAACTATAGTACCCAGGTTACCAAGTAATGTCCTTGCTAATCAAACATTTGGCCATGCTTACTGTAAAGGCCTGTACTGTCTTCTGAGGTACTGTCTCTAATAATACGCTGTTCCACAGTTTCGTCACCATCTGCCGAAAGAAATGCATCTGCTGCCACTTTATTTATCCCCTCTGAATATTAAAGTGTGCCCCCTCCACCTGCCAGAGTACACCAGCACAACCATCTCAATCTGTTCACTCTCATTGATACCCTTGGGTATTTTTTTTTTTGTAAACTGTTTATTGGCAAGTAGAGATTACAGTATCAAATACATGTGAAGTACTTTACACGTAGAGTGGTAAAGGAAATCAAGCAGAACTGGTTTCTCCCAGTAGTACAGTACCTACTGTACATGTTAGATGTCATTTTCATACATGGAACTGTTTCTGAGACAGTTAACATAACCCATCTGTCAAAGGTATGGGTAAATGTTTACATAAGACATGTACGTTGTCCAGAACATATTTAGTATTTAAGGGTACTAAGAAATTCAGCAAGAGCATATAGCTTGTTAGGAATAAAGCACCCAAATCATTCTCCAGTTAGTAAATATGGAACCAGACAGTACCCAGTGCACCTAACATATAGCTGAACATTCTGCACAGCTGAGTACTGTTTTTTATTTCTTTTTTTTTCAGTTTTCATGTAATTTAATAATGTGGTTACCCAGAAAACTATGATGGGGGCCCTTTCCTGTTTCAAGTATAGAACTAGTAACTTCTTGCCCACTACAATTACTCTTACATCAGAATCCATATGAGTAGAGACAGAATAACCTCAATATGTACACACTAGAATTGAGGCATGATAAATATCTATAAATACCTAACAGGGGTAAATAAGGTACAGGAGGGAAGTATTTCTCAGATAAAAAGATACATGAGAACAAGAGGATATGCAATGAAGCTGACAAGGGGGTAAATTTAAGAGAGCTGTGAGGAAGTACTTCTTCACTGAAAATGTGGCAAATGCCTGGGACAGTCATCCACTGGCAGTGGTGGGGACAAAAATTATGGTAGGATTCAAAAATACATGGGATATGCACAAGAGAATATTAGTGGAAAGCAGCAAGGGACGGAGCCACAGATCAAGTAGGGTCTACAGTGACAGTATCAGAAGGGAAACAATCATTTGTCAATGCCGAATATTTGTTCGCTGGTATTAGCATTAGAAATGCAGGAGTTGGACAGATGCAGAATAGGAATGGCAGTGAAGTAGTGAACTTGACATGAACTGCACCTCCATGCTGCAGAGATGGACAGGATGTGGGGTAAGTTTTTGAGTCGTCACCCATGACAGTCAAGTCATGTCACCTCACCCTATTCTGCAGACAGCGAGATGTGTTGACCTGTGCCTTAGGGTGTTTGGCTTTACAGTCAGCCCATTCTAAAAGGACATATGTTGAAATGGGTGCAGCATAGGAGAATGGTGTAAAGTCCTGGGACGAAGAGTCCAAGGTACACCTCGATGCCTGTCAGTGGTGGGGGTGTGTGTGGGATGGCATGAGCAGTACAGTCAGCAATCCAAAGGCACACCCTGTCTGTCTGTACAGGGTAGGACATTATGGTTAGAAACCCTAATGCCTCGGGTGTTTGTTGGTATTCGCAGTACAAATTTTGAACATGGCCTTTTTGTGAGCCCACCTCATGAAAGCATTTGGGACCTCTTCTCATGAACAGTGGCAGCGTGATTTTGTCAATGTGTCCCAAAAAGTGACTTCCAGCAGTGACAGTGCCATTCTGCACCACATGTACAAAAACACAGATCAGGCAGGATGTGAAGAATATCAGTTGTACCATCCATAGGGGGTTATGAAGAGATGGCAATGTTGAAAATGTGTAGTGGGAATTTTAACAATGCTTACAGTTCCGAGCATACGTGGAAACCGCACAACGCATTTGAGTAACACAGTCATTTTATGGAGTTTCATCACTAGATTTTCACCATAGGTATTTAACGACCTGTGCTCATGAACAACATCTCTGTGATTTTGTTACTGTGTCCTGAACACTGACGCCCCACGGAAACCACGGCAGTCTACGCCGGAACTGCAAAAACACATTTCGACCAGGATGTGAAAAATGACAGCTGTACTGTTCATAAGGAGGTGTGGAAAAATGGCAATGTTGAGAATCTGGAGTGAAAATATTACAAATGTGCAAAGTTATAAGCGTGAGTGAAAACTGCACAACGCATGCTCATAACACAGTCACTTTATGGACTTCCATCACCAAATGTTCAACATAGGCATTTTAGGACCTCTGCTAATGAACAGTGTCACTGTGATTTTTGTAATGTGTCTCAAACAGTGATTTCCCACAGCGACCGCACTATTGTGTGCTGGAAGTGCGAAAACACTTTTCAGCCAGGATGAGCAAAATGACAGCTGCACTGTTCATAAGGAGGTGTGGAAAAATGGCAATGTTGAAAATATGGCGTGAAAATATTGCAAAAGTGTGAAGTTACGAATGTGTATGGAAACTGCACAATGCACGCTCATAACACAGTCACTTTATGGACTTTTGTCACCAAATTTTCAACATACCCATTTTAGGACCTCTGCTAATGAACAGTGTCAGTGTGTTTTCCAAATGTGTCCTGAACATGGACTTCCCGCAATGACCGCGCTAGTCTGCGTTGCAAGTGCAAAAAACACATTTGGGCCAGGATGTGAAAAATGGCAGCTGTACTGTTCATAAGGAGATGCAAACAAATGGCAGTGTTGACAATCTGGAGTGAAAATATTGCAAATGTGAGAAGGAACGAGCGTGCATAGAAACTGCGCAACACACGCTTGTAGCAAATTCATTTTATGGACTTTTCTCACCAAATTTTCAACATAGACATTTGAGGACCTCTGTTAATGAACAGTGTCACTGTGATTTTTGTAGTGTCCCAAACATTGATTTCGCACACCTACTGTGCCATTGTGCGCTACATGCGCAGAAACACATTGTGGGCAAGATGTGCAAAATTAAAGCTGTACTGCTCATAAGGAGGTGTGGTAAAATGGTATTGTTGAAAATCTGGAGTGCAAATATTAAAAATTTGTGCACTTACGAGTGTGTGTAGGACCTACGTAATGCACACTCGTAAAACAGTCATTTTTAAGAATGTTTTCACCAAATTTTCAGCAAAGCCATTTTAAGACCTCTACTCATGAACAGTGTCACTGTGATTTTCTTAATCTGTCCCAAACATTGATTTCGCACACAAACTGCACCATTGTGTGCTACATGCAAGGAAACACATTTTGGGCGAGAGGTGAAAAATGACAACTGTACTGCTCATAAGGAAGTGTGGTAAAATGGCAATGTTGAAAATCTGGACTGCAAATATTAAAAATCCGCGCACTTACGAGCATGCATAGGAACTGCACAACGCAAGCTCATGAAACAGTCATTTTTAGGAATTTTTTTTTCACCAAATTTTCAACATAGCAATTTTAAGACCTCTGCTTATGAACAGTGTCACTGTGATTTTCTTAATCTGTCCCAAACATTGTTTTTGCACACCGACTGCATCATTGTGCGCTACATGCGCGGAAACAAATTTTGGGTGAGATATGAAAAATGACAGATGTACTGCTCATAAGTAGGTGTGATAGAATGGCAATGTTGAAAATCAAGAGTGCAAATGTTGCAAATTCATGAACTTACAAGCGTGCATAGAAACTCCGCAATGCACACTCGTAAAACAGTCATTTCAAGGAATTTTTTCACCAAATTTGCAACATAGGCTTTTTGAGATCCCACCTCATGAACACTGGCACTGTCATTTCATTAATCAGTCCAAAAGGTGATTTCATGCAGTGACCACGAAATCACCCTTCGGGCCTGATTAACGCCATGACAGTGACAGAATTCATGAGGAAGGGTCCCAAAAAAAACATGTTGAAGATTTAATGCCAAAATTCCAAAAAATGCCTGAGATATGGAGCAAAGTTGAAAAAACCCTATCTATCCCATTATACAGCTTACCAGCATTTTCTCAGTTCATGGTCAGCTTTGAAGAGTGCAGACGTGTTCCCGGTCCACCGAAGATTGTTGCATCGGACTCTGGAGGTAAGTATGGGGTGAGGGAGGGTGTGGGGAGGCAGGGTGCACAGTGGGTGAGCGCGGGTTGCAGGAGGGTGGTCTGGGAGACCACGAAGGACTGTTTTTTCTCCACAGGGGAAAAAAAAGACAGCGTGGGACAGTTTTCTATTTTGCAGTGGCATTTGGCATGCTAGGGTGAGCTCCCAGCGTGCCCATGGACTGTTTTTTTGGGAGGTGGGACCTGTAGCCAGTGGGGGATTGGGCATCCCCATCGGCACACAAGAAAATGGGGGCCATAATGCCAATGGGGATTAGGCACCCCTGTCGGCACAACAAGAACTGGGGGGGATAATGCTGATGGGGATTGGGCACCCCCATCAGCACACAAGAAAACGGAGGTGGGGTTGGGTTACATAATGCTGATGGGGGAGTGGGCTTCCCCATCAGCATACACACAACAGCGGTGGACATTAGCACACTGAAGCTGGTGGGGATTGTGGCCTCCATCAGCAAACAAAGACCATCTGGGGGGGCACTTGCTGCCGGGGGGATTGGGCACCCCCTTGGCATGGGGGCAGCATAGTATTGTTTGAGAACGTGGCTGCAAGCCGCACATCATATTCACAAACAGTATTATGCTAGTTAACATTCTGCCCTGCAATGACGGGTCGCTCCCTCATTGCAGCGCAATGACTGATGCTGCAATGACGAGGCAGCCCCTGATTGCTGCAGCAAAAACGTTACAACTTGGTGCACTTTTGGAGACCAGTGTCATCACCACACTGTGCCTCCATTGGCCCACCATTACCAAGCCCCCTAATGCAGTGCCTCTCTTGGCTATAACACTGCCGTGCCTCCACAACCTACTTCTCTCCTATGCTGTCACATCATGTTTCTTGCACATGCGAGCAAGCAAACATAAAAATGGGCAGAATGGGTGGGCCAATCGGGCCTTATCTGCTGTCAAATTTTATATTTCTGTGCTTACAATTCCTAGTATCCAGAGAGGATTATGATATATCTGCCAACTGGTTCCCCTGGTGCCACACCCAGTAGTGTCGAAATATGATAATTTGGTATCTAGAAAACACTGCAGAGTTCTGGCAGTAGAAAGCAAAAGGGTAAATGGGATTATTTATGTGACAAAGGTTTTCTGCTTTGCACTGCAAATGTCCTTGATGTTGCAAAAATAGAGTTGGTAGCTAGTACACTGTGAAGTCTGGTTATTGCTGACCATATCAATGAAATTTGAGATAGCAAGGTCTATGTGTGAAAAATGTAGTTTCTGACTGGAAAAATACAGTAATGTACTAGTAAAAGATGACCTTGTCTGGACAAGTGTGTATAAGATGCTTTGTGGGAGACAGAGGGTGAGAAGCTACGAACCCTGAAATGAAATGCTGAAGCTTTCACACCTGTTTCTTTGTAAGCTAGGCTGCTGTGGCTAATACAAGAATGCTGTATTAGTTCAATAAATCTTGCTTTAATGGTGAAATTACTCATTTCCAGTGTGATTCCTGGCTCATATACTTACTTTAACAGTAGTACGGTTTGCCGTCAGCAAATCAACATTTTAACAGCGAAGACCATCACAGTGACAAATCTTGACAGGTTGCTGTGATGGTCCACTGTACACTGTCACTCCAACTCCCAATGTTTTGCCCCCACCCTGAACCAACTCTGACTTGGAGTTGGCTATTTAGAGATGTGGGTGTGTGAGGAGTGAAGACCCCCAAAAAAAAAAAAAAAACACTTTTTCCCAATGAGAACAATGCCTACTGTTGGTATTGCTCCTGTCCCTGCTGGGGGTTTCCACAGCATCATTGTCAATGTGTTGTTGTGGAACCCAGTAGTACATACTCTAAGTCTGGATATGCACAGACCATGAGGTTATATTTTTCCTTCTTTCAGTTTGCATCTGTGGCACTCACGGAGTTTACAGGGGTCTACTTGGTGCACTAAAGAAGGAGTTTAGTAGGCTCTGTGAAGGAAGTTAATATGAATTTGCCAGAGCCCATTACTGATGGAGCATCTCTTCATTTCTCTTAGTACCTGGTCCCAGTCTCTCCCTGTCCAAGGATGCCACTGAGGTCCCTTTCCCACTTGCTGTGGATCAGTTGGAGAGGTCCTGCTTGTTACCCAGTAGCAAAGCATTAACTTGCTGCATAGGCCTAGCCTGTTGTCTATAGTCTAGGAGAATCTTCTCACCGGTGAATGAGTTGGACCAATCCAAGCCTGGAGGGTGTGTCTTTCCAGGCATGTCTGCACCATCAGGAAAGTAGTGAAATATTTTGGAGGCAGGGGAAAGTGGGAGGAGAAGTCCTGGTAGGACATCAGTATGATCTCTTCAAAGAGGTCACCCGTCTTAGTTATCCCTTTTTTGTACCATGCTCATAGTGTTCTGGAGTTCTGATGTGGGGTGTCTCTGGATCTCCATAAAACTCTCTGGCTTTCCATCTCAATGAAAAATCTGGGGTTGCCTATGAGACTGTGTACAATTAGCCATTCTCTGACTGTAGTTCTACTGAACAGATTCTGCTAATGCTTTATCCGATCACCAACCAGTGCAGGGACAAGTAGATAATTAAGGATTGTGCCATGATAGTGCACCACCTCAAATGCCATAGCATGGCAGTTTCACTTCTAAGGGCATCTTTTATGAATGGCATTTGCACAGCTAAATAACAGAAGTGCAGGTTAGTAGGCCCAAGCCCCCCCCCTTCACAGGTAGCCACAGTGTTGCCTGTTTTATCTCCACTCTCCTACCCTGCCACAGGAGATTTGTAAAGTAGCCCCTGAGGGATGTAAAGGACTGTTGTGGGAGGTGCACAGGTAGGGCATGGAACAGGTAAAAGCACTGTGGGAGCATGCACATTTTCATTGTAGTCACTCTCCCTACCAGGGATAGGGGCAGTGTTTTCCATCTGTTGCGGTCTTCTCTAAGGTTTTGTAGGGGTGGCTGAAAATGTATATGCCCTATAGTAGATTTCTTTTTTGAAGGCACTCTCCCAGGTATTTTAGGCTCAGGACTGGAGTCAGTGTTATTCCTGACACCTGGATTACAGCCCCCATTCCTGGCACCATGGAGAGCCATTCAGATTTAGCCCAGTTAATTTTATGACCTGAGAGTGGAACATATGTATGTTGTAAAGAGGTCTGTCAGTGCTGGTATTGCTATGTGGGAGGTGGCAAGGGATAGCATGATATCATCCTCAAAAATAGAAAATTTGTTATCTGTAGCCTGGAAGCAGAACTCTTTGATTTCAGGATGCTCCCTTATGGCTATGGCAAGTGGTTCAATAGTAAACACATATAGGAGCAGGGAGAGGGAGCAGCCCTGTCTTCTTTCCCTGGTGAGAAGGAATGGGTCTGATATGTGACCATTTGTATAAATGTGGGCATGAGGAGATTTGTACAGTGCTGCTATCCAGGACCAGATTTTGGATCTGAAGCAAAAGCACTCCAGTGTAGTGAATGTGAAGGGCCACTTGCCCCTGTCAAAGGCCTTTTCAGTTTATGGAGCTAAGAGATCTGGACGAGCAGCAGCCCCCCCCCCCCCGGTCCAGTGCCACATGATGTTCAGGATGCATCATATGTTTTGTTTGGCCTGCTCTCCTTTAGTGACATCTTCTGATCAGGGAGAAAGAGGCCTGTCAGGACTCCTACATGTGGTCCGCCAACACTTTTGCCAGTATTTTATAGTCTGCATTAAGCACAGAGATTGAACAATAAGAGCCACACTGGGTGGGGTCCTCGCCAGGTTTGGGAGCACTATTATTGTGGCCAGGGTGTGGGAGGTAGGGAGCCCTTTCCTGCCCAGAGATTCCATAACCATATCTACCAAGGGGGCAAGGAGGACCTCCCAGAACTTTTATAACATTTGGTGGTAGCCCATCTGGGCCCAGAGCCTTCCCTTATGTGGAAACTTGGACTGCTTTGTGGATTTCCTCTTTGGACTTTTGGCAGTCCAGTTCAGTTCTGACCAAGTCCTTGAGGGAGGGCAGTTTAAGTGTATCAAGAAAGGCATGTGGGGGATGTCCCCATGTCCACCTCAGATATGTACAGGTAGAGTAGAAAGATTTAAAGGCTGCGTCGATACCATGTTATTTAGGGACGGTAGTGCCATCTGGCATGGTGGTGTTAAAGAACAACTCTCTACTATAATAAAAAGCCTAAAACCACTAGATTTATACCAGTTGTGTTTTACCTTTATTATTTCCTAGTTTTTTTTTTGGTTTTTGTTTTACTTTTCCCTGCTACTGATCTACTAAATATTGTCAGTAATGCAACACTTATTTTACGGAGTCTTTCAAAATGTATCTGACTCTCCCCTGCTAACCACACAATAGCTTTTTTATGACCTCATGGTCTTCTGCCATGGTGAAGTTATTGTGAGGTTAATAGGGGAAAGGCAAATGTTGTTTTACATAAATTACCAAGACATGCTAAAAACCTTGAAAAGGAACATTGAAAATGAAAAAAATATAAATCTCTAGTAAACTGTAAAAGCTGAAGCATCTTAATAATGAAAGTACATGCAGAAGTACAGAGTTGCTCTTTAAGGATTGTTCAGTTGGCCTCCTGTTTTTTGAGTTGCCAAGACAGCCATCTACCTGCCTGGCCCCCCTCAAAGTAAGCACCAGACTGAGTAGGAAAATAATCCATTCAATGCATGACAAGACCAGCTGGTTGAGGTTTTAGTCAGCTTAATGCATTATTAGTGATAATGTATTTTCCTAGTGGTACCACTTCCCCATTCAGCTCCCTCTCTTTGTTGGCTTCTTATTAACTTTTAATTGAAGCCTTATATATGGCCACCCCCACTTGTGAAGGTTTTCATAGTTTTCCACCTGGTGGTGACCGAGGTGTCTTCTTTTTTGTTTAGTTTAAAGAATTCTTGGAAAGCGGAGGACATTTTGTTTTTAAATTCTTGGTCAAGTTCACATTGTCTGGGACATGTATCTCCATTCCTCAGGTCCTAGCTTGGGAGCATGGTCTGAATGAAGTAATGGACCATAGCAGGCAGAATTCAACCTATGCAACATGCAAGAAAAAGTTAACTTGCTCTGTGGCCATCTGCCAGAGTGCATCTGAATTATCATGAGGGTGTCACACCAGAGAGGCCAACCTGTCTAGAACAGGGTTCTCAGGGAGTAATGAAGTTCCCTTCTAGGGTTACCTTTTTGAGGAAGGATGCCAGTGTGAGGGCCATGCAATGCAAAAAAGTCTGGGTGGTCAAAATATGGCCCATACATGGCTACCAGGGCGAGGTGTTCTCTTGTAACCTCCACTTCCACAACCAAATATCTGCCATGAGTGTCTATGTCCTGGTGAATTTGGTGTACATTCAAGTCAGAGTGAAATCATATGGCCACTCTGAGCACTAGATGTATAGGAAACTAAGAGGAGGGTGTCCCCCCCCATGATCTACCAAATGTATCTGTTTCCTTCCTGAGTCATTCTCACAAACAGTGTAGCACATTTTGTTTGATGGAGATTAAAATAACATTAACAAAATGTAATTTTTCTGGGAGAAAGATCAGCCAAAAATGGCATGTGTGTGTGTGTGTGTGTTTGGGGGTTGAGGCAGGCAAGCAGTCTACTCTGCAGCAAATATAAAAAGATAAAATAAAAAAAAATACTAGTCTAGACTGTAGAAATAAATAAATAAACACCAAGCATTTTGCTTTGTATGCAAGGGAGAAATGAAATTAAACAGATCCCTCCGCAGAAAGGGAGGTTGGGGGAGGTAAAGAGAATAGATAAGTAGGGTATAATTGGTGCTTCTTTGTGACTGATTATAAATAGAATGATAAGGGACTATGTATTATGAGGCTACTATACCATCGAGAGGTTCTGGGGACATGTGAACCTTGACAGCAAAGCTCAAGAGGTTCCAACATGTCCCCAGAACCTCAAGACGATTTTATAGTCAAGTAATCACAGTCCCCTATTTGCTTCTTTTTAGTTATATATGGATCCAAGGTAGATCTTTACTCACCATATGTATTGTAGGTAGAAACCCAAGTAAAATGTTGGTTTATGGTGCAGTTGCTAGGCAGTTGCTATGTATGCTTTACTGTAATGATGCTCCTGACACCTACAGTGTGTCTTTGTATTGGTGGGCTGGTTTTGCTATGAATAATCAAAGAGAAATGGTGGTGTCTCTTAGTGAATGGGCAGGAATGCAACCTCCTGTTGCAGTTTAACAGGGGTGCTGCATCAATAGTTTTGTTTGTTTTGTACTGGTAACATAAAATAAAGATCTGAATCTTTATTTTGTTATGGTGCCATAGTTACATTGGTGCCTGTGGTAGTGGAACCAGCACAAGTCAGTTGGGAGACGGGTCTTTGACAGAAGCCTTAAATAGAAAGTAATTTTTGTGAGTGTGTTTTTTCTCTCCTGAACCCTAAAAATTGACAGTTGTTCTCATTGATAGTTTCATTGCCATTTTTCATTCTCTAGTCAGGAGCGAGTCGGCTTTTACAGTACATGGAAGTTACAAGAAAAGTCAGCTTGTGCTGAGCACAATGAAATTAGCAGCACACTGCAGTATCTGTCATGTAATGCTATTCTTTAGAAATCAGAACTTGGAACGTTGGTATTACAAGCTCTGAACGGGATACTGAGTAGTGTATCACAGGGAATTTTTCAGATGATTTTTTATACTATTATTTGACTTATCTATATATTACAAAAATATAATTCCTGCTTTGAAAGGACTCCAAGAGTGTTTAGAACCAGGGGCTGTTTGCCAGCCCCTGGTTTAAATTTAAAAGCTGTCAAGCACTGCAGCAGCCCTAAATTCTCTGTTGGTTGGAGTACCACTGTGAACCAGGATATAGCAGGCCATGTTTGATCTAAAATAAAATCCCACACCATCCCTGTTTTGCATACTGTCTATGTAACCCTGAACAAGTAAATTATTCTACCATCCTGTGCTCCTGGGGCACACCAAATTCTTCAGCTCAGTGGGCCTTCCATGGCTGCTCAAAAATAAATACATAATAAACCCTTTGGAATGCTTAGGAGAGGGTGAGAGCCAAATTGCTGATGCACCTGACTTAAATGTGGACTCTAGCACTGGCTAAATAGCCTAGAGGATAGAGCACCAGTGAGAACAAGAATAATGTATAGCTTACCTGTCTGTGAATTAAAATCAGAAAGCCACCTTGCACAATGTCAGTGTGACCCTGAACAACTCCCTTAAGTACCCTCCTTGTGCTCCTTGGGCAGACCTACAAGCTTTAGCTCAGTGAGTCTGTAGTGGACTATTTACAAAACAATTCTTGCTTTGGAAGGACTCGTAAAGGGATAGGCCAACTTGGTGATCCCTGATTTAAATGTAAACTCTACCACTGTCATTGGGGGCTCCAGCCCTTGTAACTTAGTGGTTATACCACCAGTGTGAACCAGAAAAATATATACCAGACCTGTGTGTGAACTAAACTCTGACAGCCACCCACCACATGCATACTGTCTGTGTGACCCTGAACAAGTCTCTTAAGTACATCACAGTGCTCCTGGGACATGCCACCTGTAATCTTCTGCTCAGTTGGCCTTTTACATATAATAAAAAAAATTACTATTGCTTTGGAAGGGTTTGTAGAGGCTAGTTAGGCCAGCTTGGTCACCCCGATTTAAATTTGAACTCAAGCACTGGCAGTGGGTGGCACCGACCATTACAGCTTAGTGTTTGGAGTACCAACATGAACCAGAAAAATATATAGCAGACCTGTGTGTGAATTAAACTCCAGCAGCCACCCCCAACTTCCATACTGTCTGTGTGCCCCTGAACAAGTCTCTGAAGTACCTCACTGTGTTCTGGGAGTGCACCGCCTCTAATCTCCAGCTTAGTGGGCCATTAGTGGATAATTAAAAAAATTATCCTTGCTTTGGAAGGACTTGTAGAGGCTGGTTAGGCCAGCTTGTTCACCCCTGATTTAAATTTGAACTCTAGAACTGGTAGTAGATGGAACTTATAGGCAGCTTGGTGGTTAGAGCACCAGTGTGATATGGAACAATATATAGCAGACCTGTGTGTGAATTAAGTTCTGACAGCCATGAACCTCTTGCATACTGTCTGTGTGACTGTAACCCTGAACAAGTCACTCAAGAATGACTGGCAATATAAGCACACAAAAACACTGTAAAACAAAAGCCACTGGCAAACAAGGTAATAACCATAACAGTTTATTCAGCAGTTCAGAAATGAGTATTTCATCAGAACTAAAACTCAAGCACCTACGTGTGTTAAAGGCACTGATAATGCTACTACTGTCCAGGTATTGCTGCCTACCTCTCAAAATGTTGAAATAAATATAACTGGGAAAGGACTGGCTATGGTAGAAGAGCTCAATATTGCAGAAGCAAGCAGAGTTTCAAAATACTGATCCATATCCTCCAAGGCTTCTAATAGCAATTCATCTGAGAAACTTTTGAAAACAAAGGTTATTCCTATAGTACAGAAAGTTAATGCACTTACAGATACAATTCACAATGGAGTTGCCCAATTTGCAACACATGCATTTTAAATACTGTAAATCAGTCTCCAAGTAACAGTACTGTAGTTGCCTAGTGAATGTAGTTATGTTAGCCATAGTCATGATGAATAATGGTAACATGGAAACCGTAAGTCTGACTTTACCAATTTCCGACAGGGAAAGTGTGGATGGCATGGAGGAGAGTACTGCTACACATCAAAAGGGAAAGGGGAAATTTCTAAAACACAAGCAAAACAAAATGAAATGAAATCTGACAGTAGTGATGAGGGTACTGGTGCTGATGCAGAGGATTCTATAATTGATTCACTTGATGACCTGTATCCTCCACTGAAATGTCTTCTCCAGTTAAACACAGTCAATCAACCCCTCCTGAGCTTGTTACCAGAAATAGACAGTTTAGCTCTACTGGTTGTAATCATTTTTACATAAAGCCCAAGGATGTTGGCCTAGCTATATGTGTACTCTGCAAGACTTGTGTGAGTCGGGGAAAAATAAAGGTCATCTTGGAACCACACAAATGATGTGACATCCTATGCAAATTCACCGTACTCTCAGGAGGTCTAAACCTCACTCTCAGGTTCTTGGCAATAATAGGCATGCAATGAATCACAGATATGATGCCGAAGAGTAATAAAGCTTGTTTATTACTAGCAAAAGGAAATTCACAGTTGCCCTAAGCAATTCTTACCATTAGGAACTGGGAGTCAATGCTAAGCATTCCCTATATCTCGTGGAATCTCCATGTCTTCTGGGATCTCTGAGGTAGAAGACGCAATATCTTACATTATATACCTAAGATAATTACAATGGTTGCTGTCAGACAGAAACATTTCTAGTTAAAGAGATGAGCCCTATTGGCTAAATTAGAGGTGACTCCTCAGTCTAACATAACATTATATAATTTTGTCATAGTCATCACTTTGTGGAAATAAAAAGGTACAGTTTGTACATAGCAATGTAGTAATACAAATCATCAGAAGATGGCAATGCCCACTCATATATCATAATCATTACAAGAACACAGGTGTCCTAACATCTTGTGAGCAAGAAATACATGTGTATATTGGAAAGTAAAGTGTATACTGTAGCAATTATGTGTATACGTATCCTGACATCTACTCTTATATGGTAGATGCCCTTAGCCCTATATGTCAGTATAACATATACCCAAATGCTAGCTGTCTGCAGTGTACCTCTGGGGGTACCAATTAGGATGCAGGGACCTCGTGTAATAGTACATAGATACATAGATCCATAGACAGTGTCGGCAGATAAGGGCCTATGGCCCACCCAGTCTGCCCATTTGAGCTTGTAAGTTCAGTTTGTTTTCCTAGAAGTCTGTTGCCCCTTACCCCTGACCTCCAGAATTCCTTTATGTCTATCCCATGCATTCTTAAATCCGTGATTGTTTCAGCCCCCACCACTTCCTCTGGCAGGGTGTTCCACATGTCCACCACCTCGTTCTGTGAAGAAATTCTTCTCATGTTTCCTCTGAATTGTCCTCCCTCCAACTTCATCCCATGCCTCTAGTCCTGGAACATCTTTTCACTTAAAATAGTGTTTTCCTGCACCCTGTTCCTCCCTGTAAGATACTTGTATGTCTCTATCATATCCCCCTCTCTCCCTCCCTCCTCTCCTCCAGGGAGTACATGTTCAGTTCCTTCAACCTGTTTTCATAGGACTTGTGATGCAATCCATGCACCATCTTTGTTGCCCTCCTCTGAACCTTCTCTACCCTGTCTATGTCCTTACGTAGGTATGGTCTCCAGAACTGTACACTGTACTCCAGGTGGGGCCTCACTAGTGTCTTGTATAGCGGAATTATGACCTCCTTTTTCCTGCTGGTGATGCCCTGCCTATACATCCCAGCATCCTATTTGCTTTACCTGCTGCCTTGTCACACTGTTTCCTACCTTGAGGTCATCAGAGATGATAACCCCAAGATCCCTTTCCTGCTTGGTCCATGCTATATCCTCACCCCCAACTGATATATTGTGCCAGGGTTTTTGTGCCCCATATGCATTATCTTGCACTTTTTGCATTGAATTTCAACTGCTAAACCCTGACCATTCTTCAAGTTTCTGCAGGTCCCTTCTCATTCTGTCTACACCCTATGGTGTGTCTACTCTGTTACAGAGCTTTGTGTCTTCAGCAAACAGTGAAATTCTGCCTTCTAGGTCCTGCGCAATGTCACTGATGAAGATGTTGAATAGGACCGGTCCCAGCACTGATCCTGTGGTACCCCACTGGTCCTCTTCCCTCTGTGGAGTGACAGCCATTTACCACTACCATCTGTGTCCTGCCACCCAGCCAGTTACCTACCCACCACACTACTGTCCTGCCCACACCCATATTCCCCAGTTTGTGTAATAGTCTTCTATGTGGCACAGTGTCAAAGGTGTTGCTGAAGTCCAGATAGGCCATGTCCACTGCCCTCCCCTGATCCACCTCCCTAGTCACCCAGTCAAAAAATTCAATGAGGTTGGTCTGACATGACCTCCCCCTGGTGAACCCATGCTGCTTTGGGTCCTGTAGTCCATTGACAACCAGATGTTCCACCAATCTCTCCTTCAGTAGTGCTTCCATGATCTTCCCCACTACCAAGGTGAGGCTGACTGGTCTGTAGTTCCCTGCTTCCTCTTTGTTCCCACTTTTGTATAAGGGGACTACATCTGCTGTCCTCCAGTCTTTGGGTACCTCCCCTGTTTCCAGTGATCGGCTAAACAGGATAGCCAGAGCTTCAGCCACCACCTCTCTTAGTTCTTTAAGGACCCTGGGGTGCACCCCATCTGGCCCCATTGCTTTATCAACTCTTATTACTTCCAGTTCCTTCAGGACCCTTTCTCGTGTAAAGGGACTTGTGTCCATTTCTGCACCATTCTCACCCCTTGTACTCCCTTCAGACCCATTACCTTCCTCTTCCTCAGTAAAGACTGAGCAGAAATACCTGTTCAATATGTCAGCTTTACTGTTGTCATCCTCCACGCAGCCCCCATCCTCCCCTTCAGTCTCACTATCCTCACTTTGTCTTTCTTTTTCACTTATGTACCTGTAAAAGGTTTGTCCCCTCTACCCACTGATTTTGCAATGTGCTCTTCTGTCTGAGCTTTGGCTTCCTTACTAACCTCCCTGCCTCCTTTGCTTCTCCTGGTACTTCTCCCTATCCCCTTCTGCCTGTGTCTTTTTGTATTGCCTGAATGCAATCTTTTTGGCTTTCACTTTCTTTGCTACCTCTTTGGAAAACCATAATGGTCTCCTCTTCCTTTTCCTCTTGCTAACCTGCTTAATGCATAATTCTGTTTTTCTTGTAATCCCCCATTATATATGGTTCAAACAAACATGCTATCATTGGTGCATGGAAATCTATCAGGTCTCTCCATGAACAGGAACATTCTTCTGAAACATTAGGAGTTGGCAGTCAGCAGTAAAACATCTGAAAGTCCATTTTTGTCTGGAGAAAATTCTTCTGTAAGGTCCTTTGTTTTACTAGTCAGGGCAGGCAGTACCTCAGCAAAGACTGTCTTAACTGCTGTTAGGGGGCAATTAAAGTTACAAGAAGTTTTAGAAAGAAATACTAAATAGTCACAAAACAATCTGATAACAGTGACAATCAACTGTAAACTAACAGAAATGACTGTACTTGACTGGCAGCTATACTCTATTGCAGAAAATGCAATAGAGTAATATAGTATAATCCCCTCTCCCATTTAAACTTTTACTTTTTATATTCTACTTTTATACTCAATATATATTCTCAAATGACCTTGCAATGCTCCCTAAAGGATGTAACATACCGGCTGGTACCCTTGTCTCCCTGATCTTGCTGGATTTACTATTCTCACCATGCCCTGCACCAGACTACAAGTTTCAAGCTCACCTATCTCCTATAAGTACCTATCATTCTGTAACAGGATACTCCCCTGCCTTGCTGATTCTCCATAGCCTTAAATCTAGGGGAAATTGCTAGAGACTCACATCATATCTAATAAGTACTCAGGCAAGGCCTTGACTGATAGCCCCAGTCCTGCTTAATGGCCTGAAACAACTCATTCTCCCCCTTGCAGGTGACACTGAGACAATCCCATGCTCAGCAGATTGCAGGATCTCCTTCCCTCTGACCCAATCTAGAAGCTTAGCAAGGGACTAAAAATAGCCCAGATGAACATATGCAGCATTAGGACAAAAATGGATGAACTCAAAACATGGGTTGATCTTTACACCACAGATGTTATTGGCCTCACAGGAAGTTGGTTAAAACCCTACATACTCAACCATGAAATAGATATTCCTGGGTATAACTTTGTTCAGCAGGACAGGACAGATAAGAAAGGTGGAAGGGTGCTGATTTATATAAGCAGCTCCATTAATGTTGTTGAAAGTAGTCCCTCTGGCCTGAATAATAAGACATCAGAGTGCCTTCTGGTCAAGCTGCTGTTAGATGGGACTACACCCCTAATGATAGGATATGCCTTTAACCCACCAAAGGTGGCAAAAGGTACCCTGACATATCTCATAAATTATGTGGTGAATAATCCCATTGGAGAATTGGAGAGCTGATACTTATGGGAGACTTTAACCAAAACTGACTGAGTAATGGGGTAAACAATTTGGCTCTAACAGATGTGTCGCTTACCCAGCAAATTAGTGAGTAAACTAGGCTAAACCATAAGTCTGGAAAACACAAATTGCTCGACTGGATATTAGTCAACAGACCAGATAAAATCAAAGCAAATGAATTATTACCCGACTCCCTTAGTGACTACTCCCCAGTCTTTTGTATCTGGAGGAATAACTCCCCAAACCATCCGCCAAAGATCTTGACTGACAGGAACCTCTCCAAGTTTGATCATGCAGATTGTCTAAACAGCCTAGGAGAAATACGCAGGAATGAACAACCACTCTGACGTCGATCAGGCTCTGGACTTCTTCACCCATAACTTCTTAAGTGCCCTCAACAAGCACGCTGCACTGAAACAATGTAGAGTCAGTAGCAAATGTGCATACTGGCTAGATCGAGAACAAAGGAAATGTATGAAACTCAGGGATAAAGCATGGGGTCAACTTAAACACTCTGGTGAGAACTCTAATTGGCTGAAATACAGGACCTTGAGGAACTCTTTTAAGAAAGAGCTAAAAATGCGAAAAGACTATACATCATGTCTCTCCAAACCACAAACCAGTCTGATCCTAAACATTTTTGGAAGCAAATTAACTACCTTCTAAAAGAGTGTTCAGGTGACACCACCCAGAGTATCACAGTTGATGGTCGCTTGATACCAGAACCTGATGCCTTCAACAACTTCTTTAGCAGTCTGGTTAAATATATAGACACTAAACAGGGGAACGCTAGCTCCCACTCTGACAAACAACCCAATCCCCTATTTCACTTCTGGCTTATCCTTGGAAAGAAGTCCTTCCCCTATTGAGATCCCCTAAACCTGATGGTTCCCCAGGTTTCAACAAATTGGAACAAAACTTTCTGAAAAATAGAAGCTCCAGTTGTAGCTGGTCCACTCAGAAACCTATTTAAAAAGTCTCTTCTTCTCGTCCAGCTTCCCACCAGATGTAAAACAGCAATAGTAATCCCTATAGACAAAGGAGGTGCTGAAGATTTGGTGGAGAATTACAGACCTATATCAATACTCATTGCACTTGCAAAAGTACTGGAGATGCTGTTATATAAACAGGTCTAGGATTACATGGATCTCCATCACCTACTTTCTGATGTGCAACATGGAGTTAGGAAAACCATGGTACCGCCACAGCCCTTGTCTGATTTACCACTGATATACTCTGGGCAGTGGATCATGGTCTGGCAATTGATGCCTTATTCTTGGACCTAACAAAAGCATTTGACCTGGTGATCCATGATCTCCTTCTTATCAAACCTGGCCATATCAGACTGGACACTCATGCTTGTAACTGGTTTCAATGTTACTTACAGGAAAGGAAACAACTGGTGAAATGGAACGGTACTACTGTACATCTGACTTGAAACATGTTAATCGAGGTGTCCCCTAAGGGTCCATTCTTGGACCATTACTGTTCTCTATAGTTATAAACAACATGCCTTAACATTGTTGGGGAGCCAATATCCAACTATATACGGGCAATGCTATTATATACCGGGGCTCAAACAATATTAGTCAGATAAATATGGACCTAAATGTGAACATTAGAACTCATGAACAATGGCTTGCAGATAACAAACTAGTCCTTAACCTAAAGAAATCCATTGCCATGATATTTAGCCCCAGATACCTGGGGGCCAAGAGAAATAATCATTTTTGTCTATCCTCAACAAACAGTACTGAGATGGACATCTGTGCCTCCATAAATTGTCTTGGCTTACATCTACACCAGGAGCTTACCCTGAAATCTCATGTGGAGACAATTAAAAAGCCTCTCCTCCAAAAGAATCAGGCTGTATATACGCTAGGTGGATATCTCAGAAATGAAGCTCGATTGACCATCGCCACAGGAACTCTTCTTCCAATTATATTATGTAGCGCTCCACTCCTTCAGCCTCACCAAGGTGCTGATTTAGGTAAACTGAGAGTGCTCTACTACAAAATTGCTTGCTTCACAGCTGCTTCTCACCCCTGAGACAATCACTGTAGCACACTCACATCAATAAATTGGCCTGCACTAGAGACAAGACTAGACTATGCTACCCTCTGCCTTGCCTTTAAAATAATCAAAATGGCTATGCCCCCCAGTCTTAATGGGCTATTACAGTACAAATTGCACAAGCAGGGGCTTAGATCATCCACTTGTTCTGCCTTGGAGATTCCAAGGTCTAGATCCAGTGCTGGAGATAGGTCCTTCACTACCCCAACGCTTTTCCTCTGGAACAGCCTGCCACCAGAAGTGTTGAACTATACTACCTTAAATGCTTTAAAAGTTGCACTGATATCCCAAACATTAGTGGTGAGCAAGTGCAGTTGCAGCTGATGTCTCTGTTGCATTTGCCTAGCACTTACATACTAATTCTCCTCACCTGTAATGGTAGCCCCAAATATGGGATGGCTTGTATTTGACCTCTGTACAGCATACCAGTGCAATATTGTCTTACCTCAGCCCAACCACTTTGGTTCTGACAGTAGCAGAAAAGGTCAGAGCCAAAAGGCTGGCCTTCAGGAAATATAAGGGAAGGCAGCAGGATGAAGGTAGGGAGACATACCAAACTTCCCTAAGGGAAGCAGGGAAGGCATTAAGGCAGCCAAAGGCCTAAACCGAGGAAACAGTAGCATGAACAGTAAAAGAATGTGACAAAACTTTCTATAGATACGTTAGTGAAAGGAGAAAGTCCAGAGGGTATTGCTAAGATGAAAGGGGATAAGAGGGCATGTGAGGAGGAGGAGGACTATGTAAAGCATCTATATTTAAATAGATACTTCTGCTCAGTATTTACTGTAGAGAAGGTGGGGCAGGGCCCACAGTTCAGCACCATGGACACAGGGGGGAGGGAGGTGTACACTAGTCCTTTTACAAAAGAAAGGGTCCTACAAGAGCTTGATAAGCTCAGGATGGACAAGGCAATGGGACCTGATGGCATACACCCCAGGGTAGTAAAGGAGCTAAGGGTGGAATTAGCAGAGCCATTATCAGAACTGTTTAGTGAGTCTCTGAGCACATGGGAGGTCCCAGAAGACTGGAGAAGGGCTAATGTGATCCCACTGCACAAGAGTGGTAGCAGGGAGGAGGCAGAAAACTATAAACTAGTCAGTCTTACCTCAGCAGTGGGCAAGATTATGGAGACACTCCTTAAGGAAAGGATAGTGCAACACCTGGAATCCATAGGAGCACAGGATCTAACACAGCATGGGTTTACAACAGGAAGGTCCTGTTAAACTATTCTCATAGATTTCTTTCACTGGGTAACCAGAGTGGAGGACCAAGGGGGAGCAGTTGATGTTGTCTACCTTGACTTCAGCAAAGCTTTCGATACTGTTCCACATAGAAGATTGATTAATAAGATGGGTAGGCTCAGGTTGGGTCAGACATTGGTCAACTAGGTAGCAAACTGGCTGACAGGCAGAAAACAGAGAGTGGTGGTAAACAGTATACCGTCAGAAGAGATGCAAGTCATAAGTGGGGTACCTCAGAGATCAGTCCTGGGGCCAGTCCTCTTCAATATCTTCATCAGCGACATTGCAGATGGACTGGAGGGTAAGGGTTGTCTGTTTGCAGATGACACCAAGATCTGCAACAGAGTAGATGATCCAGAAGGGGTGGGCAGAATGAGAAGAGATCTGGGTAAACTAGCAAAATGGTTAGAAGAGTGGCAACTGGGTTTAATGCAAAGATGTGCAAGATCATGCATATAGAAAAGAGAAACCCTGAAGCTACCTATGGGTTGGGAGGGGAGTTACTGGCAGTAACACGGGAAGAAAGAGACTTGGGCATCATCATCACCACCGATGACCTTAAATCATCCAAGCAGACCACTAAAGCAGTAGATAAGGCTAGAGGGATGTTGGGGTGTATTAGTAGGGGTATCACAAGTCAGAAAAGAGAGGTAATAATCCCTCTGTACAAGACACTGGTTAGGCTTCATCTGGAGTACTGCTTGCAGTACTGGAGGCCACACCTTCACAAGTACATTAACAAAATTGAGGCAGTCCAGAGAAGGGCAACCAAAATGGTGCAGAGACTGCATCACAAAACATATGAGGACAGATTAACGGAGCTCAGTATGTATACCCAAGAGCAAAGGAGGGAGAGAAGTGATATGATTGAAACATTCAAACACCTTAAGGGCATTAACAAGGTGAAAGAGTCTAACATGTTTCAATATAAGAAAAATAGCAGGACAAGGGGACACAGCATGAGCTTAAAGGGAGGCCGATTAAGGGGTAATGTGAGGACGTTCTTTTTCACAGATAGGGTGGTAGATGCATAGTAAAGCCTATCATAGGAAGTGGTGGATATGAATACAGTGCAGGGCTTCAAACAGGCATGGGATAGGCATAAGGGAGAAATGCAGATGAGTATGAATAGATCAGCCATTGACAGAGCAAAGGCAAAGGCAAATGGCACATTCATAAGGTATACATACAAATGGGCAGACTGGATGGGCTTTGCAGTCCTTATCTGCTGTCAACTTCTATGTTTCTATGTTACTATCTCTTATCAGTCCATAAGTTAGTGCCCATCTCTTGTCTACTTCTCATTTGCCACTGTATGTTAACTGTGGTTATAACTCATATCTGTATGAAAACTGTTATTTCTAGATGTAATCTATAATTGATAACTAATTAGTGACTGTAAATTCATTTCTTTATGTAAACTGTTTTTATTGAATGCAATTAACTACAGGTTGCCCCTGAAAAAGGGACACTACATCTCAGTGGGCTCACCCAGTTTACAGATTTTTAATAAATAAGATGTGGGTTTCCAGAGGCTTATAGAATACTTAGACTAATGATATTTAATGGCAAGCAGAACATACTTTTCAGTCACTACTGTTCTCTGGATGTATGACAGTCTAGTACTTCAAGTGAGACATGTTCTCTGACAGGCATAGGCCAAGGTAGTTCACTTTACTGCCAACATGTGGACCAGCACCCAAACCATTGCATATCTTCCTGTTCTTGTGAATTGAGTCAGTTTTGTGGGTATCTCATCAGTCTCACACACCACTCCAACTACTACTAATTGCACTGAGCAATTCTGTGATTTTATGAATTCTTTTATATTTTATGTGTTTTTTATGTCTTGTACATTGTAATGGCTATTGCTGACCAATAAAACTTTTGTACTTGTACAACTGCTACTACCACTACTCTTTGTTGCAGTCAAAAAAAACTTAATGTTTTAGAAAATGACAGTGCTCCATGTATCTCGCTTTCAGGACACACACAGAGCACAGCACATTCAGCGAGGACTTGAAAGACTAGTTAGTGCCTGGGTCAAATTACAGGGTTTTAAAGTTGGCTTTTTAGTTGAATGATGTGGAATTTACCTGCCTTTGTCCTGGGTGAATAAAGCAGCTGGCACATTAAAATAAAATATACAGTTACAGTATGTTAACAACTGAGTATGGGCTGCACACTGGGCACATAAGTTTCAATTCTTCATAGCCCATTATCTAAGCCACACAGAAACAATTTGCTCCAATGTTTCATCTACTGCTGATTATAAATGTTAGCATTAGCAAAGCATCACACTACAAATGCCAGAATAACATCGTGCAGGCAAGTCTCACATCTGTTGAGAGCAGAGAAGAAAGCCTTTACTACATAACATTACAGTTCGTTTTAATTTTTGGAATGTGACTGCCTTCTCCTAGTGTTTAAGGCTTTAGTTCCTTGCCTTGTTAGTGGTTGTAGTAGTACAGTACTAGCACCAAGAAATAATAAAGACAGGTTTTGCCATTTTTGAGATGCAATAAATTCAGATTTTAATAATATTAATAATACCAAATGGAAAGTTTTTCTTATACGGTGCAAGGATGACCAGAGAAAGGGGGGAAGAATCCTGATGCAGATGGGTCTACTTTCAGTCTGTGTTTAATTCAGATGTTATTCCCTAAATAGAATGTATTGAGACATGCAGTTGTGAAATATAATATCATAGGAGTTTTACTAGGTTGGATGTGCTGTTATGATCTTACACTCATTATGTCTGTCCTGGTTATCTGCCTAGCTTTGTAAAGTGGCTTAAATGATTAGTAGCATCTCTGTTCTTTGTATTTGAAATTTTTTTCAATAAAAACTGAATTAAACAATACAGGGTTTACCATTGCCTATAGTCTCAGCGTATCTGTTCTGGCCTTGGTAGCAGGGCTGTCTTTATTGTGTCTACTTTATTGCCTCCAGTCTCAAGGGTATCCTTTTTCCTGGCCCCATAAGCTGAGTTTACTGTCACATAGCTGCTTTATTGTCTCTAGTGGTAGGGTAGTATCATTTCTTCTGGCCCCAGAAATTAAGACAGGATCTGCCATCACAAATTGTTTTATTGCATAGTGAAGGTATGACTGGCTGTTACTTCTCTTTCTTGCATTCTGTTGCTTTCTAATGGTAGGATGTTGGATCCTTCTTCACAATTGCTAAACAAAGTGGCGCATGTGAATGTTGAGAAAAAAAATCTAGCTATGAAAACATAGTATTACCTTCTAAAAAAATCAGACTCAAGAAAGTGGTTACAAAGAGAGATCCAGGACTTGCCTGACTTTGGACCAAGTCATCGTCCTGGGGCTCAGTGGGAGAGGCAGCCAGTACATGACACTGTACTGGCAGCAACTGTGACAGACATGTCTCTCTTCTCAAGCATCTTTCTCTTTCTCATTTTGAGCAGATCTTTATGGTAAATGTGCCTTAACAGGATTTAATTAAATGGTGGTAGTTCTGTTTTTTTTCTCCTGTTAGTAGTGGTAGTATCAGTGGTGAACTAGTGACTTCTGGACTGACTTGTGCTCTTCTGTTACATTCTGTTTCTTTTTTTTCCTAATGGTGATGTGTTTCTGCTTCATATCTGAGAGCCATTGAAAGACAAAGTGATGCCTGTGATTGCTGAGAAATAGAACTAGCTATAGAAAGACAGTATTCCCCGTGGCACAACAGTTGGTGCAATGACTTGTAGCCTTGCAACATTTTGCCTAGGAATTTCAGCTTAATACTGGTTTGACCAACAAGATGTTTGCTCTACCACGGTGGCTATAACTATGAGGTAGACTCATTTATCAAATGATTGCCATCTACATGCTTAAAGTCCTACTGCTGGTGGGTGTCAGGGTTGTTTTCACCAGTTGTCGCATTACAGAAAATGTCATTAGACTGAATGGCTGTAGTGAGGTGTCATTGTACTGGGTATCCTTGTACCAATTGTAATGGATCCCAGTATTGCCTTCTAAAAGAAAATTAGACTTAGGAGGTTGGTTACAAAGAGACATCTATGACTTGCCTGCCTTTGGACCAAATCCTTGTCCTGGAGGTGGGTCTGAGGTGTAACCAGTAAATAACACTGTACTGGCAGCAACTGGGGCAGACAAGTCCTTGTTCTCAGTCATCAGTCTCTTTCACTTTTTGAGCAGATCTTTTTGGAAAATGTGTCTCAACCAGATTGATCTCAGTGTTGGTATTTCTGGCCTTTCCCCTGATAGTATGGGTGGCAGCAGTAGTGAAGTGATGACTTACTGTCTGTTTGACTGGCTGGTACTGTATTTTACATTTGGATTCTCCCTAATGGTGGTGTGCTCATTCCTTCCTTCATAACTGAGAGTCATTCTAAACGCAGTGGTGCCAGTTGAGAAATGGAAGTAGCTTTAGCTATACACAATATTACCTTCTAAAACTGTTATAAACAGAAGAGTGGTTATAGTGAGTTCTGGGACTAGTCTGCCTTTTGACAAAATCATGGTGGGTGGCAGTCGGAGGTCACACACAGGTCTGATATCTGCTAAAAATTATTGTTGTTTACACTGGTGATCTAATTGCTAAGCTATAAGGGCTGGTCAGAAATATGGGACTTGATTGCCTTACAACATAAGCACAGGGGAAGCTAGGGCACTCCACATCTGTACCTTCAACTCCTGGTTGAAGGATTGGTGTGGAAGGGAGAGTTTTGGCTTCATACGGGACTGGGGCCTGACCTGGGCAGATGCAAGCTTATATAAGGATGACGGCCTGCATCTATCTTAGAAGAGGAACTTGGTCCTTTGTGAGAAGTTTAAATGCTTCAGCTGTGAACATTTAAATTGGCCAAGGGAGGAGAGCCAGGAGGCTTATGAACACCCCCCATCAGAACAGGCAGGAACATAAGTCGACTATGGGAACAGTAAAAATAGGCAAGTAGGGGCAGGCAGGTGAAGAATGTATAATGAGTAATATGGGGTGACAGGAGCACATAAGAAAAGAAACTGGGGTGGGGAGAAGATGCTGGATAGGGAGAACAAGAGCAGAGGGAGGGCAGAGTGTAAAACATGGAAGATCATGCTAACAAATGCCTGTAGCCTAGGAAATAAGGTTCCAGACCTGGATTCCTTGTTGGCAGATGAAGACCATGACATAGCAGCAATAACAGAGACATGGTACTCTGCAAATCATGACTGGAAAGTCAAAATACCAGGCTATACATTGTTCAGGAGGGACAGGGAGGGTAAAAAGGGTGGGGGAGTGGCCCTGTACATCAAAGCTGGAATAAAGGCTACAGAAGTTCAGGGAAGACAGGGGGAAGCTGAGGTAATGTGGGTCACCCTGGAGCCAGAGAAAGGAACAGCGATACACACTGGGGTGATCTACAGACCTCCAGCACAGAGGGAGGAAGTAGACAGGGAACTAGTGGTGAACATACATGACATGGCAACTAGGGACAAAATCTTGCTACTGGGGGATTTCAATATGCTGGATATGGATTGGGCCACCCAGATGGCTTTTTTCAGCCAGAAGCACAGACATCCTAGAATCCCTGCAGGGGGTTGGATTCAGGAAGCTGGTGCATGAGCTAACCAGGGACAAGTCAGTTCTGGACCTGGTATGGACCACTGGGTACAGAGTCAAAGAAATACAGGTGGAAGGGCAACTGGGGTCCAGTGACCACCACATGGTGTGGTTCAGCATGGAGACATGGACTCAATCAAGCCATACAAGAGCATGAGTATTAGATTTCAGGAGGGCTGATTTCACTGAAATGGGTAGATGTGTACAAGCAGTCCTGGGGAAGGGAGAGATAGTAGAAGGGGTGGAAAAACAATGGAAGAAATTGAAAGGAGCCATAGTGGATATAACAAACCAATGCATTAGGACAGAGACAAAAGGGAAAAGAAGAAGGAAACCACTATGGTTCTCCAAAGAGGTGAGGGACAAAGTCAGGGCTAAAAAGAAGAGTTTCAGGAAATATAAGGGAAGCCAAAAGGAGGAAGACAGAGAGGTGTACCTTGAATGTCTAAGGGAATCAGGGAAGGCTGTTAGGAGGGCAAGGTGCAGACAGAAGAGTGCTTAGCCCAGTCTGAAAACAAAGTGGATAAGGCATTTAATAGATACATTAGTGAAAGAAGAAAAACAGGTGGTGGGGGGATTGTGAGACTCAAAGGGGAGGAGGGAGAGTGTAAGGAGGGGGATCTGGAAAAGGCAGAAATACTGAGCAAATACTTCTGCTCAGTATTCACTAAGGAGAGGCAGATCAAGGACCACAGTTCAGGTGCAGAGGCAAAGGGGGGGAGTGAACACCAATCCATTCACAGTGGAGAGAGTTCTGGAAGAACTCACAAAGCTGAAGGTAAATAAGGCCATGGGGCCAGACAGCATCCACCCGGAGATATTAAAGGAGCTGCAAAAGGAACTAGCAGTGCCTCTGGTGGCCCTGTTCTCAGAGTCACTCAACACGGGTGTCATTCCAGAGGACTGGAGGAGGGCACGTGTAGTCCCACTGCACAAAAGTGACAGTAGGGAGGAGGTGGGGAACTACAGGCCAGTCAGCCTCACCTCAGTGGTGGGAAAGATCATGGAGACACTGCTGAAAGAAAGGATAGTGACACATTTGGAATTCAGTGGTGCACAGGATCTGAGGCAACATGGATTCACAGCAGGAAGGTCTTGTCAAATGAATCCGATAGATTTTTTTGAGTGGGTGACTAGGGAAGTAAATCGGGCAGGGGCAGTAGACATCACCTACCTGGATTTCAGCAAAGCCTTCAACACTATCCCACATAGAAGGCTGATTAACAAGATGAGTAGTCTGGGCATGGGGGACAAGGTGGTGAACTGGGTTTGGAACTGGTTAGCAAACAGGAGACAGAGGGTGGTGTTAAATGGGGTACAATCTGGGGAGAGGGGGGTTACCAGTAGGGTACCTCAAGGATCAGTACTAGGACCAGTCCTGTTCAATGTCTTCATTAGTGACATTGCAGAGGGGCTGGAAGGAAAGGTCTGCCTGTTTGCAGATGACACCAAGATCTGCAACAAGATGGATACTCCAGAAGGGGTGCAGAAAATGAAGAGTGACCTGGAGAAGCTTGAAAGATGGTCAGAGATGTGGCAACTGAGGTTTAATGTAAAGAAGTGCAAAATAATGCACCTGTATAGAGGGAACCCTGGGGAGAGCTACAGGTTGGGGGGAGAGGAGCTGACTGTCATCAAGGAGGAGAGGGACCTAGGGGTTATCATCTCTGATGACCTTAAGGTATCAAAGCAGTGTACAAAGGCAGTAGGGAGGGCCAGTGGTATGCTGGGGTGCATAGCTAGAGGTATCACTAGCAGGAGGTGGGAGGTGGTGATGCCATTGTATAAAACATTGGTAAGGCCTTACCTGGAGTACTGTGTGCAGTTCTGGAAACCACACCTGTGCAAGGACATAGATAAGGTGGACACTATCCAGAGAAGGGCAACAAACATGGTGCAGGGCTTACACCACAAAACATATGAGGAGAGACTAAGGAACCCTAATATGTACTCACTGGAGGAGAGGAGACAGCAGGTGGACATGATTGAAACTTTCAAGTACCTTAAGGGCATAAACAATGTGCAGGCGGGAGAGCTTTTCCAGTGTAGGAAAAGTACTAGAACAAGGGGGCACAATATGAAATTGAAGGGGGATAAATTAAGAGGTAATGTGAGGAAGTTTTTCTACACAGAAAGGGTAGTCAACACATGGAATAGTCTGCCACAGGAGGTAGTGGGGGCAAGCACAGTGGAGGGGTTTATGCATGCTTGGGACAGGCACAAGGGAAGCCTGAGAGGGGAGGGAGTCATGACAAGCCATTGATCACATAGGATCAGTGGCCTTATACAATGTATAGGGCATGCAGGCAGATTGGATGGGCCTAGTGGTCCTTATCTGCTGATGATTTCTATGTTTCTGTGTTTCTATTATCCAGAAGGGGGTGCCAGGGTGGGAGGTTAGCATGTGCAATAGAGCACAAGCATTTTCAGTAGGCACATCCATGGTGCCATTCAGTCATTTCACTAGTCATGCTGTTTATTACCACTAAACTGTGGTTTAATTGTTTTTTTTCCTACAGATATGTGGATTAAAAATTGTTTAAAATAATTTTTTTAACTTACAGTTACCATACTAGATAAAGGTTCTAAAAGGTTCAGGTAAGCATCCAAACCTTTTGTGGCTTATCAGAATCTTTTAGAACCTCAGAACTCTTGACATTTTTCTACCTCTAATCCCAGAGAGTCTAGTGGCCATGTGTTCTCACCTCCTGGTCAGCCGCAACCCCCACCACTCCCTTCAGTTGAAAATCTCTGCCTGCCTAATTTTCTCCATATAACTGTTCATTAAACAACAACATAACCCAAATCATAACTCCACCTCCCCCCAACTAGAGCAACTAGCTCATAATGTTCCCAAACTTCAGGTCCCTCTGGACACCCCCTTACCACCCTGTTCTGTCCCCACTCTATCATGAGCAAATGGCCCTGGGAGGCAGAGTGGATCAACTGTAACAAAAAAAAATCCCTGCGCATCTCTGTGAACCCAAGCTGAGCTACAGTCCACATTCTCTTCTAGTGGAAGGAGCCAGCATCAAACAAGCCATCAACAGGTCCTTTTTATTCACTAGTATATAAGAGGAGATTGAGTTGCATCCTCTGCAGTAAGACAGTGCCAAACAGAACCCAAGAGGGAAACTCAGTACCAAGAACCATTTGTAAAATTCCTGTCTCCATGGGGTACATTATATGCCAGAGGGTGGTGCTGATTTGGAATAAAACCTTTCCTTATATTGGAGGGGGGCACCAGAACCAAGCCTCATTGATTAAGTCTGATGATTTGGGGGTCAGTCATGCATTCCAAATCACAACTTCCTGAACCTTTCCTTTCACTCCCACAGATCTCCATGGCAACACCAAGACCTTCTCTCAGAGCAACCACTTCCGGATGTTCATTCCTAATGCAGGCAGCAAAAGAAACTGTTAAATCTTCAGTTGAAAGTTTAAATTAAAACTCTAGACCGGATCTGTGATGGGATTGTACCACCGTATCAAAGGGTGGCAGAGAACTCGCAGTAGGATGCTGGAATATGGTATACGTAGGCATGAGCTGTGTGTGGGTGATAATGCCAAGTGGTCATACACCTCAGACTCTCACATGCATATCCATCATCCCAGTTCCATTAAATTGCTTAGTGCAGGTGATGGCCGATGCCCTACCCACTCACACAGGTCCCAAAATGGGCATGTTACAGCTGACCTCCCATTCATTTGTACAATTGGGGAACTGCGGATGAACTATCCATAGCCTGAAGCATACACTGCAAATGACATTGCAAGATACTGCACCCCATGGCATCCAGGATACCTCAGCAGTCCAGAGGGTGGCATGTTACATAGGGGAATGGGGGGGAGAGTGGGAACTTGCTGTGGCGTTTGACAGCAGGAAGATTCAGCATCTGGAAGGCATGCATTGAAGGTATATAAATTCCCTCTTACAGTTTTCTGGGGGTGTACACATGGCTGCATACACTGGTGGGTCTGCAGCTTGAGTGGTGCCCCAATGCATGGTATAGGCAGCTGGGTTATACCAGAGTGCAGTTCCCCAGTTTGGGTTCAGTGCAGTTAATGGTTGGCATTGGCAGTGTTTGGAGGGCACTGCCAGTCTTTGCAAAAGGTTGGGTATGGGGGAGGTGAGAGTTCCTGCATACAGGGGCAGTGGGTGGGGGATCCTCTACACTATGGATATGGACCATGGTTTCTTCTGGTGCGATCTGGTCTGGGGGGCCCTACACTATGGAACTCTTCAGTGAAGGAGTTGGATAGATTGGGGATGGAAAGGGGGTGCCTCTAGTCCACCAGGGCTGCCAGGCTGCTGTTTACCTGGGTGCACATCTGCAGCCTGCCTGCGGGTGGCTGGTTGGGTTAGATCAGTTATTCATGGCCTAACTGTGGGCTGCGGTGCTCTAGACTGCGAGAGGCTCATTCCCACTGAATATGCCACAGCATGGCATATGCGTAGAAATGCCCTCTCAGCTTGCACGGCATACCATTTGTGTGTGCCCTGGCCCATTCCCTTGTGGCCGGTGCATCCCTCACATTTGAATATTGCACTGCTGCACAATTTTGGAGTTGTGTGTCGCATCTCCCTTTTCTGCCGTGATGCGCTGTGCATCTCCTTTGAATACGATGGCCCTGGACTAGGTGCCCTGAATAAATACATTATAAAAATGGTAAAATCATGACCCCACTGAAAACAAGATATTGTATCTAATTTGGGACAGCCTGAGTAAATACAGTGCAAAAATGTGTAAATGAAGATCCCTATGACAATGAGATGCAGCATCTCCCCTGCCCTATCGAGGACACAAAATATAGGATAAAAAATATTCGGTGCTCCCAGATCCAAATAACCACTTCCCTGTAAGAAGCCCTAATTTTCCCTGTGTTTTCCCTGCAGTGGCAGAATCAAATCCCTGTATAAATCTCAGTAGATTTTTCCATAAGCCACTAATTCTTTACTTATGACTTTGCTCATTATTTATTGCCCCATCACTCGGTGCTCTCCAGCATATCACCTCCACAAACCATATAAAAACTACAAACAGGTATCTGCCTCTATCTCTGAAATCAAACAAAGGGGCAGAGGACACTGCAGAGCAGGACACAGAAGCACAGGAGCTAGCACAACAAAACTCACCCAAAATAGGAACCAAAACAAAAATAGCAAAAAGGAATTCAAAAAAACTTCTGCTCATAGGAGACTCCATGATTCGGGGAGTTGATATATATCTCCAGCCAAGGGTAATGGTCAGATGTCTCCCAGGTACATCAGCATGGTGAGACACTGACCACATTGCTAAAATTGTTCAGGAAGCAGAAGAAAACATTGACGTCTTGGTACACATATGGACTAACGATCTCACCAGCCAATCAGTTGTGGAGATCAAGGAACACTTGGTCAGGCTGGGTGACAAACTATTATCCATTTCATCCGGCATCTCCTTCTCTGAGATCCTAACAGTCTGGGAGAGAAAGAGACAGATGTACGGAAGGTCAGAGAAGGAGACATAGGGGAGCTAAACATGTGGCTCAAGGGCTGGTGCCAGGAAAAAGGACGCAAATTTTTAGGGAACTGGTAACAGTTTTGGGAGTGAACGTTCTTTAAATTTGATGGACTGCAACTGACTAAGGAGGGAGTCAGTGAATTGGCGCAGAAGTTTGATGTCTTTGCAGAATATTTAAACTAGCAAATGGGGAGAGAGGTGCAGCACCCCATACGTCGAATGGGAAGAACACCCCTCCCCCCCTCAGCTAGTGGTCAAACAGGAGTTCAGCATGTTTGTAGTTCATTTGCATCACAGCTAAAGAAAAAGTTCCGGACCCCCATACGATGCACAGGGGAAATGCCAGACCTCACCCAACAACTAACACACCGAAATCTGGCCAAAGGAAAATCATGTACACAAATGCTCACAGTGTGGGAAACAAGATCCCAGACCTGCAGGCAATAATGACAGAGGCAAAACTGAACATAGTAGCCATTAGTGAGACATGGTTTACCATTAACCACACTTGGGAGACTTCAGTACCTGGCTATGTACTGTTCAGAAGAGACCGAGGTACAAAAAGGGGGGTGGAGTGGCCCTTTATGTCAATAAAAATATCAAAGCTACATAAATTTAAAATACACATAAGGAGCCAGAAGAACTGTGGGTCACCCTTGAAACAGGAAATGGGACAGCCATATGAACCGGGGTTGTGTACAGGCCTCCAGATCAGAGGGAAGGCATAGACACATTACTGTTAGAAGATATACAAAACATGACAGCTAAAGGGAGGTTCTAATAATGGGAGACTTCAACATGCCAGATACAGATTGGTCAATACCAGCAGGGACATCTGCCAGAACTAGACACATGGTGGATTCCCTGCAGAGGGAGGGCCTCAAACAACTGGTACAGCAACCCACAAGAGACAGTGCTATCCTAGATGTAGTACTGACTAACAGGGGAGGCTCACAGATCTCCAGGTAGAAGGTCACTTGGGTGCCAGTGACCATCACATGGTATGGTTCAATTTGGCCACTAGAACAAAATCAATCCATTCCAAGGCAAAAATATGGACTTCGGAGTAGCTGACTTTGATAAGATGGCCAACCGAGTTACGCTAGCCCTGGCAAAAAGAAATACAGGTGAGGAGGTACAGGCAAAGTGGCCAAGCATTAAAGATGCAATACTTGAAGCAACATCCTATTGTGTTAGTGAGAAAAGGAAGTGCAAAAGAAGAAATAAACCACTTTGGTTCTCAAACACAGTAGCAGAAAAGGTCAGAGCCAAAAGGCTGGCCTTCAGTAAATATAAGGGAACGCAGCCGGATAAAGATATTGAGGCATACCAAACTTCCCTATGGGATGCAGGGAAGGTAGTAAGGCAGACAAAGGTCCAAACTAAGGAAACACTAGCACAAACAGTAAAAGAAGGTGACAAGATTTTCTACAGATATATTTGTGAAAGGAGAAAGTCCAGAGGGGGTATTGCTAAGATCAAAGGGGATAAGGGTGTGTGTCAGAAGGAGGACCATGTAAAAGCATCTATCCTAAATAGATTCTTCTGCTCAGTATTTACTGAAGAGAAGATAGGGCAGGGCCCACAGCTCAGCACCATGGACACAGGGGGGAAGGAGGTGTGCACTAGTTCCTTCACAAAAGAAAGGGTCTTACAAGAGCTCGATAAGCTCAGGGTGGACAAGGCAATGGGACCTGAAGGCATACATCCCAGGATACTATAGGAGCTAAGGGTGGGACTAGTACAGCCATTATCAGAACTGTTTAGTGAGTCTCTGAGCACATGAGAGGTCCCAGAAGACTGGAGAAGGGCTAATGTGATCCCACTCCACAAGAGTGGTAGCAGGGAGGAGGCAGAAAACTATAGACTAGTCAGTCTTACCTCAGTAGTGAGCAAGATTATGGAGACACCCCTTAAGGAAAGGATAGTGCAACACCTGGAATCCATAGATGCACAGGATCTAAAACAGCATGGGTTTAAAAAAGGAAGGTCCTGTTAAACTAATCTCATAGATTTCTTTAACTGGGTAACAAGAGTGGTGGAACAAGGTGGAGCAGTTGATGTCACCTACCTTGGCCGGCAAAGCTTTCAATGCTGTTCCACATAGAAGATTGATTAATAAGCTGGTTAGGCTCAGGGTGGGTCAGATATTGCTCAACTGGTTGACAAACTGGTTGACAGGCAGAAAACAGAGAGTGGTGGTACATGGTATACAGTCAGAAGAGATGCAAGTCACAAGTGGGGTACCTCAGGGATCAGTTCTGCGGCCAGTCCTCTTCAATATCTTCATCAGTGACACTGCAGATGGACTGGAGGGTAAGGTTTGTCTGTTTGCACATGGCACCAAGATCTGCAACAAAGTAGATGATCCAGATGGGGTGGGCAGAATGAGAATAGATCTGGATAAACTAGCAAAATGGTCAGAAGAGTGGCAACTGGGGTTTAACGCAAAGAAGTGCAAGATCATGCACATAGAGAAGAGAAACCCTGAAGCCACCAATAGGCTGGGAGGGGAGTTGCTGGCAGTCACAAGGGAAGAAAGAGACTTGGGCATCATCATCACCGATGACCTGAAATCATCCAAGCAAACCACTGAAGCAGTAGGTCAGACTAGTGGGATGTTGGGGTGTATTAGTAGGGGTATCACAAGTCAGAAGAGGGATGTATTAATACCTCTTTACAAGACACTGGTTAGGTCCCATCTGGAATGCTGGATGCAGTACTGGATGCCACACCTTCACAAGGACATTAAGCAAATTGAGGCTGTCCAGAGAAGGGCAACCAGAGAAAGGCAACCAAAATGGTGCAGGGACTGCATCAGAAAACATATGAGGACAGATTAACGGAGCTCAATATTTATACCGTAGAGCAAAGGAGCGAGAGAGGTGATATGGTTGAAACATTCAAACACCTTAAGGGCATTAACAAGATGAAAGAGTGTAACATGTTTCAATATAAGAAAACTAGCAGGACAAGAGGACACAGCATGAGATTAGAGGGAGGCTGATTAAGGGGTAATGTGAGGAAGTTCTTTTTCACAGAAAGGGTGATGGATGCATGGAACGGCCTACCTCAGGAAATGGTGGATATGAATACAGTGCAAGGCTACAAACAGACATGGGATAGGCATAAGGGAGCAATACAGATGAGTATGAATATATAGGCCATTGACAGAGCAAAGGCCAATGGTACATTCATAAGGTAGAAAAAGAAATGGGCAGACTGGAATCGCCTTGTGGTCCTTATCTGCCATCAACTTCTATGTTTCTTATATTAGCAGCCTTTTATCAGAAAAGAACTCTGTAATTCATGTCAAGGTGGCCTTGGAATGATTTGGATTTACATAGTATACATAAGGCACAATGGGGGAATATACGAAATAACAAAGATCACACTCATTATTTCGCAAACTATATTCAAAATTAGTAATTTCAAGTCGGACAATCTTTCAAAAGATACTAGTAACGCCTGTAAACAAATTTATTGCAAATAGAGACATTTCCCGATATACAGTATCTATATATATATATATATATATACATATATATATATATATATATACACTCATATCATGGCAAAAAAATCCATTTAATGCATCAGTTAGGGTTGTTCCACAGTGACAAAAGTGAGGAAATTTGATTTTAGGGTTGCCACCCCTACCTTCCAAACACCACCCCACCACTACCAACAGGCATCAGAGTGTGTGTTGGGGTCATCTGCATATTTATTTATTTATTTATTTTTTATTTAGCTTTTTGTTGACCGGGTAAGTGCACTAGACAAATCCTGCCTATTTTCAGGCACGACCCAGGGAAGGGGGATACAGATGAATGCCAACTGACCCTGAACCAGATTAAGCTGGTTTAACTCTCACCCCATTCCATGTGTTAAGAAGCTGAGGTGGTGCAGTATAGGAGAATGGGGTGAGAGTTAGGAATGACAACCCCAATGCACACCCTGATGCCTGTTGGTGGGGGTTGGGTGGTGGTGGGATGGTAAGGGTGGCAACTCTGACACCGAATTTCCTCACTTTTGTCACTGTGGAGCAACTCTAACAGATGCATTAAATAGATTTGTTTGCCATGAATTTCCCTTCTTTTTGAGAATGTGTACTATAAATAGTGAATGGAATGTGGTGGAAAGAGCCCCGCACTCCCACCATGCTTCCCGTTTTGTGTAATAACCCTTAAATAACAGTAATGCTAACAATAACGGTAATGGCAACTGTAACGGTAATCCTGATGGGAACATTAACACTAACAGTAATGCCAATGCTAACAGTAATAGTAACAAGAATAGTAATGGTAATGAAAATGCACATGCAAATGGTAATGCAAACGGTAACGAAAATGCAAATGGTAACAGTAACGCAAACACAAGGGAAATGGTAAAGTCAATGGTGATGTGAAAGAAACATAGAAACATAGAAACAGAATTTGAAGGCAGATAAGGACCGCTTGGCCCACCCAGTCTGCCCATTTCCCTACCTACGGGATAAGCTGCAGATCCTAGTTAACCAGCAGCATACTTCTTCTTACCCCCACCCCCCAGAATTGCCTTATGACTGTCCCATGCATGCTTGAATTCCACCACTGATTTTGACTCCACAACCTCCTCCGAAGGCTGTTCCATGCATCCACAACCCTCTCTGTGAAAAATACTTCCTTAAATTACCTCTGAGCCGCCCCCATCTTCAAATTGTGCCCTCTTGTTCTTTCACACCTCTTTTTGAAAGATGCTACCCTCTTGGACTTTGTTGATTCCCTTGAGGTACTTGAAAGTTTCTATCATGTCACCCCTCTCCCTCCTTTCCTCGAGGCTATACATATTAAGCTCCTTAAGTCTCTCTTCATATGTCTTCCAGTGCAGACCCTGCACCATTTTAGTTGCCCTCCTCTGGACAGCTTCCATCCTGTCTATGTCTTTGTGGAGATTGGGTCTCCAGAACTGCACACAGTACTCCAGATGTGGTCTCACCAGCTGTCTGTACAGAGGGATAAGAACTTCCTGTTTTCTACTGGTGATGCCTCTCCCTATGCATCCCAGTAACCCCCAGCCCTCCTTGCTGCCCTCTCACATTGCTTGCCCACCTTTAGGTCATCTGATATGACTACCCCCAGGTCCCTTTCCATTTTTGTTGTTGTTAGTATCTCACCCCCCATTGTGTACTCTTCCCCTGGGTTTTTGTTTCCCAGGTGCATTACCTTGCACTTCTTAGCATTGAGTCTAAGCTGCCATACATTTGACCATTCCTCTAACCTTGCCAAGTCCCTTCTCATCCTTTCCACCCCATCCTGTGCATCAACTCTGTTGCAGATCTCAGTGTCATCTGCAAAGAGACATACTTTTCCTTCCAGTCCTTCCGCAATGTCGCTTATAAAGACATTGAAGAGGACCGGTCCTAATACTGAACCCTGTGGTACCCCACTTGCAACCCTCCTTTCTTCTGAGTGGACTCCGTTTACTATTACTCTCTGTGTTCTATTCTCCAGCCAATTTTTTACCCAGGCTGTCATCTTGGGACCCACTCCCAGGCTGGCTAACTTGTATATTAATCTTTTGTGTGGGACTGTGTCAAATGCCTTGCTAAAGTCTAGGTAGGCCATGTCCACAGCCCCTCCCTGATCTACTACTTTGGTCACCCAGTCAAAGAAATCTATCAGATTTGTCTGGCATGACCTTCCTGCCATGAATCCATGCTGCCTTGGGTCCTGTGCCCCTCTGTCCTCTAGATACTCGACAATTCTTTCCTTCAGAAGTGATTCCATCATTTTCCCTATCACTGAGGTTAAACTAACAGGTCTGTAGTTTCCTGCTTCTGCCTTGCTCCCACGTTTGTGAAGGGGAATCACATCTGCCCTCCTCCAGTCCTCGGGTACCACCCCATCATCCCATGATTTGTTAAAAAGGGTAGTCAGTGGTGTCACTAGTTTTACCCTTAGCTCTTTTAGAATTCTGGGATGAATCCCATCAGGCTCCATTGCTTTGTCCATCTTCAGTTTTAAGAGTTCTTTCAGAACCCTTTCTTCTGTAAGTATCTGGTATCAACTTCTGTATCCAGAGTGTTACTACTGTTTGTTTTCTTCATTTGTAAATACTGAGCAAAAATATTTGTTTAGTATCTCTGCCTTTTCACAGCCACCCTCTGCCCACCCTCCATCCCCTTTATTAAGCCTCACTATCCCTCATTTGGTCTTCCTTTGCTCCCTGATGTACCTTTAAAAGGTTTTATCCCCCTTCTTAACTGAGTTGGCTATCTTTTCCTCGGTTTGGGCCTTTGCTGTTCTGACTGCCTTCTCAGCCTCCTTTTGCTTTAACTGATACAGTTCTCTGAAAGGAAACAGTAACCTAAATGGTAATGCAAATGCAAATGGTAACGAACACGCAAATGGTAATGATAATGCAATTGGAAATGTAAAATGTTATGGTAACACCAGTGATGATCCCAAACGAAACAGTAACGCAAACGGAAATGAAAATGCAAGTGTGCATGCAAATGCAAATGGTAACACACACGGTGATGCAAAAGTAAATGCAAACAAAAAAGGTAATGGAAATGCAAATGGTAACAGTAATACAAATGCAAGCACAAATGCAAATGCAAAGGGTAGTACATATGGTTACTTAAATGGAAACCCTAACACAAACAGTAATGGAAACATAAGTGGAAATGCTAACGGTAACAGTAACACAAACACACACCCTTTTTTTCCCGGAAAAGTTGCACTCAACAGCACAGTGAATACAAAGAATATATGCATAATAATGGCCCTCGGAGCAGAAAGTGAGGACTTGGAATACTAAATGCCTTATATCTTAGGAACCGTATGACATAGAAAAAAAATTAAAATCTCATATTATTTAACGATTTTCCAGGCTAGTTTTGCATTTAGACCCCTAGTGGAGGACTAAGCATTTTTCCAACTGAAAGTCTGTATCTCAAACCATTTTTCGAGATATGGGCCCCGAAAGGCACAGCGGATGCCGTAATGTTAGCCTATGGGAAAAATCATCACATTTAGAGTGCCATATTTTGGCAACCCTCTAATATTTTGTTACCAGACCACCAAGAGGCACATGTATGGGATCTTGGCTTTCTTCCCTCAAATTTCAGCCCAAAAGACCAAAACGTTCTTTTGCAGCAGGTTGGCAAAGATTCCCTATTGTTTTGGCCATAGTGTCTCAAAGTACATTTGCAAATCACGGCACTTTCACAAATGAAATGAAGAAAGTGTCACATATGCAAAAGTACTTTATGACACTACTTTTTACAAAAATTTAAAAAAACATATTTCTGGGGTGTTTTACTCCCGAAAAAAGATATGGCTAGCATCCTCAGGGCTCGACTAGGTGAACACAACAAGAATTGTGTCCCTAGAGGATCCCAAATGTAAATGCCAAGCATTTCTGTGATCACCAACTGAAAACAAGATGGCAGATTTGAGACACTACAAGGGTTATTTGCGAAAATAAAAAGTGCATTTGCGACACTTTTGCATATTTTGTAAACTTTTCATATTGACTATAATGGGAAACTTGTTTTTTGAATAACTTTTGAAACATTTAATATTTTTTCATTAAATCTTTGAAAGGCACATTGGGGACCCTGGCTGCATGTTCCCTGTAGGTTTTGGACTGGTTGCGAAAACTGTGCAGGCTGTATGCGCAAGCAAAGAATGAGCAAACATGCATAATTTATGCATTTTTTGGCACTCTGTAGCTCCACAACCGTACATCTGACCTTAATGAAACTTGGCAGGTCCAGAGATCTATGGTACCAGACTGTGCATTCAAAATTTCAGGTCAATCTGTCATACAGTGCAAAGTTATTAAGCTGCCAAATTCCAGATATAACCTTAAATGGGGTACTCAACCCTAACTATAGTGGTGTGTGTGTGTGTGTATATATATATATATATATATATATATATATATACACAAATGCTATTTTTGCATCTTATAGTTGTTTGTTTTCAGACAAATTTTCATAGACATTTTTTCTGTCCACCTGATGAAATCTTGAATGAGTTAAGTAAATGTTATTATTTTCTTCATGGCCCTGATCCATCAACTCAGTAAATACACACTCAGTACATCATATTATAAAATGACGAAGAACAATCTTCTTTTTCCAGTTGTTTGATCAGGAATTTTGTAAATGGTATAGTTATATACAGTATCTTGCAAGTTCACCAGGAAGATCTCTGATTTTTCAGGAATAATATCAAGCCTACATGAAATTTCCCAAAATTTTTTTAAATAAAAACATAGAAAAACATAAAAGAAACTTACAAGCTCAAATGAGCAGATTGGGTGGCCATATGCCCTTATTTGCTGACAGTGTCTTTTTATATATGTATCTAAACAATAGTTTTCCTCCCAATAAATGACATGATCTCTATCATTCTCAAAAATAGCACATTATATAGCAAGTCAATATCTCCTCCATCTTGGCATCAGATAAAATATTGGCTTGTAAAAAGTCCTGAAATGCCTAAAGTTTGTTGTAATTAAATGAAAAACATCTACATGTCTGTCATGTACAGTATTGTGTCTTTTTATACAGGTTGTATATTGTATTTGCTATATTTTTTTTATGTACACATTCTGTGTAACTATTTATTTTATACATTGGGACCCCATTGAAAATGAGCCTCGGCTCAACTGGGCTATCCTTTTCTGAATTTTCAGAATAAAATATTTACTACTACTACTTCTTCTACTACTACTTCTACTACTATGTGTTGTGAGAGATCAAAGCAAGTTAACACATGCCCTGGCTACATTATTATCAGACCTCAAATGTGTTTATAGAAATTATGCACAATTACATTACTAATACTGTAAATTAAAATATTACTGTTCAGACCTTTTTACTCTTTAGATTGCTCATTCCAACCACAAACAATAAATTTATGTTCCACAGCCTAGAGTTGGAGGTTCAAAACACAAGAAAAACTTAAATGTTGTCCCCTACAAATTTCCTTCTCAGTTGTTTTGACTTCTTATACCTCTATATGGGAACATAAGTAATCAATTATACAGATAAATTTCTCACTCATGGTTTGTCAGCAGTTACTTCATTAGATGAGGCCTCCCTTTCCAAGAGTTTGACTGTTTCTCCACCCCTCCTCCAATCACACAGACACACACACACTCACAGACACATGCACACACTTACTATAAGAGATCTCAGTAGCTCTTATCTTTTATGTTTGGGAAGCAGGTGCAGCCCTTGCTGTCAAAAATAAATTTATATATTTCGTATGGGTAGTTCACTGAAGACCTGGCACTTTATCAGATATGTCCTGAGAGGTTAAAAAACAGTGTAAATCTTTATATATTTGCTAGGAAAGGGTAACATTTCTGAGGTATGACTCTTTCTTGAAATATATTCACGCCTAACTAAAGTTAATAGCAAAAAAATTTTTGTGCAAGTCATTTCATTTCATAGGGGGTAAACTAATCATTAGTTTAATTGGCAACTAGTATTTAACAAGCTGTTTCATTTTCCTAATAGCCATCTGATAAGCATCTTGGAGTTATGTCTCCAACATTATAAACAGAAAGAAGGGATTATTTTATTTTAGTTCACATAGTGATTTGTAGATGTGGAAGGATACACTGAAAAGTCAAAAAAATGTGTTCCACAATACTCCATTTTCAAGCAACAGATAGCAAGATGGCTGTAGGCTCCGCCCACAGCCATAAAAATAAAGAATAGGCAAGTGTTTATTGATGATTTTTTTTCACACACCATTGGTGTGTAAAGACCACATAAACCTCTTGAGCTTCGCTCTTGAGGTTCATGGGTCATCACACACCTCGGGTGTGTAAACAAAATCCATAATACACACTTGCCTATCAATTATTATCTATTTAATGGAATCATTTAGGATACCAGCTAGCAGGTTATTTTGTGTGCTGTGTGACTCACTGAAAAACATGTGTTTGTAAATAGGGGTATTAATAACTGCAGTTGTCTGCAGCTTCTCACAATAGTACAAGTAACATTTATCTAGTAAATAAGTGCACTTCTTTATTTTAGTTTGTATTGTGAAGGACAAATCCTTTCCTTGTTTAATTACATAACACATCTAAAAGATTTGAATAATGACAAGTGACTTTGTAGTGGTGCTTCATTCTGCTACTGATCTCAAGTACTGTCATGGATGGCGTATCACTGTACTGCCCACAACCAAATACATTGTGAGCTCAGTAGACTGGCCTATGTGAAGCGACAGCATTTGTATGCTTGCCCAAAGTTTCCATCTTGCCTGCAAAATACAATCAAGTACAGTCACATCTGACAGAAATATAGCTGGATCTGACTCAAATATGAATGCTATCGCCTGCCTTCTGTCTTGCAAAAAAATAAAAAAAAGGCAAAACAAGGTTACAGTACCTATGCTGTCAGAATGAATGACATGGTAAGAATCAGTGATAGTGGGCAATAGCCAGAAAGTGAGTATAATCTTGTGACTGCATTATGTAGATGTTGAGATGATGGGGTTTAGGGTGGGTGGAGGATGTATGATGACACTGATTGTATCACCAACTCAGAACACTTCCATTTTTTAAAATTTTCTCTTGCTTTCATGACATATGTGATGACTCCATATCAGACAGGTTTTTGTAATAATATACATTGGAAGTAACAGGGTTGATTACTATTGGCACTCAGCTGTGAAAAATAATGTAAATAAACACTAAATTTGATAGAAGTGAAACAAGATCTTCATGTTCTTTCCTATGCATGAAGTAACAGATGTCACTCTCCTGCTGTGTACAATCTCGAGCACACTCAATGCACTCACTTTAGGCTCCCCCATGTGTGTGACTGACATGACACCCACGGATGAGAGGTAAGAACTGTTTAATTCTTCATGCGGGTACACAGTTGATAGCGCAGTCACATAGGGCTGTTCCCACCATCTGACCGCTTTCCAATGGGAGAAAAAATACACGTCTATAATTTTAAATATTTTAATTAAAAAAGAACATCTTAAACAATTAAGCCAAAACATGAATAATTTAACTAAGTCACTCACTCTGATAAAGACAATATTTCTTTATCATGCACTGCTGCTTTAAATTAGGAGTTTTATGTGTGTTTCTGAATTAGAGTTATACATTTAATCACATGATATTGGTCGGGGAACCTCAATGAAAGTTTAAAGTTATATGATCTTTGAAGTTATCTAACACAAAATACATAGATTTTAACCCAAATATATCCCTCCAGCAAGGAGTCTGTGCAGCCCAGGACCATTGGGGCAGTTCTGCTGCTGTGCAAAAAGACCTACTGTGCCACTCATCTGCTGGAGTATAATTAGTGCTGGGACATTTACGCGATCATTCAGTGTGTAGGGGGCTCAGTGGAGCTGGCAGCTGAATGGGTCACCAAGGGGGTGGGGCTTACTCATTTCAAAAGCATGCGCCACCCGCTAGCATAATAACACTTCCCAGATCACATCCCTCCAGCAAGGAGTCTGTGCTGCCCAGGACCATCAGGGCAGTTCTGCTGCTGTTCAAAAAGACCTGCTGTGCCTCTTATCTGCTGGAGTGTAATTACTACTGGGACATTTACCTGGTCATTCAATGTGTAGGGGGCTCAGTGGAGCCGGCAGCTGAATGGGTCACCAAGGGGGTGAGGCTTGCTCAATTCAAAAACCAGTGTCCCTGCTAGCATGAGTGCAGTGTGAGCGATAGTGAGTGGTGCAAGCACCACTCCAAGTAAGAAATTGTTTAAAGCTTTTAATTTTAGCCATTATATTACATTTGGTAACATTGTATTTTTTAAAGTAATCTACCCGTATTTAAAGTAATCATCTGATTTTTAATTCTTGCAAAATTTTCTTTGCCACTGTAATGATGGTTCTTTTAGCATTAGGAGGGTTGGTAATGTTGGAACTTATTTTAAATAGTGGCATTACCATTGGAGAAATCTTGCGGATTCACAACACTCAAGTGGATACTTTTCTACCCGTAGCAAAATGACTTGCAGCTTTCCAGTCTCCTATATCTTACACTGGTGCAATTACCTGCATCACTTACACCAACCCCCCTCCTCTGGTCTCTAAAGGCTATGCAGCAATTCTGCTCTTATACAGGTCAGAATTGGTTGAAGGCCACTAGTCAGCCCAAATTGGGTAATCCGCATATATTGAAAGATTGCCAACCAATTCCCAATGCTTTTTGCCTCCAGATTTGAGATAAACTGGCCTGCTGCTGAGGCAGGAGCACATAGGGACTATATAGCAGTGGCAAACCTCACCCAGATGGTTAACACCCCAACCAGAAAAAATTATAAAACTGGTACCAGCATCCTACTAGACTGGATCCTAACTAGCCACCGCACCCAGATCACAAACACCACTGTCCTCCCTGACTCACTCAGTGACCACTCCACTGTTAGCTGCTCCTGGTCCAACAAATTCATTAAACCTCCCCCTAAAACCATCACCAGCAGAGTTCTACTTATGGTCAGTTAACTCATCTCAAAACCTTTCTTCTCCAACAGAACTGGTCACCAATCCTCACAGCAACTAATGTGAACACTGCCCTGGACCACTTCATCAGAATCTTTAATGAAGCCTGCAACAAATTTGCACCCCTTAAAAAGTGAAAAGTAAAAGCCCTCTGTAACCGCTGGCTCACAGGTGATCTCCTAAGGTGACTAAAAGCAAGGTACCATCTTTGGGAGCTTGATAGAAACACATGGAGACAAACTGACATCGCTAACTACAAACGTGCATGGAATGACTGCACCAAAACTATCCGGCAAACAAAATCGGCCTATTTCAAGAGCGCTCTTACAAACTCCTGGGGCAATGGAAGAGACTTCTGGAATAACATAAAAGAAGTCACCAGCAAGCAGTCTAAATCCCCCCCATCAGTGCTCTGCATAAATGGTGACACTACACTTGACCAGAAACCTCATTGCTGATACATTCAATGCTGCTTTCACAGACCTCAGTTCTGTACTCCCCCCTGATTTTTTCAATGAGGAGGACACTCCAATGTCCCCAATCTCCTCTGCCCCCACTAGCCACCCTCCCTTTTACTTTAAATTGGTCAAGTTGTACCAGGTCCACAGCTATGTTACCAAAGCCATTAGTAAGTCTAGATCCAGCAATGACTCCCTCAACCTCAAACTTCTATCATTCACCCTTGAAGAAGTACTCAGACCACTGACCAGGATCTTTAACCTCTCCCTCAGCCTTAGCCAGTTCCTGGACAAGTGGAAATCTGCCACTATAACCCCTATACATAAAAGTGGTGTCAAAAGTGCACATGAGAACTTCCATCCAATCTCCATCCTACCTCCACTCTCCAAGGCTCTGGAATGGGTTGTGGCAGATGAACTTACTGACTTCCTGGACAACACAGCATCCAGTGCAGGCAGCAACATGGTTTTAAAAAGGGTCATAGTACCTCCACGGTTCGTCTTGAATTTACCAGTGCTATCCACCACTCACTGGACAATGGTCAGCTAACTAAGTCTACTTTCATTGATTTAACAAAGGCCTTTGATGCCATCAATCACTGTCTCCTGCTTGCCTAGCTCTGGATTGTGGGGCTTTCACCCAGTTCTGTGAACTGCTTCAAAAGCAACCTAGACAACCGGTCCCAAAGAGTGAAAATTGCTGATATGCTCTCCGATCCTAGACCAGTCCAGTCTGGTGTCCCACGGGGTTCAATACTGGGCCCCTTCCTCTTCAGTCTTTTGTTGAACACATGGCCAGATTCCTGTCCTGAGCAAATCTTACTCTATGCAGATAATGCAGTTATCCTAGCCTCCCACCATGATCCAACTCATCTACAAGAGAACCTCTAGCGGGGTTTCACAACAGTCAAAAAATGGTTCTTGGAAACACAAACTGATCCTAAACCAGAAAAAAACAAAGACCATGATTTTCAGCAGTCCCACAACAAAAACAAACAGTATCACCTCTCCATAAATACCAATCAAGGATTCACCCTTGAACAAGTCCATACCTTTAAATACCTTGACCTCACCCTTGACTCCAAACTCACCTATGTTGCTCATATTAAAAATTGTTGCAAAAGTGGCAAACACCAGGCTGGGCCTACTATTCCATCATAGGAATCACAATGCCAAGCTTTGCAGACCCAGCTTACTGGGAAGATATTACTGGGAGCACTGCAATTTACACTCCTACTGTTAATAAGGCATATGGTGATTCCCAGATATGTTGATATCGGCCTAGTTTACCAGACATACTAGCTATAAGGTGCTCAGATTGCAAAGCAAATAATATCTCCCTATACCATTCAAGAAATGGAGGTGAGCACTGGTCAAGCCACTGCTGAAGAATGACCTTTTTCACACATGTCAAAATTAAGGCCATATGCGGCCTCTAATTGCCAGTCTGGGTGTCATTGTATTCACCTAGGATACAAATCTCAGGGAAGAAAGCATCAGATATCCCCAACAAGGGGTCCAGGTGTGTTTGAATTGAATTCCAAAAGGAGACCACTTTCTCTCAAGACCACAAAATATGAAGAAAGGTACCAGGTTCTTTACCACATCTGAAACAAAAATCTGTGGGTAATCTACCTATTGTGTGCAATTTGACTATGGTATAATAAAGATTGTGGATGATCTGGAATAGCATGAATCGGTACCTATCCCACTTGATATATTTGTGTAATGTTTCCAGATGACAGGCCAATTTCTTGTGGAATTGGTGACCAGAAGAGCCTGATCCCAACAGTAGAACACAAGACCCTCATTGATAGCCAGATGCCCCTGCAAGGACCAATAATAATATGAGATATGGTGAGATGTGGGGGCATTATGAAGGACAGTAAAAACAAAATCACCTACAGGGCTAGACCATGGGCCATTACTAAAAAATTGTAGAAGCATATGAGGCAATTGAAAGTAGCAAAAACAGGAAGCAGAGGGCCAATGATACAGGGTGCAGGCCCTCTGAAAGGATAATAACTTCTGATTATCAGTAAGGTCTCCAACCATGTCCACTCTCATACCAGGCCAAAACCTTCTAGAGAGCATTTTTTCCACTATTTGAAGATTAGGATTCCCAAACAAGGGTTGAGATGTATCTTTGTACAGCAAGATTTTTACTAGAGCACATAGTTGGAAGCTTTCAAGAGAGTTCCCTGTAACAATTGAATGAGTTTCTTTCTAGGGAGGTAAGGCAGTTACTGGATATTAGGCCATTATGAGAGCACAGGGAAAGTTCTATGCCTAACCAGTATGGAACATATGGTTCCAAGAGGTCTCCCCAGAAGGCCTCAACCAGTGAGAAAATCTAGTAAGATGCATAGCCAAATAATATAAAAAGAAACTGGGAACTTGTAGGCCTCCATCTTGTTTAGCACACATTAATTTGGCATAGGCCCAATGGGCCATCTTGCCTTGCCACAAAAAGGAAGTAAGAATACTATGGACTTGAGTAAACCATGACTGGGGTAGGGCAAAATTATACATCTGTAAGATGTACAGTAACCAAGGTAAAATACTCATTTTTATAATATTCAACTGACCCCAGAAGGAGATGGGTTGCAAAGACCAATGATCTGTATCTGCTTTATCATGGTTCACCATTGAATTGAGATTAAATTGTTTCATTTTAAGAGGAGAAATGCTAAGAAAAATCCAAAGGTATTTCAACTTGTCTCTCTTCCATACAAGACCAAGGTACTTGTCATCAGCCCTTAAAGTGTTACAATAAGCGGCATAAACTTGGTTTTAGCAAGGTTTAATTTATAATTGTAAATAGTACCAAATGGAGAGATAATCTGTAGGGCAGCAGGCAGGGACATGGCAGGGGAAGAAACATGCAACAAAATATCATCAGTGTATACTGATAATTTATAAGCCATGTGTTCCATTGAGATACCACAGACTTGCGGTAAAGAATTTAGTTTATGGATCAGGGTTCCAGGAAGAGGTTTAAAATATAGAGAGAGATGTGGCACCCCTGCCTGGTGCCCTGATGGAGAGAAAACAGTGATGATAAAACTCCGTTACGAAGAATCTAGGCTGTCGGAGAGGAGCAGAGCACCCTGATCCATCATATGAAATTCTGGGGAATATGGAACTTAGGTAACAGGGCAAACATGTGATCCCATGAGACCCTATCAAAGACCTTTTCTGTGTCAAGGGATACCAAAGCTGCAGGAATGGAGAAATCCTTGGATGCAGAAAAAAGATAGGATAACTTCCTGAGCTGATCCGACAAAAGTCTACCTGTCACAAAGCCAACCTGCTCCCTACTTATAAGCAAATTCAAAACTAGTACCAATCTACAGGCTGACATTTTTGCAAGTATTTTAAAATCCACATTGCTAAGAGACAGCAGCCTGTAATTGGATATAAGCAGGGGATCCTGATCCGGTTTAGGGAGGATCACTACAGTAGCTTCAGTGAGAGAGAAATCAGAGAGGCCTTTTCTAAAAATATAACTGAAGGTATCCAAAATAATAGAAGCCAATTGATCTTTAAAGGCTTTTTAAAAGTTAGTAGTATACCCATCCAGGCCAGGAAACTTATTCAAGGTTAGGGAATCAATTGCATGAGAGACTTCGATTAATGTCAAGGAGGCCTGAAGAATAGCAACATGGGCGTTGGCCAATTGAGGAAGGGTTATGTCTTGAAGGAAGTTTTCGAGCTGATCAGGCCTAAAGGGAGAGGAGGACAGAGCATACAGTTGTTGATAAAAAGGTTTTAAAAGCACCAACAAGGTCACATGTTGAAGTGAAGAGATGACAAGAATCATAATGTGCAGAGGAGACAATCCTGTTCATAGCTTGAGTATGGAAGCGGAAAGCCAGTAATTTCTCAGCCTTCTCCCCCTGGTCAAAATATCACACTTTGGAATGCAACATTAGATGTTCCACCTTCTCAGCCAGTAGGGTATTATATTGAAATCCGAGGGATTCCAACAGCTCCCACTTTGACTGGGGAGAGACCAGTGAAATGTTCCCCTCAAATGATCATATACAGTCTAGCAAGGAAGTTAAAACAACCAAGGTCAATTTTTTTACACTTGGCAGCCAAATTAATTAGTTCCCCTCAAAGGGCATACTTCAAAGCCCCCCATAAAATGTCAAGTCTGGGCATGGAAGGAGAGTTGAGTTCAAAGACTTTCGATTTCAGCAGCATACAGAATCGATGAAAGTAAGCTAAATAAAAGTGAAATAATTAGTGACAATGGCTAACTTGATGGCATATCCTACAGCAAGTCCAATGAGGATATTCAACAGTTGGAGAAAAAACTGAGGAACATTGGGCATGCCACGTTATATATGCATAGACACTGTATGTCTTTGTGGGCAGCTAGTAAACGTTTCTTAGTGATCCTGTCACTAACTGCTTATAGTTCCAAAGTTGTGGCCTACTGGAGGAGATGTCCTCGATGAAGATCTGCAGTCTCTCTCCTATCAGATCAGCACCAGTAAGAGCCCTTCAGCCAGACACAACCTAACAATTGGGAATTTTGCATTCCTCCACATCTTCCCTGACACAAGTTGATCAATCTCTCCTCAGCAATAGTCTGTCTTTTGTGAACACACCTTAACATCTGCAAGCAACTCAGGTTCAAGGTTGATTTGCAGCACTTCTTTCACAAAAGTATGCCTTATAGCTAATTTTTCTGATGAGACTCCTGTTCCTGCAGGTGATGATGACAACAATACCAGAATAATCAATAACATTAATCTCCAATGCAGACCATGGACCCCACCTCAAGGATGTTTTACTGCTGCAGATTATTGTGTTAACCAATATGTGAAATATACCACTAACTTCAATTTTCATTGTAGGTGCTATCACCCTAACCTGGCAGCTGGTGAACTTGCAGCCCTTAGATCTCTGCGCAGGGTTGACATTTTTATTAAACCATATGATAAGGGGGGAGCTAGCATGGTACGGCATAAGATGCTGTGCAACACTAAAGCAACACAGAAACTCTTTGACATCACCTTTTACTCTCCTTTTCCCTGGGACTCCACTGTCAACTGTCTGGCAGAGGTCACCATGACAATCACTTCTGCTGTTGAAAAAAGAGCTCCCTACCCCCACTAAGATACTCATAGCTCAACATCTTCAGGCATCCATGTTCTATCTTCATCCCAAAATCAATAAACTGGTAACTCCAGATGCCATATTGTGTCTACCTGCTCTTGCTCCACAATCTCACATAACAGTATTTCTGAACAGCATCATGACACCACTCATTGAATCCCTGCCCTCTTTCAATAAAGACACTAGCCACGATCTCCAGTTATTTGACAGATTCAGATTCGGTGGCTCCCATCAGTTCATCTATACTATGGATACAAAATCTCTCTAAACAGTGGTCCCCCACAGCTATGGCTTGACATCTCTGCAGCATTTGTTGAATAACAGGGAGTTCAGCAAACACACACACACACACACACATGCACACACACTAACCAATCTGTCTGAATCTTTTCATAAACATAATGATTTTTCTTTCAATAACAGTTTTTTTAGAAGGTCAGTGGAGTTGCCATGTGTACCAGGATGGGTCACAGCTTTGCCAATCTGTTTGTTGGGTTGAGAAACAATTCTTTCTCTTTTCACAGGGACTGTGTTTGACCTTTACAAATGCCATATAAATGAATGTGTGTGGACTAGATGCCACTCCAAGAAAACACTCTAAATCTTCTTGGACATACCTACCATGGCCCATCCTTCCCTTCAGCACACTGTTGAAGCATCCTCTTCTACACTGCCTTTTCTAGATAAATTGTAAGTGCAGAACACTGATCTGAATACATTTGTTACAAACCCATTGACTCACACAGCTTTCTCCTCCACAGCTCCTTCAATACAAAATATGTAAAGAATGTTTTGCCACATTTATAGTTTCTTAGACTTGCAGGTTATGCAGTGACGATGAGGATTTTACTTAGCAGGCTCAAATAAGTGCACCTTTTTTAATTAACAGGGATTACACAGAAAATATAGTGGGCAGAGCACTCTCACAGGTCAATAATATATCCTGTTACCTTGAGCCTCACAGAAGGGATACTCTTGCGTAGCATCAACTATGCATTGCATTGGTGCTTGCCTTCTATTTTAAAACCACTTCCCTTTGTAGGACCATCACTTAAAATGTTCCTGTTTTGCAAACTGACACTAACGAGGATGCTTCCTTTTCAGAGTTACCCATTGCCTCCTACCACTGACCACCTAACCTTCAGAATCTCCTGGTATCTAGCAGCCTCTATACTCCTAAAATCCCATTCTACCAGGTACAAAAGCTTGTAACAGAAACTGTTACTATACCAACAAATGTATTTCTTTTCTAATTGTAATTTAAGGTCCCACAGGTTTTCACACCAACAAGGAGTTCTCATGCATTTCCTGCAATGTGATATCAATCAAAATCAATCAAATTTTATTTGTAGTGCACTTTTCAACATATCAAAGTGCAAATACATATAAAAAATGACATCAACCATAATTAATAATAACACAAAAATAATAAAAGCAGCAACAGACCTATTCAAATGCTAATATAAATAGATAACTTTTCAGAGACGCCTTAAATGATTCTGTGAACAGGCACTCTCTAATCTGATGAGGTAGAGAAGTCCACAGGGTTGGGGCCATGAAAGAAAAAACCCTGGCCCCAGATGACTGAAGACAACCCCTGGGATTCTCTAGCAATCCCTCATCAGTGGAGCGGAGTGGGTAGAGAGGGTGGTAGTGATGAAGGAGATCTTGCAAGTAGCCTGGTTCCTGACCATGTAAGGTCTTATAGGTCAGCAACATGACCTTGAATGTGACTCTCCACTGCACTGGCAGTCAGTGCAGTTCATGCAGCACAGGTGTGATATGGCAAATTCTTGGTAACCCAGTCAACAACCTTGCTGCAGCGTTCTGCACCAGTTGCAGTCGATGGAGATCCACCCCCGCGGAGACCCTAGATATACAGCATTACAGTAATCAAGAAGTGAGAAAACATAACATAAATGCTTTGCAGAAAGTGTGCAGCTGTCTATATCAGAGAAATGGATGCCTGGCTTATCCATTCAGGGAACATTACAGTAGTGTCAGAAATAAAGGCACTAATAAACCCATTATATTCCATTTTATCTCCAGTGGACATGCTTTTTTAAGTAGTAATGTATTTATTTTGGCAGGAAAAAAACTCTTTTGCTTGATGGCTCTATTTTCACAATAGTCCTGTATACATAATTGAGTTTCCACATGTAACATGCAACAATTACGTACAGAAATAGATATGAAAATGATCTTTCTGTTCGTGTCCTTCAACAGGATTTCCAGGATGCTGATGAAAGAAACCAGCATTTAAAATATATTTATAGTATGTCTTTCACTTTGTATAGTCTTACAGACTTCAATACTGGGATGTTTTATGACCTTGTATATCTGTAGCTTTTGACCTTAAGACTGCAATATCGTATCACTAGTGCTGTGCTTCCCAGCTAATTACATCTCTAAAATTTTGGCATTCATACATAGAATGAAACTGTTTTATTTTGTTTGTTTAATGTTTTTTTTTTTAAAAGGCCTGCTATGAAATCATATTTTGTGAACCTCAGTGCAACACAGGTAAGAGGGAAAAGTTAGAACAAGAGAGAGATATCAATCTCAATTACAGTTGAAAGGCTGATTAAGCTGACATGTTTATGAGCTAACTAGTGCTTTCAAGACTGCTCAGCTTAGTTCAATTAGCACAGTGATTCTTCAAAACCTCCAATATTATCTAGTCCACTGAGTATCTGGAGAGCTCCTTTTCTATACTGTCATAGTAAGACATCAGTAGGGCTACATCCACTGCAGCCATAAAAACACAGAAACCAAGCTTATCATATGGTTAGAATCCCAACAGCCCTCAGGTTCAAATTACCAACTTTTTTTTACTAACATCTTTTAGCCACCTCATGATTAACAATACAACTGTAGTCTGACCTTTTACCCCATTCCCCACCATATCATTACTTTCATGTGTGTATAATATGTCTGCATGGAAGGGTATGCATGCACACAGTTTCATCCAGTGTGTGTGTGTGTGTGTGTGTGTGTGTGTGTATACTCACATGGGTATTCCATCTATGTGTGCATATCCATTTTCATTACCTCCAGATGCCCCTGTCTTCATCCCCCACATTTATCTCCCTTCATCCTTCTTTCAATGCCCTATAATTGTTCCCCACTTGAGGACTTCCCAGCTAAATCCCTCCTACTATTCCTCTCCATCCCCATTATCAACATTTTGTTCTATTTTTACCTTGCTGATTATAACTTTTTCTCTTAGATACTCCACCTTGTTTTCTGTCTATCTATCTATCTATCTATCTATCTATCTATCTATCTATCTATCTATCTATCTATCTATCTATCTTTCTATCTAATTATCTATCTATCTATTTATCTGTATCCCTTATTTCTTCCTGTCTCTTCAATAACTTTGGTTTATCACTTTTAGATAATTCCTGAAGATGACAGATGGTCAAAATATTGATTCTAACTCATCTTTCTATTGTTAGTGTACATTTAATATTACATTTTGCTTTCAGTCCACACACTGATACCACACCTTGTTTTGTACTATTTTTTTTTTGTTTTGTTTTTTGTTCTTAAATTCTCCCAAATGCTTTGTTTCACTCATGTAGTGGGATGGATAGCGTAGAGCTTAGAACAAATGTGCCAACAGTTTTGATAGCTCTAGAAGGAAGATGGTTGGTAATGATTTACTAGCACTTTGAGTTTCTGCAGTCAAAAGGGTACAGAATTATGCAGGCAGTATACTCTAGTGATTAATTCCAGGAGTTGTAGCCAGTTAATTCAAAAACCATAGCCAGAATACAGTCACTGCCACTTTCTCCATGTTTAACAACAAGACACTTACCTCTTTGAACATATTCGTCTCTTTCTTACTTTGCACTGCACCATGGACAGCATTTCTTTTCACACCTTCCTTCCACTCATACTTGTTCTATGTCCACATCCCTATGTCCTTCCATGCCTTACTTTTTGTGCCTAATGAGTAATGCCAACAAACTGGTGATAGCAAAAATAATTAGATATAGAATTTCTCAAAGGAAGATAGAACTGGCATAAGTAGTTAACGCTTCCTCAAAATACTGTACTTTGGAAAAGTGGTTTATTTGTGTTTTTTCTTCAAAAACAAAACCAACTTCTAACCAGGTTCAAGCTTCAAAATCTCAATGTGTATTGCAGATGGTTGATTATTTTGTAGGGACACTGAATTATGTTATGTAACTAGGGCAAAATATATTAAGAATTGCAATATGCACAGCTTGCTCTCTGAATCAAGATCATATTTAACAACTGGCAAATAATTAAAACACTGAACTTCTTTTTTGTTAGTGCATTTTTGAGAATGGTAATGGTGGATATTAAGTAAATTAACAGAACTCAGAGTTTCCTCTTTAGCTTGGGCTGTTAAAGAAGCTACAGTTCTATTGCTGGCATTGTTTAACAACTTTTACATACTTGTTTCTTGCTGTCTGTACATCTCAATTATGCTGTATACCCTGATAGGCATTACAAATTCCATGAAAAGCAGTAATGTTTTTAATATCATCTCTTTGTATTCTTTTTTGTGTGATTAGCATAAAGAACTAGGACATCAAAGCTGTTCCTTCTTTTTGCTGATCCATCTGTGTACCCTGATGGGGTGAAAATAATTGAATACTAACATATTTTATTCAGAACTCACAGTTGCTGTTAATGGAGATGGTACTGTTTTGTGCAAATAGAATAAAAGTGCAACACATCCCCATCCAAATTCACTCACTAAACAGGTTAATTGTTTTCTTAATCCACTAATGGTGAATAACAATTCAACCCATTTGTAGTCTGCTGAGAGTCATTCTGATCAGAACTACAGTATAAGCAAGCTGGCATAAAGAGCCACTGATCTTTTTTACCCAAATACAGTCTCTCTGCTGCTCAGGATGTCTTTCAAGCTTAGCCCATGCAGAATTTTCAGCAGGAGAAGGTGACAATGTATTAGCACCTGAAGTACATATATTTTTTGTTAGGCAGGCAGCTGCTCTCTGAGGGTTATCTTCAGTCAACCTGGTCTACAGATAAGTTAAAGTCCATATAATATTTGTTATTCATCTGAATTATTTTTAGTGATCATTTTCCCACCTACTGCACCTGGTTCTGACACAGACTATGTCCACCACTCAAGCTTATTTCATTTAGAAACTTCTCCTAAGTCGTCAGGACCAAGCTGTGGGCAGATCTTCTAGGCATGAACTGGTCAAATCTCTATTCATTTACCAATATGAACAAAGCACTGGTATTCCTTACAGCTGCCCTATCTTCAATACAGGATAAGCACTTCCCTGTCTCTCTCTCTCTCTCTCTCTCTACAAGGTGCATCGGAAGGAAATAAAGGAAGGAAGTTGTTTCATGAGTCATACTAAATGACTCATGAAACAACTGTTGACTCAAATGAAGTGGCAGGATAAATCCTGGGTCACTTAAAAAGAGTCTCCAACACACAAGAACTGGAAAGATTACCAGAGACTCAGAAATCTCTGTGAACAAGAAGCCAGACTCCTAAAGGGCTCCTTTCTCAAGTTTCAGCAGACACGTAACATTGGTGACTCCCATAGTTTCTGGGCATCAGTCGATGTTTTCATGAAACCCGCCACTAGGTGGAACAATATAAGCTCTGTCACTGAAGCAGGGCTTCAAACATAGCCTTCAAATGTCTCAGACATCCTGAACAGCAAATTTACAAACCTGGACTCTAATCTTGCCCAACTCTCATCTATATTGACTAGCACTCTAACAGAGTTGCAAGGCCATGTGAGACTAGATTGGCCCACATTCTACTTTAGAGCCACATCCCCCTCAGAGGTTTGACATTGCCTATGACCCTACCAAACTCAGATAGTGCTAACAGTGATAGACTCAGCCCTATGTTCCTGAATATAGAGGTTGACTGCAATGCTAAACCACTCTTTATCATTCTTAACCTATCACTGTACACATCAACCATTCCTGCAATTTGAAAACAGGCTAGTCATCCCCATCTTCAAATTGAGAGATCCTAGTCTGCCTGAGAATTACAAACCAGTATTTATGCTGTCCCAAATTATAAGATCCTTGAGAAGACAGTATTTAATCAAATCTCAGATCATCTCTGGAAATATAACCAATTATCTTCAAATCAGCATGATTTCTTGAAGGGCAAGGGTTATAGCACTACCATGGCTCTTGCCCAATTCACTGACCATGTACTTAGAGAGGCAGATAGGGGATGATTCACTGAAACTATCTTTGGGGATGTCGCTATGGCATTTGACATGGTAGATCATGGCATCCTCATCAGTGAGCTGCCACTTGGGGCTTCTCTCTCAATTCCTTGAACCAGGTTCAAAATTACCTTACAAACAGGACCCAAATGGTTTCTATTGGAGGAGTCTTATCTATCCTGGTACAAGTATGAACAGGCATCCCTCAGAGGATTGTCCTTGGCTCCCTACTCTATTCATTCTTTGTAAACCCCCTGCTTTCTGAACCAACAGGCTGTCCCAAGATCATGTACGCTGATGATGTCATTTTGTTTAGTAAGGACAACAGCCCCAATAAGTTATCACAAAACCTCACCAAGGACTTCTCCTTCATGGTACATTGGTTCACATCTCACAGACTTAAAATTAACATGAGGAAAATTAAATCCAAGTTATTTGGCTCTAAGCAGTGGCTTACAAGATGCTCCTCAAGCCATATGGATTCCCTAAACATTCTATCCCCTGAAGGATCCACGCTTGAGCATGTCAACGCTTTCAAATACCTGGGAGTGACATGGGACCCCCCTCCTCTCCTTTGCAAACCGTATAGGCCAGGCAGTAAAACAGATGAACCAAAAACTGGGCATTTACTGCCACCTGAAACACCTTATGACACCAGAAGTAAGGCTTGCCATAGTGCAGGGTACCCTTCTACCTCTACTTGATTACTGTTCTTCCATTATCTCCTTAACCTCACCTCAACTCAACTCAAAATAACTCAACTCAGCTCTGCTCTTCACTCACCTTAATATAGCATACAACAGTATCTGCAGGTTCATCACTCTACCCCCTTTCTGTACTCACTGTTGTACCCTCTACTCATCTCTTGGATAGCTCTCCCCCCAGGCCCAAACAGACTTAATGTTTGGCTCACTTATATTGAAATCCCTCCATTAGGGTGACAGATCCCCATTATCAGGTCTATTAACTATCAAACAAGGCTCTCTACACCTGCAGTCCTCCTCCTACTGTTTTCTGGTTTAACCCAGGTCCTACACAGATATGGGACAGAGAGCCTTCTCTAATGCCACTCCAAACTTTTAGAACACCTTACCAGAAATGTTACACTCCTTAGTATCTCCCCTTATGTTTAAGAGGTACTACAAAAATGGCCTACTATCAAAAACATCATGCAACTGCTATCACTGATCCCTGCCACCCTAGATCAGTAATACTTGTACTCCAGTTTGATTACCCAAAAAAATGTACTCATCTGTGTCCTTTCTATGTGTTCTACACTGAAATATGTCTTCTGTAAATTGTTTATTCTTGCAATACCAAGGTTGTATTTATCTTTCTGATCCATGTATTGAATACTATGACTGTTCTTGTATCTCTCATGTTAAAACTTTTGCACAAAGTGCCATTGAGATGTCCTGGGTAATGCCTGGAAATGGTCCCTGGGGCCAGTGTACTTAACCTGTTATCAAATATATAAATGCATTACTAAATAAATAAATCAAGGCCTTACATAATATATAATCAAGACTAGCCATTATTGATATTTTTGCTTTGTAAAACTCCTCCTTATGCAATATGGGATCAAGACTAGCCATTATTGATATTTTTGCTTTGTAAAATTCAACTCAATTATGTACCGACTTAATATTTACATCATACATCATAGCTGATTCACTTTTTTTCTGACAGGGAACATGATGGCTATTTCTAATCATGCTTTTCAGGTGCACCACTGCATTGGTCAAGTATTACATATTGGTAACATCTGAAAATGCCTGATGGTACAAACAATCTGCAATATTTGTTTCAACCGTCAAAGCTACTGTACTGTATCCTGGAATCAGTTTATGAAAGAAAGTGTAGGAGAGGAGTGTGCTTTTTTTTTACTGTGCCTTTCATACAAATAGTATTCCAATGTGTATTAGGTCCCAGGACTAAACAGGGAACTCAGGCAGACTGGATGGACCCTTTGATTTTTTTTTACTGTCATTGTCTATGTTTCTATGTTTCTATGATCTAGAAAAGGTAATGGCTATGACAGTTGGCTAACATGGCACACAGACATATTCTAAAACACAGAGTTGTCTAATTGACAAAAAGCAAAGAGAGATTATGTGATTTTACTCAGGGTCATCACAGCAAATACTGTAAATTAGAGATGAAAGAATCCATTTTGGGTCTTCAGAGTTAAATCTCTGCATTTCACCATGAGGACTAACTGCCAGATTCTAAGGAAATCCCAGACCACCAGCAATTACTTGTGGCATCTAGTTGTTTACATTGTTAATTAGTTAATACATTTTAAACCATACTACCTTAGAAAACTCTGCAAGAGGTAAAATCAGTGTTTCAAGATGGTGACAAGAAAAAAAATGCTAGTTAATAAAACTGCAAGACAAGACGAGAAATTACAAGAAACAAAAACATGAAGCAATGTTAATAACTGGTGTAAATACTGAATGTTAATCTTCTTCTTCCATAGTTGATTGTCAGCTTGGCTACCACAGATTATTATGTTGCTACATGATTTATAGACCATCCAGAGTATTGAACTACAGCATCAGACATATCCACTCAATTATGGTAAGTATGGACTCTCAGAGGCTCATAGTGTGCAACAGAACATACTGTACTGTATATACCTATGACAATGCACAACTAAATATTGAAAAAGAACATGAACTGGCTGTCTATAACACATTTAAATTCCTGCCTTTAGAAAATGCTTCTTCAGAGTATCTGTTTTAAAAACTGCTCTTGTAACTCACAGTTACATCAAAACAAAACATACTGTAATATCATTTTGTACTGTATCTCAAGTCCACATTATATATAAGGCCCTCAATCTAAAAGAAACTCACATTGGTAAGGGGACTATCTCAAGAAAAGCTTCTTGCACTCTTCTGCAACAGAAGGTACTGGGTCAATACCTTGTATGGAAAAGACTGCAGCATTAACCATGCTGTATAGAGTGCACAAGTGATTACAGTAAAAGGGGTATAACAGCAGTAGGAAATTACCTCTACCCCTGTCGCTGTACCCTTCTAATTGGAGGCATCAAGTTACCATGTGCTGGGTGTCTGATCAAGCTGCTCCCAAGGTGGAGTGGTTAAGGCACTAGCACATGGTGAAATTGTGAGACCTGGGGCTGAGGTTTGATTCCCCCCAGATCTTCCTGTTGTGGTTGGTTATGTGAGAATCATCACTATCCAAGTCTTCTTCTTCCCTTCCATGATGACACCTGGCACTGGCACCAAGGGAAGTCAGCATAGGTTGCTGACCTATAAAGCCCTACTGCATTTTGCTGTTTTTTTTTTTTTTTTTTTAAAAACAAAGATCCCCCCTTCCGAGTTTCTCCCCATCCCATAAGTCAGACCCCAGGGTTTGTTATATAAATTCTGGGTGTGGAGGGTGGGGTGCAGTGGGCAAAGACCCCCACAACAACAGAATAAAGCCCATTGTATAGAACGGCATGCGCTATTTGTGTAGGTCAGTGTTTTACTCAACCTTATTTCAGCACATGGCATTTTGACTGCAGCATCTATTGCATTTATTTGTTTTTGTTTTCGCTGAAATGACCCTGTTCTGCAAAACAAAATTCATAAAAAGTCTTGATGTTTGAAGTGAAACTATGAGAAGAACATAATCTTAGTGAGCATTTAGTACATAGTGGAAGGAGACCAAGTGGGTTACTGTTTACTTTGGATTGGCTTTCATTTGGAGCACATAAATTCAGTTGGGCTTCCAGAATTTGACTGAATCACTTCTCTCATTATAATAATTGTCATGGGGTATAGAACACCACAAATGAGGGGAAAAAAGCCTTGATGTCAGTAGTGAAGGATAATTATTATATGCTGCTTCTCTCAGGAGCTATTGACATGCATCTGCTGTGGGTTACTGTTTGTGGTGTTGTGACAGAATCTACAAAACCTACTAAGACCGCCATTGTTGTCCAGTGTAAGTTTCAGTAATAGTTACTATTCATTGCTGACCTTAAGACATATAACCCCTGTAGTCTCTGCTTTACCTCTGTTTCAATAATTATATTCTCTCTGGCTCTACTGATGTTCATAATATAATAATCCCCCCCCCCCCGAAAAACAAGTTTACATCACATTAATTTTAATTAATTAATTAATATATTTAACGTTTGTTTTTGTTGTGTTATGCTTTTCATTAAATGAGCTTAGCTTGAACACAGATATGGCCCACTGACAGCAAAATTCGCAGTAGTTTACTACTTACTGTAGATCAGACTCTCAGCATTATGCATGCCTGTGTGATCAGGCCACTCATTTCACTGCCATCTCATGTACACTAGGTGGGATGATATGTCTTATTTAGCTAATACCGCCCCTTAGTGTGCAATGGCACAGCTGGTCATATTGCGCTTGTTACACAGAAACATAGAGACATAGATGGTAGATAAGGACCACTTGGCCCACCCAGTCTGCCCACTTCCCTACCTATTGGATAAGCTGCAGATCCTAGTTAACCAACCACCTACTTCCTCCTACCCCCACTAGAATTGCATTATGACTGTCCCATGTTGATGATAATAATGTGTACCTTGTTGTAGTGTCATCAGGAAGCGGAGTTGCATTGCTTCTACTTGGAGTGGTTAGCTGCACTGTGTTGTGCCAGTGCCAATGAGAAGAATCTAGGCAGATATGCCACCAGGAAGCATAATGGTAGGTTTATAACACTAACAGATGTCATTGTTGCATATGAAAATAATCACATGGATGGTTAAAGTTGGTCATTGGTAAGTTGGGTTTGAGATGAGCTAATAATTCAAGATTCAAGCAATGTTGTTAGACAATATCTGCAATTGTACTGATACATCTTTCTGAAGTGACTAATGTTGTAGGGCATCCAGGAAAATACAAAATCACTTTAGCCAGTACAGGTCAACTGACTTGCCTGTCTTGCCAGAAATAGACTGGATCACTGTTTCTGCTAGTCAGTGGTTCTGTTAGATAAGCCTGTGTCACGTGCTCTGGTGCAGTAACTAATCCAAGTATTCCTTCAACATGTCCATGCAGTGCCAGCATTCAGTATTAAAAAATCTTCTAAATGATTTTGGTTGTGTGAGGATCATCACTATTCAAGTCTTCTTCTACCCTGTCATGATGACACCTGGCACTGGCATCAAGGGAAGTCAGCATAGGTCGCTGACCTATAAAGCCCTATATGAGCAGGGACCCCACTACCTGAAAGAACTCTTATGCCCCTACTGTCCCACCCATTCACTACCATCCTCTGGCAAGGGATTGCTAGATATTCCCAGGGTATCCCTAGAAACATCGGGGGGGGGGAAGATCTTTTGCCTTTATGGCACCTACCCTGTGGAATTCTCTACCTCACTAGATACGAGACAGCCAGACTGTAAAAGGTTTTAAAAAGTTATTGAAGACCAACTTGTTTAACCAGGCCTTTTCTGGAATTTATTGAGTGCACACTTATACGTTTTATTTGTTTTTAAATTGTAATATTATGAGTTTTTTAATGTGTACTGTAAAAGTGCTCTGAGCATAGGAAGGGCGCTTTATACAAATAAAGTGTTGAGTTGAGTTGAGTTGAGCATAACAGGATGAGCAATGCTACCCACAGGTTGTGAATGCACTTTCTTGTCAGTTTCTTCAAACTGTTTTTTACTGCTACATCATGTATGTACAGTACCGTGCAACATTTTCTGTTTGATATACACAATGCATTCAGAGGAATTAACACATCTTTCTATTTGAGATCCCACAGTGTTCCATACCACATAGTATATGCAATCTAATTCTATCAAACCTGTCTATAAGTTGTGTCAGAAGCATTTCTTCCACTTCATTAATGAGTGTTGCATCTTACTGCTGCTGCTGTTGTTGCAGTGATTCAAATGAGTTAGTAATGGGACTACACACTTCTCCACCACCATCATTATTGTCATCCTTGTCCCTGCCATCAGTGCCACCATGGCTACCACCTCCAGCAGCCTTGCTTTGTTGGGTTGCTGTAGAAGATCCTGAAGAATGGTCTGTTTGGCATTCAAGTAGACCCACCATGGGAATGACCATTCTAAGAGATACTGATTAAGCACAGAAATCTTTAGTGGTCTGTTCATATGGTCACAAAAGTGGGACAAGATTTTCCAGAACACACAACTGCATCCATGACAGATATGCCTACAGAGCATATCACTGGATTCTATAGGCCATATCACAGGTTACTGTTCCACGATTCTTTCCACTGTATAGAAAACAGTTACACCTTGTGGACAAATCTTTAACTCAGCAATGCTGATTAAACTGCAATTCTGTTGGTAATGGCAGAGAAGCTCAGTGCATTTTGAAGTTCAGTGGACCATCTAGCTTGCCTCCTAGAACATCAAATGCTTCTTTTAAATGTGCATGTTTGTCAAGCATGTGACTCAACTTCAGATTTAGTGTGTGTGCAAAACAAGGAGCATGAGCGAAAACCCCACCATTTAATACTTTCAGTATGTTACTGCCACTGTCTGCCTCAAAGATGTTCATCCTCAAATCATGAGAATATGTCCAGATATCACAGAGTGATTTGGATGAACTTCAGAATGTCTTCCCCACTATGTTACCCCTCCATGACCAACACATTACATAAGGTAGTTCCTCTATTGATGTGCTTTGGTGAAGTTGTTTGCATCAGTGTAACTCCTGAGGGGCAGGTGATAGAGAAGGAAGACAGGTGGAATGGTGGTGGAGCTTGATTTGGACCCAGCCTAATGGGAAGTGAGACTTATGAGGTTTTGGTTTGTACTTCTACTCCAGCTATTATTGTTGGTGGTAGTTTGTGGGGTACTTTTAGAGAATTGCTAATACCAATGGATGCATTGGTTGGCGGCTGTGGCTGCCATGGTGGCTGCATTACTGGACCAAATCATCTAACCCTACTACTTCCCATACCTGACTGTCACTGCTGTTGATGATGGTCCATCTGACCAGACTGGGAACTGGGAATGGATGTGAATGTTAACAAGATGCCATGATAACATTTTTTTTAAATGATCATCTAGAACACTGCTTTCCAATGTTTGAGTAAACTTACACAGACATTCTATCACATTGTTGGCAATATGCTTTCAGTGGATTTGTGATCTAATTTGTAAAGTACACCAATACTGCAGATCTTTTTTGTTTTGTTTTGTTTTTGTTTTTTGTTTTTTTTTTGCTGCATGAGTGGACTGCTGGGGGGCAGGTTTCATGAAGAATTATGTGGTGGCTATGAGATAAATTATAATGTTGTTTCCATCACTGTGGCATGATGTGGCTGGGGATAAAACTAACAAAAATAGAACTTGTTGTCAGAAAAGGACTGCCTGGCCCATACAGTCTGTCCAATATTTCCTTGCCTATTCTCTCTCAGCAGACTAAGTGGTCTCTGGTGACCCTCTTCTTTTTTATGTACCAGTATTCCCCTATGTCTATCCCATGCATGTTTGAATTTGCTCACTGTTTTTCACCCCACTACCTCTGATGACAGGCTGTTTCAGGCATCCACCACTCTTTCAGTGAAATAGTATGTCCTCACATCCCTCCTAAATTTCCCCCTTCTAGATTTTTTGCATTACTTCTTACTTGGTTGCACTTCTTTATTTGAATCAGAACTCCCCCCTGACTGGGCCCTCTTGCTTCTGTGTCACAGGGCTTCATCATTGCTGCTGCCCACTTCACCCTCCTGCCACAGCCACAAACCAGCTGTCAAGAAGTGGAGCCCCCCTGAGTGGGAGCTCTTCCATCTGCGTCGCAGCTCTTCATCATCACTGCTAACTGCTTCACTTCTCCTGCCAGCCAGAAGCCAGCTCTCAAGAACTGGAGCTCCCCTGACTGGGCCCTCTTCCCTCTGTGGCGTGGCACTTCATCATCACCACCACCTGCTTCACCCTCCTTGCACAGTCACACAGCCACAAGCCAGCTCTCAAGGTATGATCCCTCCTCAGACCACCTGAGTTTAAATTTATGGCACTTACTTTCTTATGTTTGCCGATTGGCCGCATTCTTGGTCAGGCTAATGCTGATTGGCTCCTCTGTCTAGTCAAGGACTCCTGAACTTGTGGATTGGTTTTGGTGCCATTTTGAACTTAAATTTTAGTGCCCTACTATTGCTCTCTACCACCCCTCATTCTACTGTATTGTGACTTTTAATTTTGTTTAATCAAATTGTAACAACAGTTTTATGTAATGTGCTGCTGCTGAACTTAGTAGAAATTTGCTGTACTTTTACTACTGAGCTCCTGATCTGCTCTTCAGCTAGGTTTTTAATGTATTGTGACCTACATTTAGCCACTGTATTTTTCTGTTAATAATATCTTCAGATGCTAAGTCCTCTCTCTAATCTCCTCTTTACCCTCTCAGCTACCCCCCCCCCCATTGGAGCTTGCCGCTTATCCACACTGCATCCTGCTTTGTTTCAGCTAAACCACCCCCTTCAGAGCTTGGCGCTGACCCACTCTGCCCCCTGCTTTTTTTCTCTCTCTTTTATTCTGCTGTGATAATCCGCCCCTCAATTAAGCTAATTTTCCCCCGCCACCTCCGTCCTCCTGCTGCTGTCCTGTCTGCTGTACCTGTCTTCCCCCCAACCCCTGATCCAGGCCTAAGCTTAGTTAATCCCTCTCTTCTTCTTCTTCTCTTCAATAGCACTGGAGCCCCCACTGACAAGGTGCTCTTCCCTCTGCAGCACGGCGCTTCATCATTGCTGCTGCCCACTTCACCCTCCTGCCACAGCCACAAGCCAGCTCTCAAGGTATGGTCCCTCCTCAGAGCACTGGAGTTTCAATTTTTGGCACTTACGTTCTTCTGTTTGCCGATTGACCGCTTTCTCAGCCAGGCTACAGCTGATTGACTCCTCTGTCTAGCCAAGGACTCCTGAACTTATGACTTGGTTTTGGTGCCTTTTTGAACCTAAATTTTCTCCTGCCCCACCCACTCCTGCCCTGTTACTCTTTAAATCAACTAGCTACACTCAGGCTTCACCCAACATGACATTCTCATCCAATTATAACATGGCAGCTGTCCACACACTGGTTGTCAAGCTGAGAAGGGTTGAGTAGGGTTGTCAGACTATAATCTGACTCTTGTAACTCTTCCTACTGAGGCTGTCTAGTAGTAAAATTGCAACTGCCTTTTGGAAAATACAAGTAGCTGTACTACTCCCATCCCTGCTACTACTGTTTCCACCCTGACGTTTAATATATACCTTTTCTGCTACTCCTTCTCTCAATATGTCTCTAGCCTCATTACTGTATACGTCACTGGGTATATCTCTGACCTTTTATAGATTACTCATTACCATTCTCCTTTCACTCAGTCTCCCCCTCTTCACACTCACTCCGGTTCCCTCTCCAAACCTGCCTGCCCCCATCTGTCTCGCCATGCTCCACTCACCTGAGTAAAACTTCACTGTGATCCCTTCTCCCGCCCTTGTTACTTGGACTCACTATCCCATTCGTCCCAGTGCACCACTCCTCCCTATACCATCCTATTACACCCTGCTACATCTATTAAAATTTCAACCTCCTCCCTCCAACCCCCCACACCCCATTACATGTCTAACACAATCTCTTCCCTGGTATAAGGCGAGAAAATTAATTTCATGATCATCATACTCCTGCTTTTATCTGCTGGTGACATCAACCCCTAACCTTGGGCCATGCTCCTCTGTTATCCCTAGCATCTGCATTTACAGCTGCTGACCCATTCCTGAACAAACCCCTCAACCTTCCTCATGGCTTACAAATTCTTCACCTAAATATATGTAGTCTTTTCCCTACATTAGACCTACTTCAGCTGCTAGCTGTTTCGCTTGCTCTAGACATTGTCATACTTTTCTGTAACGTGGCTTAATAAAAATATAGGTGACCCCTCTCTTTCCATTCCCAGCTACACAATAACCCCACAAGACCGTACAGGTAGGGGTGGAGGAGTGCTATATATGTCTCATCGGTCATTCAATCTACCACCATCCTTTCATCATCTGCCCCTAGAGCTGATGAGTCACTCATCATAAAACTATCCCTTCATTTTTCTATTCCATGTATGTTGCTGGTGCCTATTGTTGCCCGGGTCTCCCCTCCTCCATTATCACTGACCTCATCAGCAACATTGTTTTCCATACACTTTCTGGTGAAGTACAGTATATATAATGGGTGACTTCAACCTAAACTGGTTATCCCCCTCCCAGTATAAAGCATGTAACTTTATTACAATTCATAACATATCACAACTCATTCTTGATCTAACCAGTATGAACTTTAAAACTGGTAACCATTCCCTAATTGACCTGGCCCTCGGATCCCATCCCCATAGGTTATTAAATCTGGCATACTACCACATGCCCTGAGTAACCACTGTATGACTTTTTTGGTACTCAAAATTCACAGGATTCAAGCCCCTTATAAAACGCTACAAATTCACTCACATAAATCATTGAACCTTGCTTCCCTCCTCCATGACCTGGACAACACTAACTGGGAACCTATTGCCTCATCTAATTCTATAGACGATGTTTCTGTCTATTTTCATGACAAATTTCTGGAGATTTGGAACAAACATGCCCCACTGCGGTGCTCCAGGGTCAGGGGTAATCACCTCCCATGGATCACCCCTGAACTCTTAGCATGCCAAATGCCCAAGATCAAGCTTGAAAAAACTCATAGAGCCTCTAAGCTCCCTAAAGACTATGACACCTACCGCTTTCGACACAACCGGTGCACAAAAGCTACCCACTTAGCTAAAGCTGACTACTTCTGCTCTACCTTCCAGTCTAACATTAATAAACCCTCCAAATTCTGGAAAGTTATACATTCCCTTTTCTCCCCAACCATGCATCTCCTAAAAATAAACAACACTCAGATTACTGATCACCTTAGTGTTGCTACTGAATTTAATTCCTATTTCACCTCCTGTGCCTCTGCTCTCCTATCCTCCTTGCCATCTCCCCTGCCTGCTGACTACCCCTCCTCTATCAGACTATCCCCTCTTCCTAACTCCTCCTCCTTCTCTAAAACTTCACCCTCTGACACCCTGGATGCTTTGTACACTCTCATGCCTTCCAAAGGTACTTTGCCTAATGGATAGGACCCTAGGCTCCTATATCTTTTAGCTCCTGCTATCTCTGCTCCGCTATCTGACCTTCTCAACCTTCTCTTCAAAACGGCTTCTATACCATCTGTTTAGAAGCATGCCATTGTCCTCCCCTTGCCTAAGGGTGGTGATCCTTCCACTCCTGTGAACTGGCATCCCATATCTCTCTTTCCTACCCTTGCTAAGCTTCATGATTATCTGGTTCTCTCACAACTCTCTTCCTAGATCTCTAATTCTAATTTTTTTCACTCTGTTCCAATCTGGTTTTGGGAAGAACCATTCCACTACTACCTCCCTGATTAGGCTCATTGACTCAATCCTCTCAGGGATGGACAGTGGCCAAATCAAATATGCTGTTTTTGTCAACCTAGCAAAGACTTTTGACACTGTCTCCCACATCCTTCTATTAGATGTCCTCTCCTCAGCAGGCCTAACTGACTCTCTGCTGCCAACTGGTTTCGAGCATACCTGGTAGAGAGGACCCAGTCAATCAGAATAGCTGACTCCACATCCCCTCCTCTCCCCATCATTAATACTGGTGTCCCACAAGGGTCTATGCTGGGCCCTATCTTGGTCTCTGTTTCTCTAGATGACCTTTACTCAGTCTGCTAATCCACCTCAATCCACATGTATGCTGATAATACTGTCTTCTTCACCTCTGGTCAGTCCCCTGTTGATGTAGCAACCAGACTTCAGCATGACTTCAATAAAGTTCAGCACTGATTTAGCTCCCATTAACTCTCCCATAATCCCAAGAAGACAGTCTCAATAACCTTTGGCATTAGGCAGAGACTCTCTCGGCTCCCATCCCTGCCCACTTTCTATACCTTCCGAAGAGACAGTCCTTGAGGGCACTGCATCCTTTAGGTACCTTGGGATGTAGTTTGACCAACAACTCAACTTTTCTGGCCATGCGGACACCATCCTGATAAAGCTGTACCCCAAGCTTGGTGCTTTATACAGGAACCGTAGCTGCTTCTCACTACTGGCTAGGGGTGAACTTGTCCAGAAGATGATCCTACCTATCTTCGACTACTGTGATGTAGTCTACAGTGCTGCTCCCAAGTCTTCCTTAACTAGATTGGACACCCTTTTTATCTCCTTCTATCGCTTTGTTCTGGACTCCTCTCTCATCCATCACTGTAATCTCTATCACTCCCTGGCTTTCCCCTCATTAGAAAATTGATACCACTTCCATTGCGCTTAATTTGTGTCTAAATTTTGGTTTGGTATGCTCCCACCCTATCTTACTTCCTCACTATCCCCCTCCCTTCCTCCTCCTACCTAGTCCCTTAGATCATTTGACTCTTGTTTAATGGTAGTCCCTCATTGGTGGACCGCTGTAGGCCAGATGGCCTTCTTGCACCACTTCTCTAAACTTTGGAACGCACTTCCTCACCAGATTTGCCACTCATCCTCTCCTTATTCCATCTCTTCTGCCCTACATAACTTCCTGCTGGTAAATTGCACCTGTGGCTAATCCCTTCTGCTTCTCCACTCTTCTCAACTTAATACCTATATTTACTCTTATTGCTGCTATGTCTATCCATCCCTACCGTATCCCTCTTCTACTATCCCCTAATACCTACGCCTCATCCACCCCTGTTTTACCCCTTCCCCATTATCCTACTCATTCTCTGTTCACTTGCTACTGTAGATGGATTAATTAAGCAATAAGTCACAACAAGGTGTGTGTTATCGTGTAATAATGTCACTCCTGGGGTGGGTTGAAGCACGAGGTGAAGCTGAGTGCTTCCACCACCCCAGGAGTGACGTTATTACATGATAACACACACCTTGGAGTGCCTTATTGCAATTATACAATGCCTCATTGTTATACAAAACAAAAATAAAAATAAAAATGTTTTTAGTAGATTTTTAGTGAGGCAGTATATCTTTGTTTCTGAAAAAAAAAAAGCTCAGGCTCAGGCTGAGGGTCCATAAAATCAACACAGTGATGTTATTGTGTAATATCATCACTGTCTCAGGCACACGCTGACCAATCAGTGTCCAGGAAATTTTCTTGCCATTGTATAATGTTATTTACATCATTTCGGTTAAGCTTTACTGTAGCAGTTAACACTTATCTGGTTCCCTAGATTTTACTGTATAATAGTTTCTAATGCTGCACTTATTATGTACCTTACTTCTGTATTCTACAGCACTGCTTACACTGTCATGCTTTTACTGTATATTTTGCATTAATGTTTGACTGTATGTATATTTTCCTTGATACTCTGTCTCTCAGGGCGCACCGTGAGATGAGCATCTTGTTATTCAGTGTGCCCTTTCTGGTGAAACATTTCAAAAAATAAATAAATACATTTGAAACAGTCTCCTCACCTCTGTCATGTTCACCCCCATGAAGTGCTGGTAGGTCTGTATAAAGTCCCTTCCCCCAGGGTGTACATGTCGAGATCCCTCAGTCTCTTCTCTTATGATTTTCTCATGCAACTCCTGTACCATTTTAGTTGCCCTCCCCTGGACTGCCTCTACCTTGTCTATGTATTTTCAAAGATGCAGCCTCCAGAACTGTGCACAATATTCCAGGTGTGGTCTCATCAATGATCTATACAGTGGTAATACCACCTCCCTCCTTCTGCTTGTGATACCTCTCCCTATGCAGTTCAGCATCCCACTGGCCCTGCACACTGCCTTGCCACACTTCCTATGACTTTGTGGTTAGAAATTATATCCCCAAGGTCCATTTCCCACTTAGTGACTGACAGTACCCCCCCCCCCCCAGTCATACTCAGTTCCTGGATTTCTATGATGAATTTCCACTTTTGGTCACTGAACCCCAGCTGCCATACCCATGACCACCCCTCAAGTTTTCTAAGGTTCCTACTCATTTTCTCCACCACCTACCAAGTATCCACCCTGGGATGGTCCAGTAGAATGCAGTAACAGGTGGTACTGTGCTATGGGGCAGATTGTGGGGCTAGATGCAGAGCTGGTCTGTATATTTCCATGTCCAAGAAATGTTATTGTCTTTGTCTTTTTGTGATACATTTCTCAATGTTATGATCTCCTTCCCTGTTGGCTTTCACTCCTCAGTATCATACTCATTATCACTAATCGTCAGTGGTGTAACTAATAACATACTTTCAAGCTCTTCTTGTTCTTCATCCTCCTCTCCTGCATCTACTTCCTCATGCTCAACCTCCTCTACTTCTAACGCCACCTCCTTTGCCTTGCATTAATTCTGTGCATTATCCTGTCATTTTTCCTCCTCTTCCTCTTATACATCCCCTCCTCTACTGCCTTATTCTCATGCCCCTGCTTTGGCAGCTCCACTTCCATTACCTCATCACCCACACTCTCTATAAACTGCTGTGGTGGTGCTGCTACTATCTTGTTTTTGTAGAACAGCATGGTTGGTATACCTTTCCATGCCCAGTCCTGACCTGTACTCCCTCGAACAACTGTGTTCCCTTCCAGGTGAAAAGAAAACCGTAGTGTCCATGCCAGACCCAGAGTCACAGCCACCTTTCTTATATGATAACTGAGCAACAGTGAAGAAGTCGTGTTCTAATGCCATTATATAGGGGAGTGTTTGCAGCTCAGGGTATGTTTGCCCACACACGAATGCAATTTAAATGCAGTTTATCACTAGTGCAATAAAAAGAAACAAATATTGAATATTAGCTTGGTGTGCTCCTCCTTTTTTGTGTGGTTCACGTTGAACTTCAGGAGATGCACCCCATGGAGAAAGTGCTGTGAGTCTTTTTATTTCTCCCCTCTAGAATGCACCTCACCCATGCTAGTGGAGTGAACAACAGAGATGAGCAAGCTAAAGCAGACTTGAGCCTAGTTTGAAACTAGTGCCTGACTCAGCCTGTCTTGACCTCTACGAGCAGTGGAGAGCTGAGGTCAAGTCAATTATGGAAGTGATGGGAAGTTTCAACTCCACATCTGCAATTTACGAGGGGCACTGTCAGTAAGGTAAAAAGTAGCTACAGCTGTGGTCCACAGTGGCTTTTACCATCTCCAAAAGATATCCCAGGTCAAACCGTTTTTTGAACTTACTGAACTCGCAACACTGGTTCACACCTTAGTCTCATCAAGATTGGATTAAATTACTTTAATTCTCTGTATCTTGGGTTACCCATGAAGTTGTTGCATCATTTGCAGCTAGCCCTGAATGAGGTAGCCCAGCTGGTTGCTGGGACCTACCAGTTCGAGCATCTTATGCCAGTTCTCCATGCTTTGCACTGGTTGCCAGTGCAGTGGTGTATCAACTTCCAGATGTGCTTGTTCACATGCAAGGCCCTGCATGATCTGGATCCAGGCTACCTGAAAAACCTCCTGATACCATATGCTTCAGGCCACTCATCCCGGTCAGTGGAGGCAGACCTCTTGTCTGTTCTGAGATATCACCTAAAATCCTTGGGAGATAGGGCATTTGAAGTGGCTGCTCCAATTTTCTGGAACGCCCTTTACCCAAAGGTGAGGGGTGCTTCTTTTCTGGCCATATTTAAGTCATGTCTGAAAACCTGTTTGTTTACATTGAGTTTTGACGTCTGGTCCTGTGGTATAATCTCTCTTCTGTTGTTTTATAAAAGCAATAAGGCATGATGAGGAGTGGGTTGCTGCCTGATAAGAGCATGCCCCAGGTGCATAGTGAGGCATGAGGTGCTTGCGCCAACTGCCTTCAGCAGCTGGGAAGTGTTCTTATCAGGCAACAACCCACACCCCAGGAGTGTCTCATTCCTCTTATAAAATGTGTCTTAGTAGTAAATATCTAAAAAAAACTAATAAAATTAACAAATATTAAAAAAATAAGTAGTTTAAATGTACTTTTTACAATTGGAAAAAAAGTAGTTCTTGACTGTTCAATGTTTCCTAGATGTTGTGTATTTTGTCAAGAGATTAGCAGCCAGCAGAGGGTGCTTCTGGCCTTACTCCCAACACTACCAGCTGTATTGCTGTGCCTTTTGCACTGTTATCTCCCCATCTATATTTGTGTAATTGTATCTTTAGCTATCCCTTTGATGTGAAAGCCGCAGCTCTGAGTTAGCATCTGCTGCATTTTAATCTGTCAGGGAAAATTTCAGCATGTGAGTTTCAGCATGGCTTTCAGCGAGCATCTGAAGTAGTTAAAGCGCTTCTTCCATTTTCAGAAGATCTCCCTGTTTCGGCACTCAGGATTTGGATTCAAAAGAAAAAACTTTCTTTGCTGCCAGTTAAGGCACATAACTTGTTTTAAAATCTAGAAGTGCCTTTTAGTGCCTCAGGTGGTTCTGGAGTTTCTGGGGGAAGCAACTTCCGGGTTTGCCAATGGGAGTACTTGCATTCGCATTCAAACAGGAAGCTAGATTAAAAAGAAAAGAGTGAGAAAACTAATAATTGTATTTTATTGAAGGTAGATGAAATTGTTGTTGAAGATCTGTTGTGTTTTGGGGTTAGTGCAATTCAGCTGCAGGCTGGCTGGCCAGTTAGTGTGGGGAGCTGTCATGGACAAGAGCAGAACCCATCATGAAGTTTAAAAAAAATGGCCCAATGGTTTTGAAATGGTAGAGAAGAAGGTGGAATATGGACTAACTGAGACTGCATGATGCTGGCACTATGGATATTGTGTGTGGGGGGGTCAAGGAGCACAAGCAGCCATCCATGTAGAGGGGGCATACTGCAGTTCCTGACTGGTACAAAAAAATAAGCACTTTAGGATATGCTTATGGGAGGCATTGATTGGGAGCTGTGCTGCATCCTGCTTGGCATTAAAAGTGCTAGTAACAGGGTTGTTATACTATAAGGACACAGGTCCTGACCAATAGGGATGCATTAAACTCTCTACCAATTTTATAATATATGTTATATGTACTGTTTTATCAGCAATGTGTTTAATCCGTGTTGTACATTGTAAGGTGCCCAGAGCCCATGGGATCTAGCTCCATATAGATCAAATTGTCTTGCCTTGTTTTGCTTGCTGGTTCTGCTTGTAGAGTCAAGCCAGACACTGGGCTCAGTTCTGGCTTAACTCCAGGTGAAAACATTCTGGATTGCCCATCTCTAGTAAACAAGAGACTCCGGGTTATGCCTGGGCATCCAAGCAGCAACACAATTTCCTGTCTTTGAGCCACTGAACTAGCAGTCTGTTTACTTTAATTTTCAATAACTATCAATGTAATCCAAACCATATAGAATAATGTCTAGCAAACCATGCACAACAATGCTATGTTTCCATTGAGGAGTCATCTGAACCCTGAGATGGAAACACATTTATGGAAAAAATCTTACCCCACATCCAGTTGCTTACTATCCACCCAGTGCCCAGAGTTGTATATTTTAACTTACAGAAGATTGTAAATTTAATTTCTATCACAGAAACTTCAGTGCCAAGGGACAGTCCTGTGATATGAAGCACTTCAATTTCAGTAAGGCTGATCAAAATGAAAGAGCTAATATAGCAGAATCATCTCCCAGTATGAACTAATCTACAATCAGATTTAACTTTACTGACTTTTACAAGTTAAAAGGCACAATGTTGGGTACCAGGTGGTTAATATTAAGAATTTTGTAAGTGTAGGACCTTTAAACAGTGCAGGATAACTGTTTGGAATGTGCTCAATATTTCAGAATGCGTGCAACAGTTTGGAATTAGAGATGCAGTGAATTATTAATCCGCCCGCCAAGTGAACATGAAGTGGACACTTCGCGTCCGAGAAGCACAACGTGAAGTGGAACCTGTGAAGTGCTCACTTTGCGTTATTGTTTCCACTTCTCATTCTCATTATGCCTTAATGCGAAGTAAGGCGAAGTGAGAAGAAAATAGGCACATCACATGGCCTGCAGTGCTGTAAGTCACATGCTTTAGCCAGGCAGGAAGGAAGGAAGTGAGTCAGAGAAGCAGTTTCACTTTCTCCTTTGCATTTGTAGAGGGAGAAAGCAAAATTGTGAAAGGAAAGGAGTTTGCTTGGCTTTCTTTTCTTGTTACTGCCAGAGCCAACAGACAAACAGCTTTTTTAAAAGCTATTTTATTTAGTGTTTGTATTGTCTTAGTGTTTTTTTGGTTAGTGAATTTTATTGTATAAGTTTTGTTTTTGTTTTGTTTTGTATGTGTGACTGACTGTGTGTGTGTGTGTCCACTCTGTGTGTGTGTGTGTGTGTGTGTGTGTGTGTGTGTGTGTCATCCCATGGACTCAGGAGGATGGAGGGTCACATTGGAGAAGGTGAGTTCCTGTCCCGTGGGTGTGTTAGGAGGGGAGGAGTGTGGACCCATGGGGGGTGGGGCAGCCGTGTGATGTTGGACCGCTCCAGACTCCTGGCCAGTGTTACTTCCCCCACAGAAGCAACAGAAGCAGCAGCACCAGTGCCACTGGTGGCTGTTGCACATCCACCTTCTTCACCACTACCACCAACACCGCCACCACCACCAGCAGCAGCTGTTGGGGCTCCAGCAGCAACCCCTCCACCACCTTCACAGACACAGGAGGTGGCCCCGGCAAGTGTAGGTGGTGGTGGTGGAATTCGTGCCCGACATGCGCATACTGTGTCTGGACCCCTCCAGCAGCTCCCCAGTGTGGGAGTTTTTTAATTGTGTGGTGGAGACAGCACAGTGGTGGAGTGCCATGTGTGTGGTGAGCTGGTGCGCCGTAGGCCCCCTGGGACACATTTGGGGATCGGTGGCCAGCACACCCACATGCTGAATCACCACAGGGCAAAGTTGCAGGCTGCCATGGAAGGGGCTAGGCAGCCACCTGCTGGCCCTTCCTTGGCAGTGGCTGAGGGTACTGCTGGGGTGGGAGATGTGCCTCGCAGCAGTCACCACCACAGCAGGAGGAGGAGGGCTACTACATCAGCTGCTCCACCAACACCACCGCCACCACAGCCAACAGCACCACCCTGTCCACCACCAGCCCCACTACCTGGATTACTCACTTCAGTGGACCCCGGCTCAGTCCCTGCAAGCCAGTCTGACCTCAGCCTGGTGTGGGCAGTGCTCAAGGAAAATCATACATATTTCAGAGCTTTGGAGCAGCAGGTTACCAGAGTGGAAGCACAGCAGCAGCAAATACTTTCAGTGCTGCACCTGCTGCTGGACCACAATGGCATCCCACGGCCATAGTAAGTCAGGGTATTGTTTTCGGCCCCCCACCCCCACCCCCACCACTGACCCCACCCACTACTGAGTTTTACTATTTTTGTGTGTTTTTGTTTGTTATTGCTAATTCATACACATTTTTCCTTCCAGGAGAATCTTTCTTGCACCACATAGTGCAATACATTTTTGTGAAAACCAGGTGCAAATTCAGTACAGTGAGTCACGTGAAGGAGGCATTCCCATTCTGAAAATCTGCCTGCATTCTGCCTCCCTTCTCAGCAATGTTAGGATGTGATGGCAGGGAAAGCGCATGTGCTTGCTCCTTACAGTGAATATCCGATTGTCCGTCAGGTTTCCGAATGTTTCTTGATGTTATAATGGTCAGTTTGTGGTTAAATGTGTAGCCACTTTTCCAGTAAGAAGAACCTTGTTAGTGGAAACATCCCACATTGCACCACAAAGTGAACCTTATAACATAAGGAAGCATTGGTTGGGATAGATGCCGGACATTCACTATAGAGGAGCATGCATCTGCGCTCCCCCTTGGCATCAAGTCTTAACATTGCTGAGAAAGTGTGGCACAATGTGGGTTGCTTTTCTGATTGGTAATTCCTCCATCATGTGGCTCACTGTGATGAAATTATGGGTGGTTTTCACAGATATATATTGCACTGTGTGGAGCAAGAAATATTCCAAGTAACGACCCCACATATTAGTTTATGTGTATCACCATAACTATGTAATGTGGCCACTGTCTGTAAAACAGCAGCGCAACAATCAGTTGATAACTCTGACTTATATTTTTTAATGCTATGTTACAACTTCCTTTACTTACATCCTGACTGACTGGAATGATACGATAATTTGCAGTAGTTGAGTGTACTGTACTACCTTTTTTCATGTGTGAAATAATGAAAGGAGCATTCCTTTTAAATTGGTGCTGACAGTGACCAGGTCTTTATCATTGTTTTCCTCTGCTTTTCTCCATCACATCAAGTAGTTGTCATATATCACTTCTGTTGTTAATTAACAGTTATGCATCAGTCAGTGTTTTATATGACACCATGGACCAATAGTTATTGAAAAGCAGCTGCAAATAAATACAAAGGTGGTCCAAACAATATTGGAAGACATGCTCATTTTGTTTTCATACATAAAAAAGTAGGAGTAAGAGAAGCAGACATAAATTGTGAGAAGAATCGTATCATTCAAGTCACTGACAACTCAGAGGTAAGTAGTGGTTGCTGTGACAATGTAAAGTAGCATAAAAAAGTACAGTTCAGAACTGTGAGTACATTCTTGCAATACTGCTTTAATTGTAAAAATGTCAGTATGACATCATGACTATGACCTCACAGCAACAATCACAGAACACACAAAAGTGGCACAGAGTCCCCAGATTTTTTCTGCAGGCCCAGAAAGCATCCTCCTTGTGTGCAGAAAATTGACAAGTGGTAACAAAGTGAAATTAGACTGTTTCAGCACATACAAAGTCCCCCAGAATTAATGGTGCACTCAGTCATGCGTGCAGTGGTGGCACAGATTCCCCAGATTTTTTCTGCATGCCCAGAAAGCATCTTCCTTGTGTGCAGAAAATTGACAAGTGGTAACACAGTGAAATGAGACTGTTTCAGCACATACAGTCCCCCAGAATTAATGGCACACTCAGTCATGCGTGCAGTTGTGGCACAGAGTCCCCAGATTTTTTCTGCAGGCCCAGAATGCATCCTCCTTTTGTGCAGAAAATTAACAAGTGGTAACAAAGTGAAATGAGACTGTTTCAGGATACAAAGTCCCCTGAATTAATAGCGCACTCAGTCATGTGCGCAGTCGTGGCACAGAGTCTCCAGATTTTTTCTGCAGGCCCAGAAAGCATCCTCCTTGTGTGCAGAAAATGGACAAGTGGTAACAAAGTGAAATGAGACTGTTTCAGCACATACCCCAGTATAAAATGATGACTGTGAGGTTTGTGTTGCTGGTCCAGTGTGTTCTGTGAGACAATTCCAGTAAATGAAATGTGATCATCTCCACTGGATTAAAGGGTGCCCTTTGGCTGCACACTAATAGTAGCCTTGGCGAGTAGATATATAGATAGATATATGGTTGTGTATTTTGTAGGTGATGGGGGGGTTGACATGGACATGTACTCATGCTATTGTTCTGCATCACACACAAGTCACACCAAAACTATCAGTGTGCACATTCCAGTGCTCAATGAGAATTTTTTGCACTGAAATTGGAAACGGATAACTCTCAAACACATGAAAGTAAGTATTTTTTTTTGGGGGGTGGGGGAATCATATTTTCAGGTTTGTCTGCAATGGTTTCTTAATTTTTTACTTCTTTGCAGATTTCATCAGCATCCTTCTGGAGTCTGGTTGTTAATGATGGTCATTTAATGAAATGACTTCTGTGTGTTGCATGTGTGCCCAAGCTCGGGGGAGGGGTGTGCCTGATGTTGAAGAACTTTTTTGGATAAGCCACTTTGACAGAACAACAAAGCATCTCGAAGTTTCCTGAAAAAAGAAATGAATGACTTCTTACAAGTTACAACTTCATTGTTATGTGTCCCTCCCTGGTTCTCAAATCTCAATCCCTACTGTCAAGTTACATCTCAGAGACACATCTTGTCAATTAACACAACTTGTTCTGTGCAATATTTGCAGCAGTCTTTACAAAACAATAAACGGATGAAATAAAATCTTCATACTTACCAGAATGGATTTCACATGGATATTACATCAGTTTCTCTCTGTATGGTACAGCTACAGCATCTTTCCCAATGACTATTAGCGATGGAGCCTGTTTTTGTTCCCCTGTAAAAGAAACAAAATACTGTACTGTATGTGTTTTGCCACTGTGGCTCTGAAAAGCTACAGAAAACAAAACATACAACTTAAGGAAGTGAGGCAGCATAACAAACATGAGTGCACATACTCACTTTATGGTTTAAATATTAAGAAGCTGGTGGTGGTGCACTGGTGGAGTGGTGGCCTGTGGCGGGCATACAGACTCATGGTGGCAGACTTGGATAACATCAGTCCTGGTGGTGGTGGTGGTCCATGGGGGAAGACAGACTCATGGTGGCAGACTTGGATAACATCAGTCCCGGTGGTGGTGGTGGTCCATGGGGGGGCAGACAGACTCATGGTGGCAGACTTGGATAACATAAGTCCCAGTGGTGGTGGTGGTCTGTGTGGGGCAGACAGACTCATGGTGGCTGACTTGGATAACATCAGTCCCGGTGCTGGTGGTCCATGGGGGGTAGACAGACTTATGATGGCAGACTTGGATAACATCAGTCCCAGTGGTGGTGGTGGTGGTCCATGCAGGGCACACAGTCTCATGGTGGCAGACTTGAATAACATCAGTCCTGGTAGTCTGGAGTGGGGGGGCACACCACCTTTTAAATACTGCAGTTAAAACCTGCCAAGATTAACCACATCATCATCCTCATAAAGAAAACTGCTCTCACAGTCATCGATGTCTGAAGTCTGACCACTGGGAAATTTGTTCTCCATTGTGTCATCATCTATGTCAGTGGTGGTCTGTTTCAGACAGCCACTGCCAGTGCCACCAGTATGCTCCATTTCCATATCAGCAAGACTACTATGACTAGGCTGGGTACGAATACCGAGGTTGCAATCTGTGCTGGTATGTGCCTCTCATTCATTTTAATGAATGTTAGCAAACTAACATTTGCAGGAGACAGGTTTGTCTGACGATCCCTGACTATTGCACCTGCTGAGCTGAATACCTTTTCAACACTTACACTGGAGGGTGTGCATGTGAGGTACTTCAGTGCCACTGCAGTCAGCTCTGGCCATTCACTGACCTTTCCACTTCAGTACAAAAGATGATCTTCACTTATTGTCAGATGCCTGTTTTCAGACAAATATGACTCAACCATTCTCTGTGCCACACTAAGTCCAATTGTTGATGCATCAGCCTGTTCTCCAGAATTATTTATTTCACAAATACCCAATTGGGACAAAGCCTCCCAAAGCAGATTGACGCCAGCCACTTTGGATGACAGACCATCTGGAACTACAGTCCCCTCCCCCTTGCATGATATGATTGATGGTCCTCCAGGTACACCTTTAGCAGGATTATGCTGCAGAGGTTTGCTGACCTTGGTACGAGACTTCTGTGCCCCATGAACCAAACGCACCAGTTGACCACTGATATTTTTGACCTGTTCAGGCCCTCCCTCCAGTACTAATGTAATTCCACGTTTGTATCGTAGGTCAAGCATTTTTGTCATGGCAAAGTTGTCACTACGCTGATTGCTCACAACGTGATGATTCTGGTTGAACACTGTCAGCATGTGTTGCAGCAACATGCTGTTACCACCATCTCTAGCAACATCAAGGCTATACTGTACATTCATCAATGTCTGCCTGAGCACCCGCAGCAGTGCAATTGATTGGCTAATGGAGGCAGACTCACCACACACTGCCTGTGTGGCATGTTAAAAAGACCACAAAATTGTTATTACAGAGTCCATGAGGTGCCACTGTTCAGTCATCATAGACATGGCAACCCCAGAACTGAGACGGTTAGTGTGCATAACAAGATATTCTGAGATGGCTTTGTATTGTTCATACAACCTCTCTGCCATGTATAACGTGGAGTTCCATCGGGTGACAACTTCCAGCTTCAAGCGGTGCTGAGGCAGGCTGTTTCGTATCTGCAACTGCCGCAGATGGTCACAGGCCTTTCCAGATCTTGAAAAGTGAGAGCAGATACGTTGTGCAACCCTCAGCATTTGCTTTATGTCAGGGTGCTGCAGAAACTCCTGAACCACAAGATTTAAACAGTGGGCCATGCATGGAACACAAAAAAAGCCACCATTCGTGATGCATTTCACTACATTTGACCCTATGTCAGTTGTATGAACCCAGCTCTCAGGGACAGAATGTTTAGCCATGTGTCACTTTCAGTCAGTACCATGTCCAACATGTTCTCACCAGTGTGTGAACAGGTCACACTGTGCATAGCAATTGTTGCATGCTGGCGAATTCCAGGAAGATTGCTACCATGACAATCCACCTTACTGCACTGATTATTCACACTACCAACATCACAAACAACCCCCTGGCACCTGCACCCAGTGTGCAGTTATACACAGATATGAACTCCCCGCTGTTTTGCCACTTGTCCACATATCCATACTTAAATGGATGAATAGAGAGGAGGAAAGTTGAACGGCATGTCTTACTGAGTCGGACACAGTGCGGGACAACTCGGGAACAGCACGGGTAGAAAAGTATGTCCTGGATGGGACTTTCCATCTTGGACAGGCACGTGCAGCAAACTGCCAGAACCCAGAATTCTTTGCAAAGGAGAAGGGCAAAAGATCAATTGCCAGCATTTCCACTACAGCAGCATTAAGTTCACGTGACATTGTATGATGGGGGGGGGGTACTTCAGCTTATGCGCAAAAACACTCTATAACATCGGCTGACTTAAATGTTTTACATGTGGTGTGTTGTTGGTCACAAATGGTTGTGCTCTGTAATGAATGGCATTGGCAGGGTGTGGAGTGTGGACATTTGATGAAGACGGTTGCACAGGTGATGATGACAAACCCAGAAATGATGTTATTTTGCCAGATTTGCCAACCAGGCTTGATGTACCACTTGCACTAGATATACTGCATTCACCACCACCACCACAAAAACTGCTACTCTCACCAGCACTGGACAACATTTCAGTCATTATGGTCCTCCACCTCATCATGCCTGTAGTAATCCTCTGCTCTTATTACCTCACCACTGCACACATTTTATTTCCTACTGGGCTTAACAGTCATGGAAGAGGATAACATTATTGCTATGGTTGCCGGTGACACGGGTGAATGCCATGCTGTGGTATTAGCTGCCAGCTTGTGCTGGGTCCACAGAGCAAGTGCCTATTCTTAAGATGTGTATGCTTTCCTCCTGTCCCAAGTTGGCTCCCCTTTTTACCTCAACTCACACGCACATGGCAAACCTGGCAGATTGCAACTGAATCATCATTTGCATCTTGAACAAAAAATCTAAAATAATGAAGTGTGATGCTCTGCTTTTAACATGTCCATGATGATGTGGCTTATTTAAGTCCATTATTTCAAGCACTGCAGTGGTGGGGGGGGGCACGTGATGATTTGGGCACTTGCACACTTGGACTGCAAATGAACACCACGACTGTCTATCATTTTGATTAATGGGTCGTCATCATCATCATCAACTAAAACCGGTATATCACAAGTTTTTACGGGGGGGGGGGATTCCTGCAAACAGACTCAGACACAGCCACTTTTACTTTCTTTTTCTCTGGTTCCCAACTGGGGCCAATTACATCATCATCATAGTCATCAATGTCACTCTCACACACATCCACATCTTCTGCTTGGATGCTATCATGTGGACTGCATGTTGCAACAACAGCAACATCATCATCATCACATTCATCATCAGCATCTACACCACCATCACCTGATATTTTTTCACCACACTGTGAATCACTGCATGGAAAATGCGTGATGTTAAGTGCCACGGTGGACGGAATATCACATTGTATGCTATCATTGACATGATCATCAGAATCCTCAGGTTCAGTTACTGGGATGTTACTGGGAAGTATGGCATCATCTACGCTGCCACTCACTTGCACTGCTTCTCACTCAATATGTTTGGATACGGTACACTGGTCAGAATTAGAAATTGACGCAACAATGCTAATACTACCTCCACCACCACTATCACCAGTAACACTAACACCACTGGCTGGGAAAACATCATCTCCTCCAACTGTGAATGAAGCTACTGATTGGGCTGTAAAAAACATTGCAGGAGAAATACCTCTCCTCACATCAGCAATGCATTTCTACATCCACATACTACTACCACGCCCACAGACCATCTTACTGCCAACATTGCCATGGCCAGAAACAGCTTTGCTTGCACGTCTCTTTGCAGGCATTTTGGGGGATCAATCACAGATATTATTACCAAATTCAGATTTTGATACATTCACTTTCTGACTGGCGGGACGATGGCTGGATGTGAAGCAAAATAAACAACTGTGGCTTCAGCAACAGATAAGAGACTACTCAGACTGTCATGGAATTAAAACAGCTTCAGAAACCAGAGATGCTGATGGGGTCACAAAAACAAACCAGTCTGGTAAAAAAAAACCTTTGAACATGGGGGTGGGGGCACTGAATACAGACAGTGCTGATTTTTGCAGCACTACAATACAAACAGCAAAACTAACAACAGAAAACACTATTGCAGTACAAAATCAGGCAGCTACAGTGGATAGCAGGTTCACACTGCTGCACTTAGTTGCACTTACACTAGTCTGTGTTACAAATTTTAAAAGGTGTATTATATTTGATGCATGCAACACTGCACACCCAACACAGAACAGTTTGTGTACAATGCTGATTGAGGAATGCAACACAAATGCAAAAGTTCAGTGTACTGCCACGTAATGTAAATTTCTAATTTAAACAACCTGACCTTATGAAATGCTGCACCACATACACACAACAAACAGCAAGAAAATTTGTACTATTACTAACAATTTTACTATGTGTACATTAACACAGTCAGTTATATAACAAAAATATAACCAAAAAACAAAGAAATCACTATTTCTCCAACTTAAATCTACCTACACCAAAGAAGCGCCCCTTCCCCACACAGCACACTTTCACTGTCTTTCACCACACACACTCAATGTTGTAAATTAACATTCAAAATCCACACACAAACAAAAATGCTCGATGATATGAGCACAGGAGGGTTTCCTACAGTCGATGAACTACAGCTGGATCCCCCCAAAAAAGCAAAAATGCTTTTTGAACAGCTTTTACAAGATTCCTACAGACAGCTATCAGAACACACTGTCTCCTACTCTTTCCTACTCATACTACCCCAAACTGAGGCTGTGCAGATCAATATAGAGCCCATGTGACCTGAACTCCCATGAATCACTGCTAAATCCAGCTTTGGAGCTCAAGAACAAGGCGAAGTGAGGCAAAGTGAACTGTCAACAATGCACTTCGCCTTAAAATTGAAAGAGTAGTGACCAGGGAAGGTGGTGTAACGCAGTTAGCATTTGAAATGGACTGCTGCTCTATTATAACGCAGTACTTCATGACTACTTTTCTCCATGAAATGCTTCACGGAGCGGATTGACCTCACTTCGCCCGCCACTATTTGGAATGCACACTACATAGAGAATAATTGATGGGCAAAAGTGATCAACAACGCTGTGTTCACATCAAGAGGTTGTCATGACAACCTAGTAAACCTCAACAGTGGCGCTCAAGAGGTTTATGGTTTTCATGACAATCTCAAGATGTGAACACAGAGTTGTTGTTCAGCTGTTGCCTGTCCATTATCTTTTATAGTGTATTGGCAACAGTTAAATAGAGCATTTCTTGCCCATTGTGTGGATGTTCTTTCCCATGCTACACAGAGTGAATGATACTCTGTCCCCCCCCACGCACCACTCTATTATTTCAAATAAGAGGTTTCCAAAAACCAAATGGCGTTGGTTACTGTTGCCCATCCACTGTCTTGTATAGTGTATGGGCAACAGTTAAATGAAGTGTTTTTTTTACTTTTAAGTGTTTTTTTGTTATGCACTGCTCTCTTTCAGAGCTTGGTCCCACCACTTCAGCCATGCCTTATACTATGCATGTGCAACATCATTCAATGCTGTTATACTCTCACTGTAACCTACTCAAGAGAGTACAATAACCTCTTGACATCACAAGGATAGCATAACAATGATAGGAATTAATTGAATTCCATTGTTAATAAACCTGTCCCATGCACTGTAAAGATTTTAAGCAGGCTGAATTTTAAGCAGACTGAACAATGGTTAACTATACACTATGTTGTTGTTGGCATCAATATGTTACTTTATACACCAATTATTAAAGATTTAACTATATGCACACCAAAATCCATTTGTTAATCTGTCATATTGAAAGTATAAAGTTTACAGTCTATCAAGCAAACAATATTTGGTGAACAGTGATTAATTTTTACTGTTTTAAATAGTTTATTAAAGTGTCAACATTTTGCTAGGAATCATCAGTATTTCATTGACAGCAGAAAGTAAAATCTGGTGTAGAAATGATCAAATTACAGAAATCATTAAAATGATATTATTCCAGCACCTTGCATCTGTTGACATTAACAGCACAAGGATTCTTAACTAGTCTATAGTTATAAAAGTCAATTAATCATGCTTTTAGTCTCATAGTTGAAGTCATAAATAAAGTGGGTTGAGAACAGCAATTGGCTTTTGCTGCCATTCTTTACAAAATGATTTCAGAAACAATTAAATGGTTGTCAAATGAGTTGCTGAACCTTAACATGAATTGTACACATAGAGCCCTACGCACAATGCCAACATGCTGCGTACACTGGGTGCATTGGCATTGCTATGAAGGAATGCCATGTAGCGGAGTCCCACAGACCCCTCGAGGCATTCACAGAGGGTGTGTGTGGCAGTTACATGCATGATCCCCAGGCCACACAGACAGCAATGTGCCAGGGAAAGGTGAGGGGGGGCATGTTGGGGGTGTACCCTCACTCTGCACCATTCACAAAGGTGCTGAGTACTGAGTGTAGGGGGGTCACCTTATGTTGGGTAACACCCAGCTGTAAGAGATACATGCAACCCAGGACACTGATGACAGATGCAGTGCTGAAGTGAGGGCACTGCAGACCCCCCAACATGCCACCTTAGCCCATGGGGCAACAAGGAGGGCTTCGGTGGCTGACCAGGCACCTATCTGGCCCAAGCTGGCCATGCACATCATGCCCAGTGTTGATTTCCATGCCCCACAGGTGCAAAAGATCCATTAGCAGACAGGGGCCAGGCATCCCATTGGATGAGCGCCTGGTCGGCAGAAAAGTCCTCCATGTGTCTGCACACTGGGAGGGGGCAGGGCTGCAGATAGGTGCCCCATGGGTGCATTCGGTAGTGAATACTGGGCACCCTGTGCCTGCCTGGGTCCATGAAGCTACTCGGGTGTGATATGTTCCTCTGGCGTGTAATTCACATCCGATCATGCATAGGCACCATAACCAGTTATGTGAATGCTGTTGCTTTTGCTAACTGCTCAAAACCAACATGATGAAGTTATTAAAAGGATTAAAGAAAGTTTTCTGTAACAGCTGCCATAAAAAGTTGGATGGATAAAAGTAGCTTTTGCTTGATTCTGTCAATTAAAGAAATCACTACCATTAAGATAGCTAGAGTTTGAGGAAAACTAACAGCATCTTACTACTCAGACTCATTTTCTTTGGAGTGTTTATACTGGTCACCAGCAACTTCTCATACCCTTTGTTGTTCATATCCCTAATAATTCTGGTGACACTGCATTGCACCATCTTCACTGCCTCTGTGTCCTTTAATTGGAATTTAGTAACTGGGTAATCTCACTGGAGCTCAAAGACCACTTTTTCAGAAGTGACCTAAACAGTCTGGAAGCCCAGAACTGTGTACACCTCTCCAGTAGGGGCATGGTCTGGATCTAAGTGCCAGGGATAACTTCCCCTGCCCTGGCTGATCTCCACTTTTAATTAATCCCATAATTCTGCTGACCATCTTGACAGCAGCAACACACAGCTTGTCATGCTTTGCATCATTGTCCATTATAATTCCCAGCCCTTTTCCTCTTTCGCTGCATTTAGTGGACCCTCACAAAGTGTGTATATTCTTGCTCTGTAATTCCTTCCCATATGAAATACCTTGGCTTCAATGAATCTGAGACTCCAGCAGTTAGACCAATCATTCAGATTTTTATGGCCCTTCTGACATTTATCCTCATCCTCAATAGATTCCTCCACCCTTGCAGCTTAACTTTATAAGCAAACGCCAACAGTTTTCAAGAGCTCCATCTTCTAGATTGTGGACAACAATGTTGAACAACAGTGGCCCTTGAAGTAATCCATGGACAATACAACTAAGTACACATTCTCACTTAGGAGTAGAACTCATCCACTACAACCCTCTGCTTCCTGCTCTCAAGTACTGTAAAGATGTGTGAAGTTCATAAAATTCACTTCACAAGTTAATCAATGAAGGACTGTCACTTTGTCAAGTTAATTCACATGGTGAGGTGGCATGTCATGACGTGGGTCCCACTTTGCAAAGCTGTGAATTGAGAACTCTTCTAGTGAGGTTCTCATGGCCCCAGAAAAGTTCTCAATCAATTCCAGAATGAAGCTAGAAGAAAACAACACACCATGTGACTACAGATCACTTGGTACTGGAAATGCATGTAAAGCATGTGGAGGCTAACTTCAGTGCCATTTTAAATGGGGAGTGCAGGGGCTCTCCCTGGGTGTTTCTCTAGTTTCCTAGCTAAATCAATATATGGTGTTTCATTTAGCTTAAATGAATCACAAAAGTGATCTACTGTGCATTGTGCATCTGGTGTGTGATTCGTTTTATGTTTTTCTTTTTCTTTTGGCACTTTGCAAGCCACTACTCATGAATTACTGAAAGATAAGCTTTCATGTGTTTTGCTGCTTTAATTCACATTGTATTAACATCCTGATTTTCTACTGTGCCACATCTTACATTTCTTTTGTATGTTTCACAGATATCGATTGAGGGATAATAAATTTATTGATCGATCTGATTAATGAAACATGCTAGAAATGAAGTCCCTGATACTGAAAAAGGAGTACAAGCATAGCACAAAAGATTGTATGGCACTTGCACTAATGCCAGACTCAGCAGCTGCACTATTCAGTTGGACAGTGGACCAGTGCTGTCTGAATGAGTAGCAGATAATGTTGCAGCATTGTTAATTGAAACTGCACTGACCTGATACAAAAGTAAGCAGTATATAGCCCACAGGGTATAGCAGTACCCAGAATAGATAGTGCCAAGACCCCTGTGAGCTATATTCATCCACAACATGCAGATGAGCTAATTGGGTATGCAAAGTGCAAAGGGGTAGTGCTGTGCTGAATGCAGAATTCCACCAGTGGAATTAGTGTGGAATGGCCATTCCACCAGCCGTATTTCCTCCAGAATTTTACTGGTTCTTCAGCAGAATTCCACCTACTGTAATCAGTGGAATACTATTTCATAGAAAAGCAATTTTGCCATGGAAAATTATTCCACAACAATTTCCATGGAAAATATTGAGATCCACGGAATAATGTTCCACGAAACAGCATTTTTTTTCATGGAAGATTATTCTGCAACTATTTTCTACTGTGGAATTTCACCATTCCATTTGTGGCAAAATTTTGGCAAAATTTTGAAAATTTCAGTGGAATTAGAAAATTCCATGCAGCACTACTAAGGGGCTATTTGCATGCCCACTATGGGCTCATTTCCACAGTCAGAAACAGCCCATTAGTGCCCATCCTGAGGGTGCCTGAAACATTACCTGGGTCTAGTGGAAGCTCCAATGCAGTCTCTGATGTCTAGTGGCACCCACAACCCCCTGTGACCCCTCATACATTCTAAAATGCAGTCTCTTGTGTCTAGTTGCACACCCCAGGCACCAATCACCCATTCCTTATTATGTGGCATTATCCCTTGTGTCTATGGATTCCCCCATCCCTCCAATCAACCGTTGACATGAGGAAACATAATCATTGTTGGTCCATCACCCCCAACTGTCCTGCTCATTCACAAAACACCCACCACACACACCCTCTCACAAACAATGTCCTGTGGATCCTGATATGGTGACTGACATTGCCCTCCTCTCAGCTCCTCAGCTGACCACTGTATGATCTGTCAGTGGTGCACATATAGTATGCCACTGACAGCAATATGGCAAACAGCTAAGGAGGTGAGAGAAGGGCTATGCTGGTCACCTTATTGGGATCCACCTGACATTGCTGCTTACACTGGAATGAGGGGGATGTAATGGGTGGTGGTATGTGAGCAAGGACTGCAGGAGGGGGGAACTCAACAACTGCTGTTTATGTTTACTTATGAAAATGGGGGATTGGAGTGCAGAAAACCCCATGACACCAGGGTTTATGCTACATAATAAGGGGCGGGTGTCTGTGGTAGTTGGGGGTGCCACTAGATATGAGGGACTACATTGCAAAACGTATGAGAGGTGATCAGGAGCAGGCAGCTTCAGTACAGCTGCCCTGCCTTCAGTGGATTGGGGGCATGGGCTTAGCACCTGGTTAAGATGTGGTTTTCAGTGTTGATAACTAGTGCCACTTTGGGAGATGTTTACTGCCACTGCAAACCTTTGAAAATGCACTGTACCTGTACACATGGGTGAACCTCCTCATTTGCATGGGTGTAATGGTACTGTATTTTAGCGCCTGTGGACTACTTCATTTGGGGGGTGCTAACTGAGCCTCTGAATATGGTCCTGCCCTGAGTGCAAGCACAAGCCCAGGTAGCACTGGCATAAACCAGATTAGCACTGGATGGTAACATTTGAATATCAAGCCCTGAGTGTCTGGTTATATTTTATTTATTAACAATATGTATGTACATTTGAATATTGAGCCCTGGGTGTCTGGCTTTATTTTATTTATTAACAATATGTATGAACATCATGATAATTATAGTATTTTTTAGATAGTTATAGTTATAGTTTTACATATATATTCTATGCAAAACACTTTGTTAACGCATCAGTTAGGGTTCTTCTACAGAGAAAAAAGCAAGGAAATTCTATTTTAGGGTTCCACCCTTGAACCTCACCCAGCCCACCCCACCAACAGGCATCAGGTGTGCATTGGGGTTCTTGGGCCTAACTCTCACCCCATCCTTTGTGTAAACAAGCTCAGGTGGTGCAGTGTAGGAGAATGGGGGTGAGAGTTGGGGCTAAGGACCCCAGTGCACACCTCGATGCCTGTTGGTGGGGGCGGGCTGGGGTGAGGTTCAAGGTGTGGGAACCCTAATATCAAATTTCCTCACTTCTTTTACTGTAGAAGAACCCTGACTGATGCATTAATTAAGTTTTTAAAAAGAATTTCCTTACTTTTTAAAAAAGAGTAGAAAAGTAGAAAGTTGAGCAAGTTGATGGGAGCACAGGGCCCAAAGGGCCCCGTGCTTCCACCAACTTGTAAGGGTTAGGCCACATTACACACCCAATGACTAAAAAGTACATTCACAACAGCAAGGCCAGCCACGAAACAAATGTTAATGTAATAGAACAATAGAAAACTCTGTCCACAAAACGTAAACTGTGCCACACAATATGTCTGCAAAAAATATATTGCCCAACATGTAACACTCTATTAACATCTACAGGACATGGCATCAACACCCTTCAAATTTCCAGTTAAAAGACCAAACCATGTCTAAGATATGACATATCAAAATTTGAAATTTTCATTCATCAGAGTGGCACAGTTCTGCACCTGTTGACATTTAACACACAGAAAAACTGAAAACTACATCCATGACACTAAGGTTAGGTATCCTATCAATTTCAAGCCACCACCAGAAGCAAAAAGCTGTCCACAGAACATGAACTGCACCACTCCATATCTACACCAAAAAATATTTTGTGACACAGAAACACTGTAATTTTCATCCACATGACATGCTGTCAACACCCTCCACATTTCAAGTGAAAAGACCAAACCATGTCCAAGATATCACATTTTAACGTATGAGATCTTCATTCATCAGACTGGCACAGTTCCACACTTGTGGACATTTAACACACATAATGACTGAAAACTACATCCATGACACTAAGGTTAGGTATCATATCAATTTCAAGCCACCACCACAAGCAAAACACTGTCCACAACATGTAAAGTGTGTCATGCAAAATCTCTACAAAATAAATTTTCTTCAACACACAAACACCGAAATTCACATCTACGGGACATGCCGTAAACACCCTCCAAATTTCAAGCAAAAAGACCAAACCGTGTCCAAGATATCACATTTTAACGTATGAGATCTTCATTCATCAGACTGGCACAGTTCCGCACTTGTTGACATTTAACACACACAATGACTGAAAACTACATCCATGACACTAAGGTTAGGTATCATATCAATTTCAAGCCACCACCACAAGCAAAATACTGTCCGCAACATGTAAAGTGTGTCATGCAATATCTCTACAAAATAAATTTTCTTCAACACATAAACACCGAAATTCACATCTACGAGACATGCCGTAAACACCCTCCAAATTTCAAGCAAAAAGACCAAACCGTTTCCAAGATATTAAATGTTGAAGTTTGGTAAAATTTCCCTATGTATTCCATTATAAAAAATGTGGCCTTCTTGTCCTGTCCTCACGATCAAAGATGGTGATCAAAGAATCTCACGATCAAAGAATTTGCAGGCTCATGATCAAAGAATTTGCAGGCTCACGAACAAAGAATAAAAACTTTGATAAATATCAAAATTGAAAGAATTGCTGTAAACCATCACCACCATGGTTCGACCGAACAAAGCCCCCCTGAGCAAAACCCACCCTCATTTGACTTTCTAGCATATCCCTGGGCTGATAAAATTGATTTTTTAATCTGGCCATCTCGTCCTACCCTCACAGTGCATGATCACGATCAAAGAATCTCGCGATCAAAGAAATTGCAGGCTCGCGATCAAAAAATGTGCATGGTTACGATCAAAGAATAAAAACTAGTGTAGTTAACAAAATTTACCTAATTGCAGTAATCCATCACCATGGTTCATCAGAATGAAGCCCCCTGAGTAAAACCCACCCTCATTTGTCTTCCTAGGACACCCCTGAGCTGAGAAAAGATTTTTTTTATCTGGTCATCTTGTCCCTCGCTCGCGATGCACTATTGCGATCAACGAATCTCGCGATCAAAGAATTCGCATGCTGGCGGTCAAAGAAATTGCTCACTTGTGAACAAAGAGCGAGGGACAAGATGGCCAGATTTAAAAACAGTGTTCTGTAGCCCAGGGGTGCCCTATAAAGTAATATAAGGGTGGGTTTTGCTCAGGGGGTTTCACTCTTGCACATGTGTATTAAAAAATGGTCTTTTTTTATCCCTGGTAGTCTAGCAGCCCCCTCCCCATCATGGCAATGTAAATAATAATTTCCATTTTTCCTGGTAGTCTAGTGGCCCCTCCAATGAGTACGCGATAAATATCTTTATTATCAGTGGTAGTCTACTGGGCCCCTTCATATGTCTTAATGTATATTTATTAATTCTTTCCCTGGTAGTCTAATGCCCCCCAACCCCAATCTGTAGTTCTTTATAATTCATATTGATACCCCTGGCAGTCTAATGGTTCCTCTTTCATCATAATAAAATAAATGGAATTTAGCAATACCTGCTAGTCTAGTGGCCCCCACCCCACCCAGCACCTCCCACCCTTCCCCAGCCGCGACTGGCACAGCCCACCTCTCACCAGATGGCCAGCTGCCGACTGTGTGTTTTACCAGCGGCAATTGAAAGAGGCGCTCAGAAATTATTTCTTATTATTCTTTTATAGTCAATGGAAAAGTTAACAAAAAGTTCAACAGTGTTGCAAATGCAGTTTTTAGTGTCACAAATGACCGCTGTAGTGTCATGAGTCAGCCATTTGTTTTCAGTTAGTGGTCACAGAAATGCTTGGCATTTAAATGTAGGACCCTCTAGGGACACAATTCTTTTTGTGTTCACCTAGGCGGACATTGAGGATGCTAGCCATGTCTTTTTTGGGGGGGTAAACACCCCAGAAATATGTTTTTTAAATTTTTGTAAAAAGTAATGTCACAAAGTAATATTGCACTCACAACACTTTCATGATTTCATTTGCAAAAGTGTTGTGATTTACAAAACTTATTTTGCGACACTATGCCCAAAATAACAGGAATTCTTTCTCACCCTGCCACAAAAGAACGGTTTGGTCTTTTGGGCTGTAATTTGGAAGGAAGAAAGCCAACACCCCACAGATGTGCATTTTGGTGGTTTGGTGACAAAATATTGCACAGATGGAAAGTTACTGTACTCTGAAGTTGACACTTTTCCCCACAGACTAACACTGCAGCATCCACTGCTCCTTTTGGGGCCCATATCTAGGAAACTCTTTGAGATATGGACTTTTCATCAGAAAAATGCCATTTTGAAATCACTGTAGCTCCACAGACCCAGACTGAGAGCAAGCCCAACCACAGTTAACAATCAGAAAGCACCCAGGCAAGCTGTTTGGTACTGATAACTATAGATTAGGGTGCCACATGATGCTCCCTGGCAACCCCGACCTGGCCCTTGAGGGGAAAATGATGCCAAAATATCACACAGGCCTGCCCTTGGCTCATCAACATGTGCATCACAAGTATGCCACTGCTGCAAGGTTCTTGTTCTGCACATGGACTGCCATATCCAAACTGTTCTACAGGTCAAAACAATACACCAAAGTTCCCCTTGAAGAAGCAAATGCAAGGAAAGAGACAGCTGGATGCAACATGGTGGGCCTGAGCCACATCAGGGGTTATTTTGACATCACACTACCTCCACAGAATCAGACTGAGGGCAGGCCCAACCACAGTTACCAACCTGAAAGCACCCAGATAAGCTGTTTGTTGTTGATAACTGTAGATGCAGGCACTGCATGATGTCCCCTGGCAACTCAGTGCCAGCCATTGTGGGGAAAATTATGCAAAAATATCACACAGGCCCACCTAGTGCTCATCACACGTGCATCACAGGGACACCACTGCTGCAGGGTTCTTGTACTGCACATGGAATGCCACATCCAAACTACTCTATGAGTCAAAACAATACACCAAAATGCCCTACAAACAAGCACATGCAAGACCAGAGACAACTGGATGTTACCCAGTAGGCCTGAGCCACATCGGGGTCATTTTGACATCACCATACCTGAGTGAAGTCAGGCTGAGGGAACGTCAAACCACAGTTAAAAATCAGAAAGCACCCAGGCATGCCATTTGGTGTTGATAACTGTAAATGTGAGAGCCACATGACATCCTCTGGCAACCCCATGCTGGCTGTTTTGGGAAACATTATGCCAAAATATCACACAGGCTCACCCTGGGTTCACCACCACATGCATCACAGGGACACTGCTGCTGCAGTGTTCTTATTCTGGACATGGAATACCACATATAAGCTGCTCTACAAATCAAAGCAATACACTGAAGTGCCACATGAACAAGCAAAAGCAAGGCCAGAGACAGCTGGATGTTACACAGTGGGCCTGAGCTACATCAGGGGTAATTTTGACATCACTGTACCTCTGCAGAGCCAGACCAAGGGCAGGTCCAACAACTGTTAACAACCAGAAACACCCAGGCAAGCTATTTGGTGCTGATAACTGTAGATACAGGTAATGGGTAATGCCCCTGGCAACCCTGTGCCAGCCATTGTCGGGACAATTATGTCAAAATATCACATGGGCTCACCCTGGGCTCACCACCATGTGCATCACAGGGACACTGCTGCCACAGGATTCTTGTACTACTGCACGTGGAATGCCACATCCAAACTGCTTGAGTTAGGCCCAGGTGATGTATTTTTTTATTTTCAAACAGTTCCAAGATATTATGCCAACACTTGACATTTAATTTATAGGCAGTCCCATTATAAATAAATCTACTAAATGTTTGCCAGATGAATCCAAACCACTGATGATGCCCATCAGGCACTAGTACAACCAGGCAATGACCAGATTACAGTACTACACATGGTATCCCTCCCACACCCTTGAATGCACTAAGTAATGCCATGAGCATCCTTTCTGAGGTAAGCCCAAGTGCTGTTTTTTTATTTGAAAGCAGTTACAACATATTGTGCCATCACATGACATCTAATTTAGAAGCAGTCTTATAAATAAATCAGAAACAAGTTTTTGCCAGATGAATCCAAAACAATGATGTTGCCCTACAGGCACTAGTACACCCAGGCAATGACCAGATTATAACACATGATCCCCCCATGCCATGAGCAGCCATTCTGAGGTAGGCCCAAGTGTTGTATTTTTTTTTATTTTTAAACAGTTCCATCATATTATCCCACCACTTGATGTCTAGTTTAGAAGCAGTCTCATTCCTACACTTGGTAATCCCCTCCACAACATCAAATGAACTGACCAATGCCACAAGAAGCATTTCTGAGGTAGGCCCCATTGCTGTAGTTTTTTTATTTCAAACAGTTTCAACATATTATGCCACTACACATACCTGATCCCTTAGTTCAGTATGACAATACAATAGTGCTCCTTTATAATCTTACATCAAGAAAGGTGACTTTTTCATTTTAAATGCACACACACACACACACACACACACACACACACACCTTAATCAGAGCCAGCACCACCACTTCTTTCCAAAAATTACAAGCATCTCACACAAATTCCTTGTTTTTCATTTAAAAAATTTTAAGAGTGCAGCTTTGATATTCATTTAACATACACACTTCTAAAATACCGCCATCATCACATCAACAGGTGTAGCATTCATTCGATAAACACACATTCTCAGAATTTACTAGTAGGAACCCCACAGGTGTTGTGTTCCCCCCTTTTAACATGATTAAAGGTAGCACCAAAGGAAAGCTCATCAATATTAACAATATTCTGAAAAAAATCTAATTAGATAATAAAAACCCACTGGATGGATTGTAAACAAAATACTATAAATGGCAAATAAAACTCTATTTGATTAGACTGGTCACATATATGCACAGCCCCATTTTGAAGAGGGGCCCTTTACAAACAGCTGGACTATGAGAGAACACACAAATGTAACTTTTCTGCCCCCAAAGATGATAGAACACAACTGCTGCTCTATAGCCAGATAGTATTTAATATGCCCTATTTAAATAGTGCCAGCACCAGAGGAAAGTTCAGCTGATATACTTCCCAAACAAAACTTAAAAATATACTTTTTAATATGCCCAATTTAAACACTACCAGCACCAGAAGAAAGTTCTGCTGATATACTTCCCAAACTCAACTGTAAACTATAGTATTTAATATGCCCCATTTACACAGAGCCAGAACCAGAGGAAAGTCCTGCTGATATACTTCCCAAACAAAACTTTAAAATATACTCATTATGCTGCACAGCCCAATAATCAAATCATCCTCTGTTTTGAAGAAAGACCCTTCACAAATAACAGGACCATGAAGTTCTGAGGTGAAAAATTTACTTTTTCAGTCACCAAAATGATGCAGAATAACTGCTGCACTTTGGCCAATCACTATTTAATATGACTCCCAGAATTTAAACTTACTGTTTTGTCGCAGAATGTTGAGGATCATGTTTTCTAGTGACTGGAGACCTCTGAGAACTATCTGAACTCCTGTGCAGCATGACAGATTTAAAATGGATGATGTTTCATTCTCCCCATTTTTAAGAATGGTAAATGGGAGAACCAGCGGGAAGAGAACAGTTTTGCTTACAGCCAAAGTACCAAAACTGAATGCCTGATGTCACCTTTAGTTCCTGGTTGTTTGTACCAATACCAGCATCATCAGCCATGTGGGTAACAGGGACACAATAGCAAGAGCCACAGCTTTTGATGCTGTTGCTCCAAGCAGGCTGTAGGTACCACTGCATTAAGATTGCAGACTTGTGTGGGGGAAACACATTAAGCAATGTGAAATGACACTACAAAAACTCAAAACATTAAAGGCAGAATACACAAAAGAAATTATCCAGTAATATAAGACACCACAGTAATGCACGAAAGTAATAAATTACATATGGTGTCATGTAAATGTAATTAAATCTGCATAAAATCAGTAATCACTGGGGGACAGTTACATATCCACTCTGCCCATTAAAAAAGAAAACTTTAGTATTGTGCTTTAAATACAGTAAAGGTAATGGTCACAAAGATGTGTAGCACAGCCATTGCACAAAATGGCTGCTTTTTAAAGGCTATTTTCATTATTAAAATGTTGCCACAATAAAATAAAACTACATACATCTTTTTTTTATGCACCCTGTTTCTTGACCATATTGGCAACAGTGCAGAGCACAAATTCTGTATTTTTAATACATTATGAGTAAAATACGGACCTTATTTTAAGTGCACTCCCAAGTCTCTTGAATACTGTCCATATATATATATATATTTTAGAGGCAAAAAGCTCCATTTAATGCATTAGTTAGGGTTGTTCCACAGTGACAAAAGCTAGGAAATTTGGTGTTAGGGCTGAAAGCCCCACTTGGACCCCCGCCCACCCCCCAACCATCATCAGGGTGTGCTATGGGGTTGTCGGCCCTAACTCTCACGTCATCACATGTGTGAAGAAGCAGAGGTATAGAAGAATGAGGTGAGAGGTAGGACCGATGACCCCAAAGTGCACCCTGATGCTGGTTGGGGTGTGGGTGGGGGGGTCCAAGGGGTGCTTTCAACCCTAACACCGAATTTCTTCACTTGTGTCACTGAGGAACAACCCTAACTAATGCATTAAATGGATTTTTTTTGCCTCTAATCTCCCTTCTTTTTGAGAATGATAATGAGAAATAGTGAATGTAATGAGGCGGCAGGAGTGTGGGGCCCAAATTAACAGGAACAGCAACACAAACAGAAGTGCAAACAGTGGCACACATGGTAACGCAAACGTAAATGGTAAAGGAAATGTTAATAGAAATGCAAGCGCAAAGTGACAACGAAGTGAACAGTGATGCAAATGGACATTGAAGCGCATACAAAAATGCAACTGGTAATGTGAACAGTGATGACAGTGGTATTTTAAATGGAAATGTTAAGTGTCACAGCAAAAAGAATGTGAAAGAGAACAGAAACGGACAGGCGAATGCAAGCACACATGTAAATGCAAACTGTAATGCGCACAGGCACGGTACAGCAATTGTAAATGCAAATGGTAAAGTTACCATGAAGAATAACACCAAAGGAAAGAAAAACAGAAACGGGAACAGAAGCACATATGGAAACGCAAACCGAAATGAGCATGGGCACAGTACCACAGTTGTAAATGCCAATGGTAATGGTAACAGCAACAATAACAGCAAAGTAAACAGAAGTGCAAAAGGAAATGGAAGCACATATGGAAATGCAAACCATAATGCGCACAGGCACAGTAACGCAATTGCAAATACAAATGGTAACAGTAACAGCAAGGAAGATGCAAAATGAAAGAGAAACGGAAATGCAAATGAAATGACTGGCGTAAACAAAAATGAAAATTCGCATAGTGATGCAAACAAAAATGCAAACAGAAACAGTAGTGGAAATGCAAATGGTAACAGTAGCGAAAATGCAAGCGTGAATGACAACGCAAAGGGTAACTCACATGGTGGCATACACAGGAACGGTAATGCAAACGGGGACATAAATGCAAGTGGAAACAGTAACTGTAACAGTAACAGAAGAGCATCACCTCTTTTTGCCAAACAGAAGCATACAGAAACACAGTGTGTGCAAAGAATGTATGCATTGTAATGGGGATTGAAGCTTATAATGAGCATTGGAAGTACTTAATTGCTAATATCTCAGCAACCGCACGACATAGAAAACAAATTTAAATTTCACAAAAATCTTGATTTTCCTGACTAGGTTTTTGCTATTACATAGTGGGCTATGTAACTCACAACAAAAATTCTGTATCTCCCACCGTTTTCGAGATATGAGCCCCAAAAGACGCGGCGGACACCACCATGTTAGTCTATGGGAAAAAAACATCAACTTCAGAGTACCATAACTTGGTAGCCATGCAATATTTTTTCACCAAGCCATGAAAAGGCACATCTGTGAGATGTTGGCTGCCTTCCTTCCAAATTTCAACTCAAAAGACCAAACCGTTCTTTCACAGCGGGGTGGCAAAGAATTCCTGTCATTTTGGCCAAGTCTGAAAAAGTAGTGTCGCAATCTGTGGCAATTTTCACAAAATTTTGCAAAAGTGTCATGCCTGCGACATTACTTTGTGACACTACTGGTTCCAGAAATTTGAAAAACATATTTCTGGGGTGTTTTACCCCAAAATAAAGACATGGCTAGCATCCTCATGGTCCGACTAGGTTAACACAAAAATAATTGTATCCCTAGAGGGTCCCAAATTTAAATGCCAAGCATTTTTCTGATCACCAACTGAAAAATAGGCGGATTTGTGACACTACTAGGGACATTTGCGACACTAAAAAGTGCATTTGCGAAAGTGTTGAATATTTTAACTTTTCCCATTGACTTATAATGGGAATTTTTTTTTGAATAACTTTTGAACCATTTAATATTTTTTCATGAAATCTTCAAAAGGCACATCGGGGACCCCGGCTGCATGTTCCCTGAAGTTTTCAGACCAGTCGTGCAAACCATGTCACCTGTAGACGAGTGCAAAGAAATCACAGAAAAGTGTAATTGTGCAATTAGTTGTCGCTTAATAGTTCCGCAGCTGTATATCCAACCAGAACGAACCTTGGCACTTCCTAAGATCTACCATGCCCAATTGTGTATACCAAATTTCAGGCAAATCCATTGAACAGTGGCAAAGTTATTAAGGTGCAAAATATGACCCTTTAACCTTAAAAGTGCTACTCAACCCTAAATCTGGTAGCACTACTGTGCTACTATAATATATATATAGATAGATATTCTCTGCAAAAAAACTGGGTTAATGCAACAGTTAGGGTTTTTTACAGTGACAAAAGCAAGGAAATTCACCGTTATTGCTACCAACCCTTGCACCCCACAGCCACCCCAACCCCACCAGCAGGCATCAGGGTGTGCATTGGGGTCATCAGTCCTAACTCTCACCCCATTCCATGTGTAAATAAGCTGAGGTGGTGCAGTACAGGAGAATGGAGTGAGAGTTAGGACCGACGACCCTGACACACACCTCGATGCCTGTTGGTGGGGGTGGGATGGTTATGGTGTGCAAGGGGTGGTAACCCTAACAGTGAATTTCCTTGCTTTTATTGCTGTAAAAAACGCTGTTGTATTAACACAGTTTTTTGCAAAGAATTTCCTTACTTTTTGAGAAAGCATAGTAAAGTACAATGTTGCATAAGTTGGTGGGAGCACGGGGCCCCAACTTGCAAATTTCTGCTTAACATAATAGTACAAGTACTGAATATCATATGTATTGGTGGGAGCGTGGGACCCACCAACTTGAAACAAACCAAATTTTCATTTGTCAGGTGGCATAATTCTGCATCTGTTTACATTTCACGCACCTAACCATTGAAAAGTACCTCTGTTGCAGTAAGGCTAGCTACCCTATAAATTTCAAGCCACTACCACAATGCAGAATGCTGTCCACAAAACATAAACTGTGTCATGCAATATCTCTCCAGCAAGTTAATTTTACAACCCCTAAACACCATAATTCACAACTACAGGACATCCCATCGACACCCTCCAAATTTCAAGTTAAAAGACCAAACCGTTCCTGAGATACTTAATTTTAAAGGTTTTGCACCTTTAAAAATTCTTTGATTGCGAGAATTGGCTGTGACCTCATGATCAAAGGACATTTAGTTATGAAATTTGTGCTATCTGGTCCCTCCCAGAGACATCTGGTCCAGCAAAAATCTGGCCATATCGTCCCGCCCTCACGAACGAAGCTCGCAATCAAAGAAATCTCATGACCAAAGAATGTGCATGCTCATAATCAAAGAATTTAAAAACATTAAAACTCAATTTTTTGACACAACTACATTAAACCACAGGTGTGGCTCAACAGAGGAAAGCTCCCTGGGCAAAACCCATCCTAGTTTTACTTCACAAGTCACCCATGGGCTGAGATATTTGTTTTATTCCAACCCCAAACTGAAAACAAGATGGTGACCATCACGATTGATAAATTTCTCAAGCTCAAAGAATCTTTGATCATGAGCCTGCAAATTCTTTGATTTTGAGGAGTGATCAGATGGCCAAAACCCCATTCTTCTTTCGCAAAACAACCATATAAATGTTCCCATAGATTTATAATGGGAGCTAAAATGTTTAATAACTTTTGAATGAATTAATATTTTTTCACCAAACAAAAAGTGGCATGTTCCTTGACCCAAGCTCTTTCCATGTGCCATGTTTCAGACTTGTGCACCACATGGTGGCTGCACAGCACCACAGACAAAATCCCCAAAACTGCCCTCAAAACTGGGAAAAAGTGCATTTTTCAGTGATTCACTGCACAAAAACTGTAATTCTGACCCAAATGAAATTTAGCAAATCAAGAGACCTTCCAATTCCCACCACACATACCAAATTTCATGCAGATCCGTAGAACAGGTCCAGAGTTATTAATGTGCAAAATTTCAAGTTTAACATTAAAGTGCCTTCATAACCCTAAAATCAAAGAACGTTAATTGGTTAAAACCAGTCAGGTGACCGTTCAATATTAGAGCATAATGCACAGTCATCCTGGTCCTAAACCATATCACACAATGAGCAAATTAGTCCCCCTACAACCAGAATTGATCTTCCATCACATATATGGCAGCTATCTTTATAGTGTAAAAAGCCTTTAACTCGGCTCTAAAAATCAAAAAACTACCTTAAATAAAAAATAAAACAAATGAATTAAATGTTGTTTTCCTGATCATCACACACTACTTATACACATAAACAAATTAGAAACATTAAGTATTGTTCATAGTTTTCACTACAATTGTTTCTTTGCTGACAATGAAAAAATCCTCCTTCTATCTTTAACTGCTCATCAGGGAATTCTCTTCTGTTTTCCCTGGCAGTGTGATGATTGAGTATGTGACTCTAGAATTGGCATTTGTTGTGTGTGTGTACAGTATGTTAGGAGAGGAACATTATGCCATGTTTATGAGTTGAGCTCATCAGAAGAGAATGTTGAAATTTTGGGGTCATATATGTTAAAATGGCAAAGTTGTGAGCATCCATTGACATTTTGCTACACTCGCACTTAACTTTCATAATTTTCACTATTTTCACTCCTAATATTCAACATAGCCATTTGTTTACACCGCCTCATGAATGTGGCAACACTCATTTTTCAAATGTTGGCCAATATGTATTTTCATGCCTCTGTTGCCATAATGATGATGCGGTGGTGCACAAAGACATTTTGGCAGGTATATGACAGTTTTTACTACCGAGTTCATGAGATGGATAATAAGAAGACTATGTTGACAGTTTGGTTGCTATTGTCCTATAAATGGAAGAACAGGGCCCATAGGGCCCCGTACTTCATCATAAACATATATATAGGCATCCATCAATGAATACAGATATGATTACACTATCTGAAATTGTATGGATGGACAGAAGAGGGCCCTGAGTTCTAACAGGAAAATAAGGATATGATTATACTATCTCAAAAAGTAAGGAAATTTGTTGCAATAAACTGCATTAGTGCAACATTTAGGGTTCAGGCTAAAGTGAACAAAGTAGGGAATGTGGCTTTAGGATTTTCAACCCTAAAACCCAAACCCTGCTCCTGAAATAAATCAGGGGCACAACCTTCCTAGGGGTTGTCAACCCTAACACTCACCCAATTCTATACACTCCAGAAACTAATGGGGTGAGCTTTAGGGGTTGACAACCCCTAGGAAGTCTCTGCCACTGACTTGTTTTAGGAGCAGGGTTGGGATTTTAGAGTTAGAAAACCCAGAGCATAATTTTCCTACTTTTTTCACTTTAGCCTGAATCCTAAATGTTGCATTAACACAGCATTTTTGAAAAGAATCTATCATATATACATATATATATATATATATATGTATACACACACATATATCATGGCAAAAAACTCTGTCTAATACATCAGTTAGGGTTGTTCCACAGTGACAAAAGTGATGAAATTCGGTGTTAGGGTTACCACCCCTTTTACCCCACACCCACCCTGTCCCCCACCAACAGGCATCAGGGTGTGTGTTGGGGTTGTCGGGCCTAACTCTCACCCCATTCCATGTGTAAATAATCTGAGGTGGTGCAGTATAGGAGAATGGAGTGAGAGTTAAGCCCAATGACCCAATGCACACCCCAATGCCTGTTGATGGGGGCGGGGTGAAAGGGATGGTAACTCTGACACCGAATGTCCTCACTTTTGTCACTGTGGAACAGCCCTAACTGGTGCATTAAACTGAGTTTTTTGCAATGAATTTCCCTTCTTTTTGAGAATTTTCAATATAAATAGTGAATGGAATGTGGAGGTGGAAGTGTGGGGCCCTTTGGGCCCCACACTCCCACCATGCTGCCCATGTCTGCGTAATAACTGTAACAGTAATGCTAATGCTAACAGTAAAGGTAATGGTGAGTAAAATGCAAACACTAATGGTTACTGTAACACCAACAGAAACATGAAAGCAAATGGTAACTGTTACAGTAATGTAAACAGAAATGCGAATGCAACTGGTAACGCAAACGGTAACGCCAATGCAAACAGTAATGGTGACGCAAATACAAATGCAAAAGGAAATGGTAATTGTAACTGTAATGTAACCACAAATGCTAACAGTAACGGTGATGCAAACATAAATGGAAATGCAAATGGTAACTCAAACGCAAGCACAAGCATAAACTGTAATGCAAACAGTGATGGAAATGCAAACATAAATGGTAACGCAAATGCAAGTGCAAACAGAAATGGTAACAGTAGTGCTAATGTTAAAGGAAATGCAAAGTGAAGTAGTAATGATAATGCTAACGGTGACTCAAATGTAAGTGCTAATGGTAATGCAAATGCAAGCAGAAATGCAAACACAAACAGTAACGGTGACGCAAACGGAAACACAAATGCAAACAATAACACAAAGGCAAGTGCAAATGCAAACACAAATGGTAATGGTGATGCAAATGGAACTGGTAACGTTAATAGAAATGCAAGTGCAAATGTTAAAGCAAATGGTAACGCTAACCGTAACGATAACTTTGATGGAAATGCAAAGCGGTACCTTTAAAGGAAATGGTGATGCAAACATAAATATTAACACGAACAGTAACACAAACGCAAATGCAAATGCAAACACAAACAATGACGGTAATGGTGATGCAAATGGAAATTTTAATGCAAACAATAATGGAAACACAAGCACAAATGCAAATTATAATGGTATGGGAAACATAAACGCAAATGGTAACGCAAACGATAACAAAAATGAAAATGGTAATGTTAATGCAAATAGAAATGCAAAAGGAACAGCAACACAAATGGAAAAGCAAAGGCAAATGGTAATGCACATGGTGACGCAAATGGAAACGCTAATGAAAATGGTAACGGAAATGCAAATGGTAGTGCAAATGCAAATGGTAATGCCAACGGTGATGAAATACTTAACAGTAACACAAAAGGTAATGTAAATGCAAGCTCAAACAGAAACACAAATGGTAATGGACACAGTGATGCAAATAGAAATGCTGACGCAAATGGTAATGGAAATGCAAGTGGAAACGTAAATGCAAACGTTAACAATTAGAGTAACAGTAACACAAACATACATGCTTTCTGTCCCAAACAGGTGCATCCACAAGCACAGTGAATACAAAGAATGTGGGTATAATAGTGGCCCCTGGACCAGAAAATAAGCACTTGGAATACTAAATTGCTTATATCTCAGGAACTGTATGACGTAGAACAAATTTTTTTAATGTCATATTATTTATGACTTTCCCAGCTAGTTTTTACTCAACCCCCCCCCCCCGGAGGGGGACTAAGCATTTTTGTGATGACAAGTCTGTATCTTGAACCATTTTTGAGATACGGTACCCAAAAGGTGCGGCGGGCACTGTAATGTTATCCTAAGGGAAAAATCATCAACTTTGGAGTGCCATAACTTTGCAACCTAGTAATATTTTGGCACCAAACCACCAAAAGGCACATCCAGGTTGATGTTGGCTTTCTTCCCTGCTAATTTCATCCCAAAAGACCAAATTATTGTTTTGCAGCAGGGTGGCAAAGATTTCCTACTGTTTTGAGCATAGTGTCGCAAATTTTACCCACAAAGAAAATTATGGCTAACATCCTCAGGACTAGACTAGGTGAATACAACAAGAATTGTGTCCCTAGAGGGTTCCACATTTAAATGCCAAGCATTTTTCTGACCACCAACTGCAAAAAAATGACTGAATCATGAAAAGTAAAAGGGTAATTTGCGACAGTAAAAACCTGCATTTGCGACACTGTCGCATAGTTTGTTAATGTTTCCCATTGATTATAATGGGATTCAGTGTTTTTTGAATACCTTTTGAACCGTTTAATATTTTTTCACAGAATCTTTGAAAGGCACATCGGGGACCCTGGCTGCATGTTCCCTGAGGTGTTTGGACTGATCATGCAAACCATGCGGGCTGTAGGTGCAAGCAAGGAAACACACAAAAATAAGTAATTTATACATTTTTGGCACACTCAGCTCCGCAACCATACATCTGACTGTAACACATCTTGCAAGATCTAGAGATCTATGGTACCAGACCGTGAATTCCAAATTTCAGGCAAATCTGTAGTACGGTTGCAAAGTTATTAAGGTGCAAAATTTGAGATTTAACCTTAAATAGGGTACTGAACCCTAACTATAGTGGCACTACTGTGTCACTATAATATATATATATATATATATATATATATATATATATATACACACACGCACTATGAAATAACTTTTGTTAATGCATCAGTTAGGGTTCTTCTACAGAAAAATGAGGAATTGGATTTTAGGTTCCACCCTTGCACCCCACTCCACCCTGCCCTCACCAACAGGCATCAGGTGTGCGTTAGGGCCATCGGCCATAACTCTCACCCCATTCTCCTACACTGCACCAGCTCAGCTTGTTTACACATGGGATGGGGTGAGAGTTAGGGCCGATGACCCCAACACACACCCCCAATGCCTGTTGGTGGGGGCAGGGTGCAAGGTGGTGGGAACCCTAAAATTGAATTTCCTCACTTTTTTCCCTATAGAAGAACCCTAACTGATGCATTAACAAACTTTTTTTCCATAGAATTTCATTACTTTTTAATAAAGAATAGAAAAGTAGAAAGTTGTGAAAGTTGGTGGGAGTGCGGGGTCAGTCCACCAATTTGTAAGGGTCAGGCAACATTACACATCCAATGACTAAAAAGTACATTCATAACAGCAAGGCCAGCTACCAAATATATGTTCTAGTAGAATAGAAAACACTGTCCACAAAATGTAAACTGTGCCACACAATATTTCCACAAAAAACATATTGTCCGACACATAAACACATCTATTAACATCTACAGGACATGCCGTCAACACCCTCCAAATTTCAAGTAAATAGACCAAACCATGTCCAAGATATGACATGTCAAGATTTGAAATTTTCATTCATCAGAGTGGCACAATTCTGCACCTGTTGACATTTAACACACACAATGACTGAAAACCACATCCATGGCACTAAGGCTAGGTATTCTATCAATTTCAAGCCACCACCACAACCAAAATGCTGTCTGCAGAATGTAAACTGCACCACGCCATATCTGCACCAAAAAAAAAATTTTCTGACATGAAAACACTGTAATTTTCATCCACATGACATGCTGTCAACACCCTCCAAATTTTGAGTGAAAAAAACAAACCCTGTCTGAGATATAATATTTTAATGTTTGAGATTTTCATTCATCAGACTGGCACAGTTCCACACCTGTTGACATTTAACACACACAATTCAATCTCTATTCTATCAATTTCTAGCCACCACCGCAAGCAAAACACTGTCCACAACACATAAAGTGCGTAACGCAATATCTCTGCAAAACCGTGTCCGAGATCTAACATGTCAAAGTTTGACATTTTGATTTGTCAGAGTGGCACAGTTCCACACCTTTTGACATTTTACACACACAACAACTGAAAACTACAAAACTACATTCATGACACTAAGGCTAGGTATCCTACAAATTTCAAGCCACCACCACAAGCAAAACACTGTCCACAGAATGTAAATTGTGCCACGCCATATCTCTGCCAAAAAAAAATTTCCCTAACACATGAACACCATAATTCATATCCACAGGACATGCTGTAAACACTCTCCAAATTTCAAGTAAAAAGAGCAAACCATTTCCAAGATATTCATTGTTAAAGATTGGTAAAATTTCCCTATCTATTCCATTATAAAAAATCTGGTCATCTTGTCCTTCCCTCGTGATCAAAGATGGTGATCAAAGAATCTCGCAATCAAAGAATTTGCAGGTTTGTGATCAAAAAATTTGCAGGCTCATGAACAAAGAATTAAAAATCTTATAAATCAAAAAATTGATGGAATTGCAGAATAACATGATCATGGTTTAACAGAACAAAGCCCCCGAGTAAAACCCACCCTTATTTGACTTACTAGGACACCTCTGGGCTGAGAAAAGTGATTTTTTAAATTGGGCCATCTCGTCCCTCACTCACGATGCACGATCACGATCAAACAATCTTACAGTCAAAGAATTTGCAGGCTCATGATCAAAGAATTTGCAGTTTCACGAACAAAGAATTAAAAATATTGAAATCAAAAAATTGAAGGAATTGCGGTAAACCACCACCAAGGTTCGACAGAACGAAGTGACCTGAGTGAAACCCATCCTCATTTGACTTCATAGGACATCCCTGGGCTGAGAAAATAGATTTTTAAATTGGGCCATCTCATCCCTCGCTCATGATGCATGATCACGATTAAAGAATCTCATGATCGAAGAATTTGCAGGCTCACGAACAAAGAATTAAAAATGGTGAAACGTAAATGTTTCATCAATTTGAACTGAACCAATGGCATGTCTAGATAGAACGGACACTCCTAAGCAAAACCCCCCTCATTTGCGTCTCTAGCCCACCCCTGAGCTGCGATATTAGTGTTTTTAGATCACAATGCAAGATCGCGATCAAAGAATCTCACAAAGAATTTGCAGGCTGGCGATAAAAGATCATTAATGAGCTGTGAATTAAGATTTTAAAAGCTTATAACTCTATTTTTTGACTGATTTGGATGAAACCAAAGGCATGGCTCAATAGATTGGAGCCCCCGGAGTAAACCCCATCCAAGTTTTACTTCAGAAGTGACCCCTGAGCTGAGATGTTCATGTTTTTCCGATCAGAAAATTGAAAATAAGATGGCAGACCTCGCGATCAAAGAATTTGAAAAAATTCTTGGGGACAAAGATTCTTGAACCACGAGGCTGCAAATCCTTTGATCGCCAGGTGGAACAAAATGGCCAGAACCCCATTCTTTGTTTGCAAAATATACATATAAATTTTCCCATTTACTTATAATGGGAACTTAAAAGTGCCATAACTTTTGAATGCCTAAATATTTTTTCACCAAACAAAAAGAAGCATATTCAGCCACTAAAGCTCTTTCAAGTGAGCCATCTCACAGAGTGGCATGCCACACAACATCCATGCAGGACCACATTCAGAATGCCAAAAGGTGCCTCCAAAAATGGATAATTTTGCATTTTTCAGCACTTTTGTACACAAAGACCGACACTCCGACCAAAACACAATTTGGCAAATCAAGAGATCAACCATGCCCCAAGGCAAATTCATTGAATGGGTCCAAGTTATTAACGCCCAGACTTTTGACTTTAGTATGTAAATGACGGCTGAATCCTAACTATGGTGGTGCGACTGCACCAGTATAATATATATATATATATATATATATATATATATATATATGTAATAGATAAACCACTCTGAGGTGTGTGGTCACACTCTGATATATGCATGCCTTAGTGTGCATTGTTATGCATGAAGCTGCAGGCCGAGTGTGTCAACCACCCAAGTCGTGCGTATATCAGAGCGTGACCGCACACCTCAGAGTGGTTTTTCCCTCTTATAAAATGTCAAAATTGTTTTGGAGGGGCTTAAAGTTGAGGTGTGCGGTTGCACTCTGATATATGCATGGTCATGTGTTTTATACAATCAGAAGTTTGGATTTCTAGGATATTGTTATCTCCATTTTATAAATATATATATATATATATATATATATATATATATATATATGTATATATTAGAGGCAAAATTGTTTAATGCATTAGTTAGTTGATCCATTGGCGAAAAGCAAGGAAATTCAGTGTTAGGTTGAATTTCTCTTGTCCTTTCCACACTTTCAATTAGTCAAGTATGCTTAGCTGTCGGCCTCAAATCTCACCCCATCAGATGTGTGAAGAAGCAGAGGTATAGGGAGAATGGGGTAAGAGTTAGGACCGACAATCCCAATGCGCACTCGATGCCGGTTGGGGGTGTGGGCGGGGGGGACCAAGAGGGGCTTTAAACACTAACACCGAATTTCCTCACTTTTGTCGCTGTGGAATGACCCTAACTAATGCATTAAATGGAGCTTTTTGTCTCTAATTTCCCTTCTTTTTGAGAATGCTAACGAGAAATAGTGAATGTAATGTGGTAGCAGGAGTGCAGCGGCGGAAGGGTCCCGCGCTCCTGCCACATGATGTCTTGTCACATAGTAACATTGTGCCCGCAAATGCAAATGATAATGCACATGGTAACGCAAAGCAAAACAGAAAGAGAAACAGTACTGTAGACAGAAATGTTAAAAATAACGAAAAAGAAAGCGCAAATGAAAACGCAAAGGGTAACGCACATGGTGGTGTAGACAGGAACGGCAAGTGAAATGGGTATGGAACCGCAAGCGGAAGCAGTAATAGTAACAGTAATGTAAGCGCACAAGCTGGTTTTCCCCAAAAGCTGCATAGAGAAAGACAGTGATAATGGGTCTCGGAGCAGAAAATGAGGAGATACTAAATTGCTTATATCTCAGAAACCGTACAATATAGAAAAAAAATTTAAAAGTCATATGAATTATCACTTTCCTGGCTAGTTTTGTACTTAGCCTCCATTAGGGGGCTAAGCTTTTTTCTGATGAAAAGTCCATATCTCACACCGTTTCCAAGATACGGGCCCTGAAATGGGCGGCGAATGCCGTAATGTTATCCCATGGAAAAAAAGAGAAGTTCAGACTGCCATAACTTTGCCTCCCTGAAATACTTTTTCACCAAACCACTGAATGGCACATTTGTGGGATGTTGGCTGTCTTCCCTCCAAATTTCAGCCCAAAAGACCAAACCGTTATTTTGCAGCAGGGCATCAAAGTATGGCTGCAATGCGTCGGGTGCCGTAATGTTACCCTAAGGGAAAAAGCGTCAACTTTGGAGTACTGTAACTTTGCCGTTGTGTAATATTTTTTCAATGAAATACTTAAAGGCACATCTGTGAGATGTCAGCTGCGCTCCCTCCAAATTTCAGTCCAAAACACCAAACCATTCTTTTGCAGTAGGGTGCCAAAGAATTGCTGTCATTTTCACACAGCCTAGAAAAGTACTGTCGCAATTTGCGAAAGCTTTCGCAAATTCATTCGACAGCGTCGCAAGTGTGAAAGTACTTTGCAAAAGTACTTTTTCCAGAAATTTGGAAAACATATTTCTGGGCTGTTTTACCCCAAAATGAAGACATAGCTAGCATCCACAGGGTCCGACTAGGTGAATACAAAAATAATTAGGTTGCTAGAGGGTCCCAAATTTAAATGACAAGCATTTTTCTGATCACCAACTGAAAACAAAATGGTGGATTTGCGACAGTAAAAGGGCGATTTGCGAAAGTAAAACTGCATTTGCAACACTGTCAAACTTTTTTGTTAACTTTCCCATTGACATAATGGGAACTTGTTTTTGAATAACTTTGAACTGTTTAATATTTTTTCACAAAATCTTCAAAAAGGCACATCGGGACCCTGGCACATGTTCCCTGAAGATTTTGGACTGGTCACGCAAAACCATGCAACCTGTGTGTTGACCGTAAAATTCCAAAAAGTGTAAACGCACGTGCAGATCTCACTTAATAACTCCACAATCATATATCCGACCAGTAAAAAATTTGGCAGATCCTAAGGCGTATGGGTCTTGATTGTGTATTCCAAATTTCAGGCAAATCTGTTAAACGGTTGCAAAGTTATTAAGGTGCAATATTTTGGGTTTAACATGTAAGTGGCTGCTCAACCCTAACTATGGTAGCACTACCGTGATACCACTATCTATATATATAGGTACCAATATGCTACTCGAAAGACAAAGTGTGACAATCAGGTTCCAAAATTTGTTTGTGCCAATTGTCATAACCATATCATATTTACATTGGGTGCATGTAGTAGTATTTCAGTCCCCAACATAAAGATAGTTTGTAGTTCAGAGGTGCTAAAAAATGGGATTAAAAGTTCCCACAAGTGCAACGTAATGTGAGTAACATCATGTCCTTGACAGCAAATTTGTCATATTATCAAACATATATTTTTTGATATTACTATGTCTATGGTATCTATTTAGGTAGCATAATATCTAACTTTTCAGTTTTTTATCATAAACTTAACTTGTTGGTAATTATGCCACAATATGTTTACCTGATCACAATATGCCCAAATCTGGACATGTTTAAGTTTGGCTACCACATTCATGTCCTTGATTTTCTAGCCCATTGTTTTTTTGCACAACTATATTACCCTCATAGAAAAAGACAGAAATCACTTAATTTTCAGAAAGTGAATTATAATTTATTTACAAGGGTTTTTTCCACAGGATGTAACATGAGTAACTCAGACTACACAGGACGTCACGCGAGTAACACAGACACAACACAAGAAGTCACATGAGTAACATGGACACCAGAACAGTAGTGTCAGTATCATACCAAGTGTCTCACTAAGTCATACCAAAAGTTATTACTAATGTTCAACCAAAAAAATGATTGTCATACTATGGATATTTGGTATAACATTTTTTGAACATTTTGAAGATTGTACTGTAGTCACAACATTATATTAACTTAAGATATTCACAAATGTTTTATGTTACAGTGTAGTATGGATTGAATCTCACCTGGTCTGTCTATTACATACACCAGCTGGTCCCAAGCCTACAATAAGAGAGAGGGAAACCAACTATATCTTTATGAGATGAATAGGGATGTTTGGGATTAATGCATGCCCTTACTTCTTGTGATATTCAAGGCTGAAGGCAAAACACTGAAAGTGTATTAGTGACTTAAAACATGGGGTAGATAAAGGCAGGTGAGTAATAAACAACCATCAGGTGACCATTGCTTACTCCACAATATATGACAGCTAGTGGTGAACCATCCCTCTGAGAGATCAGCCTGTGTTTCTGTTCTGGTTTTGTTATAGTGCAAAATTGCAATCTGTGGAGCAGCCATTACTATCCCTGCTTAGTGAGTGAGAGCCGAGGCCTGCCATGTAGTCCCAGGCACTGCAGCAACAGTAGCTGTAGTGTTCAAAGTTTGTAGTCTTGCTTCTTACCCAAGCTTGTTCCCAGAGTGAAGTGTGTGATCCCCATGGTCATTTTTCTGTTGCACAGCCAGATTGACAGGTAAATCCCATAGTTGTGGCATAAAGTCAGATGGAACAGTGTGAAGAGAGGGAACCCCCCCCCCCCACAATGATGTCATGATCTGAAAGTGAGCTTTATGCTGGTGGACAGAGAAACAGAGTTCCAGAAAGACCTGCAAGCTCTGAGTCCCATTAGTTGCCATTTCTTAATTGTAGAATACAGTCTGGTAGACTGTGTGACTGCACTGCTGGGGAAAATGTTTACTTGCTTGCCATGCATTAATGTAACCACAGACAGAGAGACAGAGCATCTAAGCCATGGAGGGATAGACACCTTGTCTGTACCACAAGAGGCAACTCCATATTTTGCACTTCAGAGCTACTGTGTTGTCTCTCAGAGCAGGCATATATGCACAACAAATGTCAGAGAAAGCATAGCAACTTCTTTTCTGACATCTGTATGTGCATGACAGCCATTTTGTTGGGGGATTTTTTAGGCAGCAGAATACAGTAATTTGCTTGTCTTTTATAAAAGGAGAAAAAACATGTACTGTATATTGCTTTCTCCTTGTTTTGTAGTGCACCCTCTGTTATAAGTGTAATAGCCCACTCCAGGGTGTGCGGTTATTGGGGATTAAGCAACACATTGGGTGTTGTGAGGGCACTCAGCCAGCAGCCTCGTGCTTCACAATGCGCTCGGGGTATTGATTAATCCCTAATAACTGCACACCCTGGAGTGGGTTACTTCCTACTAATAGAACTATGCCCTTGAGTGGGTTGCTTCAATCTTAAAATGTGTTTTAAGAAATGAAAATGAAATTAAAAACTGACTTCAGGGGCTAGATCTTCAAAAGCTTGCCCATGTGCAAAGCTTAGTTTTTCTGCACAAACCCAGATTTGTGCAGATGTCCATATTCCAAAGCCCTATTATGGGCAAACAAGGTTTGTATCCAGGAGATTTTCTGAGGTTGGCACAATACAAATGGAAAGTCATGGACCTGAAATCTGGTGAAGTCCTGTAATCACAGAGTGCAAGGTAATTTTGCATGGTCCCCTTGTATGGTGCAGATATACACATTATCCCTGTTACTAATGATGCCATCCCACAGATCACAGCCACAACTGAAGACATGGCCCCTTATTGTTGTCAAATGGACCCCTCCATGGTACCGTCACTCACTATGTCCACAGCATTGTCCTGCAGGTGCATATGGCAACCAGTGCATTTTGGGAGAGGGTGCACTTTTAGGTTTCTTCAGCTATTGTAGTTAATGTCAGTAATTGTTTGATATGCCATGCTAGGCCCTCAGCCTATCATGCAGCACATGGCACACCAAACAATTACTGTGATTCACTGCAACAGCAAAGTAAGCCTAAAAGTGCACAAAAAAAACGAAATGAAAAAAAAAATAGAGAACAAAGGGTAACACTTCAGCAGTCACTGACAGCAATCATCCCAGTAAGAAAAAAACAGTATTTTTCTTCACTCATACTGCCATGAAAGCCATTTAAGGCATACCATGTAGCACATAGCCCAGTTACTGAGATACACTGCAACAGCAGCCAAATGAGCCTAAAACTGCACAAAAACAATGAACAGGGTTGATGTTTTTGGTGGCTGCAACCCAGTTACCATCAATTACAGTCATTTTACATCCATTTTTGGTGTTTGTGCCCTTTTAGGCTCATTTTACTGTTGCAGTGAATCTCAGTAATTATTTAATGTGCCATGCTAGACTCTTGGCCTAACATGCAGCACATGGCACACCTAATGATCACAAAACATATTGCTGAAATGTAAATGGTTCTGTGCTGGCGTTTGGGTGCTCAGTGTTGGGTCGGTGGGTGCAATATGTTTTTTTTAAAAAGTTGCTATCTTATAGACTCCAGTGGATCTGAGAAATTTGTGGATTACCCAACGCTTCGTTTACTGCTGCTGTTATTTGCTTTTCTGCTGCTAAATGGCTTCGATGCACTTGCACATAAAATAAATAAGTACTGTGAGTACGTTTGGAGTGCTGACAGTTTTTCTGTTCTACAGAAATGTTTTTACAAAAGTAAATATGATTGATATTAACCAGGATTTCTTTTTAAGTTTAGCAGATAAGCAGGTAGTTTAAAAGTAGTTCTGGGGTTCTGATGCCTCCAACACAATATAAGCCCCTAAAGGATCAGGTCTACACAAACTGAGCACCTGCAGAGACCAGGTCCTATTCATTTACTCCTCAATACAACATGTATTTTATTTCTCATTACAGAACTCTCCAAACTATAGATATGGTGTTCTGATGCCTAATACAAAATGAGCCCCAGCACTAACCAGGTCCAATTGATATGCTCCCCAAAACTGCAGTTTTTTTGCCCAGTACAGAACAAACTATTTAGCAGCAGTAACATTAAAGGTGACCCTGATAGAGAATAGGATCACACAAAATGCCTCCTCCCCCCACAGGGACCAGGCCACACAGAATGATCCCCATGTAGAGACTTGGTCTATAGAATAGGTAAATATGTAAAACCATTTAATCTAGGAAACCTGCAGTTGTTCAACTTTAAAATGCTTTATAATCAACTCTCTCTGCCCCTACCCCACCCTTCATACCCCAAGCTCAGCATCTTGGGACCATGAGGCATGTCTCTGTGTTTCCCAAAAAGCAAATGTGTACCTTTACAATCTGCAGACATCTGACACACCGGGGAACAAAAGAGCAGCTGAGATGCAGAGAGAATAGCCCACTGTAGTGCCCATAACGTGCATAACTCCAAACTTCAGGAGGACAAAATGTCTTGTCCAGAATGTAGGTGACAGTACAAAGAATACAGACCCACCAGGTCCACAGCTTTAAAGAGCCATGGGGTGATGACAGAAGGTGTCAGCATGCATTTCTGGTTCTGAATCATGCCTTCGGCACTCGTGAGGTTACTTGAGGTCACTGGAAACTGTACAAGATAAATGCATTATCACACACTGAACCGCTGCATATCCCTTATATATTCTATGCAAACAACTGTGTTAATGCATTATTTAGGGTTAAAGCACAAAAAGTCAGGAAATGAGATCTTTAGGGTTTCTCCCTCCCTCCCCCCGTGTACCCCATCCTCCCATGATTGACAGATGCTAGGGTGTGTCATTGGGGTTGTGAGGCCTACATGTTTTTTTCTGATTGCAAAATGATAACAAGATGGCGGCCATCACTATCAAAGAATTCCTCATATTGCAAATTGGTCTGTGGAGGGTGGGTGTGGAACTGGCTGGAGGGGTTGGATGGAGGGGTACACGGGGGGAGGGAGGGGGCAACCCTAAAGATCTCATTTCCTGACTTTTTGTGCTTTAACCCTAAATAATGCATTAACACAGTTGTTTGCATAGAATATATATATATATTTATATATATTTTTATATATATATATATATAGGCATGAATACAGTATTCGAGAGACTCATACCCACCTGCAAATTCTTTGATCGTGAGGAGGAACCAGATGGCCAAAACCCCATTCTTCTTTGGCAAAATAACCATACAAATTTTCCATTAGACTTATAATGGGAACTTAAAACTTTAATAACTTTTGAATGGATTAATAATTTTTCTCCAAACAAAAAGTGGCATGTTCCTGGATCAAAGCTCTTTCAATCTGCCAAGTTGCAGACCGGCATGCCACACAATGGCCACACAGCACCACAGACAAAATAAAAAAAAACTGACAACAAAACTGGCAAAAAGTGCATTTTCCAGTGTTTTGATGTGCAAAAACTGTACATCCTACCAAAATAACATTTGGCAAATTAAGAGATCTACCATGCCCCATCGCACATACCAAATTTTGAGTTTAACATAGACGTGCCTTCATAACTCGACCATGCCCTAGTTATATATATATATATATATATATATATATATATATATATATATATATATATATATATATATGAATTGCTAAAAATCCTTTAATGAATCAGTTAGGGTTGAAGCAACAAAATAGAGAAATGAGATGTTCAGGCTGAGCCCCTAACACCCCTCCATCCAACCCCTCCAGCCAGTTCCACACCCACCCTCCACAGACCAACATGCTTTGGAGTGTGCCTTGGGATCATTGGCCTTAACCCTCACCCCATTCTCCAATACTGTACCATGTCAACTTTCTGGGGTTAGAGGTCAGACAACCCCAAGACTCACGCTGACATGTATTGGTCTGTGGAGGGTGGGTGTGGGCTAGGCTGGTGGGATTGGGAGGGAGGGGATTGTGTTAGAGGCTCAACCCTAATGTCTCATTTCTCTACATTTGCTGCTTCAGCCTTAACTGATGCAATAGCAAAGTTTTTTGCTATGTATTTCCATACTTTTTGAGATAGTATAATAGTATCCTTATTCAATGGTGGGAGGACTCCCATCCCTCCATTGACATAGTATAGTAGTATCCACATGTTACAATGGGCATGCAGGGTCCTTTGGACCCTGCACTCCCATCCCTCCATTCATATTGTACAACAGTATCCATATACTGCATGTTATGCTTTGGACCCTGTGCTCTCATCCCTCTATGAACATAGTACAACAGTATCCACATGTTATGGTGGGAGCGCAGGGTGCTTTGGACCCTGCAATCCCATCTCTCCATTGAGATAGTATATCACTACCCTTATTTGAGCCCAAATTTTCAACATAGCCTTTTAATGACCTAACCACATGTACCCAGCACACCAAATTTTCAAACCTCCTCCCAAAATATAATTCTGCACAATCACAATACCAATCTACATCACAGGTGAGAAATCATGTTTCAGACAGGATTTGGCAAATGACAGCTGTAACACACATGAGGTGGGGTAATAGAACAGTATGTTGAAAATATGGGGTGAAAATATTGAAAATCTACAAAGTTTACAAGCGTGCATAGCGAGATTGTGGCAAATGCCCATAATGCACCCATCTTTCAAAATTCTGACCCCAAATTTTCAACATAGCATTTTTATGACCTCACCACATGTACATAGCTCAGAAAATTTTTAAATCCCTGTCAAAACATAATTATGTGGAACCGCAACACCAATCTACGCCACAGGTGCGAAATCATGTTTTGGACAGATTTGACAAATGACAGCTGTGACACACTTGAGGTGGTGTAATAAGAATTGTATGTTGAAAATATGGGGTGAAAATTTTGAAAATCTACTAAGTTACGAGCATACATAGCGAGATTGCGCCAAATGCTCACAACACAGTCATTTTTAAAAATTCTGACGCCAAATATTCAACATTGCCTTCTTATGACCCCACCTGATGAACAATGTGACTGTCATTATGCAAATCTCACCAGAAAGGTGATTCCACCAACCCACTGCAAAATCACATTTCCAGCTAGAGTTGCCTAATGACAGTCATATTGTTCAGTAGGTGGGCTCCTTAAAATACTATGTTAAAATATGTGGCTAAAATGATAAAACATGGCTGAGTTATGGTCAAAAGTTGAATCCCCCAATGAAATACATAGCACCACATTTACCTTAGTTCAGATTGCAGTTGCCAGTTCCAGCAGCAAAATGTGTCTTCGATCGCGGGAGTGGGTGTCGAACCAGGGACCTCCTCAGGTGACTTGCAGTCTGGGGGAACATCAGGGTGTGTGTGTGTGAGGAGGTGTGTGCACAGGTGGGAGGTTGGGTGGGGGTACAGGAATGATCGGCAATGGACAGTTTTCTTCCTTACAGAAACAGCCGCAAAAGACAGAGGGATGGTTTTCTACATTTTACAGGACAAAATAAAATTAATAAGCACAGATAGGGAGCCCACTGCCATCAATGATAACTGGGGCAATAGATGGTGACGGTTATCACTGGACACCAGGGAGACATGGCAAGTAGCCACTAAAATCTAAAACAATATATAAAACCAAGGCATGGATTTGACTTAGGGAGACATCCTGTGTCCCCCATGCCTTTGGTTTTGTGTAATTATTTCAAAATGAGATCATTTTAAAATTTAAAACCCTCCTTCATGATCCCTTTTTGGCAGCCGATCCTCACGAAAAAGAACTGGCTGGTGAAAAGGGATCGTAAAGAGGGATTTATCATTTCTAAAAGTGCAGGTTTTTTTTTTAAATATGTACACAAAACCAAAGGCATGGGTGGACACAGGACATCCCCTGAAGCCAAAACCATGCTTTGGTTTTGAAAAAAAAGGTCCCTGGGGCAAGTTCAAAGATTTAGTTTTTTTCCCCTTGCTAAAGGGCAAAACAAAATGGCAGCCGACTGAACCGGGATACCAAGTGAAAGGAATTTTGTGAGGTTTGCAAATCCCTTTTTGCAGTCCCTGTTTGTGAGCTGCTCACAGAGAGGAATCCCTCATTGAAACTGTGCATCTATCCCAATAACTGAACTGAGCATGCTCAGAACCAAAAATGTAAACATGTAATAACTTTCAAACGGATTAGTAAATTTTTCCCCAAACCAACATTGGATTGTTGCTGAGGATACCCTCTTTCTAACCTGAAAATATCAGTCCAAAATTGTAAACTGTGTGCGTGCAGTGCAATCTCAACAAATTACCCTGACATTTACCAAAAAAGCAAAAAATGCATTGCTCGTATCTTCACTGCACAAAAAATGCAAATACGATCAAAACACAACTTGGCAAGTCAAGAGATCTACCATATAAGATCATGTTTTCCAAATTACACACAAATCCATTGAACTGTTGTGAAGTTATTAAAGTAAAAAAATTGGGGTACAACATGAAACTGCCTACTCAACCCTAACTATAAGGGGTGTGGCTGTGCCCCTATAAGATATATATATATATATGTGTATATATATATATATATATATATATATATATATATATAAAATAGTGGCGTGGTCATGCCATTAGAGTTCACATGTCACTTCTATGTTAAACTCAAAATTTTGGGCATTAATAACTTTGGACCTGTTCAATGGATTTGCCTGAAATTTTAAATGCATGGTGGGGCATGGCAGATCTCTTGAGTTGCCAAATTTAATTTTGGTTGGACTTACTATTTTTGTGCAGCAAAACACTGAAAAATGCAAAATTATCCATTTTTGGAGGCTGCTTTTGGGATTTTGGATGTGGCCCTGAGCAGCCATCATGTGGTGTGCTGCTCTGCAGGATGGCTCACTTGAAAGAGCTTTGGTGGCTGAACATGCCACTTTTCATTTGGTGAACTAATATTAAGACATTCAAAAGTTATGCCAGTTTTAAGATCCCATTGTAAGTCAATGAGAAAATTTATATGTATGTCTTGCGAACAAAGAATGGCGTTCTGGCCATCTGGTCCCACCTGGTGATCAAAGAATTTGCATCCTTGCAGTTCAAGAATCTTTGTCCCTAAGAATATTTAAAATTCTTTGATCGTGAGGGCTGCCATCTTGTTTTTTTGTTTTCTGATCAGAAAAACACAAATATCTCAGCTCAGGGGTCACTTCTGAAGTAATACTTGGATGTGTTTTACTTAGGGGCTCTGATCTATTGAGCCATGTCTTGGTTTCATCCAAAGCAGTCAAAAAATGGAGTTATAAGCTTTTAAAATCTATGATCACGGCTCGCTAACAATCTTTGATCACGAGCCTGCAAATTCTTTATTCGCGAGATTCTTTGATCGCGATCCTACATCGCAACCTAAATACACAAATATCTCAGCTCAGGGGTGGGCTAGGGACACAAATGAGGGTGGGTTTTTATCAGGGGGCTTCGTTCTATCGAGGCATGCAATTGGTTTGGTTCAAATTAGTCAAAAAAATCACATTTCATGGTCTTTTATTCTTTGGTCATGAGTGTGCAATTTCTTTGATCATGAGCCTGCAAATTCTTTGATAGGGAGATTCTTTGATTGTGATCTTGGATTGCGAGTGAGGGACGAAATGGCTGGATTAAAAATTGTAATTTCTCAGCCCAGCAGTGTCCTAGGAAGACAACTGAGGGTGGGTTTTGCTCAGGGGGCTTCATTCTGATGAACCATGGTGGTGGTTTACTGAAATTCTTTGTATTTTTTAAATAACAGGACTTTTTATTCTTTGATCGTGAGGCTGCAAATTCTTTGATCCACGAGCCTGCAATTCCTCTTAAGACTTTTGGTGCAATGCCTGTACCATCATAGTTGCCCTGCTCTGGACTGCTTCTACCCTAATTATGCCCTTTCTGAGATGCAACCTATAGAACTGGGCACAATACACCAGGGGGGCTCTCACCAGTGTGTGATACCGTTGAAATAAGACCTCCCATCTCCTATTGGAGATATCACTCCCTATGAATCCCAGCATCTCTCTGGCCTTGCCTACTGCTTTGTCATACTGCCCTGGCACTTTGAGGTCATCAAATGTAATAACCCCATAGTCCCATTTCTGCTTAGTGACTGTTAGTACTGACTGTTAGTACCTCCACAACATCCACAGCTCCTGGGTTCCTATGCACTAGGTGCATGATTTTGCACTTTTTGAAGACTTATGGAGTACAATAAAGGGTACTCACATAATTGCCCTTGCCACATTAGTAAACTGCCATTAAGCCTTTTAGTTATGTTCTTGTATTATTTTGGAAGACATCATTTATTGCAGCCTATTATGGCTGTGTCCTGGCTGGCTCAACTACACCATTCCTGACAGATCAAAATGTCTTTTTTTCTTTTCTGTGACAATGGTGAGTACATCTGGAAAAATGTGAATCTTGCTATTTCAAAAGAATAAAGCTTCTATAATTTGATTAGTTTTTACCAGGATCACTTGGCATGTTTCAAAGGTGACTATAATAAGGATTGTTGTCGTAGCTTCAATTTTCTATGAGACTTCCCAACATATTGTATTGGTTCATCTAAACCATAACTTCAATTTTATTTGCCTAGCAAAATTTTAAATCTGTTTACCCTCCCCCCCCCAGTAGTCTTCATTTTGGAATCCTATATGTCTTCAAATTATCAGCTGGGAAGGCTACAGACTCCATCATCACGATTTTCATTAGCTCTGTGGCTGACCCATATTTGTAGTCAAACAAGTTTGGTAGTCTCACTATTACTATGTTCTGAAGTGACTGGAATTTTATCAGAAGCACCATAGAATTATGGGTATTGGCCATTGTTAAGGCTTCAGAAGTCAACAATTTTGAGTTCACTAATTACTTTACACTTGCTTCTGTTTCTTCAGTCTGCTCTATTGTAGAGTGCATTAGTTTATTTTCACTATTAAGCAGAACTGTGAACAAAAATTTAATTGATACATTCAAATCATGAAATATTTTTATAAGGAGGTTTTCCTGGGGCTGAGGCTCACCTTACACCACCATAGAATACTCAGAGATTGTCTCAGTGACTCCTGGGTTTGAGGGCCCTATAACCGCTAAATTAGCTTGTTCTCATAAATCTGTATGTGCATGTTGCCTCCATCCAGAAGTGCATGATTGTGGATTAGCTGGTAAAGTGGTTCAATCCTCTGGGATGCTCCACCTACCTAGCACCCCTCTAACATGACCTCCTTCTCAAAATACTCAAGAGAATGATTTACTTGATCATCTAATGACAATACCAGAATAACATTAGCAAACACATTTATTGCAGCACAAGCCCCTGCAATGGAAATGGGTTAGCACAGATATTCATGAGATCATTCGCCCCTGTTCGGTGCCCTCATTGGCATGTACAGATTCAATTGTGAGGCTGCTATTTAGGCAAACCCTTCCTGGTCAGGTGGAAATGGCTGTTAATTTTGCTTCAGCTGCCAACAAATAAGCCCAATTAGATGCAGCTCTTCATCAACCAAGATGACCCACAGCCCCATTCAAATTAGACCACCTTTACAGGAACAGCTCTCAAAGGCTGCTCTCATGTCAGATTCTCTAAATCCAAATCCAGAACCACATGGCTCAGGTCATGCCAAGCTTGGCTGGTGTCTTCATCAGTCTTTACTTTGGTGTCAAGAGATGTTTGAGCAAGTCTGTACTCCTCCACCAAGGGTTATGCACTGATCTTCAAATGTTGTGTCATGCATATGCCACTGTTCCTCCAGACACAAGGACAGAATGACACACTTAGGCCATGAATCCACCACAGCATCTGTTCACTTTGGGATCCTGCACAGATCTGTTTACTATGTAGCTGTTCCCATTTTATATAAGACTCTGACCCAAGGTGCCCATTAGTCTTATCACTTGTCACTCAACCTCTTCAACACCTGATAGGGATACAGCTGACAGGAACACAATGTCTCACATAATCCAACATTTGCAACAGTTATGAACCCAAGTAAGTTACAGATTGGCTGTACCTGAGCACAAGAGTCACAAGATGGCAACTCCCATGCAATTCCACCAGCCTACCCCCATAACCATTGTGTTCAAAAAACATCTTTTACACAGTGATCTCCTGCTTCACACCAGGAGTACGGGGGGGGGGCAGATTCCATTTGGGATAACCCTGAGTTCTGAAAAAGGGGGTTACATTCACACCCCTGGCTAAAGAAATGGTAGCCCCCCACCATTAGCTTGGTGAAATACAGTCCTTTCTTGCAACAACAGCATATTTACAATAACAGCTACTCTAAAAACCTGTTTAATAGTCTAAGGCATGGTTCAATGGAACACTTTAGACAAATGCATCCTAAGTACTATAGCACATCCAATCAACATTATACCAGAAAATATGAGTTGGTTTGGGGCCCTAATTAATTTTAAACAGGAAAGAGATTAGAAAGTAACATACATATCTTTGTTTACCACATGAATGGAATGTCAATAGTTGCCCCAGGGGCATCATAAGTAAGCTTTAACACAGGATATATTTGATGAGTAAACCATCAAGGAGGGGCAACTGACCTCTTCATACTTAGAGTCCTCTACCTCCTCACTTTCATTGTCACTGGAAAGACCCTCATAGCCACCCTCAGACAGGATCCCTGAGACAGGATATGGAAGTAGAAGAGGATTTTCATCAACCTCAGAACCTTGGTCAGGTATGAATTTATTCAAAGCGGATAAATAGGACTCTTGGCACCCAAAGGAGTTATTTTTCATGGGACCATTTGTTGCACTCAGTGAGTCTGTGAACCATGAGTAATGTCCACTAAAAAATGGTAATGAGCTCATGTTTTATCATCAACAGAATAAACATTGCCATATGAGCTCTCCAGAGCAGTCTTAACAGATTGCTGTTGGGCCCTAGCCCAAGTGTTAGGCTTGCTCGGGGGCTTGGGCTCTGGAGCAAGGACAGAGAATTCAACTTGGTCCACAGAGAGGAGATAAATTCAATGCATGGTGATTGTTTTCCACAGTACTCCTTTGGGGTGTATATGAAACACTGACAGATCAAGAAGCAGTTATATTATCACAGAAGGAATATTTCCCCTAATATTAGCATGTTCATGTTTGTGTACAGACTACATACTAACTCCCAGACCAAGAAACTCCAGACTTGCCAAATACCCCACGAATCAGATAAGGCTCAGACAAGGAAAATAAGTTAAAAAAGTGTTAATTATCTGTGGTGACCGTGGGGAGTTTGCTTCTGTTTTGGCAATATGCCCAGCACTGTTAGCACTTTTTGGAATTAGTAAGTAATAAAGCTTTTTAAATGTACTTTCTTGGTCTGAGTCTTATCTGATTCATAGGGTATTTGGCAAGTGCAAGGTTCCTTGGTCTTGCTGCTTGTATTACTTGATGTACTGCCATTTCCACTGAGTGACTCCCTCCCTGTGTGCCTATATTTATTTTTTGATTTTATTTTCATCTTTGGAAAGCAGGTAATACCCACTAGGCACAAGTGCCTGTTTTTAGGGGTGACCTGGGAACACTGGGGAATTAAGTGACTTGCTCAGAGTCACACAGTATGCAAGTGGAGGCTGTGGGAATCAAACCCAGGTCTGCTGGATGTACCAAGCTCATTCACAACTCGTTATTCTAACCTCTAGGCCATACTGCCAACCCCAACTAAATCCCAATCTCCAGGTTGCAGGTCATTTATGGTCATAATGTGCTTTGTTAGCTACATTTCTCTTTCCAGCCAGATCAGCAGCTAAGTGACAGGCAGAGTCCAGCTAATCCTTGAGTCTGCATACATATTTCAAGTACATCTTAGGCTGAGCCCCATATGTGGACACTCCAAAGCACAAATCTATGGGCAGTATTCCCTCATCCCCAAACATCAAGTAATAAGAGGAGAAGCCAGTGTCATCATTCTAGGTACATATATTGTAAGCATGCATGAAGGTGCTAATTTGTTGACTCCATTTATCCTTGTCTGGAGGCTCTCAAGTGCCCCAAATATTTAGCAATATATGATTGAGCCACTGAGGTCATTTACAATCTTTTTTTTTAAATTTATTATACTTTTTCTGTTGCCAGCCACCCGGTACCTCTGCCCAGTCATGGACCATCGCTTCCACTCCCATATTGGACGTGGCCCTCGATACCCCCGGCTTACCTCCCAGGGCAGGGTTGTGGCATTGCACCCCTATAGCATTGCCAATGATGGGATATATCGAAGGGCTGGCCTGGGAGCTAACTGAAGCTGAGGCAGGCTTCATCTAGGGAGGCTGGCAGCATTTTTTCCTGGTGAGCAGGAGTGGGGATGTGTAATGATGTCCAGCATCCACCCTGCCCCCCTGACATACTTGGCGTCTGTATGATCAGTACACCCAGCCTCCACTAGGTGTCCGTATTCATTGAACACTCTACCCCCCTTCCCCTGGAGAAGGAGAGCAGTCATCAGATGCTCAATCGTTCTCCCCCAGCTGGCCCTACATTGCCCTGGGTCCATTCCTGAACCCAGTTCACCAATGTTGCAGGTAGACAACCTGCCCCTGTGCCAGCAGGCCAGATTGTTGACAATCTTGAGGGTGATAAGGTGTGCACCTTGATTTTTGACTGCCCCACAAAGACAACATTTCCTTTATCAGCTGACTCTAAAAGTCCTACCTCTGAACAGAATGGATGTGCTTGGGCATGCCATAATGAACAATTAATTTGAGAGGAAGAATGTGGTGGTGGTAGTTTATGGTCCTTTGTAGGGTAACATTGGGTATAGTGGTAAAAGTGATCAGTGACAACTAGAATTATGGAGGTGATTTTGGAATCAGGCTCAAAACTCAGAAAGTCTGTCCAGACCAAATCCATTGGTGCACTGGTCACAATGCTCACTATTTGGGTGGCCCATCTCAGCAGAGTCTTTCTATGCAAACAGTGGGAACAAGTCATACGGTATTCCTCTATCTCATGACTCGTCTATGGCCAATAAAACCAAGACAGGGCCAGATCCAGAGTCTGTTCAATCCCTGAGTGTTTCACTTCATAATGAAAATCTTGGATCACCATTAGTGATGGTGACATTTCTTGTACTCTTGTGAAACTTGTGTGAAATCACTAATTTTACATTTGCACAATTTTTACAAAATTGCATCACAATCCAGCAAAGCATAATTTTGTTTCCCTTTCTATTCTGAAATTGAGAATTGTTTACATAAATTGTCATTTTTTAAAATGTGAGTTCTTAAAAATTTGTCATTTCAGCAAAATAGCACTCTTTTCCCTCAAATTGCACATTTTTAAAATTGGGAATTCTTAAAAATGTGTAATTTCAACAAGCAATGCTACATGCTCAACATAAAGTTTTAAAAGTGCTCATTTTTATAAACCATAATTTGCAAAATTGCACAATTTAGCTAATTTTGTGCAAAAAGTTAAACAGTACTGTATAATGGGCTCAGTTCATGAAGTTACATGAAAATGGTGCAATTTAGTGAAAAGTGCACAAAACAGATTTTCACAATTTCGCCCAGCACTAATCACCATGTGCTGACACTTGAGGAGTAGAAGCAGCTGGTGTTTAGTGTGACAGTGGGGATCATGTATATTTTAGTACAGTAAATTGTCACACACTTTAGATGAAGCCATTCTCCAAACAATAACTTACTCTAGCTTAAGAATTTCTCATAAGTTCAGGAAAAATTGTGCATCCTTTTCCATAGGCCTTAGATTGACTTTTAGCTAGGAATCTAGACTCTGCTCCTACAGAAGATTGAATCAGGTGAAGCAAAGTGGCCTTGTGAAGAAATGTCAGCCCACAAAAGGCAGGAGCAAACAGTCACTAGAGGGCCCAATCTTTCCACAAACTGATGAGTGCTGGCAGGGGAAGGCTGTTTATCAGTATCAGTCCTTTTACAAAAAGCCCTTACAGTAGATTCAGGGACCGTTATCCACTCAGATCATAGAACTCCACCAGCAGAAAAGGATCAACTGACCCATCTAGTCTGCCTAAAAAATGGCTAACCCTCTCCCACCCTCCTTCAATTTACCTCTCTGTACTACCCCTCCTCTTCCGTTTAGGCCCATATAGCTGTCCCATGCTCTTTTGAACTTGTCCACCATATCCACCCCTACAACCCATTAAGGTAATATATTCCATGGATCTACCACCCTCTCTGAGAAATAATGCCCCCTTACATGCCCAACCCGAAATGTACCCCCTTCCAGCTTGAATGCATGACCTCTATTGGTTGTGTTTTCGCTCGGCCTTAAGAGGCTACCTCCACTCACTTTGTTTATTCCCTTCAGATACTTGAAGGCTTCCACCATACCCCCCCTTTCTCTTCTCATATCCATTGTATACAGACCTAATTTGTCCAGCCTTTCCTAATATGACCTGCCCTGCATTCCCTCGACAATTTGGTTGCGCTCCCGTGGACCCTCACTAGACTATCCTTGTCTCTTTGCAAGTGCAGCCTCCAGAATTGCATGCCATACTCTAGCTGTGGTCTGACTAGCACTTTGTAGAGTGGCATTATCACCTCCCTCTTCCTACTTGTGAAGCCCCTCCCTATGCATGCCAGTATTCTTGTCACTTTTTCTGCCACTTTGTTGCACTGATATCTAAACTTTAGGGCATCTGAAATCCAAATCTCCAGGCCCTTTTCTAGCTCCACAATCTGCAGTGCCTCCCCCACAAGCTGGTATGTAGCCCTGGGGTTACTGAGGCCAATATGCATTATTTTACATTTTTTTTGCTTTGAATTGATGCTGGCACCTTTCTGTCCACTCCTCCAGCTTGGCCAGATCATGCCCATTTTCTCCATCCCCCCTAGAGTGTCTACTCTGTTACAGACTTTCGTGTTGTTTGCAAATAGACACACTTTCTCATGTAGATCGTCTGCTCAGTCCCTATGTATACGTTAAATAATAGGGGTCCCAACACCAATCCCTGTGGAACCCCACTAGTCACCCCTCATTCCCTTGAATGCACCCCATTGACCACTACCCTCTGAATCCTTGCCCCAGCCAATCTTCCACCCAATTTGTCAGCTTGTATACCACCCCTAAACTTCTTTGCTTCCTTACCAACCTCCTGTGGGGGATGGAGTCCAACCCTTTTCTGAAATCCAGGTAGGCCACAACCACTGCCCCCCCGATCATACACCTCCGTAACACCCTTGAAGAAATCCGTCAGGGTGGTCTGACATGGCTCCACCATGCCGCGGCATCAGGGATTTTACCAACCATCAGAACAGCAACAGCATAACACCGCCAATTTGTATTGTGCCATCACTGGGTTTAAGTGTGTTTTCTGGGGGGGGCTTTGCCCCTCACCCCTCCCATGTGAGCGGTTCTGCCCCCCACACCCCCTGACACTTAAAATAACCAACTCAGAGTCGGAGTTGGTTCAGGGAGGGAGCAAACACCCGGGAGGCAGCAGTGTCAGGAACCCAGCAGACCATTGCAACAACTTGTCAAAAATGTCACTGTGATGGTCTTTGCTATTTTCCCATAATTATTGTGATGTGATACCATCTGACATGACTTGCCACCAGTGAATCCATGCTGGCTTTCATGCTTGAGGCCTCCTTCCTCTAGGTGCTGCACTACTCTTTCTTTTATGAGGGTTTCCATCAATTTTTCTACCACAGAGGTAAGACTAACTAGGCAGTAGTTGCCTGGCTCATCCTTACTCCCCCCCTTGTGAAGCAGCACCATCTCCACCCACTTCTAGTCCCCTGGAACCCTCCCCACTTCAAGGGATAGATTGAACAGCTTTGCAAGAGGTCCTGCCAGTTCCTCCTTTAATTCCTTTGGTACCCTGAGATGGACTTAATCTGTGCCCATAACTTTATTGTTAACTTCCCCAACTCTACCAATACTCTACCCTCCATGAAGGGGCTGGTGTCATCCTCCCTTCGTACCCTCCCCCTTTTCTGTAATTCCAGCCTGTTCCCTTCTTTCTTGACCGTGAATACTGATGCAAAGTATTCATTTAGCAGATTTGCCTTTTCCTTATCCCCCTCAACTGGTGTACCCCCATCCCCCCTAAGTCTTAGAATCCCTTGCCTGCTTCTCCTCCTGTCACTCACATACTGAAATAATTTTTTGTCCCATCTTTTAGACTCTCTCACTATTTTCTCCTCCGTTGATGCTTTAGCTTTTCTAATCATTTTCCCTGCCTCCTTAAGCTTTTCCTTATAGACCTCACTTTCCCCCAAACCCTGTAACATTTTGTAGGCTTTGAACGCCTTTACCATCATTTTCACCCTAACTGCCTCCCTAACCTCTGTGAGGAACTGAAGGGGTCTCCTCTCTCTTTTCCTTTTGCTTACCTTCCAGACACATTGCTCTGTGGCCTTGAGAATGCATCCCTTTATTACCCCACAAAGCTCCTTTACCTCCTCTAGATTTTGTATCCCTTCATGTTCTTTCCACATAATTTCTTTCATCCTCTCAAACTTTGCCCTCCAGAAGGGAAAGGAAAGGGAAAGGGGAAATTGTTTAACCAGAAAAGGCACACTAGCCAGAGCTTGTTTACAGGTGTGACCTGGGAGCAAAAGAAAGTTAAGTGACTTGCTCAGGGTCACACAGTATACAAGTGGGGGCTGTGGGATGCAAACCCCAATCTCCAAGTTTGCAGCTCAGAGCTTTAAACCACTGTGCTATACTGCCTCCTATACCCAAGTACCCAGTATCCTGGTGATGGACCTGCCCATTTCTGCCCCAGCCCGAAGAGTGAACCTGACCATCCAGTGGTCACTGACTCCTAAATTCTTCCCAAACTCAACCTCCTCCATGCTGTCCCCATTTGACAGTATTACATCCAGTGTGACTTTCCCATATCGGTTCCCTTACTAGCTGGTGAATGAAGGCATCCCGCATGGATTCTAAAAATTCCCTGCTTTTCTCAGATCTGGCTGATGGTACTTCCCAGTCCACATTTGGTAGGTTCAGGTCTCCTAACGCCATGATCTCCCCCTTGCTAGACTTTTCCTGTATGTCCTCAGCCAGCTCTCAAGATATAGTTGTGGTCAGTGGTGAGTTGTTTTGAGATGCATGGCCACCTTGGCAGATCACAGCACTGAGTGGCATAGTGCAATTAAAAGAACAAATTTACCTTCTTTCCTTGTGTTATTTTAATTGCTTGCTGTGTCACTTGTGAAACAATCCACCAATCGGTATTGGGATGCAATGCAACAAATCACTCACCATAACTGTACAGAAGAATCACAATCCAAAGGTCATCTTAAGATGCATTAGAATGAACATGACTTAGCCCTTGGCAATATTCTATGCATAGTCATAAATACACAGGGCAGATGACCAGTGATCTCCAGTGGTGTCTAGTTTGGCTGAGGTTCGTACATATGTGAGTGAGTTATTGCCTGTTTTGACAGTTATCTTTTCCCCATATAAGTGTAACCCTCTCACCATGTCTAATGGTATACAGATGGAAAAAAAGGGGGGGCAAACAAACATTAACTTTCACTTACTTCACTTTCTGGGATTGGAGTGATCTCCAAGCTGTATGGACACTCTTTGGCAGTGCAGGGTTGCAAAACAAGGGGTTAGCATCACAGCAGACCTCCAACAACAATAACTGTAGGTTCACACAAAGTATACTGTCTAAATGATATCCATTTATTGACCCAGCTCATGTGCATATAGCTCCAATAAGAATTCTTGTCCCACATCTCTGTACAGTTTTCCCAATCCCTTAACCAAATACCACTCAAAATCCTTTTTGCATTAGTTAATCCCCTTGGGGAGGTATACTTTAGGTCCTCTAACATCCAATCATCTGAATGTTTCCTATGCAGCAGTCCACAATTGATGTAGAGGCTGCAGAAACCCAGTGTGATACAGTTGTGAGATCCCTAAGAAAAGCATAATGCAGGGATACAGCTTTAGCTTCCCAAAACAGACCTCTCATGTTCTGCTGTGGTACATGTAACAGATACTTTACTCTGACCCTCCATTTACTCCTCAGGACATTCATTCTGACTCACAGATGCTCTCATGTACGGGAACCATTACTTATGTATCTGTCTCAGTGACTGCCACTCTGCCAAACACCAGAACACAGCAGGATTCCAAGAAACAACAAGGGGCATATGTCTCTTTACAGCTGCTCACAGAATCCATCCATCCCTAGAATCAGTACCAGTGAATGACTGCCTGCCACTTTGGGACTTATAACAGCAAACTCCAGGCCCTTAGATCTACAAATGCTCCAGCATTTGTACTATATAGACACAAAGGGCTGAAACCCATTGGGAAGACCACTCAATTTACAGTGGCAAAGGGCGGCAGGCACCCCCTGGGGTTATGAGGCTGCAACAGCTTCCCACCCTGTCCTAAATAATGACCCAGTGAGGAGGTGACCCATTGCAGGTTTGTGACCCCCTTCCTATTTCATGACCTCCTCCTATGCTTGTGGCCACATTAGGGTTTGGAGTCATCACTTCAAGTTTTTTGGTGCTATGATAGCTAACAAGATATTATAAATATTTTCTGTATTGTAACAGAAAAGAATCAGACAACACAGATTACTGTGAAATACTGCCTGTAGCTGCATCACTATATAGAAGGGAGGTGGACCTGCAGGCCCTAAAATGCCTTGAAGTTTTAAAAGCTCAAATGCCCCTCTTTACTTTTTGTTTTTAGGAACTGCTGTAATTACTGTAGAACTATTAATGATCGCTGTAAAACTATCATCGCTATTGTCGCTCAGATCCACAACAGGAGTCTGACAGAATTTATTTTGAATGCCCCATCAGTGACACCGGCAGGTCGACCACATTCTGCAGTCTGCTTCCAGTTCACTATTCACCCCCCGCACCCTCCCACTTAAGGATTCTCAACTCCAGTCGGAGCTGATTGGGGGGGTGCAGGACCCCCGACAGACAGCGCCGGGTTCCAGCAGGTCTCCCAGCGTGACTAAATGCTGTAGTTGCTGTGGGGGACCTCACTGGCGAAATGTTGCTGTGGAGGGGGTAACCATTGTTGCTCTATACCTTTAAGGTGAGATAGTAGTTTACAGTGGCCATTCATGAGTTTTTCCAGCAGGTCATGTGGTACTCTTTCTCTGCAACTGGGCGTACTTTACTTGCTATGAGGCACACACACCCTGCAATGTTTTAATTGATTATGTGCCCCAATACAGCAAGTGTTCACATTACTATTTATATTATTTACATTTTTTTTTTCGTTTTTTGGTGCCACAGTGAAGGATTTGTTCCAAAAAAAGAAAATCAACAACAAGTAAAGTAACACAACTGCATTTTTTTTGTCTTCGTCAACAATGTGGCCGTGCATTGTATAGCTCTCTAGCTCTGCACATCAAGGTGTCTCCTATGGTGAGTCCTCTTGGGTCTAAAAAACAAAAGGGGACATGTTGACTAAGTTTGTGAAAGGCAAGAGGAAACCAGAATACAGTATTAGTCTAATTTTACATACTGCGCTATCTCTCTGCCTTTCACTGCACCCACTCACTCCAGCTTCCGCTTCTGGATGATGATATGTGGGGATACGGGACAGGGGTAAGTGGGGGGGGTAACCACACAGTAACCAGCCTGAAAAATAAAATAAAAATAAAAGAATACATTACCATCTAGGCAGAGGTTGTGAGCTCTCAGTATGCCAGCCTGATGGAACCTTCACACACTCCTCTGTATGGGTAGACAGCTTCGCTATGCTTGTCACAAGCCATTGGGTGTGGCGTGCTTTAAGGGATGCAGGTCTTAGGTCCACTTTAACTGAGCTGCTGCCCCCCTTCTTTAGCTGCTCTGAAATCTGCTCAGCATACCATTCCGTAAATTGTATTTTTAGCTGATCCTTAAAAATTTTGTTAATGGAAATGTCTTGCGGCCATAACATGTCCATGCGGGACGCAGGCACAGAGATTGAGATTATGTTCTTTTTCTCAATGTTCTCTATCACATAGGATGTTGTGTGGCCTCTAAACAAATCCAGGATAAGGACAGCTCGTTGCACATCGGGAAGACCCATTTGGGCTTTAATTTTGGTAAAGTAGGGCACAATAACATTATTGATTTACTCGATTGTGGTCAGTGAATTTGCCCAGTGCTTTTTGGTATGTGTGATCGACCAGTCAGCAGGGAACTTAAAGTTAGGATGGCACTGAGAGGTTTTACCTTGATAGATAACCTGTGGTGGCAGATAGTGACCAGATAAGGAGCAGCATATCACTGCAGTCACCTGCCTTTTATCACAGAGCCCAGAAACCTCTATTTGTTTTTCTCTATGCTGTCCAATTGTCAACTGAGACCAGGGAAGCAAATTCACCCCCATTTCATCAAGGTTCAGGACAAGCTCCTGAGGCACCAGCTCCTGCATTTTGGCAGTATCAATATACTTTAGAAATTGTGCTTTGAGTTCTGGGAAATTGTCAGATGTTTTTCTAGCAGCCTTTGTTCCCTTTCTTTTGCTGAACCCCATATGGTTCAGGAACAACCATGACCATTGATGGGAGAAAGAAAGGGTTCTACCATTTTCTGCTACCATTTGAGGGTGGGTTGTTTTCACTATGCCCATAGCTATCGCTGTTAGAACAGAGCCATTTACAATGGCACCCTCAGCTCTTGATGCTTTTATGATAGCTCGTAACTCAGTCACTATGTCTTCCATAAGGAGAGGTGGCCGGCCCTTGGGTTTAATTGGTAGACTTTTTTCTAATGTTTGTGGGTCGGGGTTTACTTTTAACTTTAATAGGTAGTTTCTTTTAAAAGTTCTAATAGTACTTTCATTTATTTTAGAGTTGTACTTCGACTGGTACAAATGGACAGCATTAATAATACCATGTTGAACTGTGTGCTGTCCAGTTTCAAACCTGACCTCTGGGGAGTACACCACCTGAAAATCTTCCTTTTTTTACTTTGAGGTGAGGCAGAAACAATCTCCTCTGCCACATTTTCAGCCATCAATCTGATACAACTGCAGTAACACTTAGCAGCTCAGTGTCAATGATAGTGGCTTTAAGAGCTGCAAAGTCCTACTTTGCAGGTTTGTTTGGTGGGGTTTTAAGCCACTTAATGAGAGACATCACAAAGGCTGGTAACAGAACAGCAATCCGCCCAAACAGAACCACAAGCAATTTACACAGTTGTTCTTTGCAATGGAACATCTAAAGATTTTATAAGTTACACTGTCAGACAGATGGTACAAAGCAACCAATAGCAAAGCATGATGGCAAATTGGCACGTTCAAAAAAGTGAAAGTCGGAGCACGATCAAAAGTTTCCATGGCATTAAATAGGTTTACAGTACATTGTTGTCCATTTTTTCTGTGCTGTATGTGGGTGTTTTCTCTAGCATGCCCTTTCCTGTTTCTCTTTTAGTGCTGTTTCTCTTTAATGAAGTGAACTGAACATCTCAGCTCTGCATATATTTAACTGAGTGTTATTTGGTGCCTGGTTTTAACCTTAACTCTTGCTGAGCCAAATGCAGGAAAATGTCATGAAACTGGGTCTACTTGTAGTACTGCATTCAAAGCAGCATACTGTATATAATGCTGCAGATCTATGCTAGCAGGGAGCCAGAAAATAAAAGGTTGTCATTAGAGATGCAGCGAATTTAAAATTCCGCAGGCGAAGTGGCCACTTCGTGTTAGTGCAATACCTGGTGACATTGAGGAGTGCCTACTTCACCTTGTGATTATGGCTTGACTTCGCGTTGTTATTCCACCTTAACGTGAAATAAGGCGGAATTACAATAATAGGCACTTTAGGCAGCCCCCCACACACATCACATGGTTTACAGTACTGTAAGTCGCATGCTTTAGCCAGGCAGGAAGGAAGTGAGTCATACCAGCAGATACTTTCACTTTCTCCTTTGCAGAGGTAGAAGGAGGAAGGATAGTGTAGGAGAGGAGTGTTTGTTTGCTGCTTAACTTGCTTTCTTAAATTTCATAAAAACCAACAGCTTTTTTAAAAGCTAATTCTTTAGTTTTTGTTGTACTGTTTTGTGAGTTCTTTTTTTGTGACTGATTTATTTGTTTTATATGTTTTGTTTTGTGTAAGTGTGTGTGTGTCTGTGTGTGACTGTGTGTGTCTGTGTGTGACTGTGTGTGTGTGTGTGTGTGTGTGTGTGTGTGTGTGAGAGACTTTCTGTGACTGTTTGTGAAGTCGGTCGTTGTCGTCGCGTGCTGCATCGGAGTGGAGAGGGAAGGAGAGTTTTGTTGGGTTATGAACCAGGGACAGTCTGTGGCCCATGGTGGCCAAAGGAGAATGCAGACACATGGGAGTCAGTGTGGCTGGGTGTCGCTGTACTGCTCCAGTTTATTTGGTCCTGACCCCCCTCTGGAAGCGGCAGCACCACCAGTGCCACCACCACATCCAGCAAGTCCACCACTGCCACCACCACCAACACCACCATCTGTACCAGCTACAGGAGCTCCAGCAGCACCACATCCCACTCCACAGCAGCAGGTGGAGCCTCCCCAGGTGCGTGACAGTGCTGCCAGAAATACCTCTGCCCCTGTTGTGCCTGGTCTCTCCCGCAGCTCAATAATCTGGCAGTTTTTCAACTGTGTCGGGGGGACAGAAACATTGTGGTGTGCCTGCTTTGTGGTGTGCAGGTGCACCGTGGCCCCTGGGGGACACATCTGGGGACTGGGGGCCAGAGGACACACATGTTTAACCACCACAAGGTGGAGTGGCAGGCTGCCGCAGAATGGGCCAGGCCTCCACCTGCTGGCCCTTCTGTGGCAGTGGCAGCGGGTGTTGCTGCTGTGCATCACCAGAGCAGGAGGAGGGACACAGCAGCAGCTGCTGCTACACCACTACCTCCACCACTGTCACCATCACCACCCTCACCACCACCACTACCTGGCTTTCCTCCCACTGCAGTGGACCCTGCCACAATGCCTGCAATGCAGTCAGAAATAGCACTGCTGTGGTCTGCGATGGAGGAAAGCAATCAGAGGATGGGTGCTGTCCAGCAGGAGATGGAGAGGATTGAGCAAGAGCAGCTGCAAATAGTGTTGATGCTTCATCTGCTGCTGGAACATCATGGGATCGAGCATTAGGTTTTGTTTTCTGCATCCCCCCCCACTGCTGTACTGTTTTGTGTTTTGTTTGTTTAGTACCAGACAGAGGGATGGCCACAGTATTAGTTTAAAGGGAAGCAGTCAGCAACAGGAGCACCTGCATCCTTCCCCCTGCAAGGCTTACCCTCCGGTTATGCCTTTTAAGTATGTTGTGGCATTTTTCTCACGCCGCAACATACTTTATTGTACTAAAGAAATGTCAGCGACCTGGAAGTATGGCAGGTGCTATGGGGGCTCCATTATGTGTAAAGGTGCAACGGCGCTGCACCATGCGCTACAATACAAAAGTATTTGAAGCGCATGGTGCATTTCCACCACACCATTCCTTTACACATAATGGGGCCCCCATAGCATCCACCATCCTTCTGGGTCACTGACCTTTCTTTATTAAAATAAAGTATGTTGCGGCCGCGGAGCATAATTCTGCTACATACTTAAAAAGCTTAACCAGAGGGTAAGCCTTGCACTGGGCAGGAAGCAGGAGCTCCTGTTGCTGACTGCTTCCCTTTAAATATATACATGCACATACAGTCATACATGCTCCTTATATGGGTGCCTTACCTCCAGGGTAATCTTTCTTGCTCCACATGTCCTTACATTCCATAATGCAATACTTTTCTTGCAAAAACGTTCATAATTTTGGTAAACCAGGTCCAAGAGGACTTCCCATTCTGAAGAGCTGCCCAAGTTCCTCCACCGCACTCAGCGATGTTATGACATGATGCCACGGAGAGCACGAGGGCGTGCTTTATTATAGTGAATGGCCGGCAGCTTTCCAAATTTTTTTTATGTTATAATGGTCAGTTTGTGGTGAAACGTGGGCACGTTTTCACTAACAAGGCTCTTGTTAGTTGAAATGTGCCCGTTTCACTAATGATGTGCAGCGAGGGCAGAACTTGGGCGGCTCTTCAGAATGGGAAGTCCTCCGGGACCCAGTTTGCCAAAATTACGAATGTTTTTAACGGAAATTTATTGCACTATTTAAGGATATGTGGACCAACAAAGATTCCCCTGGAGGTTAGGCATTAATATATTGGGTGCAATACCATCCATAACTAGGTAACTTGGTGAATCTCTTTAAAGCAGCAGTGCAACAATCTGTTGAAAATTTTGACTTATTCTTTTTTATGCTATTTTTCATTGCCACTTTACTTACATCCTGACTTGTTTGATACTATTCTTTCCAGTATTTGAGTCTGCTTTAGTACTTTTTTTCATGTCTGAGATAATAAAAGGGGCACTCCTTTTAATATGGTGCAGACCAGGTCTCATCAGTATTTTGCGCTGTTTTTCTCCATCAGTTGTTATATATTACTTCTGTTGTTAAATTAACAATTAAGCAGCAGGCAGTGTTTTATGACATCACAGAACAATAGTTGTTCAAAAACAGCTGCAAATAGTGATAAGAACCTGGTCAGAACAATATTAAATGGTGTGCTTCTATTTATTTTCAGACATATGAAAAAAGTAGTAAAACGAACACATTCGAAAGAAAATTATCATACAAGTCATGAAATAAAGTAATCATAGCGAGCAATGTAAAATAGCATAAAAAAGTAGGATCAAAATTGTCACACATTGTTGCAATGCTGCTTTAATTTATAATTTCAGTATGACATTATGTGCTCACAATCACAACACACAAAATGCATCTGTCTTCTGTCCAGAAAATTGACAGGTGCTAAGGAAGTGAAATGGGATCATCACGCCACATGCAAAGTCCCCCAGAATTTATTGCGCAGTCACTCATGTGCGCAGTGGTCACACAGAGTCCCAAGATTTTTTCTGCATGCCCAAAATGCATCCGCCCTGTGTCCAGAAAATTGACAACTGCTAAGGAAGTGAAATGGGATTGTTTCAGCACATACAAAGTCCTCCAGAATTAATGGCGCACTCAGTCATGCGTGAAGTGGTGGCACAGAGTCCCCAGATTTTTTCTGCATGCCCAAAATGCATCTGCCTTGTGTCCGGAAAATTGACAAGTGCTAAGGAAGTGAAATGGGATCGTCACGCCACATGCAAAGTTCCCCAGAATTTATTGTGCAGTCACTCATGCGCACAGTGCCCCCGAATAAAATGATGACCGTGAGCGAACTGTTGCTGGTCCAATGTGTGCTGCGATTCGAGCAATTGCAATGTGATCATCTCAACTGGATGGAAGGGTGCCCTTTGTCTGTACACTAATAGTTGCCTTGGTGAGTTGATAGATATAGATATATATTTCTGTATTTTGTAGGTGAGGGGGGTTGACATGGACATGTACTCATGGTATTGTTCTGTATCACAGGTCACAGATACTGTTGGTGTGCACATTCCCATGCTCGATGAGAACTTTTTGAGTAGAAATTTGCAGTGGATAACTCTCATGCACATGAAGGTAAGTATTTTTTTGGGGGTGGGGGGAAGCATATTTGCAGGTTTGTCTGTAATGGTTTTTTAGTTTATTACTTCTTCACAGATTTCATCTGCATCCTTCTCGAGTCTGGTTGTTAATGATGGTCATGGTCATCTAATGAAATGACTTCTGCGTGTTGCATGTGCGCCCCAGCCGGGGGCCTGATGTTGAAGAACTTGTTTGGATAAGGCCACTTTGTCAGAACAACAAAGCATCTGGAAGTTTCCTAAAAAAAGAAATGAATGACTTCTTACAACTTAATTGTTATGTGTCCCTCCCTGGTTCTCAAATCTCAATCCCTAAAGTCAAGTTACATTTCAAACCCACATCTTGTCAACTAACACAACCTGTGTGCAATATTTGCTACAGTCTTTACAAAACAATGGTGATGAAATAAAATCTTCATACTTACCAGAATGGATTTCACATGGATATTACATCACTTCCTCTCTGTATGATACACCTACAGTACCATTCCCAACGAGTTTTAGCGTTGAAGCCTTTTTTTGTTACCCTGTAAAAGAAACAAAAGAAGTGTACTGTATGTGTTTTACCACTGCGGCTCTGAAAAGCTAAAGAAAACAAAACACAAAACTAAAGGAAGTGAAGCAGCATAACAAACATAAGTACACATACTCACTTTATGGTTTAAATATTAAGAAGCTTTGTGTCTCTGGCTGATGGATGTGGTGGTCTGGACAGACTCATGGTGGCAGTGTTGGCAGTGGCTAACATCAGTCCCGGTGGTGGTGGTCCGAGGGGCAGACAGACTCATGGTGGCAGTGCACAATGTCAGTCCCAGTGGTGGTGATCTAGGGGTCAGACAGACTCATGGTGGCAGTGGCTAACATCAGTCCCGGTGGTGGTGGTCTGGGACTAGACAGAGTCATGGTGGCAGTGGATAACATCAGTCCCCGTGCTGGTGGTGGTTCAGGGGCAAACAGACAGACTCATGGTGGCAATGGCTAACATCAGTCCCAGTGGTGGTGGTCCAGGGGGCAGAAAGACTCATGGTGGCAGTGGATAACATCAGTCCCGGTGGTGGTGGTGGTCCGGGGGGCAGACAAACTCATGGTGGCAGTGGATAACATCAGTCCCGGTGGTGGCGGTGGTGGTTCAGGGGAAGACGGACTCATGGTGGTAGTGGACAATGTCAGTCCCGGTGGTGGTGGTCTGGAGGGCAGACAGACACATGGTGGCAGTGGCTAACATCAGTCCCAGTGGTGGTGGTCTGGGGGACAGACAGACTTATGGTGGCAGTGGCTAACATCAGTCCTGGTGGTGGTGGTCTGAGGGGAAGACAAACTTATGGTGGCAGTGGCTAACATCAGTCCCGGTGGTGGTGGTCTGGGACCAGACAGAGTCATGGTGGCAGTGGATAACATCAGTCCCGGTGCTGGTGGTGGTTCGGGGGGCAAACAGACAGACTCATGGTGGCAATGGCTAACATCAGTCCAAGTGGTGGTGGTCCAGGAGGCAGAAAGACTCATGGTGGCAGTGGATAACATCAGTCCCGGTGGTGGTGGTGGTCCGGGGGGCAGACAAACTCATGGTGGCAGTGGATAACATCAGTCCCGGTGGTGGCGGTGGTGGTTCAGGGGAAGACAGACTCATGGTGGCAGTGGACAATGTCAGTCCCGGTGGTGGTGGTCTGGGGGGCAGACAGACACATGGTGGCAGTGGCTAACATCAGTCCCAGTGGTGGTGGTCTGGGGGACAGACAGACTCATGGTGGCAGTGGCTAACATCAGTCCTGGTGGTGGTGGTCTGAGGGGAAGACAAACTTATGGTGGCAGTGGCTAACATCAGTCCTGGTGGTGGTGGTGGTCTGGGGGTCAGACAGACTCATGGTTGCAGTGGCTAGCATCAGTCCTGGTGGTGGTGGTCTGGGGGGCAGACAGGCTCATGGTGGCAGTGGATAACATCAGCCCCGGTGGTGGTGGTGTGGGAGTGCCACACCGCCTTTTAAAAACTTCAGTTAAAACCTGCCAACATTAACCACATCATCATCCTCATAAAGAAAGCTGCCCTCACAGTCATCGATGTCTGAAGTCTGACCACAGGGAAATTCTTTCTCCATTGTGTCGTCATCTACGTTAGTGGTGCACCATTTCAGGCATCCACTGCCAGTGCCACCAGGATGCTCCATTTTCCCATCAGCAAGACCACCATGACTAGGCTGGGGTATGAATACTGAGGTTGCAGCCTCTGCTGGTATGTGCCTCTCATTCATTTTAATGAATGTTAGCAAAATAACATGTGGAGGAGACCGGTTTGTCTGATGATCCCTGACTATTGCACCTGCTGAGCTGAATACCCTATCAACACTTACACTGGAGGGTGAACATGTGAGGTGCTTCAGTGCCACTGCAGTCAGCTCTGGCCATTCCCTGACCTTTCCACTCCAGTACAAAACAAGATCTTCAGTTATTGTCAGATGCCTGTTTTCAGACAAATATGACTCAACCATTCTCTGTGCCACACTAAGTCCAATTGTTGATGCATCATCCTGTTCTGCCGAATCATTTATTTCCCAAATACCCACTTGGGACAAAGCCTCCCAAAGTGGGTTGACGCCAGCCACTTTAGATGACAGACCACCTGGAACTGCAGTCCCCTTCTCCTTGCAGGATATGCTTGATGGTCCTCCAAGTACACCTTCAGCCGGATTATACTGTTGAGGTTTGCTGACCTTGGCATGTGACTTCTGTGCCCTATGAACCAAGCGCACCAGATGACCACTGATATTTTTGACCTATTCAGGCCCCCCCACCAGTACTGATGTAATTCCATGTTTGTATCTTGGGTCCAGCATTGTTGCTATGGCAAAGTTGTCACTACGCTGAATGCTCACGACGTGATGATTCTAGTCGAATACTGTCAGCATGTGTTGCAGCAACATACTGCTACTACTGTCTCTGGCAACATCAAGGCTATGCTATACATTCACCAACGTCTGCCTCAGCACCTACAGCAGTGGAATTGATTGGTTAATGGAGGCAGATTCGCCACTCACTGCCTATGTGGCATGTTCAAAATCCCACAAAATTGTTATTACAGAGTCCATGAGGCGCCACTATTCAGTCGTCATAGACATGGAGGCCCCGGAACTGTCACGGCTAGTGTGCAAACAAGATATTCTGAGATGGCTTTGTGTTGTTCATACAACCTCTCTACCATGTATAAAGTGGAGTTCCATTTGGTGACAATTTCAAGCTTCAAGCAGTGGTGAGGCAGGCTGTTTTGCATCTGCAACTGCCGCAGTTGGTCACGGGCCTTTCCAGGTCTTGAAAAGTGAGAGCAGACACGTCGTGCAACAGTTAGCATTTCCTTTATATCAGGGTGCTGCAGAAACTCTTGAACCACAAGATTTAATTAGTAAGCCATGCATGGAACATGAAAAAAAACACCATTCATGATGCATTTCACCACATTTGATCCATTGTCACTTGCTATGAACCTAGCTGTCAGGGACAGAGGGTTTAGACACCTGTCAATTTCAGTCAGTACCATGTCCAACATGTTCTCACCAGTGTGTGAATGGGTCACACTGTGCATAGCAATCGTTGCATGTTGTCGAATTTCTGGAAGATTGCTACCATGACAATCCACCTTACTGCACTGATTATTCACACTACCAACATCACAAACAACCCCCGGCACTTGCGCCCAGTGTGCAGTTATACACAGATATGAACTCCCCCCTGTTTTGCCACGTATCCACATATCCATACTTAAATGGATGAATGGAGAGGAGAAATGTTGAAGGGCATGTCTTACTGAGTCGGCTTGCATCACCGAGACCAGGCTGGATGAAAATGCAGGCCCTGTATTGTCCTAGGCAACTCCAGCCGGGTTCTCGGTGATACACCATTGAAGGTTGGATCACAGGGGTGGGGGTGTGGCCATTATGTTTAAAACTGAGCTTGGCCTTGTGAATGTGCCATTGGGAGATAACAGATCCTTTGAATATATCCTGGGAGAGGGTGTAGGCTGTGGGATTCTCCTCATCTACCGTCCACCAGGAGACAATGGAGAATTCCTGCGGGAGATAGCAGACTTCATCATCGACATGGTTTTGAAATCCCCCAGATGGGTAGTTCTGGGGGACTTTAATGCCTTGGTTGACAAAGAACTCTAGCATTTTGGTCAGAATCTCCTCCAGCTGATGATGACTCTGGGCCTTACACAGGTAGTTACCTCTTCAACCCATATAGGGGGTCATTTGTTGGATCTGATATTTCTTATGGGTATGGAGATTGCTGATTTGGGGGTGGAACCAGTCAGCTGGTCTGACCATCACACCATAAGGTTCAGTCTCAGGGTCCCCCCTAATAGGTCTGTCCCTACAGAGATGGTTCAGTACCTCCCTTTAAGGGATGTTATTCCCAGTGATCTATCAGCTGTGCTGGACCTATCGGGTTTGTTGGATGAATGCATGAGTCCAGATGATCTCGTAATAGCCTATAATAAGGATGTGGGAGATGCTCTGGACAAGATTGCTCCTGTTCGTGTTTGGCCTCTCACCCTTCGCCCAAGGAGTCCTTGGTTTGATGGCTCCTTGAAGGAGTTGAAGCGAGTTGGCTGAAGGATGGAGAGAGTCTGGCGGAAGTCCCACCTTGATGCCGACAGGCTTAGGTTGATGGCACATTATGATGGCTATCAATCAGAAATCACTCATAAGAAGGCAGAATTCCTGTCCAGGGAGATTTCTACTGCACAGAATCGACCAGCTCAGCTCTTCCGGACTGTTGCAATCCAATCTGTCTCCAGCCCAGAGGAGTTTTTTCTCAGCTTAGATGTGAGCAGTTCACTCAATTCTTTGCAAATAAGGTTGCTAGCATCAGCTCTGGCATCGGTCCGACCTCTCCTATGAGGGATTGCAGTGGTCAACAGGAAGTAGCATGCACTTGGTCTGTCTGGTCAGATTTCCGACGGCTGGAGTTCGCTGACATTGTGAAGATCGTCCAGACATTGCGTCCAACCAATTGTAGTTTGGATCCGGGTCCTACACCTCTCCTAGTTGGATGTGTAGATATTATCTGTCCGATCCTTGCTGAAATTGTCTGGAAATCCTTGGAGAGTGGTGTCTTTCCTGACACCCTCAAGGAGGCGGTCGTTCGACCACTCCTTAAAAAACCCTCTTTGGATCCAGACTGTCTAGCTAACTAGCAGCCTATCTCTAACCTGCCATTTGTTGGTAAGGTTATTGAAAAGATGGTTGCTCTGCAGTTGGACGATCATCTTGCAACTCACAATGCCTACGATACTCTCCAGTCTGGTTTCAGGAAGAAGCATAGCATGAAGACTGCTCTTGTTCGGGTATTGAATGACCTCCTAATGGCTAGAGATCAAAAGGCACGTACCATTCTGGTCCTTCTTGCTCTCTCTGCAGCATTTCACACTGTGGACCAATGTATGCTATTGGAGTGCCTGTGGATTTTTTGTGGGCTGTCTGGTACAGTCCTTAAATGGTTTCATTCATACCTCAGGGGCAAGTTTCAGAGAGTTGCCACTGGAATTTATTCCTCTGGTGCTCACTCCCTGCTTTGTGGGGTGCCGCAGGGCTGCATTTTGGCCCCCATGTTGTTTACAGTGTACATGCTGCCATTGGGAGATATCATCAGATGATACAGTCTGAGTTTTAACTGCTATGCAGATGATACTAAGCTGTATATGTCCTTTCTGCCCAGATGAAATGATGCACTCTCCATGCTAAATAATTGCCTTGCTGAGATCAGTTCTTGGATGAGTTCCACCTGGCTAAGACTGAATACAGATAAGACCAAAGTGTTGGTAGTGGACCCAGGTTGTCCAGGGGTGGGTGTGGGGGTTGGACAGCAATCAGGTTTATTACTTGATGGTATGTCACTCACTACCTCAGATCGGGTGCGTAACCTGGGCGTTATATTTTATGATGGACTGACTCTAAAATCTCAGGTGTCAACTGTCGTCAAATCCTCTTTTTATCATCTGAGGAATATCACCCGGGTGAAACATCTGGTCCCTCCGGATGATCTTCCAACCTTGGTCCATGCCTTTGTCACTTCCTGTCTTGATTACTGAAATTCCCTCTACCTAGGGCTACCAGGGTTGATATCCGCCGCTTGCAGCTGTTGCAGAACGTGGCAGCCAGGCTACTGACTGGGACTTCTAGAACCAGTCATATTATGCCTGTGCTCTACGAACTGCACTGGCTGCTGGTTCAGTGGCAGATCACCTTTAAGGTTGCCTTGCTAACCTTTAAAGCCCTACATGATCAGGGAACCGGTTATCTGCAAGATCTTCTGGTACCTTACTGCCCTCTCCATCCTCTCCGATCCATCGATGAGGGATTGCTGGAGATTCCCAGGGTATGTTTAAAGACATCTGGTTGTCGTGATTTCTCTTTTTCAGCTTCAACGCTGTGGAACTCTCTACCTCATCAGTTGAGAGAATGCTCAACCGTTGGTAGATTTAAAATTGAATTAATGACATATTTATTTGACCTAGCCTTCCCTAGTTATGGATGATATGATGTTCTGTATTAAATGCTTATTTAACCTTATTTATATTTGATGTATCTGTTTTTATGTTCAGTGCCTTGGTTTTGAAAGGCACTATAAAAATAAAGTTGATTTGATTTTTGATTTGATTTGGCAGTGCGGAACAACTCAGGGACAGCACGGGTAGAAAAGTATGTCCTGGATGGGACTTTCCTTCTTGGACAGGCATGTGCAGCAAACCACCAGAACCCAGAATTCTCCACAAAGGAGAAGGGCAAAAGATCAACTGCCAGCATTTCAGCTACAGCAGCATTGAGTTCACGTGACACTGTATGACTCAGAGGGTACTTAAGCTTATGCGTAAAAAACACTCTGTAACATGGGCTGACTTAAACGTTTTACATGGGGTGTGTTGATCACAAATGGTTGTGCTCTGTGATGAATGGCATTGGCAGGGCATGGAGTGTGGATGTTTGATGAAGACGGTTGCACAGGTGATGATGATAAACCCAGAAATGTTGTTATTTTGCCAGATTTGCCAACCGCGGTTGATGTACCACTTGCACTAGACATACTGCATTCACCACCACCACCACAAAAACTGCTACTCTCAACAACACTGGACAACATTTCAAAGTCATTATGGTCCTCCACCTCATTATGCCTGTAGTAATCCTCTGCTCTTATTACCGCACTACTGCACACATTTAATTTCCTACTGGGCTTAACAGTTATGGAAGGGGATAAGATGCTGGCTATGGTTGCCGGTGACACGGGTGAATGCCCCACTGTGGTATTAGCTGCCAGCTTGTGCTGGGTCCACAGTGCCAAGTGCCTATTCTTAAGATGCGTATGCTGTCCTCCTGTGCCCAGTGGCTCCCCTTTTTACCTCTACTCACACGCACATGGCAAACCTGGCAGATTGCAACTGAATCATCATTTGTATCTTGAACAAAAAATTCCCAAACAAGGGATTGTGATGCTCTGCTTTTATCATGTCCATGATATGGCTTATTTAAGTCTGTTATTTTAAGCACTGAAATGGGGGGGTGCACGTGATATTTTGGGCACTGCACACCTGGACTGCAACTGACCACCACGACTACCTATCATATTGATTACTGGGTCATCATCATCATCAAATAAAACCTGTAGATCACAAGTTTTTACCGGGGGGGGGGGATTCCTGCAAACAGACTCAGACACAGACACTTTTAATTTCTTTTTCTCCGGTTCCCAACTGGGGTCAATTACTTCATCATCATATTCATCAATGTCACACACATCCACATCTTCTGCTTGGATGCTACCATGTGGACTGCATGTTGCAACAACAGCAACATCATCATCATCATAATTACATTCATCATCAGCATCTACACTACCATCACCTGATATTTTTTAACCACACTGTGAATCACTGCAAGGAAAATGCATGATGTTAAGTGCCATGGTGGACGGAATATCACATTGTATGCTATCATTGACATGATAATCAGAATCCTCAGGTTCAGTTACTGGGATGTTACTGGGAAGTATGACATAATCTATGCTGCCACTCACTTGCACTGCTTCACACTCAATATTTTTGGATATGGTACGCTGGTCAGAAATAGAACTTGACACAACAATACTAATACAACCTCCACTACCACTAACACCAGTAACACTAATACCACCAGCTGGGAAAACATCATCTCCTCCAACTATGAGTGAAGCTACTGATTGGGCTGTAAAAAACATTGCAGGAGAAATACCTTTCCTCACATCAGCAATGCACTTCTGCGTCTGCGTACTACTACCATGCCCACAGACCATCTTACTGCCAACATTGCCATGGACAGAAACAGCTTTGCTTGCACGTCTCTTTGCAGGCATTTTGGGGGATCAACCACAAATATTATAACCAAATTCAGATTTTGATATGTTTACTCTCTGATTGGAGGGACACTTGATGTGAAGCCAAATAAACAACTGTAGCTTCAGCAACAGATAAGAGACTACTCTGAGACTGTCACAGAATTAAAACAACTTCAGTAACCAGTGGTGCTGATGAGGTCACAAAAACAATCCAATCTGGTAAAAAATACCTTTTGAACGTGGGGTGGGGGGAGCACTGAATACAGACAGTGCTGATTTTTTATGGCACTACAAGCAGCAAAACTAAGAACAGATACCACGATCGCAGTACAAAATCAGGCAGCTGCAGTGGATAGCAGGTTCAAACTGCTGCGCTTGCAATTACACTAGTCTGTGGCACAATAAAAGGTGTATTATTTGATGCACGCAACACAGCACACAGACTCACACACAGAACAATTTGTGTACAATGCTGAACAAGGAATGCACCGCAAATGCAAAAGTTCAGTACTATGCCACGTTACGTATTGTAAATTTGTAATGTAAACAACCTGAACTTATGAACTGCTGCACCACATCCACACAACAAACAGCAAGAAATTTTCTACTATTACTGACAATATTACTGTGTGTACATTAACACAGTCAGTTATATAACAAAAATATAACCAAAAAAACAAAGAAATCGCTATTTCTTCAACTTAAATTTACCTACACCACAGATACGCCCCTCCCTCAAAGCACACTTTCACTGTCTTTCACCACACACACTCAATGTTGTAAATTAACATTCAAAATCTACACAAAAACAAAAACGCTCGATGATACGAGCACAGGAGTGTTTTCTGCAATCGATGAACTAAAGTTGGATCCCCCCAAAAAAAGCAAAAATGCTTTTTGAACAGCTTTTTATAAGATTCCTATCACAGACAGCTATCAGAGTACACTGTCTCCTACTCCTTCCTACTCATACTACCCCGAACTGAGGCTGTGCAGATCAATATAGAGCCCATGTGACCTGAAACCCCATGAATCACTGCAAAATTCACCTTTGGAGCTCAAAAACAAGGCAAAGTGAGGTGAAGTGCACTGCCTGCAATGCACTTCGCCTTAAATTTGGCAGAGTAGTCACCTGGGGAAGTTGAGTAGTGCAAAGTCATTGCTTCCAATGGACTTCATGTTCCTCATTATAATGCGAAGTACTCCACTTTGTGTTGCGGAGCACTCCGCGAATCTGCCTTTGCTCCGCGAATCACTTCGTGGTGCGGATTGAGCCCACTTCACCCTCCACTAGTTGTCATGTTTCCTTGCCTGTCTTAAAGCTGCAGAATAAAGTGCTTGCACAAAGAAAACAAATCATAAAACTACATAAGTAATTGCCCCATCCTGGGTTACTGAGGTTGAAAACATTCCTGCACATTTTTTTTCCTTTTTCCGTCTCTACTTTTGCAAGCCAGTGGAATAGCAGTCTGTTTTAATGACTGAAAGAGACATAATTACACTCCCTCACTCACTCGCTCTGTTTCATTCTCTCTCTCTGCCCTTTCCTGTTACACTTTTGTACCAGAACTTCTTCTTTTTACCCTCTTCTTTTGAAATAAGACAAATGTTCAACAGCAGTACTGCTAAATGCTAAACAAATGCATAGCAACTTTGTGCCAGGATGCTAACATAAAGAGCGAAAATGGCTATTTTTTTGGTTTTGTTTAACTTTTGTTGTAGGCCTCATGCTTATCTACGTTCTATGGTGTGTCCCTTCATTTCCTTGTTCCCTGTTTCTCGGGTCCAACTGGCTACACCTCTCCTAGATTTAGGCAGAATCTTGAGTGGGGAAACATCTAGCAGAAGGAAAAATAAATAAAATTGAAAATATACTTACCTGAATTATATGAACCTATTCTATATATTTGTCTTACCTATATAAAAGTCAGAAATTAATTTAGAAATGGTTTTATCACTCTGAATTTTAATCAGTATCATTATTTAGTTCTGTCTATCAAATGATGTCATAACTGACAGACCTTAAGCCAATTGTGTAACACCTGGATGTATATAACGCTGAGTCTCATCAGTTCATTCATGGCAGAGCTACAGCCAAGACAGAGAGCTCTATTCTGGTGTTGGATAGAGGGATTACGTGAACTCCAAGTGATGCTGACCGTTGAATTACCTACCTGAATACCTTGTATTGGACTTTTTCTTTTGAATTCTGGTTTTGTTTTGTTTTAGTGTTTTTGTTGTTATTATTTTGGCCTAATTAAAATTATTGGCAATTGGAGAACCTGACACTGACTTCAGAGTTTTCCCTTCCACTTTGTGACAGACCCCCATGGGCACTGGGTTCCAGATTCAAATGAATTACCTTTTCTGGCTGGCTCAATATGTACTCACTGAAGGACAGCAGGGACAGGGGAGATATGATTGAGACCTTAATATACTTAAAGGGCATTAATAGGGTAAGTCATGAGGAACTGTTTAAATTTATAAGAGAAGGGATCATAACACGGCATAGACTGAAGCTGGAGGGGCGAGGTTCAGAAGGGAGATGAGGAGGATACATTTTATCACAGAGAGAGTGGTAACAGCATGGAATGCTGTGCCTGAGGAGCTGGTTTTTCAAACATCAGTGGGGAGATTTAACAGTAGTTGGTATAGGTTAAACAGCAAAATCAGAATGAGAAAGGAGAGAAGGAGAAGGAGAAGGATAAATCACTTGGAGCAAACACTGGGGTGGGGGTGAAGAGGGGTGGGGGAGGCAGCATCAGTGTCCATCACTGAGAGCTGCACACTCGAGCAGACTAGATAGACTGTTAGGCCTGAGTGCTGTCTTTATTGTATGTTCATAAGTTCTCGCTTGTAGGGATCAGTGAGGATTTCCTCAAATTTGGAATAGCATACATAGAGAGGCAGGAACCCCTGGTGGTGTGAGGCAGTGACAAGTACTGACTCCCACCCTCTTGCATGAATTTATACACTGTGTCATCTACAACGCTCTCTCGCTTAGGTGCAGGAAGGGATGACTCTGATGGGTGCCTTAACATTCATTTTATTAGAAAGACATACAGTTCAGCTCTGAACTGATAGCTACATTGTCCACTGTTCTCCTCCTCTTTCTGAAGAAGGAACTCAGATGGGAGCAGTGACACAACTAAGCAAGAGTATGGCTCCTGCCAAACAGAAAGCAACAGGCTGCTGCTCTCCAGCTACATCCAGTTAGCTCTTCTCCTTTGGAATTCTGGAACAGTCCTGCTGACCCAGCCTCACAGAGGACCCAGATGTTAACCCTTTTAGGTCTCATAGACCTACAGTACATAAGGAACCAGAGCCCATTATAGGGTCTACATAAGTAACAGTGATATTGATTAACTGTGGCCAACTTAAGAGCAAGGAATTCTAATTTATGCACAGAGTGAGTCCTTTCCCTGGGGGTAAGGATCTGGTTGGCAAAACAACTGAGTTCAATTCTTCCTCCAAATCTTGGTGCAATACAGTTCCCAGGCCATGTAAACCAGCATCCATGTGCAGCAGGGGTGTAACCAGGAATTTTAAACTTGTACTCAAAGTCAATGCACTGTTGCCCCCCCGTTATGCAAACATAAACCAAAATATGCGCTGCCATGCCACACCAACAATAGCCCCCCCCCATTTGCCATGTCTGAGTTCAAGTAATCAGTATCTTCCTGAAATCCTCCTTCCTCTAGTTTTCCATTTGCCTGGTAAGTTTTCTTGTTTGTGTATTTGGCTGGTGGTATCAGTGCCCCATAGCGAACAACAAAGGCAAAAAGGGTTCAGTGTGACATAGACACAATGTGACTCACAATGTCCATGCCTTCCTCTTTTTGTTGACCCTGCCTGATTTTTTTACTGTACTCTGCTGAGTACAGTGAGTATGCCTGCCAACACCCTGATGCGCAGCATGCAGGTTTTCTGTGGATCAGCTAAGCCAGTAGAAGTGGTAACGCGATGTATGATTTCCCTAAAGGTTTCATCACAGACAGCATCCCACCTAGACCCAAAAGGTTCACCAACTGTGACTTAAGGAGCCAGATCTTTTCCCTTTTTTTGTTTTTCAAGGACTTGCAGTGTTGGTAAGTGTATACCCTTGAGTTAGAATTATCAAAGGCCACTACTCATATGTAATCTTTGCAAACCACATATAATAAACACAGAAACTGCTGAAGCCACTTAGTTTCTAGGCCAAGTCCAGGAGGATGTCAAGATCTCCTTTTTACCAGGATGTGTTTGAATCTCATCTGAAGACACACTATTCCCCATATACTTTCACATCATCTAGAAGAATTGGCATTTGTCCAAGGACAGCTTAAGTCTGAAGTCTTTCAGTCAAGTTCCTTAAGACCTAGGTTTCATATTCCTCTAGCATCCTCTGAACACCATGAGAATGATAACATTGAAGTACACTAAACATTCAAGAAGAGTTGTATTGCCTATGGCTCACTCTATTAGGTGTTGGAAAGTGTCTGGGACCCTAGAATTAACTTCTGGCATGCAGAGAAGCTTGCTGAATCCAAGAAGACAGAAGAAAGCAGTATTTTCCTGATAGGACTTGGCCATTGGTATCTCATAGCAGCCACTGTGTAACTCCAACACAGAGAGCCAGCAGCAACCATAAAGACATCAAGTACATCTTGTTTCCATGGCATGGTTCACTGATCAGGTATGGTGCATTTGTTAAGAGTCCTGCAGTCCATACAGATTTGTGGTATACCATTCTTCTTTTGGACTACTAAAATAGGGGAAGCATAGTGGCTTCTTGACTCAGTTTTATGTGATAAGGGCGAGTGTTATATCTCCCCGACCAAAAACAGCACCACAATAACCACCTGATGTCAAAAGAGGGATGGACATCACAGTGACCACTGCAAACAGCGATGGTCACTAAGTTTTCAACAAAACAAAGATACCATAATAGACAGCTTTACATTCAAAAAGCAAAAATAGATACAAGAAAACATTATTTCACTATTTGTACTTGTAAACTTTGGAACTCACTACTGCAGTACTTAGTAGACTTGAAAAGTGTCAAGCAATTTAAAGATAAATTGGATATATATCTGCTGGGAAATTAATCCAATACACCCCACTGATGAGGGGAAGGCAGTCTAGATGGGCTTAGCTGCTTCCTTCTGCTTTAATAAACTGAGTAAACCAAGTCAAAATTTTTATGTGAGGGGGCTACGCTCCTGCCCACTAAAATTAATATAATCAACTCCATGGGGGGGGGGGCGGACTCAGGGGAAAAGAACATTAAAAATAAGATTAAAATATTTCTTCTAGAGCGAGAACCAAACCCAGGTTTACTGGTTTCAGGGACAGTGACTTATACCACTATACTAAATGGCCAGCTCAGCAGGGCTTGGCCAAACAACATCTCACATCCTGCTGTAGTGAGTGTAGCTCAGTGCTACACTTGCTCTACAGCATATATCGATCTTTTCTGCCACTCACTCTCAGTTTGAGCACTATTATTGAGTGGTTTATAGTGAACCACTCAATAATACTCACTCATATCACTGTACACCCTTGATTCTTCTATGATTTTGGCCACCAGCAGCTCCTGCATATAGTGTTGAACATCACTGATATCTGTGGTAGTCAAGTTCCGAGACTGTTCTTGGACACGGGGTGGTCCTGTAACTGGATCAGCTGTTCTTCCACAACTCACAGACCACATCCCACTCCTGGGTGGAAAAAACTGATTTTCAGACAGCTAGCTTCTTGCTTATTTGTTGCTGCTATTCATTCAGGAATGGGAAAATACCAACGACAAAACTGTCTGATCAAGTCTTTTGGCAACTGGCAAGTCCATGCCCTCCAGTCTTATGTTGAACAGCTGTGTCTGTACAATACAGCTTAGACAAAGTCTCTCACCTCCCCTCTGACCGTGTCTAGTTGCTCTGTCACATTTCAAACTTCTGCACTGATTTGCCTCACTGTAATGTTGGATCATGCTTGCAACATTAGTGGCATCTTTTCTCGGCTGCAACACAGTGCTAATGTCAAATTCAGAATTAGGGGACAGCACCAGAATCCTTTCCTCCCCACATGATATTACAACAACATCACCATCCTCTTCCAATGGGAGGAGGTCTCTGAAGCTTTTTGTGTCCTCTTTTACAAGTATATGCAGTGTCAGAAAGTGTCCACCTTGCTGAGCTTACCATACATCACACAGTTGCTTTAGGCATGCAGACATATGGATGTTTGCACCAATGATGCTATCATAAATCCTCAATTTGGGACACACCAGGACTAAGGTTTGCATGGGTCCTCCAAACCACTCAATGCCCACTGTGATCTATCCCAGAGAGGGGTAAGCCTTTTCACTCATACCCTTTAGATCCAGACCTTTCAGAGGTAGTAGAAGATGACTCAGACACTGTTTGAAGATCAGTGTGACTTAAGAACTACTGACAAACACAGCTTGGGGTCTTTGTCCATTTACTTTGACAGAAATGTCTAAAGCAGGTTTGATAAGGGCTCACACACAGTGGCTGGGGCATTATAAGACCCAGATTTCGACAAACCTGAATGACTTAATTTTTGGGTCTCCAGAATGCTCCCTCACTGGTCCCCATTGGCATTTTGAGACTGAGTTTACATTTGCCGAACAAGTGATACACGACCGGTTGAATGTTTACAGGGTTTTGGGACTGGTGACATTGATCCTCATAAGTGCCACATCACAAACAGACCATTTGTAAAAAAACATCATTGGTACAAACATCCATATGTCTGCATGCCTAAAGCAACTGTGTGATGTATGGTAAGCTCAGCAAGGTGGACACTTTCTGACACTGCATATACTTGTAAAAGAGGACACTCATAGTCCAGGGTTCTGCCAGTTTCACCTTGGAAGCACGTCTCATTTCCTCTGCTAGTTGCAAACCACTTTGAGTGAGGGTTTTCAACTTCTCTAGGATATCATTCATTATAGCAGTTCTAGAGGCAGACACAGGAGTACTATGTGCAGTCATCTTGGAGGGCCCTCCGGAGAGGAACTTGGTTGGCATCTTTGTCAGTTGTAAGGTTGTTAAGTGATGGTTCTGTCTGTACTCCTCCACTGAGGATTAAGCACTGATCTTCAATAGTTATCTGTAGTATGTGTCGGCATGCATATACCTCTTGAACAGTGTTCCTCCAGACACAAGGCCTAGGAATGACACACTTAGTTCATGAATGTACCACAGTGTCTTCTCACTTCAGGATACCACACAGGTCTTCTTGTTCCTGATCTGTCACCCTTTTATTAAGACTCTGATCCAAGGTTCCCATCAGTTTTGTCACTTGTCACTCAATTTCTTCCACATCTGATGTGGATACTGCTGGTGCAAACACAATGTTTCACCTTATCCAATGTTAGCAACAGTACATGGCCCCAAGAAAGTTGAGGACTGTCCATCCTTGAAGTCAAAAGTCACAAGATGGCAACTCCCACACTGTTCACGCAGCCTGTCCACATAACTATGCTGTTCAGCAAATGTCTCTAATGCATTGATCGCCTGCATCATACCAGGTGTTCTGTGGGGGCAGATTCCATTTGAGCATATTCCTAAGTTCTGAAAGATGGGAATTACACGCTCGCTGGTTAAACATATTCCTGCATCTAGCCATTAGCAGAGCAAAATACAGTCCATTCCAACAACAACAACATATTGTATGTACATTAACAACTAGTTTAGACAGCTGGGCCTGAAATTCCACAAGGCCCAGGTGTACCAAACATATGACTCATAGGGCTTGCGGTATTCTCCCAGTAGGTGACTGGGATTTTCTATCCCATGTGCCGACTGCCACAAGTTAGAGAAACTCTTTCTGGTATAGACTGAGGCAATCCAGGGTACCCTTTTACAGGGCTTGCATCAAATATTTTTCGCATGTTGCTGTAAATCAGGTAAAGTGTCATAAATGTGTCCACCCTACTAAAATTAGGCACAGTTGCCACTAAGGTGTTTGGCACAGCTGCACAAAAACGGAGCTTGATGCATGCCCTGCATCGCCCTTTGAAAATCAGGCCTTGATTCCTAGCCTAAGGCATGGTACAACAGAACTTTTTAGAGAGATGCATCTTGATTAGCCCATTCAATCAACATCCTCCCAGAGAATATGAGTTGATTTATCTGTTGAAGGGGAGTGTCAGCAGGGGCTCTTGCAACCATGGTTTTCAAAAATGCCTCTCTCACACACTGATGCCTGCTTCACACCAGTGGTCCTGTGGTGGTCAGATTTAATTTGGGCAAACTCCTAAGTTCTAAAGGATGGAGTTTATACTTTTTTCCCCAGGACTTCAGGATCCACCCAGTTTCAGTAAGATTCAAAATTGTCATGCGTACTGCTGTTCCATCTGATAGTGTCTGCTGCTTTGTCAGTCTAACATCCTTTTCAGGCACTTCCATCTTTTTCTACCTCTGAATGGCTTGCAAGATGGCCAGCAGGCAGATACAGTTTATGTTTTTGCTATTTAATATAGAGCCTTATTTATTATTGCACTTTAAAATGCATTTTATTGAATAATGATTAAGTCACTGTTTTGCCACCTCTTTTGCACTTGGAAGAGTCTGTTTCATAGATATATAGTAGCGATACATTCAACTGTTATAAAAAAAGCAGATGTGTTGCTTTTTGTCATCCTTCTTCTTCTCTTTGTCTTTAAATTATTGACCTTTAAGCGCAGACTCCAGGACCTTACTCCACCCCCAGTAGAAGCATGTCAAGAGTAATTGTGAGATCGGTCAGGTGTCTTTTCTCAGTATTTGGCACAAAATGGTATAAGTATTATCACTTTTGTAGTTAAATAAATCTACAAACACTGACTTGGAGTGTGCTGTTCTTGTTTGCTTGTAAAATACAAGAACTGGATAGAGACAGCACAATTATCCCTATTAAATAGACCATGCATCAGTTTCTATGATTTCAAAAACTGTTATTAGCCACCATTCTAAGTTGTTTCCCAGAACTGCATCCTCGGAACATGAGCATTATCTTTACTTTAACATAAATGCATTCTGCAGATAATAAAGCCATGGAAATGTATTCCTACATATCAAGCTTGTTTTTGCTATATTATATACTTTAGTTCATTTTTAGAAATATAGGAGCTGCTTACACACCAACTACTTCACTGGTGAAAATTTCCTTTCAGTCTCACATATTGTATTTTAAATGGTCTGCCTTCTTTGCGTATGTTATAAAACTCTAAAAGAAAATAAATTTGTAATATTGCCGCATTTCCTTATTGCAGTGCTCATTCCAGTGCCATGTCATTTCCCATATGCCCATATCATTCTACTGTGTTCATAGATATCTTGGTCTGGTTTCTCACATAACCTTTCAGCTTCACTGCTGTGATCGTTTACCACTGTAAAATACTTCTGCTTAAAATCCAGGTCAGCCATATGCCCATTCTCCCACAAAATTACATTCATATATTTCCATTCAAGTGAACACTATTAAATCTTAAGACTCTCATCCATTTTCCTTTTTAAAATTTAAATGTTATTGCATGCATTCAAAACTCAATACATTAAAGTATTACACCCACAATAAAGTAGGCATTCATATACATGTTAATGCAGTACATTTTAACTTGCAGAGCATGTAGCCATTATATACTTACACCAAGGATAGGAAGGACATCCTATTATTATTATTTTTTGTTAAATCAAACATCACTATAATGGGGAATGCTACCACCATACAATTTAGGCATAAAAAGGAGAAAAAAAATGCATCAATTATTTTGGCATTTATAACTTTTGTTAGACCACTTTTATGGGATCAGCTATGTAGTAATTAGGTGTTATGTACACCAGTATAGTGCCAGTGCTAACATTTATCAATCAAAAGTGCCCCAAACTAGCTCTCAAACTTTTAACACAACTGCAGAAAAAATCTTTATTGACTAACTTGCAGGACATCTGTTTGAACTTTGGACCTGTATTGGCTCAATTACCAGGGTATAAACCAGGTGACAACAACACAAGGGAGATGATACACTCAACAGTTTAGGTGGTGCACATCAAGGAGTTGGCTATCCCCATACAGAAGATTGAGTCACAGGAGAAGCACCACATGAACAAACCAGGACCAAAAGTGAGTAATTGTATAGCATTTAGCACTCCAGTGCTTATTAGTAGCTGCACTGGTGCTTCTCTCCAAATTGGGGCTTTGTCTGTGGGGTGACAATCCATTGCAATATCAGACAGTATGAAACCAACAAAGGAGACATTTGTTATAGGAAGGGAGATTGAAGAAAAAGGGGGGGTAGACAGGGCTGGTGAAGAGGTGGTGGGATGGGATGGGCAGGTAGCTTCTAGATAGATCAACATATTTATTGTGATTTGAAAATTGGGGAGGGTATGGTTTGTGTCATAAAGGAAAGGGTCTGGGGCAGCTGGTAAGGGGAGTCATTTGGTCTGAGAAGGAAAGGACAGGGGTGGGGTGGACAGGCACAATGGAGAGGAGGTATGTGCTACTTGTTTGGGAGGGCATAGCTGGTAGTAAACTTTAGCATCCTTGCACTGCACAGGGACAAGTTGAAGCCATGAGGAGCCAGTCCTTCAGATTTTGTTTAAAAGCATGGCGGGTGGCAGATGAGCAAATAGACAGAGGGAGTTTATTCCACAGTGAGGGGCTGCACTCAAGAAAGCTTGATTTCTCATGGAAGTGGTGACATGGGGAACTTCAAGTGGGGGATAGATGAAGCCCTGAAGTTACTAGAGACCACCCTATCTGCCAGTAGGGGTGTGTAGGGGGACAGGTGCTGGTTTCAGAATGAGTTGTCCACCAGACAGCCCACGGCATAGTCAAAGCAGCCCTGTAGATGGAGCCATCCATGGGTCTGGGAGAGAGAACGCACATTGGAGCAGAAAGGAGCAATGAGGACAAAATGACATATGGAATTTTAGGTTGTGTTTAGCTGAGAAAGCAGGGTAAAGGATAGGTGTGAATAGACTGGGGAGCAGTAGTCGAGGAGGGCAGTAGATTTCCATGAGCACGGCAGCATGCTCCATCAGATAGGTAGATTTATGTCGATAAGCCTCACCCAACTTTTGGCTGATCCTTCATGTGGTTAGGTTGACATGCTCAAAGAAGGAGAGTGAGGGGACAAGGGTGACTCCTAAGTATTTAATGGAGGTGACATTTTCAAGAGGAGGACGAGCTGGGGTGAGCACACAGAGGAAGGATTTGAACTTGGCTGCCTTGGTGAGGAAGGGTTTAGAGCTGAAGATCATAGACTTTGTCTTCTTTTCATTTACTAGTAGTTTATTGCAGAGGAACCATTGGTGGATAGAGCAGTAGTCATGTGTGGGGGCAGAGGAGATAGAGTCAACTGATTTGTCACTGTGATATACGACTAGATCATCAGCATAGAGAAGAGTTAAGGCTATCCTTAGGGAGTGAATTGATAAACATGGAGAAGAGCAGAGACCCAAGTATGGAGCCCTGGGGAAACCCAGTGACAACAGGGAGTGGAGCAGAGGACACTTTTCCAATGATGATTGACTGAGTTCTGTTAGATAGGTAGCTGTGGAACCAAGCAGCACGTCCTTGGGAGCAGCCAAAGCGTAGTATGGTTGAGTGGAGGAGGTTGTGGTCAACCAAGTTAAATGCTTTTAACAAATCAATGAAGACCAAACCCATGGATTTGCCCTGGTCTATGTTCCTCAGAACATCATTTGTAATGATGGCCAGAGCAGATGAGGTGCTATGTTGCTTGCGGAAGCCATGTTGGAGGGGCAGAGGAGGTTGTGGTTATCCAGGTGTTCTGACAGCTGAGCGTGCACAATTTTTTTCAAATAGTTTGCTTAGGTGGGGGAGGAGGGAGATGGGCCTGTGATTATCTGGAGAGAGGGAGTCACCAGCTTTAAAGACTGGCACAACACTGGCATGCTTCCATGATTCGGGTATAGTTACTGTGGCGAGGGCAAGATTGAAGATGTATGTAAGGGGTTTAACAATTGCAGGTGAGACGAGTCTTAGGAAAGCAGGATATAGCCCATCACTGTCAGGACTTTCTTTCACTCATAGGGACTTTAGCAACTTAATGTGTCAGTGTGGTTGATGGCCCTAAATTGAAAAGAAGGGGGTTGGGTGGGGTCAGAGGAGGAGGAGGGGGAGTTGTTCTGCTGGAGGTTTCAAGCAGTGGAGGCTTGGGGAATAACTTGCTAAGGTAGGGGGCATAGGTCGGTGAATTTTACGTTGAAAGTGTTTGCGATATTGGTAGGGTCCAAGATGAGACCGGTGGGGATGCAAGCCGAGTTATCAGCCTACTATTTGGGGTTTAAAGGGACCCAATGGCAGACCAGAAAGAGTATAGGTTGCCAAGGTTGTTGTTTTGCTGATTAAGGTAAAATTTGTGCTTGAGAGTCTTGGTAGTCTGTTTACAGGTGTTTCTCAGCTGCCTGTAGGCATTCCAGAGATGGGAGGAGGGAGATGCCTTGTAAGCCTTTCATTTGCTGTCCTGGACTTTCATTAAAGCCAGGTGTTCCTTGGATATCCAGTGTGTAGAGCCACCTTTTACCCTTCTGGTTGTGAGGGGGAAGTATTGTCCTGTATGCGAGAGAGGGCGGAAGTAAAGAAGGTGACTGAGTCACTAATGTTACTATGGCGGTAGAGGGCAGACTAGTTTATTGCCCTGGTGTCTCTGAGGACTGGCTGTGGACCCTGTTGGTCAAACCTTCGGAAAGACAGAATTTTTTTATTGGGGCAGTTTGACATGGTGGACAGGATGTTATAGGTTTGGGTGTGGTCGCTGATTGAATGAGACATTGTACCTGCTTGGGGGATTAAGTCTGCACGGTTAGTGGTGGCCCAATCAATGAAGGAGTGATTTTGGGTACGAGCATTGTGTCTTGTGGGGGTGGTGATGAGTTGTTATAGGTTGTGCTCCTTCAGCAGGTTTGCGTAGGTTAGTACAGTGACATCCAGCCAGTTGAGGTTGAAGTCTCCAACAGCGACCAGGTCTCTTGCAGGTGCTAGATGCCCCACACCATCCAGGAAATTGGATAGTCTGGGATGCCTCCTAATGGGGGGTTGTATCAGCAGCCTAAGTGGATTTTTTTGACTCGCCTAGGGTTAGTTCAGCGAGTCACTTACTTAGCAAGGTGGGGTGGAGCAGCTAATAGTGGTGGCAGTGATATGCTCTTGTACTGTACATATCATGCTATGCCATTACCCCTCTTTCTGCCAGGTCTGTCCTGGCACTGCAGTAAACAGACCTGTAGCTGAAAATGGGAGTGTGGGTGGTAGGTTTGAGCCAGGTATCAGAGATGCTTAGCACCTGTGGTTTGTACTGGGCTACCCACGTCTCCAGTTCAGAGAACTTTGATGGGAGGCTGAAGATATTCATAAGAGCAATTTTTATACTGGACAGCTTTGCCCAGATGGTGTCAGTGTGGTCAGTGAGGTGTTTGTGTGATCGGAGATTGGTTCTATGTCCCCGAAGAGGAGGGGAAGAGCAAGGAGAGGGTAGGTGGGTGGGTTCCAGTGGGGGAGTTGTAGGGTTAGGGAGTGCACAAATAAGCTGAGTAGTCGGTGTTCATAGTTAGATATTAGTGCCAGGAGAATTTCACTTGTGAAGGTGAGTTCATGTCCACACACATGAACTGGGGTATCTGAGTTACCGTTAGTGGTGAGTGACTGGCATAGTTTTTGCTGATCTACAACTAGGATGGATGCACAGATATCAGTTGTTAGCAGCAGGGAGATTAGGGAAAGCCGCACAGTTATAATTGAGCTGCGTACATGGTAATACGGAGGTGACTGGCCAGCTGGTTATATCCTGAGTCAGAGCAGAAAACCAGTTAAAAGAGCCAGGCAGAGGGCTTTTGGGCCACTGTGTGCTGGGCCATGGAAACAGGGGATTTGCTGAAGAAACAGCCGGGTGAGTAGGTCCAATAAGTGGGGAGTGAGTAAGACATACTGTATAATAGTGTTATGGCAGAGGGAAGGTCATAGAAACATAGAAACATAGAAGTTGATGGCAGATAAGGACCGCAGGTCCCATCCAGTCTGCCCATTTCTTTTTCTACCTTATAAATGTGCCATCAGCCTTTGCTCTGTCAGTGGCCTATCTATTCATACTCATTTGTATTGCTCCCTTATGCCTGTCCCATGCCTGTTTGAAGCCCTGCACTGTATTCATAGCCACCACTTCTTGAGGTAGGCCATTCCATGCATCCACCACCCTTTCTGTGAAAAAAAAATTTCCTCACATTCCCCCTAAATCGCCCCTCTAATCTCATGCTGTGTCCTCTTGTCCTGCTATTTTTCTTATATTTAAACATGTTAGACTCTTTCACCTTGTTAATGCCCTTAAGGTGTTTGAATGCCCCGATTATATCACCTCTCTCCCTCCTTTGCTCAAGGGTATACATATTGAGCTCTGTTTATCTGTCCTCATATGTCTTCTGATGCAGTCCCTGCACCATTTTGGTTGCCCTTCTCTGGACTGCCTCAATTTGGTTAATGTCCTTGTGAAGGTGTGGCCTCCAATACTCCATGCAGTACTCCAGATGGGGCCTAACCAGTGTCTTGTAAAGAGGGATTATTACCTCCCTCTTACGACTTGTGATACCCCTACTAATACACCCTAACACCCCCCTAGCCTTACCTACTGCTTTAGAGGTCTGCTTGGATGATTTCAGGTCATCAGTGGTGATGATGATGCCCAAGTCTCTTTCATCCTTTGTGACTGCTAGCAACTCACCTCCCAGCCTATAGGTGGCTTCAGGGTGTCTCTTCCCTATGTGCATGATCTTGCACTTCTTTGCATTAAATCCCAGTTGCCACTCTTCTGACCATTTTGCCAGTTTATCCAGATCTCTTCTCATTCTGCCCACCCCATCTGGATCATCTACTCTGTTGCAGATCTTGGTGTCATCTGCAAACAGACAAGCCTTACCCTCTAGTCCATCTGCAAGGTCACTAATGAAGATGTTGAAGAGGACTGGCCCCAGGACTGATCCCGAGGTACCCCACTTGTGACTTGCATCTCTTCTGACTGTATACCATTTACCACCACTCTCTGTTTTCTGCCCGTCAACCAGTTTGCCACCCAGTTGACCAACTTCTGACCACCCCAGCCTACCCAGCTTATTTATCAATCTTCTATGTGGAACAGTGTCAAAAGCTTTGCTGAAGTCAAGGTAGGCGACATCAACTGCTTCCCCTTGGTCCACCACTCTGGTTACCCAGTCAAAGAAATCTATGAGATTAGTTTGACAGTACCTTCCTTTGGTAAACCCATGCTGTCTTGGATCCTGTGCCCCTATGGATTCCAGGTGTTGCACTATCCTTTCCTTAAGGAGTGGCTCCATAATCTTGCCCACTACTGAGGTAAGACTGACTGGTCTGTAGTTCCCTGCCTCCTCCCTGCTACCACTCTTGTGGATTGGGATCACATGAGCCCTTCTCCAGTCTTCTGGGACCTCTCCTGTGCTCAGATACTCACTAAACAGTTCTGCTAATGGCTCTGCTAGTTCCACCCTTAGCTCCTTAAGTACGCCGGGATGTATGCCATCAGGTCCCATTGCCTTATCCACCCTGAGCTTAGCAAGCTCTTGTAGGACCCTTTCTTTTGTGAAGGGAGTAGTGCTCACCTCCCTCCCCCCTGTGTCCATGGTGCTGAGCTGTGGGCCCTGCCCTACCTTCTCTTCAGTAAATACTGAGTAAAAGTATCTATTTAGGATAGATGCTTTTACATGGTCCTCCTCCTCACATGCTCCCTTTTCTCCATTAAGCTTAGTAATACCTCCTCTGGACTTTCTCCTTTCACTAATGTATCTATAGAAAGTCTTGTCACCTTCTTTTACTGTTCGTGCTAGTGTTTCCTCAATTTGGGACTTTGCCTGCCTTACTGCCTTCCTGCTTCCCTTAGGGCAGTTTGGTATGCCTCCCTATCTTCATCTCGCTGTGTTCCCTTATATTTCCTGAAGGCCAGCCTTTTGGCTCTGACCTTTTCTGCTACTGTATTTGAGAACCAAAGCGGTTTCCTTCTTCTTTTGCACTTCCTTTTCTGTCTAACACAATGGGATGTTGCTTCAAGTATTGCATCCTTAATGCTTGCCCACTTTGCCTGTACCCCCTCACCTGTGTTTCTTTTTGCCAGGGCTAGCTTAACTCTGTTGGCCATCTTATCAAAGTCAGCTCCTCTGAAGTCTAATATTTTTGCCTTGGAATGGGATGATTTAGATGTAGTAGCCAAATTGAACCATACCATGTGATGGTCACTGGCCCCCAGGTGACCTTCTACTTGGAGATCTGTGATCCCGTTCCCTGTTAGTCAGTATTAGACCTAGGATAGCCCTGTCTCTTGTGTGTTGTTGTACCAGTTGTACCATGAGGCAGTGCAGTTTGCACAACAGTCTAAGTAGAGAAAAAGGGGCAGTGACGATAGATTAAAACTGACCAATGGAAGCACAAAGCGAGGCAAATGAGGGTGAGGCTTGTGTGGATTTAATATGGGTCAGGGATGGGGAGCGTGGGTGGGACTAAAAGTACTGGTAGTAGAAAGAGTAGAAGGCAGCTGAGGAAAGCCGGTCCTATGCTTAGAAAGCAGCAGGAAGCAGGTTTGGGTTCCTTAAGGTCAGCTTGCAAAGTGTCCAGAGGAGAGCCAATGGGAGTAGCAGGTTAGGTGGGAGCAGCCAGTTGGGTGCAGAGTGAGGAAAAGCACCAGGAAATCAAAATTTGGTCGGGCGTTGCCAGGACCATACCTTTGGTGGCTTCCAGGGAGTGTAGTGCGGGCGGTGGGGAGTAGCAGACATTGTGCTGCAGGATCAGGGCCAAAGCGCCCGGTCAGGGGCTTAGCAGTCTGTGAAGAGAAAGGAAAAAAAGGTTAGTTTAAGGAGGAGAAAAGCAAGACGAGGTGGGGGTTGATGTAGGCAGGAGACAGTAGCACTGCAGGGGGAGTCATAATTGGAGGTGAAAGATTAAGTTATCGGGGGGCATGTTTCACAAGAAGGCAGATGGTCTAGGACAAAAAAAGATAAAACGAGAAAAACTAAGAAGTAAGCAGGTGGGGCAGGGCAGGTCAGCACCAAGCTGGAGGGAGGGGGGATGTTGGAAAGGCAGCAGTTTGAAATGAAGAAAGGTCCAGGGAAAAGAAAAAAAAATGCGATAGGGAGAAGGAGAGAGAGAGAGACAGAGAGAGAAATACTCCATACAAAATCAAGCACAAGTTCAGGATTAACTTAATTTTACATTCCTTAGTAACCAGACATTTAACAGGTGAGAGCACATTGCTTGCCTAAGTCAGTTAGAACATTAAATTAGGCTGTACATGCACTAATGGAAAAAAAAAAGGAAAAAGACTAAGTACTGCACAGGATATGATCTATTATAAAAAGTAGAGTTAATACAGAGAGTAAAAGGCAACTGAGGAAAGCCGATTCTGTGATTGGAATAGCAGCAGAGAGCAGGCTTGGATTCTTCAAGGTTGGCTTACAGAGTGTCTGGATTAGAGTCAATGGGAGTAGCAAGTTAAGTGGGTGCAGCCAATCAGGTGGCAGAGCGAGGAAAAGCAACAGGAAGTCAAAATTTGGTTGGGTGCTTCCAGGACCATACCTTTGGTGGCTTCCAGGGAGCGTAGTGCAGGCAGCAGGGAGTAGCACCATAGAAGCAGGTCCAAAGGACCCAGTCAGGGGCTTTGCAGTCTTTGGTGGCTTCCAGGGAGCATAGTGTGGGCAGCGGGGGTAGCAAGTTCCACACTGCAGGAGCAGGGCTGGGCGCCCAGTCGAAGCTTAGCAATATAGTAAAGCCTATGTGCTTCAGATATGCGGCACACAGGCTTTGTGCATATCCACCTATATAAAGGCTCAGCTACCGATTGACAGCTTGTGAAGACCCCATTGCACTTGTGAGGTAATATGAAATTACTGTTAAGTGATAAAGAGCATTTAATTACTAGCCAGCTCTATCATTCGAATAAAATTATTTACCACAAAAATATTTAAAAAGTCTCACAAATGTGCTCAGTATTCCTCTTTGCCCAAGGTGGAATCTGATTCTGGTCTCTGTAGGGATTGTTTATCAACATTCTCATACCAGAGATCTAGATGCTATGGATCGCTGAGCTGGAAAGATGTACCTCCATAGGTAATCCATAACTGAGTAAAAATCAGCAGAGAACTGAAGATATCTAATTCTTGCAGATTCTATCTGACAGAGTCAAATTACTTTCTTTGGTTTCTTGTCTGAAAATACAAATCTGGGAACAATTTGACATCTTACATCTCCACTTCCAGGGATGAAGATCCATGAGTTGCCAGCAATAAAATGGCTCTGGCCTCAACTCAAGATATCTGAAGAAATATTGTATGAGGCGGATTTGAGGTGCAGGGGAGGGCTTCATCATGTTTGTTCTATAAGCATTTTTTGTGCCTAAATTCAAAATAGTCTTGGAGCATCAGTCATTTTTCCATTAAATAAGGAGATCTTCCGTCTCTCAACATTCTAGCATACTGACCACATGATTATATGGGGTATGAGTTTCATCCTCGAGACCCTTCCCAATGGCCCCTGAGCTGAACATTTTCTTGGGTCAGTTTAGTCACTGTAGCAAGCATGGTGATCAAGCGTTTATCTGCTGCATCTACAGTGGAAGGCATGTTTTTTAGCCTTGTATCCTGTGACTCAAGTGAGAGCCAATATTTTTCTATTTTTATGTCCACAACTCTGGGTGCATCCCAGACCATATGCCACGGCAGTTATACACCAAACATACAGACTTCCACATTGCTACCAGTCTCCAGCTGTGCGTTCAGTTTAACCATCTCAAAGGATATCAAAAGAAACCCCTTTTTAACGATTTTTCAGTTCTGCAAGTGAAAGTGTTAAAGTAGTTTGCAGAAGTTTGATTTTTTTTATTGTTAAATATTATACTAGTGTTACCTGGATGCCGTGTAACTGTGGGCTACTACCCCTGCCTTGTGGGCTCATCTATGTTAAGGGGCCTGGGCTCTGTTTCTAATGTAAAAGGTTCCCCTGCACCCCCCCTCCCCAAGTGATAAGGTAAATAGCAAGGTGCCTCCACCCAGAGTAAAATATAGTAGACCAGATGCTTGTAAAGTCAAGTCAAGTTTATTATCAGGAATAACTCCATTGAGCACACTCATTTACAAAGAGGTCCTGAATGGACAACTTGGAACAAGATATACAACTAGCAAATGGTACAATTACAGAAATATTTTACAATAGTCGACACACTAGAACAGGTTAGATTCATGGATGAACAATAAAGAAAAATGTTTTACTTATTTTTTTTGCTTGTGTGGTACAACCCTGCTGTACCTACTCACCTCCCTTTCCCATCACCCCACACATGAAATACCACAAACTTCTGCAGTACTTTACTATGCATGCAAATAATGTCTATCACTTATTATATGCTCACAAACAGTTCTAAACAATAACAGTAAAAGATTTATTAATAGGGAAAAGGGGAATGGGAATGGAAATGGGAATGCAAAGATAAATGGTAATTGGCAAATTTGGTAAACAAGTGAAACCGGAACAAAGAGCATTAATAGTGCCCACCACCGACAGCAACTACCACAAATTGACCCACCTCCTCCACTGGAACCAGTGTCCCCTAAAGTTAATCTGGGTACCCAGGTAATGTTGCAGGCCTGTACATTGCCGCGGGTTGGCCGGAATTGGTGAACTTTTTGAGGTTTAAAGAACTGACTGGCAAACTTTGTACAAATCCCCCAGACCAGGCAGGCCCTGTGCTTACTCACAGTTCAGAAGTCCAGCTTCTCAGTGTCTGATTGTAGTTGCTCAATCAGCTGGCTGGTGTCTTGGGCTTTACAGCTGGTGGCAGCTTTCCTGCAGTGACAGATGTCTTGCAGCTTGTCACCTTCCGGGCATTGTCTCCAGTTAAGGCTGGTTTAGATCAGTACCAGGGACCAGGACCACATGCCTTGGGGAAAGGCAATGGTTAATGCCTAGTGAAGCACTACCTGACTGATTCCCCAAACTATCCTAGCAGTACGGAGTTCTCCTCAGGCCTTGTATTCATACAGTTTTTCACTTTCCATGAATGGCTATACAGGCAACTCGGTGGCAATTGATTGACTCCTAGACCAAAGGGGGAAGACAGTTACTCAGATGTCTTTCCAACTTTCAGGCTTCAGATCTCGACACTCTGTGGCTCCCCAGGGAATGGGAACTAAGTGGGCTTCTCCCAGTTCAACTTTAGGGCTCAGGCAACAGTCATTCACTTGGTCAAACAACAGCCTTGGTCAGAAACTGAAAGGATTTTCTCAGGTGCCACCAGAACTTTCTCTCTCTCTCTCTCTCTCTCTCTCTCTACTGTACATTCTATTGTTTGGGTCACCCGCTGAGGGGAAAAAAACAATTCAGTCCCTGCTGGTGGCTACAAAAGCCATGGGCCAACTTTCACATAGTCTGTCACTTTTCAGCGCTCCCCTCCTCACTCCAAGAACCTCAGCCATAACTGACCATGAGCTGTATTTTCCCCCAATGTCTGTGTGAACAGCAAGCAACTTCCATTTGTCAGTACAGCTATTTGTCAAAGAAAATATTTTGCAACAGGATTATTTGGTAACTGATTAGTTGAAACTAAAGGCACCAAGAACATTGTTTATTCCCCCTACTAAAGAGTGATAGCTGCAGTCCCTGGAGTTCCTCGATCACTGATTGGGTCAAGCAGGGTTTGGGGTTACCAAATGGTGTCCATGTAAACAGTTTATATTTGTCTGACATTTAAAGTCTTAATGCAGACAGATTATACAGTTTTAATAAACACTATCCCATAGTTCAATAGCTGCTCCTTTGGACTGTTATCAGGTTACTGAATGAGCTTTGGGAAAGTCCTTGTCTGCCTGATGCTAGTGCTGTAGCACTAAGTCTCCCTGTGGCAGGCAGAAACACATTCACTGAGCAGTCTTAAAGTAACAGTGCTCACATAAACATTTATTTACATAGTTTACATTTCTTCCACCCAAAATGTTTGTCTGATCCCCCACATGTGGTTTACGGATCCCAGGAGTTGGCCGACAAAGGTACTTATCACTAGCTTCAAATGCAGAGCTACAGTAGTTGAGTGCTACAGCACTCACCTGGATAGACAAGTGGCCTGCCAGCTCACACACTTGAGCAGAATGCAGTTTTACTTCGCACACAGTGAGATGGGTCTCTATTCATGGCTGTCATTCAGCACAAGCTTTGCTGTACTGCTAGGTGGCACAACCTCAACATTCACACAACTCCCCCACACCCTACAGCTGGCAAACAAAAAAGGGCTGGCATGAGCTTTGAAGGGGCCCTCAGGACCCAGGACTGATGGAGCCAAATGACAGGAGGCAATTCTAGAAAGCCTTATCTGAAGGTGGAGGGGGGGGTACACCAGTGGCACACATCCTGTTTCCAAAGTGGCTTCCTAGTGCCCTCCCAGGTTCTCAATCATTTAAAGATGCTTTAGAAAATAGCAATGGAAATGCTAGCATCCTGATTGGTTAGCAGAGTTCCATTGCATGACAGTATTTTTCAATAAAGCCCTGTAAAAAAAAAATACCAGCTGCACAGTATCAAACTGGTATTCTGTGCCAGTTTGAATTTTAAAGTACAGTATCCACCATTTTTTTCCCACTTGCTAAGGGAGAGAACCATGCAAGTCAGTCCACCCACCCTCACAAGTGAACTTCAGTGTAAAGAAAGTTAACCATTTAAATAAAAATCATTATTTTTTCCCATCCATTATATTATTTTAAAATTATGTAAAATTGCTGCACAGTTGCTGTCGCTCACACATTTCAGTCACGCCATCTCTGGTTCCTCAGCCACCCCTACTCATAAAAAATCACTTTGCATTCAGTGATTCCAACAGTTTTCACATTAATTCGTACCTTTTGTGATCGTTGATGGCCCTAAAATGCTCTTTGCTCCCGATGGCTGCCTGACCATGACCTGCCATAACAACTAGATCAGCTAGACATCTTCTTGCAGCCCTAGCTCTTTCTTTCAACAGCACGGAACATGGAGGGGAGGAGGCACCCCAGGAACAGAGTTCTGTCAGAAAGAGGTAATCAGAAACACAGCCATTAAATGAATGTCAGTGAAAAGAGACTTTTAAACAGCAGTGCCCTCCACTGACAAACATGGCAGGGACTACCTTACAAAAAAATATATTTTTTTATTGTTTTTAATATTTATTACATATATTTTTAATCTTTCATTTAATGTTATTAAAATTGTCACTAATGATCCATTTTTCTTAGCACCATAACACCCTCCAGGGTGGCTGGTATTGGGCAATACCAGACCTTCCAAGGGACATAAGGCCCTTTGCCTGTAGTGTCTAGCCTCATTATGCCCCTTGGCGGTCCGGTATTGCTCAATATCACCCACCCTATTGGGTGTTATTGCTGACATTCATCAATCCCTTGCACTCAACTGTCTTTTTTTGGGTTAAAGCCTCTAATCTGTTTTTGTGGAAAGAGGATTTCATTAGCCATGCAAAGTGGTCAAACCTGAAACATTGTTTCACTACAGATTACATTTGCACTGCTATGGGAGTGTTTCTTATGCTATGTTACTTACTCTTTAGGGTGATAGCCTGCTTAGACATTGAGGGGGTTCTGTGCATTCCCAACATAAGCACTGTACTTGCACAGTGTGCCACTTTTTATAGACCTACAACCAAGGGTCCTCATAGATGCATGTGCTGAGAATATCAGGTATCTTGCATACAAAAAGACGTGTGTTTCCATGAAGATATCAAATCCACACTCTTTGCTGTGTTACTGCATGTGTTTCAAAGACATAATGGGGTGTCTTTAGTTACTTTCTTATGATGTCTGTGATCACAATTACTAGGACTCTACCTGCCATATTGTGAAACTGTCTTTTTCTTAAAATATTATTTTCTGTTACTGTATGTTTGATCAGGTTTATTTAGCCTTAGTAAGCAGAAGAAAACCTAGATCAATCTCATCTAGATCAACCACCATCTCAGTGGTAATATTTCATTAGCTTACCTGACATAATCAGTAAGTTAATTTCAAGTTTTGAACAATGTCTCTGGTAGTGTGTGCCAGACATAAATAATCCCTTGTATACTGAAATAATTGTATTTATTTTTTTTAAGATTTCCAGCTTACCTACTTAGAGTACCCTCCAGTGTTTTGTTCCTTATTTTTCAGTTTCAAACCCAGTGCCATCATCAGTTTACCATCTTTTTTTATCACTACATTATTTATTACTCACTGCAGCTTGGTCTACCTGTCATCCCGCCGCCATCCTCTCTCTCCATTCAACTCACCGGCTCACTTGCATCCAGCTAGCATGCACGCTACCTACAGAGGGGTCCCAACTCCCCCTGCCAGGCCTGGATCTAATACTGGAGCATGATTCCAGATAAATCCCCTGGGTGAAAAGAGGCATGGCAATGTCTCAAATTCCATCAGGGGCTCCAACAAAGTGATGTATTCCCCAAACCCACCACAGGAAAAGGAGAGCAGTCCATTGGATGCTCAGTCCTCTCCCTTCCCAGCCAACCCCCGATGGCCTGGTGAGTTTCCGAACCTGGGTCGCCGGTGTAGCATGAGGTGTGGCATCCAGTGCCTCAGCCCTCAGCACCACTGGGCCACCTTATCAGTTTACCATCTATAATAATGTTGTACAGTGCATTATGAATTATTAGCTCCATATGTGTCTTGTTTCTAAAGTCACCATCCTGAAAAAGCTAAGCCTTTTATCATACATCATTTCCTCCAACCACAGACCATCTTTGTAGCCTATCTCTGGATTTTTCCTACAAGTTTGGTTTATTCTTCTACAGACAAGGCAATCAGAATTGTGTGAACCGTCGTCTAGATGGGTTCTCACAAAGTTTCTATAAATAACTTAATCAAATCCCTATTTCTGGACACAATGTTACATTTAATGCATCCTAATACTATCACCCTTTTCTAAAACCTTGGAGAGGATTGTAGCAGACCAGATGACTGACTATACTCACAAATGCAATCTACAATGTCCTCAGCAGCATGGTTTTTGAAAAAAAACATAGTACTGCCACTGCTCTGGTGGACTTCTCAAACACTGTCCATAAGGCCATGGATGAGGGTAAATTGGTTGGTTCAATCTTCATAGATTTAACAAAGGCGTTTGACACAGTAAGCCACCTGCTCCTCTTAAACCAATTAAGTTCTTTAGGGGTGTCCCCATGTGTTGTCCATTGGTTACAGGACTACCTAACATCTAGATCACAAAGAGTTAAAATACAACATTCCGTATCTAACTCTCTGGAAGTCTCAATTGGAGTTCCACAGGGGTCCATCCTGGGACCAGTGTTGTTTAGTTTATTCCTGAACAATCTAGCAGATGCCTGCCCCAGCAAAATCATTTTATATGCAGATGATGCTGTAATCCTTAGCAGTCACATGAGCATTGAGATTCTCCAAGCAGAGCAACAGTGCACCTTCAAACAACTGGAATACTGGTTCAGCTCTTATAGGTTACTCCTTAACTATAAGAAAACCAAAACAATGCTTCTATCAAGCCTCCAACTAAAAAGGAGGTACCCCAACCTGACAATCGTGAACAAGTCTGCCCTGCCAGAACAGGTGCACTCTTTCAAATATTTCAGAGTACTGATCGATGAGACCCTATCATTTATGCAGCACATTGACCAAGTGGTGAAGGCTGTGAACTCAGGACTAGGAGTCCTATATAGGCATAGGAAAAGCCTAACTCCCAATGCACTTTGGCTGTCTGTCTCCAGCTCCATTCTATCAATAGTGGACTATGGGCTTGTGGTTTACTGTGCTGCCTCTGATTCTGCTCTCAAAAGGGTCATGACAGCCCTCAATAAGGCATGCAGATTATTGTCAAATGCTGATCATGGTACAGCACCAGGAGCATGGCCATGATCCTGCTCTGTGTCCCATTTCATATGACTGTGTTGGGACAATGTTCCTTTGCCTATCGAGCTCCACTCTGGCTCAATGAGATCCCGGCAACTGCCCTAAGCACAGGTAATCCTCAGGCCTTTAAAAGTGAGCTAATGCAATTCCTCAGGAGTATGAGCAAGTGTGAGTGCAGGCTCTGAGCCAGGCACCCATGATAATGGCACTTCACTCTCCCATCACTGAATCACAGCAGCTACAACTGCAACCTCCCCGCTGCTTGCTATTTACCCTCCCCTCTTACTACTTATCATCCCTCTTTCACTCATTCTGTTTGGGGCCCCCCTGAACTGCTAATACCCCCGTTTACTTCCACCTAGGCGGGTGTTGAGAGGTCTAAACCTCACTTTCAGAGTCTTGATGATATTGGGAATGCAAGTAATCACAAACAAGTTGCATTAGAGTAATAAACAAGTTTATTACTACAAAAAGGGGTAAATCACAGTTGCCCTAAGCAGTTCTTACCAATACGAACCGGGAGCCAGTGTTAAGCGTTCCCTACACCTCGAGGTTTCTCTGTAGTCTCTTGGGGTCTCTCAGGTCTCCGAGGTGTAAAGCCTGTGCATTACATTATATACCTATGATAATTACTATGGTTACCAAAAGATAGAAACATTTCTAGTTACAGAGATGAGCCCTATTGGCTAAATTAGAGGTAGCTCCACGGTCCAAGATAACATTATACAATTTTGTAAAGTCATCAGCTTGAGAACAAAAGAGTTCTTATACAGAGTCTTACATAACTATGTGTAGCGGTACAAATACCAAAAGATGGCAATGCCATCTTACATATTATAATTACTTCAAGGACAAGTGTCTTGGCATCTGACAAGTAAGAAACAGACAGAAAATACATGGTAAAATATGTGTATATCAGCAAGCAAAGTGGATTACAACAATATGCATTCATATCCTGACATCTACTCTTATACGGTAGATGCCCTTAGCCCTAAGTATTAGTATAACCTATACCTAAGCATTAGCTGTCTACGGTGTACCTCTGAGGGTACCAATTAGGGTGCAGAGACCTTGTGTAACAATCCCCCCCCTTGTTGCCTCCAAGGGCAACACAGGCAAATGTTTAGGGAAAGGACAGGAGCAGTGGTCGTTTACAATCCCGACGCACGAGCCTTGTAAAGGAACTCGAGCTGCTCACGGTGTTGGCGTAGTGTACGACGTAGGCAGCAAAGCATAATAATCAAAGTGAATATTAAAAATGCTTGTATGATAACAAAACCTTTAAAAGTAATCTCTAACCAGGTGTTAGTTAAGGCATTATTCATTGCTCCATCATTAATCAAATCAAGAACAGCTTCATTGGCTTTGGTGATATTATTGCTGATGTGGATGAGGTGTGTGTCCTTTCTGTCTAACAGTGATTTCAGTGTAAGTGTAAGTGGGTCTATGTGTACGTTAAAGTATGGCAAGTATTCTGACAGCATGAGTAAATAACCTGGGTTACCATCAATAATGTCTGCATCCATAAGGGGGGTTGGGGTAATGACAGTATGTCCAATAACAGTCTTCTGGTGAGGAACAAAACTGAAGTTGTGGTAGTCAATAGCACAAGTAACAGAACCATATGTATAAGTCTTGTGATTAGTGACAACACAATATTCTCCATCAGAGTTGTACTGTGAGCATACAGTAGGCAGTCTCCACTTTTGCAACTGGACAGGGCAGGTGTAGGTCATCTTCGAAATCCATGTTGCTAGGCGATGAACCTCCTCACGATAGGATTGGTAGAGCTTATCCGTAGCTATAGTTGAGTCAAAAGAGTTGGTGCCATTCTCAGTGATGTCATCATCCATAGTGAAAGTCCAATCAATGCTGTCTGTAGAGTACCTGCAAACAGGTCGGATAACATCAAACACATCACATCAGCACAGATAGATATATTGCTTTTTCACACAGCAGTCCGTGTGCGGAGCCGCCCAGGCATCCAGAAAAGAATGATAGACCAGTAGAGGTGGTAGATCCAGGTGTTCTCTGTAGATGTCTTCATCCAAATGCCCGATCGAATGGAACAGTGCAAGCTTGTCGAACAAAGCTGTAGTGGGATCAAAGCATGGTAAGGAGACAGTAAAAGAAACAAACATGGTATCTGTTATGGAACATTTCTTAGTAGCAAAGCAAGGACCAGTATTAGGGTGCCTGGTCACAAACCCCAAATTCCTAGCTGTGGATAAAAATGGAAACACAGCTAGAGGTTTTACATCTTGGACAATACCATTTGGAAATGCGTCTGTCATGTATGATGTCAGGAAATCTTCCAGATTCTAGATCACGGAAGAGGTTATTGATGGTAGTGATAATGTAGGCACCATAAGCAGAGCAGAGGATTTCTCTAGCAATGTATTGTTTATCTGCTTTTCTATTGTTCTGTTGTATGAGTGTGTTGATCTTATCTTTAGAATCAGTAAATGCCTTAGCAATGTCATGCATGTTGTATACAGTGTATCTTTCTTCCTGACTAAGGCCATCCACACCATGCAATAATGGAGGTAAAACATTATTAACCAAGCCAGTGAAGAATTTGGCAGAATGACTTTTGATAGCAGCAATGTCTGCTTTATTCCAGATAGACATAGCCGTACCAAAAAGACCTGTGACATTACCTGTTGCACCTGTAACATCAGAACTGTCAACTTCACGTTTGTTACATTTAGAATTATCAGGAGAGGGCTTCCTCCTGAAGTTGCCTCTATGTTCAATAGAGTAGACCCCGGCAAAAGGATCCTGCGTTCGAATCTGAAATGCAGCTATACTATCAAGCAATAAGGTACTATAAAATGCTGATGTATTAGTATTGTGACACATACCAAACTCTTTCATATTCCAGTAAGTGAGATTAAACAAAACAGGTATATGTATAAACTGCAAGTTATTAATCAATGAACCTGGCAGGGCAGTGGCCGTGAGACCGCTACGGGGACCAGGGTTATGTTTTAGACATTCCAAAAGCTGCTTATCAGTGGGCGGTAACACAGAAAGGTACATGGCCACTGAAGCCATGGGATGTATAGCACAAAATCTGCGAGCGGAATCTTTGGACAGAGAATTACAGTAAGAAGGATCTATTAAGGCAGTTATATTGTACAAACCAGAATGTCGTAGTGCTGTTTGTAACAAGGACAATGAACTATTTGGGGATAATTTAGCATTGGGCCAACCCTGAAAATTTCCTTTGGAGAGTTTGGCCACAGGGAGGATTTGTCCTTGTGATGTGGTTTGCCACTCAATTTGAAGGGTAGATTTGTCAGGAGCATCAACCGAGGCAGTGAGGTAAGCATCGGAACCTTCCTGGACAGTGATCATACTATCTGGTATATTGATAGATATTCCCTCTGGAGGAGGTGCTGGAGGATTGAGGTGTCATAGGAGGTCCGGTACCGTGCCTTGGATGCAGGGGATCACTCCTGAGAGGAGGAAATAAAGGAACAAGATAGCCATCTTGTCAGTGTATCTGAAAAGGAAGATCAAAGATTAGTATATTAGTACAATTCTGCCCAATGGGGTTAGAAAAAATAATTTAAGCTCCTTTATACAGTTTCATGTTGATTTGCATGCAACCATTTGTCAGTTAGTTTGTTGTTGTGTAGGAGTCTAACTTGATAGACTGCCAGACTGAGCTTGTTGACAATGGGGTATGGGCCTTCCCATTTATTGGAGAAGGAGTGGGTGGGATGTGCAAATCAAAATACTATTACCTGATCTCCAACTTGCCAATCCACTTCTTGTGTGTGTTTGTCAAACTGTATCTTGGATTGTTGCTGGGCCTTGCCCATGCAGTTTGCAGCATACAAGTGTGTGTATATGAGGTCTTTTCTGAGTTTTTTCACATACTGGTCCACAGACACGCAGTCTGCAGTGGGGGTGTGCAGGCCAAACAACAGGTGTTCAGGTAATCTCATCTGTCTACCAGTCATCACCTCAAAGGGTGTGAGCTGGGTGTGGCTGAGGGTGTGCCTCTTATTGCCATAAGGAGTAAAGGCAACAGGGAATCCCAGGTTTTGGGATTGTCCTCAATGAATTTGTAAAGCATTTGCTTAATCCGTCTGTTGGATCTTTCTACTTGACCTGAGGATTGAGGGTGATAAGGTATGTGGAACTTCTGTTGAACTGCAAGGAGTTCAAGGGATTCTTTCATCAACTCACCTGTAAACTGGTTCCTTTGTCAGAGTCTACCTTAAGAGGCAGACCCCACCTGGAGAAAATCTGTTCCACCAGGATTTTGGCAGTAGTCTTTGCTGTGCATGTCTTAGTGGGGAAAGCTTCCACCCACTTAGAGAAAAGGTCGGTTACCATAAGAGCATACTTATCGTTTCTACTGGTGTTGGTCAAAAGGCCAATAAAATCAATTTGAATGGCATGCCAAGGGCCAGAATGTCTTTGTGGTAAAAGTTTGACATTTCATTTGGTAGGTATGGGATTGTTTTGCGCACAAACAAGGCAGTTGTCTATGTATTGTTTAACATCTTTGGTGATACCAGGCCACCAGGCGGTGGTCTTGAGTCGTTGAAGGGTGTTTTCTGCTCCCTGGTGTCCACCAGTAGGAGTTTCATGCACTTGGTGCAAAAATTCAGATCTTAGATGTCTGGAAACTACCCACAGCTTGGTGGTAGTGTCATCTGGTTGAAACCAAATGAGTTTGTCATCGGGTGACAAACGTAACTTACCTTCATGTCTTCGATAGGAGTTGTGTGTAGGAAGTTTTTCTTCAGTACCCTTGTCAAGGAATCTGAACACCTCTTTAAGTTCAGTGTCCAGATGTTGGGCTGCTGAAAGGTCCAAGGGGGAAAAAGATTCAGATTTCTTCTTGAGTGCTGCAACATGTACAGCTGCATTAGCTTCTGGATGGTCCATCATCCAGACGTCCCCCCTTCTGGCCCCTTCCTTGGCAAGGGTATCTGCTGTGTCATTGAAAGCATGATAGGGATCATGGAGAGAGTGGCTTTGACCTTGTGTACATAGAGTTTGTGTGCAAATTTCTGTGCCTATGCATGTATGTATATTACCAATTCCTTGTACTTCACTGGACTGCCATCAGAAGAGAGAAAGGAGTTCTTCTGCCAGAAAGGAAGAAATTCTGTAAGGGAACAACAAACCCAGTTAGAGTCTGTAAAAATGATGGTATCCCCGGTTCCATGTTGGATGAACTCGAGGGCACAGGCCACTGCTGCCATCTCTGCATACTGTGATGATGCTACATTACAGCACTTGGATATCTTGACAGTATTCCCATGAGGGTAGATCACCAAGATACCCATCCCTGCAGTCTGTTCTCCCTGATAGTAGGATGCTGAACCATCAGTAAAGATATGGCACAAAGAGGTACTCTCGAGTACTTGTGGCGTGGCAGGGAAGAAAGGACCTGGATCAGGAAGATCAGGTGACTGTAGTGTACAGTCATGGGGTTCTCCCTGGAAAAGGAGGCCATGAGCTTACATAGATGGAACTTTAGTCGGTTGTACCTGTATATCTCTGTCCTGGAGAAGAAGTGACCAGTGTGTCAGCCTGGTGTTAGAGACGGACCCATCCTTCACTCTATCTGAAAGCAAAAAGGTGGTTGGTGCATGGTTAGTGTTAGTGATCAGTGGTGAGTACCCATTGATATACAAGAAGTGCTTGACAGCCCAGTAGGTGGCCAGAAGGTTCCAAAGCCATACTTCTGTTCCACTGGGGTAAAGAGCTGTGAGGCATATGCAATGGGTCTCAGGGTGCCATGCACCTTCTGGGCCAACACTGCTGACATGGCAATGTCAGAGGTGGCACATTCCAGATGGAACGGCAGTGCTGGATTGGGGTTCACCAGTGCTGGGGTGGAGGCCAAGGCCTGCTTCAGTGACATCACAGCCTGGGTGTGAATAGGGCCCCAAGTCCATGGTACATCCTTTTTGAGTAATTCATACAGAGGAGCAGCTTTCTGAGCAAAATCACAAATGAAATCTCGCGAATAGTTTACCATACCTAGAAACCTTTGAAGAGTTGCCACACTGGTAGGTAATGGCAAGTCTTGTAATCCCTGTACTTTCTTCCAGGTAGGGCTTCGACCTTGGTCTGTTGTTTTTAGACCCAGAAAAAGTACTTCTTTCTGACACAATTGTGATTTTGCTGGGTTACATTTCAGGCCTGCTCTCTGAATGAGAGTCAATAGTTCGTCCAAGAGATCCAAATGTTGTTCCTGTGTGGCTGTGGCCAGCAACAGATCGTTCACATATTGTAAGAGACATTGGGGGGTATAGAAACTCTCGAGGGTATCCATCATGTGGAGATGGAAGAGGGATGGACTGTTATGGAATCCTTGTGGCAAGCAAGTCCACATGTACTGTCTTCCTTCAAAGGTGAAGGCAAACTTATATTGTCTCTTAAGGGCCAATGGCAATGACCAGAAACCATTGGAAATGTCCAGGGCACTGAACCATTTCAGGTCGGGGTTAGAAGTCGTAGCACATCTGGTGCTGATGCCACAGTTGGGGAACAACTTGGAGTGACCTGATTCAGTTTCCTGTAGTCAATAGTAAGTCTCCAGGCGCCTGTGGGTTTCTTCACGGGCCATACTGGGGAGTTGGCAGTGGAAACACTAGTTCTGATTACTCCTTGCTTGAGGAGTGACTTGATCGTTTCTCTAAGGGAAGACAAGGCCTCAGTTGGGAAAGGATATTGCTTCTGCCTCTCATGTGCCAGGCCTGGCACCTCGATGATGGTGTGCATTCTACCACAGTCATGTTTGTTAACTGCAAATGCTTCCAAATGTCGTTGCAGAATGAGTAAGAGTTTTGGAAGAAGTTCATGATTCTTGAACAAATCTATGACGTCATACTCTTTGTCATTGGCAGATATCGTTGCCACAAAGTGTGAGTCAGGAATCAAAATGGTATGGTATTGACCTTGAATCTGTATCAGTAGCATATTAGCTAGGTCCACCACACAGCCGAGCGGCGCAAGGAAGTCAATCCCTATGATACTAGGATGATCATGCAGTACCATTAGTTGGAAAGTATGAGAGGCCTTCAAGTGGCCTAGCTCTACCTGTAAGGGTAGAGAACGGTATGCAGGCAGCCTAGTGTCATCGACTCCTGACATGTTGGTCTTTCATCCGGTAGACCAAGGGGACGTGTCTGGGTGTTCGTCATGTAACACAGATACAGCTGCACCTGTATCTAGTAAGACTACCAGTTGGCGGCCCCCAACCTTGGCCTCGGTGCAGGGCCTTCCATTTGTATCCAAGACCAGCATATTTACAATACAGACTGGGGCCTGTAATTGTCAATCTGTACTGCAAGAAGCATGCAGAGGTTGGGCCTGGCTTGCGTGAATGACTTCACCATGCTGTACTGATGCTATATAGGGAGGAGCTTCTGGATTCAGGCTTGTATGGGCCTGTGGGCTTGTACTTCCGGCGTCTCCATGGCCGGTTGTGGCCTGGGCTGCCGGTTGTACCGCCGCAAGGGTCTGTGTGGGAACAGCATCTGCTACAGAACGCACTTGTCCCAGGAGCTCTCAAAATTTCCGATTTTCTTTAGCAATCTCCCTATATGAGGGACCCATTCTCTGTAGTGGTTTACCTCTGCCCTTATGCTTCCTATTCTTATGCCAATTCCAGTTCCCACCCCGCTGCTGTTGTTGTTGCTGGGCCTGTTGTGGGTGTTGATTACCAGCTGGAGGGGCCGGCGGATGTTGGGTCTGCTGGCGTTGGGCCTGCCCTTCCACTGTATAGTGTGTCATGGTCCCCGGGGCGGGTTCCACGGCAGCTACCTTCTTGGAACCGGATCTCAAATCACAGATGTACAGTTGATACACCATCTCGGTTTTCCGAAGAATATCAGCAAACCTATCCGTATTTGGATAAGTGGTTGGCGCTACCTTTTCTCTTACTGCTGGAATCATGTTCCTAAGGAACAGGGTCTTATATTCAATAAGATCTACATCTGCAGCTTCTTGTGCCAGGTGCTTTCCTGCTCAGTAGGCCATCCAAAGTCTCTGGTGGTAAGTCGCTGTGCTTTCTTTTCCATTCTGCTTCACGGGGTATGCCAGCATCACTCCTACTACACCTGGACTGTGAGCAGAAATTAGCTCAGCTGCAACCTCATCAAAGGTAGCGTTCCCATCCTGGTGAACAGCTTCAGGGAGTTTGGCCCATAAACTAGGATCGATGGTCTGGCGTAGTATTTGGACCTGATATTCTGCAGTGAGGCTGAGCATCACGCATTTAGAGCGTACCTTTTCCAAGTGACAGCTGAGGTTGTCGGACGGGCTCATCCGACCGATGCTGTCAGCAATTTGCTGAACATAGTAGGCCATTTGCAGGGGATTAGTAGGTGGTCGATCAGGCACAGGTAGAGTGTCTCGGGCACCATCCAAGGCTGCACGAGCTGCAGGGTCAGCCACAGTGCAGACAATACCTTCCTGAGTGCCACCTTCTTGAAAAAGCTGTCTAATCTGGGTCTTAATAGCCCTCATACTCCTTTCAGGAAGGGTACATTGCCTATCACTCTCTCAATCATTGTTTCTATCTCCTGCCTGTCTTCCACATTAATAACGGCTACTGGAGGTGCCGTCGGGACCAGGCTTGGGCCTGCTACCCCCCATCATGGGTGCCGCCATGATGGTGCTTCCCATGATGAGCGTCACGACGTCGGTGACGTGACCTGGGGAGTTGGGGGCAGGGACCCGCCATGCTGTGGATGGCTGGGTGGGGAATCTGGGCCATAGAAGGGGGCATGACTGGGCTTTGTATTGTGAAATGTCATCATCAGATAACTCCACTTCTGATTACGAATGAAAGGCAGGGGCTACGCCTCCCATTGCCTTAACATGGCCAGCCAGAACCTCTGGCTGATGGTGCAGTGTCGCCATCTTAGTTCTACATTCTTCATGATTCACACTTGCAACTTCCATATCAACTTGATCCTGCTTCTGCTTTTGCAAAACTCGATACACGGTGCTCAATTCGCGATTGTCCCTATAAGCTATTTCTAAGTCATTACGTACCTGGTTGATCTCATCCTGAATCTCACCCATTTCATCACTCAACTGAGCATTCGCAGCACTCAGCAAATCATTCATTTGCACAACCTGACTCTTATCCTGCCTCAAACTTTCACACTCCTGTTTCAACATACATAGTTCTTGTTCACCAGCCTGTGCTGAATGATGCAATAGTGAATCCTTTTCATTCCGCAGAGTTTGGAGCTCGGACTCCAAATTCTGCTGCAATCTAATACATTCTGTTTCCTGCAAACCCATTTCTTGCTTAAGAGATGAGATCTGCAGATCAAGGGTTCGAAACCTCGCTTCAGAGGCTTCCAAAGCAGCATAGAGAGCGGCGACCATCAACCCTTTAGCGTGACGCTTATTGGTTGATTGTCGCGTCTCTGCGTACTGGGTTGAAATCCCCAGTGCAGGGTTGTCGGATTGACTTGCGTCCCGCGCGAAGTCAGCCCATCCTCCATGGGAGGCAAGGAAGTTTGAGACATCGAGTCTCAGTTCTGTGCAGATATCTGATACTGTGGCCATTGTGTGGGAGGGAACGAAAATTCAAACTGTGAAAAAGACAACATGCTGCGTATCGATCCACAACACAAGTACTTTAAACACAGCCGGGCTACTGTAGGAGTTGCAGGCTTGCAATTCAAAGCTGCTATGGAGTGGGTCAAGATGGTATTGACCCCACCCAAAAATTCAGCCAGACTTTACGAGTGACTGCAAACAGATTTTAAAAATGGGAGAGGTGGTACGGGAATGTACACCTACTGTCCCCATGGGAAAGAGAAAAAGTTTAAGCAACAAGTGAAAACTTACAAACTCCAAATATCACCTGCATGCGGTCGCCAATTTGTTGCGAGGTCTAAACCTCACTTTCAGATTCTTGACGATATTGGGAATGCAAGTAATCACAAACAAGTTGCATTAGAGTAATAAACAAGTTTATTACTACTACAAAGGGTAAATCACAGTTGCCTAAGCAGTTCTTACCAATACGAACCGGGAGCCAGTGTATGCATCCCTACACCTCGAGGTTTCTCTGTAGTCTCTTGGGGTCTCTCAGGTCTCCGAGGTGTAAAGCCTGTGCATTACATTATATACCTATGATAATTACTATGGTTACCAAAGATAGAAACATTTCTAGTTACAGAGATGAGCCCTATTGGCTAAATTAGAGGTGGCTCCACAGTCCAAGATAACATTATACAATTTTGTAAAGTCATCAGCTTGAGAACAAAGAGTTCTTATACAGAGTCTTACATAACTACATGTAGTGGTACAAATCACCAAAAGATGGCAATGCCGTCTTACATATCATAATTACTTCAAGGACAGGTGTCTTGGCATCTGACAAGTAAGAAACAGACAGAAAATACATGGTAAAATATGTGTATATTAGCAAGCAAAGTGGATTACAACAATATGCATTCATATCCTGACATCTACTTTTATACGGTAGATGCCCTTAGCCCTAAGTATTAGTATAACCTACACCTAAGCATTAGCTGTCTATGGTGTACCTCTGAGGGTACCAATTAGGGTGCAGGGACCTCGTGTAACACAGGGTATAACTGAAACATAGAAACACAGAAACATAGAATTTGATGGCAGATAAGGACCACTTGGCCCACCGAGTCTGCCCATTTCCCTACCTAATGGATAAGCTGCAGATCCTAGTTAATCAGCAGCCTACTTCTTCCTACCCCCACCCTCTAGAATTGCCTTATGACTGTCCCATGCATGCTTGAATTCCACCACTGTTTTTGACTCCACAACCTCCTCCAGAAGGCGTTCCATGCATCCACAACCCTCTCTGTGAAAAATACTTCCTTAAATTACCTCTGAGCCGCCCCCCCTCTATCTTCAAATTGTGCCCTCTTATTCTTGCACACCTCTTTTTTTGAAAGATGCTTCCCTGTTGGACTTTGTTGATTCCCTTGAGGTACTTGAAAGTTTCTATCATGTCCCCCCTCTCCCTCCTTTCCTCGAGGCTATACATATTAAGCTCCTTAAGTCTCTCTTCATATCTCTTCCGGTGCAGACCCTGCACAATTTTAGTTGCCCTCCTCTGGACAGCTTCCATACTGTCTATGTCTTTGCAGAGATTGGGTCTCCAGAACTGCACGCAGTACTCCAGATGGGGTCTGACCAGCTATCTGTACAGAGGATGATAACTTCCTGTTTTCTACTGGTGATGCCTCTCCCAATGCATCCCAGTATCTCCCCAGCCCTCCTTGCTGCCCTCTCACATTGTTTGCCCACCTTTAGGTCTTCTGATATGACTACCCCCAGGTCCCTTTCCATTTTTGTTGTTGTTAGTATCTCACCCCCATTGTGTACTCTTCTCCAGGGTTTTTATTTCCCAGGTGCATTACCTTGCACTTCTTAGCATTGAATCTAAGCTGCCATACATTTGACCATTCCTCTAACCTTGCCAAGTCCCTTCTCATCCTTTCCACCCCACCTTGTGCATCAACTCTGTTGCAGATCTTTGTGTCATCTGCAAAGAGACATACCTTTCCTTTCAGTCCCTCTGTAATGTCACTTATAAAGACATTGAAGATGACCGGTCCTAATACTGAACCCTGCGGTACCCCACTAGTAACCCCCCTTTCTTCAGAGTGGACTCCATTTACTATTACTCTCTGTGTTCTATTCTCCAGCCAATTCTTTGCCCAGGCTGTCTTCTTTGGATCCACTCCCAGGCTGGCTAACTTGTATATTAATCTATTGTGTGGGACTGTGTCAAATGCCTTGCTAAAGTCTAGGTAGGCCATGTCCACAGCCCCTCCCTGATCTACTACCTGGTCACCCAGTCAAAGAAATCTATCAGATTTGTCTGGCATGACCTTCCCACTGTGAATCCATGTTGCCTTGGGTCCTGTGCCCTCTAGCCTCTAGATACTCGACAATTCTTTCCTTCAGAAGTGATTCCATCATTTCCCTACCACTGAGGTTAAACTAACAGGTCTGGAGTTTCCTGCTTCTGCCTTGCTCCCACTTTTGTGAAGGGGAATCACATCTGCCATCCTCCAGTCCTCGGGTACCACCCCATCCTCCCATGATTTGTTGAAGAGGGTAGTCAGTGGTCACTAGTTCTACCCTTAGTTCTTTCAGAATTCTGGGATGAATTCCATCAGGTCCCATTGCTTTGCCCACCTTCAGTTTTAAGAGTTCTTTCAGAACCCTTTCTTCAGTAAATGGGCTGGAATCAACTTCTGTATCCAGAGTGTCTCTACTGTTTGTTTTAGGTACCTCTCCCTCTTTCTTTGTAAATACTGAACAAAAATATTTGTTTAGTATCTCTGCCTTTTCACAGCCACCCTCTGCCCACCCTCCATCCCCTTTATTAAGCCTCACTATCCCTCCCTTGGTCTTCCTTCGCTCCTGATGTACCTATAAAAGGTTTTATCCCCTTCTTAACTGAGTTGGCTATCTTTTCCTCAGTTTGGGCCTTTGCTGTTCTGACTGCCTTCCCAGCTTCCTTTTGCTTTAACTGATACAGTTCTCTGTCCTGCTCCTTCTAGCGATTCCTTGTACTTCCTGAATGCTTTCTTTTCTCTTGAACCTTCACTGCTACTTCCTTTGAGAACCATAGTGGTTTCTTACATCTTTCATTTTGTTTATTTGCTTCACACAAAGGCTTGTTACCTCGGTGATGGCAGTTTTTATTATTCCCCGTTGTTCTTCCACCCCTCTTTCCTGCCCATTTGCTAGTGCATTCCTTAGGCACTCACCCATTTTGGCAAAGTCAGCCTTCCTAAAGTCCAGTACTTTTGCCTTTGTATGGCTTGACTCTATTGCTGTGTTTATTGTGAACCATACTCTTCGATCGTCGCTAGTTCCCAGATGGCTGCCCACTTCTACATCTGTGATCCTCTCTTCATCTCCATTTGAGAGAACCAGGTCTAAGATTGCTTCCTCTCGAGTGGGCTCCAATACTAGTTGTCTAAGGCATGCCCCCTGTAGGGCATCTAGAATAGCCCCACTCTTCGAAGTGGCTGCTGCAACTGCACTCCAGTTAACATCTGGCATATTCAGATCTCCCATCAGCAATATCTCCCCTTTTTCTGCCATTCTAAGTATACTTTTGATCATTTCCTTGTCTATTTCCTCCCCCTGAGAAGGGGGGTCTGTATACAACCCCTGTGCGGATTGTGGTGCTATTGCCGGTCTCCAAATTTACCCACAGTGCTTCTTCTCCTCCCTGTTTTCCCTTTTGTTCTGTTGCTTTGATTCCTTCCCTTATGTAAAGAGCTAATCCTCCTCCTCTTTTACCCTCCCTGTCCCTCCTGTAGATAGTGTATCCTGGTATGTTTACATCCCAGTCATGGTTTTATTGTACCATGTTTCTGTGACTGCCACGATATCAGATGTTCCTCCTCCATCAAGGCCACTAATTCAGGAAGCTTGTTACTCAGACTACGGGCATTGGTACTCATTGCTCTCCATTTCTTGATGCTTTACCTTCTGTTGCAGCATCCCCACTGACCTTTCTACCTCTGTCTTTTCTCATTTAGTACCCTGATTTGTAGGAGAGGCTGGGATTTTCCTGCTGCTTATCAGTGCCTCTCCCCTTGACTAGTTTAAAAGCTTGCCAATGAAGCATTTAAACCGATTGCTCAAAAGACTTGTTCCCTTCCTGGACACATGCAGACCATCCTGCCAGGATAGGCTGGTGTCCCTCCAGGTGGAACCCCAGTCCCCAATGAAGTCAAACCCCTGTGCTCCACACCATTTCTTCAACCATTCATTAAACTGCATGGTGCAAAGTATACTCGCCTCACTCATGCCATTGACATGCAGCACCTCTGAGAAGAATACTGTGTGTGCTACTTGTCTTAGGCCCCTCCCCAATTCTACAAAGTCCTTCTGCACTGCTCTAATCTCATGATGAGCCAAGTCATTTGTCCCTAGGTGGACAATGATGTCCAGCTCAGACTCCCGTGCAGCTGATCTCGTGATCCTGAGGATGCGCTTCCTGTCCCTCCAAGCCATGGCACCAGGCAGGCACCTTACTTCAGTTTTCCCTGCTCCCCCCAGTTCTATCCCCCTAATAATTGAGTCCCCCACCAGGAGCTGCTTCCTTTCCCTGTGGTGAGCATAATTCCTTACACCCACACCATTCCTATCCATCCCTTTCCCTTTATTCCCCTATCTGTGGTCACTTCCACTTCCACTACTATTTTCAACAATGCCTCACTAACACCCACCTAAACTAATCCCCTCTCCTATCCCCTACACCCTTTCCTATTATCACTCTCCTTTTACTACCCTGATCCTGCTAATCAAGCTTAACATACACCTCTTATATCCTCACTACTCTGACAAGGTCCCTGTGCTGCTTGTCTTTGACGCAACTTCAACAAGGCCCAGTGCTGCTCTACCCTGTAACTGGATAGTAATCTTCCTTGCTACAGGTGTCACTATTTATTTTGTAACTAGGCATAATCATGTACATTTTCCTGTTTGTTTCCATAACTACTATAAAAATTGCTTGTCTGTATTATCTTCCCTGTATCCACGACGTGGAACCTTGTAAAATAGTCTTGTACTCAAAGGTTGCTTCTGAACAAATCAATTAATCAATCAATAAATATATAAATAAATATTTTCTTAGTCATTTGTGGTAACTGAATTATAATGCTCAGAGTGTAACAGGACATCTATGATTGTTAGACCAAGATCTCTTTCCTTACACATTGCAGTTAGTCTAATAGTTTTATAAAATATGATTGATGCATGTTATTTTATTCTATGTTCAAGACTTTGCAATTTTCCATATTAAAACCATACACCAAGTCTTGGACCATTCTGTGATGTTTTTTAAATCACTTGTAACTGTTCCACTTTATATGCTGTATCCACTTAACTGCCCAGTTTTAAGTCATTTGAAAACATCTGCAGCTTTCCCATAATGCCAGCCCCGATGTCACTGATAAATATTTTGAATAGTATCAGGTCTAATATAAAAGCCTTTTGGAACCCACTAATTTCTTTGCCCTCAGAGGAAATGTACCTTTCTAATCTGACTCTGGGTGCCCTTGCCCAAGCCACTACTTTATCATGAACCCTAATTTTCCAATTCTTTACATTATTGCCTGTTGTAGGACCAGATCAAAGGTTTTTCTGAAGTGTTGGAAAGTGGTGTTCTCTCAGTGATCAGCTCATAGACGTTCAGCAGGTTAGTGATACATAATCCTCCATTCTGCCACTCTCTGGTCACTCTCTAGGCGGAAGTAAAAGATCTCATGGCACATATTGAAGAAGAGTAGAGGAATTTTTATTCAGAAAATATTAATATAAAACATTACTCAAAACAAATGAAAGAAAATCTGATACAAAGAATTCTTACAAATGTAAAGAACAAAGGAAAATAAATCTTATAGTATTAAATGCTTCTTCTTTAGTTCACAAACCTCACTTCATCAACTTCGGCAAACATTTCTTTTTTGGTTTTTTTCTGGAAGCATTTATAAAACAATAAAGACCAGCAATGTCTCCCTAGTACTTATAAATTTCCTGGGTTATATTTAAGCGTCCTTCTTATGACAAGTAACCAAATGTTTCTTTATGGTCACTAATTCATCCTTTTGTGTCAAGAGCAGTTGCTGAAGTACTAACCTACATCTAACTTCCAAATCATATATTCAGACACAGCGCAAAGCACCCTTAAAGTATTTTAGTGTAATTGTGACCATCCTGTATCATAGATCCCTAATACCAGTATGTCATATGTCAAAGTCTGAAATTTCGTCAGATTCATGACCACAACAAATGTATCTCAAAAGCCAGTATTTAAGGGCATTCCAAGAAAAGGTGCATCTGAGTCTCAATCATACTTGCACATGTGTTCCTTTCTGCCAAACCCTTTTGCTTATGAGGGTTGAGGATTCCCCAGTTTCCCATGGCAGCTTAACCAAACTGTGTCCCAGACATACACCGGGATTCTAGGATCCATTAACTGCTTTATAGTAACATCACTGGACTGAACTGTAGCACCTGGAATATTAAGTGTTCAGTATGCCCATTTTCTAGAATAACATTATACACTTGTTTCTTAGAGGAGGTTTGGAAAAGATTTGGTTTTAATTTCCAAGATTTAATTTTTTTCAAGGTTGCGAGAATATACACAGGTGTATGTGAAGCTCTGCCCACTGATGGAACAACCCACGTATCCTTTCCCATTTAGCATAACAAAGCATCACCCATTCCTGAATTAAAACTCCACTCTAAGTATTTACTTCTGAAAACACCTTAGTAATATTGTTGAAGTAAAACAAGAAAAAGAAAAAAGCCAGTGGATTTAGCATACCTAAACCTCCTTTATTAAATAAAAGTAGGTATTTTTTTTATTTTATTTAAAAAATTGATAACCGGAAGAGACACAATGAGCCGAGATTCATTTCCAGGTATGACCCGGGGTGGGGGGTACAATTACTGCACAAATACAGTACTACAAATTCATAAGTGCAAAAGACAGGCATGTAACAGGTTATACAAGGGTACAAGCAGGTATTAAAATTGTACAAGATGATGTATATAACAACAACACATAAGCAATATTGCAGCTGGTGGTTACAAACAGATAAGACTATAGTACATAACATATGCATATCAATGACATATTATGGAACATAAGACTGGTGGATTGTTGTTGTAAACTGGGTGGGCGGTGGGACCCAGGGGAAACTTGGGCAGATGTTGTCTTTGGAAGAAGCAGAGAACCTGGTATGCTGGGATACAGGTAAACCAGTGATGAACAGGCAAAAGTACTACCTAGAGATTATTCAGGTTGTGGGCACAAGCAAGGTGTTGGAGGGGAGAGGTACAGGGTCTGTTTAAAGAGACTTAAGGATGGCAACATGTGAAGTGAGGCTAGCAGGGAGTTCCATTCTCAGGGGAAGTGGAAAGAGAAGGCAGCCTTGCCAGAATTTTAATGGAGGATGGGGTAGGGCAAAGGGGTGTGTGTCATGGGAATGGAAGTTATGGGAAGTGTGGGCAGTGGAGGATAGGAGGGAGGCTAGGTGGGGGTGAGCTGAACTAGTAGTTAACAGTGAGGGTGGAGGTAAGGAGGATTCGGCAGGAAGTAAAAGAGGGTAGTGATAGAGAGGAGAAAAGGGTGTAGTTATAGGCTCGGGGGGGGGCGTTCAGGGTGAAATGACAAAAGACATTGAAGAGAATGTCCAGTCTGGAGAGGGGGGATGTGGAGGCAGACCTGTACACAATGTCAGCATAGTTGAACAGTGGCAGGATGGTCTTTGTAAGGAAAGTCCATTGAACAGGGAGGGAGGGAGAGGGCATCTTTGTTTCTATAGAAGGTTCTGAGTTTAGGGTGGAACTTGGAGTTAATATGGTTGATATGAGTAGAGACATCCAGGCAACTCTCCAGCCAGACTCTGATGTATTTGTAGGCAAGGACTATGTCCATGGTTTTTCATTGAGGGTTCTGAAGGTGGTGGGTGAGAGGAATTGGATAGTTTCTGTGTGGAGCCAAAATTCATACATGCTGTTTAGTAGTGTTGACCTTCAGTTGATTTACCTCAGACCAGTTCAGGACATTGGTGAAATCAGACTGCAGCTGGGATGTTATCACTGAGGCAGAGGCGCTGGAGTTATAGAGGATGGTGTCATTGGCATAGAGAAGTATGTGGGAGGAGGAGCACTCAAAGGGGAGGTCATTGAGGAATGTTGAAAAGAGGATGGGACCTAGGATTGACCTTTGTGGTACTCCAGCCAGTATTGGGAGGGGGGAAGAGTATCACCAAATTAGATGCTTCAAGAACAGCCAGAGAGGTAGGAGCCAAACTGTTATGTGAGGTCCTTACACCCCAACTGGCATCCTATCTGTACACCTTAGACAAACTATAATATGCATATTATACTAACATAACATGGGAAATGAGAAAGAGACTCTTTTGCACAGTTCTGTAGAAGGTTGTGAGAAAGATTTATGTATGTTGTGAGAGGAATGTGAAAGTCTGAAACAGGATAAGAAACAGGTATTGCAAATGAATGATTTGTTGAGTGACATGAATGAACAATTGCATGACGAGATGGATGAACTACGAGATGACCTGAAATGGGTAAGTGATGAGTTGGATAGGGAGCTTAGGGACAACTGCGAATTGAGCGCCACATATCGAGTGTTACAGAAAGATGTTGTGAAAGATGTGGAACTGAGCATTGCAAAAGTAAGTCACACAGAGTGTAGATTAAAGATGGCGAAACTGCACCATCAGCGAGAGGTTTGGGCTGGTCACGTCAAGGCGATGGGCAGGATTCATTACACATCCATCCACCTCACATCATCTGGAGATGATAGCACTGATGATGACATCTCCGAATATGGTGCCCAGTCATGCCCTTACTGTGGTCCAGTATAAACCCCCACCCATAAGATGGTGGATCCCCTTGCTACGACAGCACTACCCTATGTCATCAACGGAATGATGATTATCATGTGTGGCACCAAGATGATGACCCCCATGATGGGAAGGAGGTCTAGGCCTATCAACTGCCTCTCTGATTACTGCTCTGACAAGGGCCGACAGGCAGGAGATTGATAAAATAATTGAGACTGCCCTCACTAATTCAGAATTGACTGAGAAAAGCAAGCAGGCTTTCAAATCGCATATGAAACAGATGATGAAGGATGCTGCTTCCCAGGATTCTGTTGTTCAAACTGTTGCCGACGCTACAGAGGCAGATGCCCTTCATGGCACAAAAGACACCCTTTCCCCCGACCGTGTCCCCAGTAATCCCCTCCAGATGGCCCACTCTGTACAGCAGATCACTGACAGCACAGGCCATATGGGCTCCATTGACAATCTCAGCTGCCATTTGGAGAAAGTATGCTCCAAATGTGAGATATTCAGCCTAGTGGAGGACGACCAGGTTCAGATCCTACAACAGACCATCGATCCCAGCCTATGGGCAAAACTCCCAGATGTGGTCAGCCGAGACATCAGGGCAACATTTGATCAGATCGCAGAGGAACTCATCTTGGCATGTAACCCTGGAGTGGTTTTGGTGATGTTGGCCCATCCCATAAAACAGGATACCAAAAAAGCCCTATGACATTCCATCAAAGATTGTGGATGGCCTATTGTACAGGCAAACATCTCGTGGGTGAAGCCACAGATGCCGACCTAACTGAATACAAAAATGTATTCCTCCGGAACATGCTTATGGCTATCAGTGAAAAGGTGGAAGCAACAATTTTCCCCACAACGGAGAAATTTGAAGAAGTTCTTCAGAAAACAGAGTGTGTTTATCAGCTCTACCTCCAAGACCTTGGATCAGGTTTAAAAAAGGTGCCCATGGTACAATCTACCAGCGAGACCACAACCCACTATACAATGGAGGGCAAGGCCCAAGACAAAAAGCCTGCATTGTCAGGCAATCAACAGCACTCCCAATCCAGAGGTGGAAACCAGAACCACAACAAGAACAAGCACAGATGGAATTCTGATTCCAATCAGGGCAATCAGAACAATCAATCAGGCCTTTCTTCTGAGAGATTGCAGATGAGAATAAAAACTTCCGGAATCTTCTCGGTGAAGTCCGATCGGTAGCGGATGCAGTTCTGTCGTGTATCATCGCAGCCCTAGCCCCAGGACAACAGGCCTCACTAGGCCGTGGGGACTCCAGAACCATTGGGTACCAGGCCACAGCAGGCTTAAACCATGATGCTACACCCTTCGTTGTGGCTGTCCAGGACCAGGAGGTGGCCTGGCAAGAGCAGGCCCAAACACTCTTTCAGGAGCTTCCTGGTGCTGGCAGTGTGGATTGACAATTACAGGCACCAGTCCATATTGGGAACAAGCTTGCTTTGGACACAAATGGAAGGCCTTGCACCAAGACTGTGGTCAGGGGCTGTAAACTGACTGTGTTACTTGATACAGGAGTGGCTGTGTCTGCACTACATGATGATGACACAGCAAATTCTTCTTGGTCTACCAGATGGAGGACCAACACGTCAGGCATAGATGACATAAAGCTATCCATGTACCACTCTATTGTACTCTCGATGGCTATAGGCAACTTCAATTCATACCATACCTTCAACCTCATGGTGTTATGTGATTATCCCAGCATCTTGGGGACTGATTTTCTCATGCCACATGGCTGTGTGGTAGATCTTACCAATATGCTCCTGATCCAAATCAGAGGACAATATCATACTGTCATGATTTCTGATTCACACATGGTTGCAGCTATTACCACCAATGACAAGGAATATGACATCATAGCTCTATTGCAAAACCATGAGTTTTTCAAGGGACTCCAACCCATCCTGCAGAAGTATCTGGATGTCTTCACCAAACATAAGCATGATTGTGGGAGGATGCAGACTGTCATCAAAATCCCAGACCCACCACACGACAGGCAAAGGCAATACCCCTTTCATGCTGAGGCCTTACCATCCCTCAGAGAAACCATTCAGTCCCATCACAAGTAAGGTGTAGTCAGGCTTTGTGTCACAACTGCCAATTCACCTATTTGGCCAATGAAAAAGTTCACAGGATCTTGGAAACTTTCAATTGATTATATGGGGCTTAATCAAGCCACTCCTAGCTGCTCACGTACAGTAGCATCAGCACCTGATGTTCTCAAACTGCACCAGAACATCAGTGGTTCAGTGCTCTTGACATATCCATTGAGTTTCGGTCACTGCACCAGCTCTGAAAAGCCAGTATAAATTTGCTTTCACCTTTGAGAGTCTACAGTACACATGGACCTGCTTACCTCAGGAGTTTCACAATAGCCTCTCCCTCTTTCATCTACACAAGATGAACACCCTGGAAGGTTTCTCTGCCCCACAATATATTCTGCAGTATGTGGATGACTTATTGTTGGCAGTTGCCACCAAAGAACAACACTTTGACCTCTTGGATGAACTGCTGACCCTTCTACAGAGGGCAGGCTACAAAAGCAATCCTGCAAACACACAACTTTGCCAGAAAGAAGTCATTTTTCTTGGCCTATGCATAACAGAACAAGGCTGAAGCCCAGCTTGTAAGAAAATCCAAGGCCTACAAGGTCTGCCATTACCCACCAGTGTGGCAAAACTCAGACATTTCCTGGGAATGGTAAACTATTCCAGGGACTTTATTTGTGGCTTTGCACAGAAGGCCACACCTCTGTATGAACTTTTGAAAAAGGATGTTCCTTGGACTTGTGGTCCCATCCACACTCAGGCTGTGACACTCCTGAAACAGGCCTTGGCCTCTGCTCCAGTGTTGGTGAACCCCAATCCAGCATTACCTTTCCATCTGGAATCAGCCACCTGAGACATTGCCATGTCTCCAGTCCTTGCTCAGAAACTAAATGATACTCTGAGACCCATTGCTTATGCTTCCCAAATGTTGTCACCAATGGAACAGAAGTACAGTCTTTGTGAAAGAAACCTTCTGTCTACCTACTGGGCTGTCAAACCTTTCCTGTACTGTATATCACTGGGTACTCAACTATCATTATCAACACCAACCACACACCCACCACATTCCTGTTATCAGACAGAGTGAAGGATGGATCAGTATCCAACACCAGACTGACCCGCTGGTCTCTTCTTCCTCAGGACCAAGATATTCAGGTCCACACTGCCAAAATGCCTCCAGTTCTAGCCCATGGTCTCCTATATCAAGAAGCCCCACATGATTGTGTACTACATCCCCTGGATTTGCCTGAAACAGGTCCTTTTCTTCCTGCTACTCCAAAGCTCCTTGCAGACACATCTCTGTGTCATGTCTTCACTGATGGCTCAGACTCATACTACCAAGCAGAACAGGAGCTGGATTTGGAGTGCTCATTGTATACACCAATGGCAACACTGTCAGGATCTCCAAGCAATGCAGTGTTCCATCATCACAGTATTCAGAATTGGCAGCTGTGGCCTGTGCCCTCGAGCTCACACAACATGGAACCAAGGATACCATCATCTTTACAGACTCCATTTGGGTCTGTTGTTCCCTCACTGAATTTGTACCCTTCTGACAGAAGAACTCTTTTGCATCTTCTGATGGCACCCCAGTGAAATATAAAGCACTTGTTGATTATATTCACAAACTTACCCAGCATTTCAAACACAAACTGTTCATCCACAAGATTAAAGCCCATGCTAAATCTGACCCTTATCATTCTTATAATGACCGAGCAGATACTTTTGCAAAAAAGGGTGCTCAAGGGAGGGGAGACATGGACAATGGATCACTCCGATGCTCTAGCAGCTGTGCAAATAGCTGTTGTCAAGAAGAAACCAGAACCTTTTGTGCCAATGGACTTGTGCACTACACAACACTCAGATCCCCAACTAAAGGATGTGTTCCACTTCCTTCACAAAGGAACTTAACAAGAATTACTAACTTACAGTCCCTACAAGAGACATGCGAGTAGGTTGCATTTGTCACAAGATGGCAAACTGATTTGGGATCAGCCAGAGGCCCTGCCCTACAAGCTGTGGGCAGTCCCTGAATCCTTGCAATATGAATTTCTCCACAAGGTTCATGATACTCCAACTGGTGGACAGCAGGGAGTCAAAAATACATTCCAGAGACTTAAAACTGTTGGTTGGTGGTCTGGTATTACCAAAGATGTCAGACACTACATTGACAACTGTCTAATTTGTGCTCAGAACAATCCTTCACTGACAAAATGAAATGCCAAACAACTGCCACAGAGACATTCTGGTCCTTGGCATGTCGTACAGATTGACTTTATTGGTCCATTGACCAATACCAGCAGAAACAATAAGTATGCACTTGTAGTTACTGACCTGTTCTCGAAGTGGGTTAAAGTTTTCCACACTAAGAACTGTACTGCCAAATCAACCACAAAAGTCCTGGTAGAACAGATATTCTCCAGGTGGGGTCTACCTCAAAAGGTAGACTCTGACAAAGGAACCAGATTTACAGGTGAGTTAATGCAAGAAACACTTGAACTTCTAGGGGTACACCAGAAGTTCCACATACTTTACCACCCTTACTCTTCAGGTCAAGTAGAAATAGCCAACAGACAGTTTAAGCAAATGCTTTCCAAATTCATTGAGGACAATCCCAAGGAATGGGATTCCTTTGTTGCCTTTATTCCTTATGGCAATTAGGCAATCAACCACCATCAAGCTGACACCCTTCGAGGAGATGACTGGTAGAACTATGAGAATATCTGAACACCTGTTATTTGACTGGAACATCCCACTGCAGAAAGGGTGTCTGTGAGACAAGTATGTGGCCAACCTCAAAGATAACATTGTAAAAACCCATCTGTATGCTGCACATCGCATGGGCAAGGCCCAGCAACAGTCCAAAATCCAATTTGACAAACATGCACAAGAAGTGGACTGGCAAGTTGGAGATCAGATAATGGTACTCAGATTTGCTCACCCCACACATGCCTTCTCCAAAAAGTAGAAAGGACTCTACTCCACTGTCAACAAGTTGTACACCTTAGACAACTATACTATGCATATTATACTAACATATGGGGCATAGGCACTTGCTGTACAAGAGTAAGTGTCAGGGTTACATTATGATTTGTAACTTACTTTACTTTCTCTATGCCTGAAAACTGCACATGGCAGTCCAAGACACCTGTGTCTTTGTATAATTTTTTAGTAGACTTTGCTACCATCTTTTGGATTTATTTATAACTACACTACATCCTGTGTTTTCCATGTACCATCTATGCCTTCTTTGTTCTAAGATGTAGCTGACTTAGCACTTATTGTATAGGACTAGATAACACTGAGAAGCCACCTAACTATTAGCCAATAGGGCTTATTTTATGTATCTAGTACCGCTTCTTACAAATGGTAATCATAGTAATTATCTGCAGTATATAATGTAATGTATTCCGTATTCCCCTTGGAGACCTTCTTCACTCCTTGAGGAACACTAGGCTCAGCTCCCAGTTTCTTATGGTAAGATCTGCTCAGGGCAACTGTGATTTCCTTTTTGGTGTAATAAACAAGATTTATTACCAATATGCAACTCCATCTGTGACTCATTTGAATCTCTATTACTGCAAAGAATATGATAAGGACTAATCACCCCAACAAAACCATTTGACAGGGGGAGGGGGGGGAGAGGCTGGCATGTTTTAGCTGGGTGAGAAGGATGGGATGGGATACAGAGTCAAATGCCTTAATCAGATCTATAAATATGGCTGAGGTGAAGGTGCCTTGGTCCATGCCAGTGAGAATGGCATCAGTAACTCTAAGCAGGTATAATTTTGTTTAACTGGGTTTATTCTACTCCCCCTTAACAACTGGAAAAATATATTCTAAATTCTTAGCTCAAGTTCAGGCAGGGATTGGATACCTAACAAAGATGAAGGAATACCAGTATTAATAATAATTTCATGAGAAAAATGATTCCTTTTTGATAATTATAAGTTTCTCCAGAACATCTCTTTATATTCTCCTTTTTCAACCTTCCTTATCCAGTTATGGGCTATTATGTTCACTGGCCCATATTCTTTTCCTTAAATTTCAACAGCTTCTGTAGCACTGGAACAGATCCAATGTACCTGAAACCCCATGTGTTACATGCTGCCAAACACATTGTATTACTTTCAGATAAATTTATTTTAGCACCAGACACTAACTCATATTTTTTTAAGAACTGTAATGCTTTTTCACCAGAATTCACAACAGCCAGAAATAAACAGATATCATTTGCATGTGTACTCATTTTTACTGGAGCTATAATATGTACAATTTTAATCCCTTTAATATGCTCTGATGTTACCAGTTTCCTGATTAAAATATCAAGGATGAAGGTGTACAGCAGCAGACTCAAAAGGCACCCCTGTAGCACACCTCATCTCATAGGGACAGGCTGACCCAAAAAGCCATTAATTAATTAATTAAAGGATGAAATGATGCAGCCTGATATAAACACTGGATCCAGTCTACAAATTTCTGAGGCACAGCATGAAATAACAATGCCTGAAACAAAAATTGGTGGGATACTTGGTCGATGGCCTTCTTCTGATCCAAGGTTGAGAAAAAAAATCACAGAAAAACATGAAGATTCAGGACAAGAGAAATGTGTGTGTGTGGGGGGGGGGGCAGTAAACAACAAGTATACACAATGTAAGAAAGCTGTGAAGTTGTGAGGGACCAAGCTACAAAGAGTCATGTACCACAGCAGCTCAGCCTACTGGTTGAAAGAAATAATCAGCACTACTTTTTTTAGTATCCCTACCAATTGAAAATATAACAAAAAAATGTACTTTTAATAAACTTTTAAATCATTTTTCTATTACTTTTTTTTTCACAAATGAGCCGTTGTATAGTAGGAATGATGCACTCCAAGGTTTGTGTTGTGCTGTGATAATGTCACATCTCGGGGGTGTAGGATGCACTCGGCCTGTGGCCTTGTGCCCAACCACATGAGGCATAATGTTATCCCAACATGACAAATACCCTGTTATGTATTATTCCTTCTATGACCTGCCAGGAATAGCACAATTTGTTCCACCGAGATTACTTTCTGAGCTACCTTATTCAGATGCTCAAAACAAATTTTATTTAAAATGTGCTGCTCTAAATTCAGTAAGCTGGTAGGCCTTCATTTCTCAAAACATTCTGTATCACCTTTTTTATATAAAAAATTCAGAAAAGCATGGGACATTTCCCCTTATAATTTGCCACACTCCAAGATTTCCCTAAATAGTTCAACTAAATGGGGGTACAGGCTCTGAAACAAAAACTTTATACAATTCTGCATTTAGACTGATAGCTTTTGGACTAGTAGAGTGAATAGCATCATTGAATTCCTCCAAATACACTGGAACTAAAAGCTCTTTATTCTCCTGAACCAAAAGGTAATTCAAATCAGAAAAGTCCAGAAATCTTTCTAAATCTGTTTCCATGGAATTATTAGCCCCAAAATAAAAGTGCAGATGTTGATGCAACAGTGCCTCCGTATCCTTATGTGAGGTGTGAGTCCTTTAAAGATATATGCAGTATGATTTGAGTCCCGAGTTCCAAACTTTAATTCTGCTTTCAGGGATTTTGCCTTATCATACTGGAAAGCTCTCATTTCTTTTTAATATTATAAATTTTGGGGGGGATGAAGTTTACAAGGAGTTTTCTAAAATAAGTATTTGTAGCTATCTGCATATCTGAAGATATTTGAAATACACACTACTAGCTTTCTTTTTACCCTGCATTTGGAAACAATAAATCTTCAGTTGCTGTTTTGTATCTTTCCTCCAATGAAGCAGAGAATTCAAACAACACCATACAGAAATCCAGGCATTAAATAAATCCCTGAAGGCCATGCCCTCCTCTTTATCCAATGAAGTAGTGTTAAGTTGCCATAACCTAGGACCTATCCTATTACATATGCACTCACAGGGCCAGATATTCAAAACTTTGCGCCAGGCAAAAAACATTTGTGCAGGTTTAGCGCTGGATTAGCGTGCGTCTGCTATATTCAAAAGGCCAAATAGCGTGGGCAAACTGCATTAGTGCCTGGCAAAATCATAATGTATGCAAGGCGCAAACTGACATGAATACAGGTGCAATGTTATATTCAGCGACTAGCGCCATGCAAAGTGGTTTTGCACAACTGTCATTGTGAACATCCCATGCCAGAGGTGCAGCATCTGTGGGTCACATAACAGCATAACAGTAATGTCCACTGTCAGTAAACACCTGCAGGTTGGGCCTCTCACTGTGTATAGTGCAGTCATCATCACTGCCCTACACACCATAGGCATTGTTGTGTCCACACATTACTGGACCCCTTGCTACTGTAGTGTCTGCTGTGCACTGTAGCATGCAGCACCACCACCATCTGTGCCTATGCTGTGTTGTCCCAGTACAGCTGCAGGCAGCAGTGCATGTGAAAGTACAGTGTTCAAAACTGTATAGTATTCCCCAAACTCTTTGCGCAGCACTAACATGTCTGCGTAGGTTTAGCGCAGGGCTAAACCATTAGCACAGTGCAAACTGCATGAACATCAGAGCATAATGAGATGCTAATCTGGATGTTTACCCAGAGACTACCTAAGTAGGCTCATTTGCATGTCACTTTTGAATATGGCATAGTTTAGTTAAGGGCAAACGTGTTTGCACTGAGCTAACGGTTTAGCCCTGCACTAAACCCACGCAAACATGTTAGTGGTGTGCAAACAGTTCGAGGAATATTTTACAGCTTTGCACACTGTACTTTCACATACACTGCTGCCTGCAGCTGTACTGGGTCCACACATTTGCTGGCACACATATTGGCCACATAGTTCATCTCTACCTACCTTCACATCGCTGTGCACTGTTTTGCTGTTGTGGTTTGCACTTCCTGGTTGCCATATTCAGAGCTGTCTTATTCCAGGGCTAAGTTTGCCCTGCACTCCCAGCCCAGTTTGTCCGGCCTCATTCCCATGCTATATTCAGAAGCTGTTTGCCCTGGGCTATTCCTTTTGAATATGGCTTGCTTTGTGCTTCAGGCTAAGTTTGCTCACCAGGCAGTTCTAATTTAGCCCCGGGGCAAAGTTTTGAATATCTGGCCCACAATCTCAACCTGGAACCCTACATGATCTAAAATCACTGACACCATTGTATTAACTTGCAAAATTTTAATTACGTTAGAAAAAAAGCAATAGTCAATCCCAGAGGAGAGGATGTGTTGAAGGAGTATTACCCCCCCATCCCTATAGCCTTTGAAAGTTTTTGTTTCCTTGTCAATAGGTAACACTTGTCATGTAGCTGTTAAGGATATATGTGTGTGCTCTAGTTTGTTTTCTCTGTTCATACCAGCCCCTGTAACTTGTCTGGGGGTGCTTCATTTTCTGGCTGTTGAAATCTCATTGCCCACAAGAACTGTATTAGCATAAGAGAACATGATGCCACAGCACCCATTTATACCATTCTATGCTGAAAGTAAACACAAACTAAAAAAAACTCTAAAAAGACACAGACTGAAAGCAATTTAAAGGAAGAAAACCTGCATTACATCTAAAACAATTTGCAAACCTAGTTGAAGGTAAATGTGGTATTTCACACCTTGCTGCAACTTGTTTTGTTTTTTTCCAGGTATCAAAAACACAAATCCAGGCACTCACCACCACAAAAGAACTTGGCCCAGAAGGGAAACTTTTTAAAAGGATTTATTGAATTGCCTGACGCATTTCTGGTCCCACTGGACCCTTTATCAAATGCTTCTGATGTATTATGTTCTCATATGCTAATGCAGCTCTCAAAAGCCATGAGATTCAACAACAAGAAAATGGAGACCCCCAGGATAGCTACATGCACTGGTATGAAGAGAGAAAATAAACTATGGTAAACACATATATCCCCAACAGCTACACGAAAGGAGTTGTATGTTGAAAAGGAAACAAATAACATTTGCAAAATATGAGGCTTTAGTACTCCTTTAACGTGTAACTCTTGATATGCATCTTTCATGCCTGTAGATGCCATCATACTTCCATATGCCAAGGACAGTTGAAATCCACCCCCACTCCATTATTACAATCCTGGCCATATAAAGAAAAGGTTCAATGTTCTGAAACACATCAACCATAGTTGCTTTTGTTTCAGGGCAGATACCACTCCCAGCCTAATAGAAGTGGAAAACCAGTGTAAGTCCAAAATCATAGCCCTCCCTTGGTCAATCTCTCTTTTAAAGCCATATGATTTAAGGAGAACCCCCACCCCTGGGCAGGGATCCTCCCCTATATACCAAACTGAAGGGTCTCATGGCCATTCTGACTGAGCCTGCTAAATACAGTAAATCACTCAGCACAAAACCAGTCCCAAATATATGGAAAAGAGCCTTTGTATCCCCAATTTTTAAAGGTGTTCAGACAAACATGCCAGTAAATTATAGATTGATTTTACTACTATTGATTGTGCATAAAATACACAAATGGTTAGTACATACTCAGGCTACAGAGTATTTAAATAAATGTGGTTTGCTGAAAAATAGCACAGCACGGTTTCCGCAAGGGGTTTGGCATGGCGACGGCCTTGGTCAGGTTCATGAATGACCTACAAGAAAGTATGGATGAGGGAAAGTATTTGGGTCTGGTGTTCATGGACCTGGCCAAGGCCTTCGTTCTTGTTGACCACCCCCTAATGGAACAAAAATTGATAGATTTTGACTTTGGGGACCCTGTTGTAAAATGCTTCCACAGTTACTTGTGTTGAGAGGTCTAAACCTCACCTTCAGATTCTTGATGATATTGGGAATGCAAGTAATCACAAACAAGTTGCATTTGAGTAATAAACAAGTTTATTACTACAAAATGGATAAATCACAGTTGCCCTAAGCAGTTCTTACCAATACGAACTGGGAGACAGTGCTAAGCATTCCCTACACCTCGAGGTTTCTCTGTAGTCTCTTGGGATCTCTTGGGTCTCCGAGGTGTAAAGCCTGTGCATTACATTATATACCTATGATAATTACTATGGTTACTAAGAGATAGAAACATTTCTAGTTACAGAGATGAGCCCTATTGGCTAAATTAGAGGTGGCTCCATGGTCCAAGATAATATTATATAATTCTGTAAAGTCATCAGTTTTAGAACAAAAAAGTTCTTATACAGAGTCTTACATAACCAAGTGTAGTGGTACACATCACCAAAGGATGGCAATGTTGCCTTACATATTATCATTACTTCAAGGACAGGTGTCTTGGCATCTGACAAGTAAGAAATAGACAGAAAATACATGGTATAATATGTGTGTATTAGCAAGCAAAGTGGATTACAACAATATGCATTCATATACTGACATCTACTTTTGAATGGTAGATACCCTTAGCTCTAAGTATTAGTATAACCTATACCTAAGCATTAGCTGTCTACGGTGTACCTCTGAGGGTATCAGTTAGAGTACAGGGACCTCGTGTAACAATTCCCCCCCTTGTTGCCTCTAAGGGTAACACAGGCAAATGTAGGGAAAGGACAGGAGCAGTGGTTGTTTACAATCCCAATGCGTGAGCCTTGTAAAGGAACTCAAGCTGCTCATGGTGTTGGCCTAGTGTACATCGTAGGCAGCAAAGCATAATAATCAAAGTGAATATCAAAAATGCTTGCATAATAACAAAACCTTGAAAAGTAATCTCTAACCAAATGTTAGTTAATGCATTGTTCATATCTCCATCATTAATCAGGTCAAGAACAGCTTCGTTGGCTTTGGTAATATTATTGCTGATGTGGATAAGGTGTGTGTCCTTCATATCTAAAAGTGATTTCAGTGTGAGTGTAAGTGGGTCTATGTGTACAGTAAAATATGGTAAGTATTCTGACAGTGTGAGTAGATAATCAGGGTTACCATCAATGATGTCTGCATCCATAAGGGGAATGGGGGTTATAACAGTATGTCCAATAACGGTCTTCTGGGGGGGAGCAAAACAAAAGTTGGGGTAATCAATAGTACAAGTAACAGAACCATATGTATAAGTCTTGTGATTGGTGACAGTGCAATACTCTCCATCTGAGTTGTACTGTGAACGCACAGTAGGCAGTCTCCACTTTTGCAACTGGACAGGGCATGTGTAAGTCGTCTTCAAAATCCGTTTTGACAGGTGATGAGTTTCCTCATGATAGGACTGGTAGAGCTGATCAGGAGATAAAGTTGAGTCAAAAGAGTTGGTGCCATTCTCAGTGATGTCATCATCCATTGTGAAAGTCCAGTCAATGCTGTCTGGAGAGTAGCCACAAACAGGGCGTATAACATCAAACACATCACATCAGCAAAGGTAGATGTATTGCTTTTTCGCACAGCAGTCTGTGTGCGGGGCCACCCAGGCATCCAAGAAATAGTGGTAGACCAGGAGAAGTGGTAGATCCAGGCGTTCTCTGTAGATGTCTTCATCCAAATGCCCGATCGAATGAGCCAGTGCAAGCTTGTCGAACAAAGCTGTAGTGGGATCAAAATGTGGTAAGGAGACAGTGAAAGAGACAAACATGGTATCTGTTATGGAACATTTCTTAGTAGTGAAACAAGGACCAGTATTAGGGTGTCTGGTCACAAACCCCAAATTCCTAGCTGTGGAGAGAGGAATAGACAAAGTCTGTTGCATACACATGGAAACACAACTAGAAGTTTTACATCTTGGGCAATACCATTTGGAAATGCATCTATCGTGCATGATATCAGGAATTCTTCCAGATTCTAAATCACTGAAGAGATTGTTGATGGTAGTGATGATGTATGAACCATAAGCAGAGCAGAGTATTTCCCTAGCAATGTATTGTTTGTCAGTTTCTCTATTGTTCTGTTGTATGAGTGTGTTAATCTTATCTTTTGAATCAGTGAATGCTTTAGCAATGTTGTGCATGTTGTATACAGTGTATCTTTCTTCCTGACTAAGGCCATCCACACCATGCTATAACGGAGGTAAAACATTATTAACCAAGCCAGTGGAGAATTTCGCAGAATGACTTTTGATAGTAGCAATGTCTGCTTTATTCCAGATAGACATGGCAGTACCAAAAAGACCTGTGACAGTACCTGTAGCACCTGTAACATCAGAACTGTCAACTTCACATTTGTTACGTTTATGATTCAAACTACCAGGAGGGGTTTTCCTCCTGAAATTACCTCTATGTTCAGTAGAATAGACCCCAGTAAAGGGATCCTTAGTACGAATCTGAAATGCAGCTAAACTATCAAGTAATAATGTACTATAAAAGGCAGATGTATTAGTATTGTGACACATACCAAACTCTTTCATATTCCAGTAAGTAAGATTAAACAAAACAGGTATATGCATAAACTGTAAGTTATTAATCAAAGAACCTAGGAGGGCTGCGACTGTGAGACCACTACGGGGACCAGGGTTATGCTTTGGACATTCCAAAAGCTGTTTATCAGTGGGCGGTAACACAGAGAGATACATGGCAGTGGGGGCCATGTGATGTATAGCACAAAATCTGTGAGTGGAATCTTTAGATAGAGAATTACAGTAAGAAGGATCTATTAAGGCAGAAATGTTGTACAAACCAGAGTGTCGTAATGTAGTTTGTAACAAGGACAGTAACCCTTTGGGGATAGTTTAGCAATGGGCCAACCCTGAAAAGTTCCTTTGGAGAGTTTGGCCACAGGGAGGATTTGTCCTTGTGAGGTGGTTTGCCACTCAATTTGAAGGGTAGATTTGTCAGTAGCAATGACCAAGGCAGTGAGGTAAGCATCGGAACCTTCTGGACAGTGATCATGGTATCTGATATTTTGATGGAAACTCCCTCTGTAGGAGGTGATGAAGGATCCAGTTGTCGGAGGAGGTCCGGTACCATGCCTTGGATGCAGGGGATCACTCCTGAAAGGAGGAAATATAGGAACGAGATAGCCATCTTGTCAATGTATCTGAAAAGGAAGATCAAAGATTAGTGTATTAGCACAATTCCACCCAATGGGGTTAGGAAAAGTAAGTTAAGCTCCTTTGTACAGTTTCAACTGGTTTGCATGCAACCATTTGTCAGTCAGTTTATTATTGTGTAGGAGTCTAACTTGATAGACTGCTGGACTGAGCTTGTTGACAATGGGGTATGGGCCTTCTCATTTGTTGGAGAAGGAGTGGGTGGGATGTGCAAATCGAAGTACCATTACCTGATCTCCAACCTGCCAATCCACTTCTTGTGCGTGTTTGTCAAATTGTATTTTGGATTGTTGCTGGGCTTTGCCCATGCAGTCTGCAGCATACAAGTGTGTGTGTATGAGGTCTTTTCTGAGTTTTTCCACTTACTGGTCCACAGACACGTGGTCTGCAGTGGGGGTGTGCAGGTCAAACAGTAAGTGTCCAGGTAATCTCATCTGTCTACCAGTCATCACCTCAAAGGGTGTCAGCTGGGTAGTGGCTGAGGGTGTACCCCTGATTGCCATAAGGAGTAAAGGCAACAGGGAATCCCAGGTTTTGGGATTGTCCTCAATAAATTTGGAAAGCATTTGCTTAATCCATCTGTTGGCTCTTTCTACTTGACCTGAGGATTGAGGGTGATAAGGTATGTGGAACTTTTGTTGAACCCCAAGGAGTTCGAGGGACTCTTTCATCAACTCTCCTGTAAAACTAGTTCCTTTGTCAGAGTCTTCCTTAAGAGGCAGGCCCCACCTGGAGAAAATCTGTTCCACCAGGATTTTGGCAGTTGTCTTTGCTGTGCATGTCTTAGTGGGGAAAGCCTCAACCCACTTAGAGAATAGGTCGGTTACCACAAGAGCATACTTATTGTTTCTACTGGTGTTGGTCAGAGGGCCAATAAAATCAATTTGGATGGCATGCCAAGGGCCAGAATGTCTTTGTGGTAAAAGTTTGGCATTTCGTTTTGTAGGTATGGGATTGTTTTGTGCACAAACAAGGCAATTGTCTATGTATTGTTTAACATCTTTGGTGATACCAGGCCACCAGGCGGTGGTCTTGAGTCATTGGAGAGTGTTTTCTGCTCCCTGGTGTCCACCAGTAGGAGTATCATGTACTTGGTGCAAAAATTCAGATCTTAGGTGTCTGGGGACTACCCACAGCTTGGTGGTAGTGTCATCTGGTTGGAACCAAATGAGCTTGTCATCAGGGGATAAGTGCAACTTACCTTCATGCCTTCTGTATGGGTTATGTGTAGGTAATCTTTCTTCAGTACCTTTGTCAAGGAATCTGAACACCTCTCTAAGTTCAGTGTCCAGATGTTGGGCTGCTGAGAGGTCCAAGGGGGAAAATACTCAGATTTCTTCTTGGGGGCTGCAACATGCACAGCTGCATTAGCTTCTGGATGGTTCATCATCCAGACGTCCCCCCCTCAGGCCCCTTCCTTAGCAAGGGTGTCTGCGGTGTCATTGAAAGCATGATAGGGGTCAGGCAGAGAGTGGGCTTTGATCTTGTGAACATAAAGCTTGTGTGTGAATTTCTGTGCCAATTCATATATGTATATTATCAATTCTTTGTATTTCACTGGGCTGCCGTCAGAAGAGAGGAAGGAGTTCTTCTGCCAGAAAGGAAGAAATTCTGTAAGGGAACAACAAACCCAGTTAGAGTCTGTAAAGATGATAGTATCCTGAGTTCCATGTTGGATGAACTCAAGGGCACAGGCCACTGCTGCCACCTCTGCATATTGTGATGAAGCTACACTACAGCGTTTAGATATTTTAACAGTGTTTCCATAAGGGTAGATTACCAAAATACCTATCCCTGCAATCTGTTCTCCCTGATAGTAAGATGCTGAACCATCAGTAAAAATACTGCACAAAGAGGTACTCTCGAGAACTTGTGGCATGGCAGGGAGGAAAGGACCTGGATCTGGAAGATCAGGTGACTGTAGTGTACAGTCATGGAGTTCTCCGTGAAAAAGGAGACGGAACTTTGGTCGGGTGGATCTGGATATCTCTATCCTGGAGGAGAAGTGACCAGTGTGTCAGTCTAGTGTCTAGTCTAGAGACTGACCCATCCTTCACTCTGTCTGAGAGCAGAAAGGTAGTTGGCGTGTAGTTAGTGTTGATGATCAATGGTGAGTACCCAATGATATATAAGAAGTGTTTGACAGCCCAGTAGGTGGCCAGAAGGTTCCTTTCACAAACGCCATACTTCAGCTCCACTGGGGTCAAGAGCTGTGATGCATATGCAATGGGTCTCAAGGTGCCATGCACCTTTGGGCCAGCACTGCTGACATGGCAATGTCAGAGGTAGCACACTCAGATGGAATGGTAGTAGGGATTGGGGTTGACCAGTGCTGGGGCGGAGGCCAGAGCCTGCTTCAGTAACGTCACAGTCTGGGTGTGAATAGGGCCCCAAGTCCATGGTACATCCTTTTTGAGTAATTCATACAGAGGAGTGGCTTTCTGTGCAAAATCACAAATGAAGTCTCTCGAATAGTTTACCATACCTAGAAACCTTCGAAGAGTTGCCACACTGGTAGGCAATGGCAAGTCTTGTAATCCCTGTACCTTCTTCCAGGTAGGGCTGCAACCTTGGTCAGTTATTTTTAGACCCAGAAAGAATACTTCCTTCTGACACAATTGTGCTTTTGCCAGGTTACATTTCAGGCCTGTCTCTGGATGAGAGTCAGTAATTCATCCAAGAGATCCAAATGTTGTTCCTGCGTGGCGTGGACAGCAACAGGTCATCCACATATTGTAAGAGAAATTGGGGTAGAGAAACTCTGAAGGGCGCCCATCACGTGGAGATGGAAGAGGAGGGACTGTTATGGAATCCTTGTGGCAAGCAAGTCCACGTGTACTGTCGTCCTTCAAAGGTGAAGGCAAACTTATATTGACTCTTAAGGGCCAATGGCAATGACCAAAAACCATTGGAAATATCCAGGGCACTAAACCATTTCTGATCAGCTGTTAGAAGTCGGAGCACATCTGGTGCTGATGCAACAGTTGGGGAACAGCTGGGAGTGACCTGGTTTAGTTTCCTGTAATTGATAGTAAGTCTCCAGGCTTCTGTGGGTTTCTTCACCAGCCATACTGGGGAGTTGGCAGTAGAAACACAAGTTCTGATTATTCCTTGTTTAAGGAGTGACTTGATCATTTCTCGAAGGGAAGGGAAGGCCTCAGTTGGAAAAGGGTATTGCCTTTGCCTTTCATGTGCCGGGCTGGGCACCTCAATGACAGTGTGCATTCTTCCACAGTCATGCTTGTTAACTGCAAACGCTTCCAAATGTCGTTGCAGAATAGGTAGGAGTTTCGAAAAAGTTCATGATTCTTGAACAAATCCATGACGCCATACTCTTTGTCATTGACAGATATTGTTGCCACAATATGTGAGTCGGGTATCAGGATGGTATGGTATTGACCTGAATCTGTATCAACAGCATGTTAGTAGATCCACCACACAGCTGTGTGGTGCAAAAATCGATTCCTATAGATACTAGGATGATCATGCAGTACCATCAGTTGGAAGGCATGTGAGGCCTTCAGATGGCCTAGTTCTTCGGTAAGGGTAGAACGGTATGCAGGCAGCCCAGTACCATCGACTCTTGACATATTGGTCTTCCGTCCTGGTAGACCAAGGGGCGTGTCCGGGTGTTCATCATGTAGCACAAATACAGCTGCACCTGTATCTAGTAAGACAACTAGTTGGCAGCCCCGAACCTCGGCATCGGTGCAGGGCCTTCTGTTTGTATCCAAGACCAGCTTGTTTACAATACGGACTGGGGCCTGTAATTGTCAATCCGTATTGTTGGAAACATGCAGAGGTTGGGTCTGACTTGCATGGATGACTTCGCCGTGCTGTACTGAGGCTATATGGGGGGGCTTCTGGGTTCAGGCCAGTGTCAGCCTGAGGACTTGTACTTCCAGTATCTCCATGGCCGGTTCTGGCCTGGGCTGCTGGTTGTACCGCCGCAAGGGTCTGTGCGGGAACAGCATCCGTTATGGAGCGCACTTGTCCCAGGAGCTCTCAGAATTTTTGATTTTCTTCAGCTATCTCCTATAGAGGACCCGTTCTCTGTGATGGTTTCCTCTGCCCTTTGCCTCCTGTTCTTAGGCCAATTCTGGTTCCCACCCACTGCTGTTGTTGTTGTGTCTGTTGGGGTGTGGTTTACCAGCTGGAGGGCTGACGGATGTTTGGTCTGCTGGTGTTGGGCCTGCACTTCCACTGTATAATGTGTCGTGGTCCTGGGGCGGGTTCCACGGCAGCTACTTTCTTGGAAACCGGAACCCAAATCATGGCTGTACAGTTGATATATACCCTCGGTTTTCCTAAGAATATCGGCAAACCTATCCGTATTTGGGTAAGTAGTTGGCTCTACCTTTTCCCTTACTGCTGGGATCATGTTCCTAAGGAACAAGGTCTTATATTCAATAAGATCTACATCCACAGCTTCTTGTGCCAGGTGTTTTCCTGCTCGGTAGGCCATTCAGAGTCTCTGGTGGTAGGTCGCTGGGCTTTCTTTTGCATTTTGCTTTACGGGGTATGCCAGCATCACTCCTACGACACCTGGGCTGTGAGCAGAAATGAGCTCAGCTGCAACTTCATCAAAGGTAGCGTTCCCATCCTGGTAAACTGCTTCGGGAGTTTGGCCCATAAACCAGGATCGATGGTCTGGTGTAGTATTTGGACCTGATATTCTGCAGCGAGGCTGAGCATCTGCATTTAGAACACACCTTTTCCAAGTGACAGCTGAGGTTGTCGGACGGGCTCATCTGACCAATACTGTCAGCGATTTGCTGAACAGAGTAGGCCATTTGTAGGGGATTAGTAGGTGGTCGATCAGGTAAAGGTAATGCGTCTCACGCACCATCAGTTGTTGTGCAGCTGCAGCTTCGGCTGCAGTGCGACAACACCTTTCCTGAGTGCCAGCTTCTTGGAAAATCTGTCGAATATGACTTTTAATAGCTTTCATACTTCTTTCAGGAAAAGGAACATTCCTAATGCTCTATTGTTCATGGTTTCTATCTCTTGCCTGTCTTCCACACTAATAACGGCTACTGGAGGTGCCGTCGGGACCAGGCTTGGGCCTGCTCCCCCCCCATCATGGGCACCACCATGTTGGCGTTTCCCATGATGAGTGTCACGACGTCGTCAACGTGTGACCTGGGAAGTTGGGGGTGGGGACCCGCCATGCTGTGGATGGCTGGGTGGGGATTCTGTGCCATAGTAGGGGCATGACTGGGCTTTGTACTGTGAGACATCATCATCAGATAACTCCCCTTCTGATGACGAGTGAAAGACAGGGGCTACGCCTCCCATTGCCTTAACATGGCCAGCCAGAACCTCTCACTGATGGTGCGGTGTTGCCGTCTTAGCTCTACATTCATCATGATTCACACTTGCAACATCCATATCAACCTGATCCTGCTTCTGCTTTTGCAAAACACGGTACGCGGCACTCAATTCACGATTGTCCCTATAGGCTATTTCTAAATCATTACGTACCTGGTTGATCTTGTCCTGAAGCTCACCCATTTCATCACTCAACTGTGCATTTGCAGCACTCAACAAATCATTCATTTGCACAACCTGACTCATCCTGTCTCAAACTTTCACACTCTTGCTTCAAAGTACACATTTCTTGTTCACCAGCCTGTGCTGAATGATGCAATAGTGAATCCTTTTCATTTCGCAGAGTTTAGAGCTCAGACTCCAAGTTCTGCTGCAGTCTAATACATTCTGTTTCCTGTAAACCCATCTCTTGCTTAAGAGACGCGATCTGCAGATCAAGGGTTCGAAACCTCGCTTTGGAGGCTTCCAAAGCAGCGTAGAGAGTGGCGACCATCAACCATTTAGCGTGGCGCTTATTGGTTGACTGTCACGTCTCTGTGTACTGTGTTGAAATCCCCAGTAGAGGGTTATCGGATTGACTTGCATCCCGCGCGAAGTCAGCCCATCCTCCATGGGAGGCAAGGAAGTTAGAGACATCGAGTCTCAGTTCTGCACAGATGTCTGATACTGTGGCCATTGTGTGGGAGGGAACGAAAATTCAAACCATGTAAAAGACAGCGTGTTGCATATCGATACACAACATGAGTACTTTAAACACAGCCGGGCTACTGTATAAGTTGCAGGCTTGCAATTCAAAGCTGCTATGGAGTGGGTCAAGACGATATCGACCACACCCTAAAAGTCAGCCAGACTTTGCAAGTGATTACAAACTGGTAATAAAAAATGGGAGAGGTGGTACAGGAATGTACACCTACCATCCCCGTGGGAAGGGAAATGTTTAAGCAACAAGAGAAAACTTACAAACCCCAAATATCACCTGCACGTGGTCACCAATTTGTTGAGAGGTCTAAACCTCACCTTCAGATTCTTGACGATGTTGGGAATGCAAGTAATCACAAACAAGTTGCATTTGAGTAATAAACAAGTTTATTACTACAAAAGGGATAAATCACAGTTGCCCAAAGCAGTTCTTACCAATACGAACCGGGAGCCAGTGCTAAGCGTTCCCTACACCTTGAGGTTTCTCTCTAGTCTCTTGGGATCTCTCGGTCTCTGAGCCTGTGCATTACATTATATACCTATGATAATTACTATGGTTACTAAAAGATAGAAACATTTCTAGTTACAGAGATGAGCCCTATTGGCTTAATTAGAGGTGGCTCCACGGTCCAAGATAACATTATATAATTTTGTAAAGTCATCAGTTTTAGAACAAAGAAGTTCTTATACAGAGTCTTACATAACCAAGTGTAGTGGTGCACATCACCAAAGGATGGCAATGTTGCCTTACATATTATCATTACTTCAAGGACAGGTGTCTTGGCATCTGACAAGTAAGAAATAGACAGAAAATACATGGTATAATATGTGTGTATTAGCAAGCAAAGTGGATTACAACAATATGCATTCCTATCCTGACATCTACTCTTGTATGGTAGATGCCCTTAGCTCTAAGTATTAGTATAACCTATACCTAAGCATTAGTTGTCTACGGTGTACCTCTGAGGGTATCAATTAGGGTACAGGGACATCGTGTAACACTTGTATTGTAGAGAACAACAAGTCCGTGTAAATGGAACACTGTCTGGTTTGAGACCAGTGGACCACAGGGTCCAATGCTCAATATTGGGGCCTTTGTTATTCACACTGGCCCAGATATTCAAAAGAGTTGCGCATGGCGCAACAGTGTTGCACCATGCACAACCCACTGATGCACCCTGGCATGATATTCAAAAGGGAAAAGTGTGCAGCACAATTCCCGATGCGTCGAAGAGCATCAGTAATGTATGCAGGCACAGGTTGGGGGGGCATGCCCATGCATAACCTGCACAGCCTGATAATCAGCCCGGGATCTGCAGAGCCATGCATGCGCAACCCCTACCTGTGCCAGCACAAAGTTAAGCCAAAAAAAAAAAGGGACAACTGATGGCCACCCACAGGTGAGCTGCCGCATTGCAGGGCACAACACGGCAGCTGCCACCTGTAGGTGGCCACCTAAGTTCTGGTTGCACCTGGCAGCACCCCCCATGCCCAATCATGGGCATTTGTAAAAAAATACTTTGTCCTGAATCCCTGGTGGTCCAGTGAACTGCTTTCTGCCTGATCGTGGGCAACTGTATTAATACAAAGGTCCAATATCCCAGGTGGTCCAGTGGACTGCTTTCTGCCTGATCGTGGGAATCTGTAAACAAAGAAAGGTCCAATATCCCTGGTGGTCTAGTGGTACCCCCTCCCCACCCGCCACTGAGCCCCACCACCCTGCCCCCCAGTCAGCCAGCGGGCGGCACCCCACCAGCCAGCCACCCACTGCTCACCTAGTGACACCTCGGTAGGGCCGCCACCCATTGGTTCACAGTGTGAGCCAATGGGCGTGCAGCTCACATATACACATTCCAGATATGTGACTGAATCACATATCTGGAATGTGTACAGTATGGGCTGCATGCCCATTGACTCACGCTGAGAACCAATGGCGGTAGCCCTACCGAGGTGCTGCTGGCGGCAGCGGGTGGCAGAGGGTGGATGCTACCAACCACCGCCTTCTGGGGATCGGGTGGTGAGGCCCAGTGGGCAGGTGGGAGGAGGGTACCATTAGACCACCAGGGATATTGGACCTTCTTTGTTTACAGATGCCCATTGGACCGCTTTTGACATTACAGATGCCCACCATTGGGCAGAAAGCGTTCCACTGGACTACCAGGGATATTGAACCTTTTATTAATACAGGTGCCCGTGATCAGGCAGAAAGTGGTCCACTGACTACCAGGGATATTGGACCTTTTATTAATACAGATGCCCTGATCGGGCTGCAGGGCCGGGCCGGTCCTCGATGGCTGCTGCCTGGCAGGGTACCAGGAGCAAGTCGACGGGGATCGCGCATTACCTTAAAGGCAAATGGGGCCATAATGACATGCAGATGGCCCCATGCACCTTGCATACATTATGGCCCCATTTGCATGTCAACTTTTGAATATCGTGATGCTGCGCGCGGCACAATGAAACTTCGCGGTAGTGCATCTCCATGCTCCCTCTGGCCACTTGGCACTGGCGCAGTGCCCTGCGCCATGCACACTGGGGATGGCCAGGGTGCAATATTCAAAGCTGCTGAGCCATGGCCAGCTCCTTTGAATATCACTTAGTCCACACACCTGGCGTTAACTAAGTTGAGCTGCGCTTCAAGGTTGAGCCACAGCCTGGCGAGCTTGAATATCTGGGCCACTATATATAAATGAATTACCATTGATTTGTACTGGGATATCATTGGTCTTGTACTTGAATGATGCCATGCTGTATACAGCAAACAAAGACATTAATCTGATTCAACAAAATATGGGAAATTAATATGACAAAGTATCATGATGGTTAGAGGAAAACAGACTTGTGTTAAACAAGAAAAAATACAAGGGAATGCTTTTTTATACAAACAGTAAAATTAGCAAGTTGTCAGAACCTTTCGTGATAACTGTTAAAGATGGTACAACTGTAGAAATTGTTTCAACTTTCAAATATTAGCGAGTGAGTTTAGACAGACAACTGAGCTTCCAACCACATGTTGCTAATATAACTAAGCAAATACACATAAAATTAAGAGTCTTGTATACGGTTCAGGACTATTTAACTGATGAAATAAGGAAAACTATAGCTTTGACATGTTTAATGCCAACCCTTGACTAAGGGAATCTGATATTGGGGGGGAGGCATAACTGAACAAATAAGAAAACAGAGACACTCCCTTTGCAATACTATATGTCAGTTTGCCTCAGGGCCAGAACAAGGGAACACCATTGCAGCCTACATAACAGATTGGGATGGTCATCACTAGAATATAGAGACATGCTACATTTGTTTAGTTTTGTCTTTAATGCTATTCATTATTATACATTTAATCCATTATTTGAATTTTTCAAACAAAGAAACAAAGAAATAGTTCTAGAAAATTAAGATCTCAAAATTCCACATCCTTGTTTCTACCTTATTGTAAAACAGTAAAAAAGCAAAAGTCATTTAAGTTTAGTGCAATAAAAAAAATAGAATGGATTGCCTGAGGATCTGTATAACTTACAGAGTAAAAGCCTTTTTAAATCATCTTTGAGGAGGTTTTTGTTTTCTAAGACACAGTGTAATTGTTTCTGAACAACTGTGTTTCTGTCCCAAGGATATATCGCTGTATATCTATGCGTACTATAGAAAATAGTTTTTTGGCATTTTATTGAATCAAATTTGTACTGATATTATTGATGTACTGTTCTTAATGTTTCTTCTATGTCTTGTTTGTATTTGTTATACTGTTATTTTACTTTGCCGGGTCAAGCCTGTGAAAGGGCCATGTGGCCCAGTGCTTTTTTTTTACCAGGTTAACAAATAAAAATGAAAAAATGAATGAAATAAAAGATCATAAACAATTGACACAAAATTCTCAATTAGTGAGATAGTTGAACACTTCCTTTATTCAAAACTTGTGTCAGATGACCTCTTATGGGTTTATGAGGCATTTGTAGACAAGAAAATTGTTTTGTTTTTGCTATTCTTTATCGTTGGGGCTTATCCAGCCACCTTCAGTACACATTTTGTCTTCATTGGTAGAATCAGTGGCAAAGATTTATAACATTATAGACAAGGCAGCTGTGGACTCTTGCCTTGCCATTTTCAGTATTTCCTCTCAATCTCTTTTTATGGCTGTCTCCTGATGCTCTGTTTCTACCATTTTGTTCTCCAGGTCCCCTCTGTTAACAACTGCAGCGCTCACAGAGCCCACCACGACTTCACACCTGGATGTATCAGACAGTTAGGGGAAGTAAAACTATTACAAATCTCCAAAATGTAAAGCAGAAAGTGAATATAAAAGGGTTCCATTTGATCGTGTTTGAAAGTTTTTCAGAAATAAAGACAGCAAAAAGCTGTTTAAAGAAAAAATAGCTTTCCAGTTATTCTCAGTTTCATTAAGTTTGGGACTGACTGGAACAGTTTTTGAAATTCCAATACCTGAAGCCTGCCTCTATCACTTTTGAAGACTGCAGAACAAGTCGATTAGAAGTGCTTTTTGTGTTTGTTTTTTTTAAAGGGAAGCTGTACTTTAATGGTAAATATAAATATGTTATTCCTGGCCTTTCAATACTAAATCAACTGCTGGGCATTCAGCTTGGTTTCTGTTGTTCCAGTTTTTAACCAAGACCAACTGCATTATTCTGGCATGGCTAGTACCATATTCATACATCAGGGTGCTGTCCATGATGTCTGTGTCTCACCAGCATCAATTCTGGATGCTAGTGAGGCATGAACATCATGCAGGGCACCACAACATCTAAACATGTCCTGGTCATAATTCTGCTAGATTTGATTAAAAAGTAGAAAAATACAGACCTGTTGGCATGCCCACCAGGTAATAGTAGTTTGGTCAGCCAGGACTACAGCTCCTAACTGCTGAGTCTGCCTACCAGGAAGGAATATGAACAGACTTGCTGTCGATTGGAGTGGTGCATCACTTTGTGTGCAGCAGTTGGGCAGAATGTCAGCCTATGTTCTGTACTGCCATGGCCACCCACCTGTAGCACAGGTCAGATTCCTCACATAGCTGGCCACCCATCCATAACTGCAAAGCACTTGACCACAGTCTTGCTCACTCATTACATTTAGCTAAGGCTACACTTCACTGATTTCTTTTTCTGTGTCCAGAGCTTCCCCTACCCTAAGAGTCTGCCGACCATGACGGAATGTGAACTCTGCTTGCTCTTCCCATGTCCAGAGCTTCCCCTATCCCAAGTCTGCTGACCAGGATGGAATATGAACTGACATGATGTTAGTCAGGTGGAACATAGCATCTCAGTTTATGTTCTGTACTGCCAGCGTATGTTGCCAGCTCTGGGTAATGTCCGTTCATGTTGTTATCAGCCAGTATTGTTGTAGACACTTCTTCCTTGCCTGTTCCCATTTCTATTCATGACCAGGCATACCCCAGATTTAATACAGCTCTCATTTTCAGATCACTTTGTGAAGCAAAGACTGGTAGATGTTCTATCAGGATGAGTTTTGTTGTGTGATATTCAATTTTGAAACCAACAGCTCTGTCTGCTGTATGTGTAAGCCTCATAAACAAAAGCAGAAAGGGTAGAAGTTTTCTAGTTATTTCAGTCATATTTATTTACTACTCAGAGGGTACTGCTTGGCAGCGAATTTCAACTGTGGTTTGGCTCCTGCAGACAGAGGTGCTCGGACCTTGAAGATATACAGCGACATGATTTTTTCAAGGGCTATGTTAACAACAGCAGGGTTACGTGATACTAGCTGCCAAAGTGAGGGGGGCACACTTTTTACAAAGATGTTTTATCCACCAGAATAGATTTTGTATTTATCTCCTCTAGGCTGGTGCTCTCAGGTCAATGTAGTCCCTGTTGAGTCCATGGATCATGAGATGCTAAGGGTATATATTGACTATCTGCCCAAAAGAGTTTTGGCCAAGGTCTATAGAATTGAATGTCTCCTTTCTAGAGGACTGCATAAAAAAAAGCATCTCACACAACTGGAGGACTGCTATTTATTAACGTTTATTATAAGGTGCTGCATTCAACTGAATGTACTTCAATAAGATCTGCTGTTCATTATTTTTTTGTTTTTTATTTCAGGATTTCCTTAGCTCCACTTCCCTTCCCATATTTATATATGGTATTTTTAATTAGAAATTTGCAACATGCAGGCCATCCATTAATCTCAGTATTTTTTTTCCAGAACACCGTGATGATGCAGTTATTTATAAATTTGTATTTTATACTTAACTCACTGTTCAGGTTTTTGTTGGATTTTTGCCCCTTCCCCAATACAGCAGGACTTCTCTGACATTTACTGTATTACATAGTTCTTTTATGAGCTCATTGATGATAAATTTAATTAACATGTATGTAATCATTGTGAATTTAACCACAGTTGTTTTAAATATTTTTCACCCACTTAACTATTTTGCCAGTATAAATGCTTGGGACATAATACAGCTCATTCTAATCAATAAAAGCATCTATTAAGTTGGCCCGCCAGCGCAGCAGTTGGATTTCCACTTGCGATGCTAGCGACCCAGGTTCAGGGTGGACTCAGGTCACTGAGTGCCGGCTGGGGGAGAATGACTTGAGCATCCCACGACAGCTCGCCTTCTCCAGGGGGAAGGAGGGGGCCAATTCCCACTACTTGTCTGACCCCGGGTGGAGGCTCGGGGAACAGCAAGCCCTGTTCGCGGGGGTGGGCGGCCAAGACATGTGGTGGACATCGGCACACAGTGCCTTGATGTCAGGGCGCACACCACATGAGGGGAGAAATTCTGGAGGAAATCAGCCTTCCATCAATGGAAAGACGAGGCACCAAGAGCATGCCCTCGATGTGTCACCACCAGCCCAGACCACCTTGCCCAACGAAATCAAGTAAGTGTACAGGGTGTATGGGCCCCACCTTGTTACCCACCTGGGGTGTATAACTGCTGCTCCATGGGGTGTAAGGCTGGTGATGGGTTGGGTGGTTGACAGAGGGTTGACTCCCAGGTGCCTCTGAAGGGTCGGAGATGGAGGGCTAGTAGAAGGGAAAAATAGAAATTAAAAAAAATAAATAAATAAAAGCATCTATTATGAAATTGGCCTTATTATGCTCATATGCTGTTTTTTTTTTCTTTTGGCTAGTTAATAGTGGGTTCTGTCTCTCTTCCTGGTAAAATAGGAATTCCACAAATGTATTGGGGTGGTTCCATCCTACTGGGCCACTGTAACCATTGTCTTGATTACCAATAGACCTGAAGACACTTTCTTCAGTAGCAATCTTCTTCCCTATGTTGACCATATATTGAAATGCAGTTCTACATCAAGTCCAGAGGAATCTCAAGGGAGATGGTATTGGAGCTGCAGCATGATAAGGAGTAAACAGTCAAAATCAAAGTTTAGCTCACAACACAGGAGAATTAAACCACTCCAGTCTCAAAACCACTGTTTTTCATATTCTCTGAAAACTGCTAACCATGTGAACTTTAATGTTAGCTTCTCTTCTATGTGCATTGGGGGAACTAGTAGGATCTATTTTTAAAACTTACCAGTTTTTCAATATAATATTCTCAACCTGTTGTGACTGAGCTGTGAATGTTGTTACAAAATGTAGTATCTGATGTTCATTTTGATTGCATACAGTATCTCTTGGTCTTCCTTGTAACAAGAAGATTTAATCGAGACCATCTTATCTCTGGCAATACATTGTTCATTATACCCCCATCTTTAAAGCACTTTTCTAAGTGCATGTAAGTCCTTTTCTTCTGATGGTGATTGCTATGATTTACTACAGCTTGGAAATTATAGAGCCACATTAAAATAGGGCTAATTCAGTTAAAGGGAAAATACACAACAACTATCACTTGTATAACTAGTATAAAACCATTTGATCTGACATTAATATAGTCAAGAGACATATCACACTACTGACAAACATTGCAGTATAATTCAGTTGTGCAGGCCAGGACTCTTTTTTCTTTGAGGAGGAGGAGTAGGAATTTGGAAATAGGGGGAGAGGGGCTGGGTGGCATTGGAGTCAGAGACGGAGGATGGAGCTTGTTTGGGGGTTGTGCAGTGGCTGCTATTGGTTGGGATGTGGCATCAGTCAGTGTGTGATGTGGTGGCCACAGCAGGCATTTCAAAAAGTGGCTTCATAGCAGAGACAGGCCTGTTTCACTTCTTGTACCCTATAAGCGGACTCTTGGCCAGATTGGTTTTAATGTCTTGGTGCTGGCAGCATGGGCCCATAATGAGTTCCTTTGAGACACTCTGATTGATTTCATCTCAATCTGCAGTTGTAAGTTTGTTTATTTTTACTTTCCCTTTGCTTCATTCCTGAATGCTGCATGGTAAAAAAAAAGTCTGATACGAGTCACCTCAGAATGGGATGGGAGGCTGACCCATTGTTTTTTAACACAGCCTATTAAGCAAGCAATCTATGAAAGAAAATTCTTTAGTACAAAAATAACCAGTACTGGACGAAACTGTCACTTTCTGAATTCACCTAAAGCTGGGGAAGGAGAGGATTCAGTGAAATTACATATTGCATTTTTTTTCACCATGCAGAGAAGAACCCTTAAAAAGGTGGAAAAACTTGAAAGTGAATAAAACTTGCACTCACTCTCACTACTCTTACAGCAACATGAGAATGGATCTTTTGACACCTTTCATAATTGAATATTATAGGGAAACTCCACCGACAATACCGCAGATGCAGATGCAGACAATTCCCCTTCTTGGTAAACGGTCCCTATTTAACCATTACAGAATGATCATGATCTGCTACAACAGCAGCCTAAATAAAACAGATTCTTGCATTCTTTCACTCAGTATACTAAGCTGACATTTAAAGTAAAACAGACAGTTAAAATTGTATCCAGTAGGCTTACTTTACAAGTGAAGAATCTTGATGAGGAAATGTAAGCTTATGCATGCAATGCTTTCTTCCATAGTGAAAGACTGTCCCTCATTGTACTAACTGTCTAGGTGGGAGTGGGCTGGGAAAGCCTCCATCTAATAATTATTGAAGTTCTTGCTTCCAGTGCGGTGGATCAGCTGTCATCCCACCTCCTGGGGTTACTCTTGGTCACCTGCTGCAGTGTAAAGCAGCTGCAAGGCCATTCATTGATCAGAGTATCCTTCAACTGTCTGATTTGGAACTTCACATGCTCCTGAAAAACTGAGTGCTCTTAAAAGTTATATGTCATGAATCCATTCACAGTGCTGGGACAAAAACATGTGGAACTGCAGGTCATTAAAAGAGGCATGCCATGTCCAGAGCTAAAGTAAATTTTAATGTTCATGAAAATTCAGGTAGCCTGTGCACTGGAGTGTACTTTGTGAGTAGTCCAGTCACATTCATTTTTACCCATCTGTAAACCATTCTTGGATTATTACTGGCACAAGTCACCAAATGTGAGTCATTCTGAAGAAAATACTAATTTCTATCTAGGATTTGTTTAAATAAATGTCTGGGTTGCAAAGGTGGTTACATAATTTATATTGCTATTTTGGCATCTTTTTAATTCAGAATCATTAAAATGCTAATGGCTTGATCTCACTGTTGTCTCAGTCCTAAGAGGTTGTTTCTATGCAAATCTGTAGCAAATGGTTTTGCTTTTACAGTTTCCATTATACCCTCATTGCTTGAATCTCTGTTTCAGTTCTGAGCAGATCTCCTACAGACAGTTGGGTAAGGAGATTGTGGGAGTGATTCAAACCTACCACAGCACAGGTAATCGGGACAAAGCAGCATTCCCAAACTTGCATGTGCTCTAACATGGATTGGTTATTTAAGGAGGTCCGGAATCAGTAATGTGCTCAAGCCCACTATACTAGTCGGTCTCTGAACAGAGCTACTGAGCTGGTTTTCTTAAAGGGGATAGGAATTCTCATTAAAAATGGAATAATAGCAAGTCTATCGTAGCCCTGTCCACTACACTGAAAACTCCCTCTGTAATGTTACAGAGGGTCCAAACCGTTACTGGAATGGTTTGCGTTTTCACCTGTAATGTTACAGGAGGCATTTTCAAAACGTAGTTGAAACCACTTATGGGTGCTTTCAACAATGGTTATGAAAATGGTTCTGCCTCTGTAATGTTACCAGCTATAGTGTGGACATGTGAGCGTGCAACCCCAGCATTGCCCTCACTGCAGCATGAACTGCATTGTGGGATAGGGTGCCGACCGTAATAGTCAACCGTCACCCACATTGTGGTCCATGCTGTAACTGTTCTGAACCATTATCATGATGGTTCACTGGCAGTGTGGACACGCTGTAGCGTTTACCATTTATAACGGTTTGAAACCATTACAGGGTTTTTTTGTTTTTTTCCAATTGTTGAACCAGGTGAGACACACAAAGCTGAAAGCTTTTTTTACAGGTGCAACCTGGGAGCACAGGGAAGTTAAGTGACTTGCTCAGGGTCACACAGTAAATGCAAGTGGGGGCTGTGGGATTCAAACCCAGGTCTCCAGATTTGCAGCTCAGAGGCTTAAACCACTGTGCTATACTGCCTCCTTTTAGTTTTAGTGGTGTAGTGTGGACAGGGCATTAGAAGTATTAAAATATGTTATCTTGAGCACATTTTGGTTGACAGCAATCTGATGGGATGTGATTCTTTTAATGTAGGCACTTTGTTAAAGAGCTCCGGAGGGGAAAAGAATGGGGAGGAATCTAATCTAGTCTCTGCCTCATTCTTGTTTATACACGTTTTGGTCAATCAGCTGAAGAGGGGGTAATTTCAACACTATATGGTTTTCTAAATTACTGTAGCATTTATACCACTCAGTAGAAAAAAGAGAAATGGAATAGTGATTTGACCATGGATTTGTCTGACAAACATTGGGAACAGAGTTTAGTCTTAACCCCAGGGAATCCCTAGGTAGCAGGAATTTTCCTGGAAAGTTAGAGTAAGACATTTTCTTATTCCTGTCAGGGGCCATGCACTGGAGCAGGTGGCAAAGCTATGGAGTGAGTGGTTCGGACAACTACTGGACTGTGGGGAGTCTGGGTAGGGGGAAAGGTTGCAACTGTACAACTTTCTGTTCATGGGCAGGCAGTAACAGGGTAAAGAATTCTGCTTCAAATTACCCCCCAAATTCACCAGAATGCACCAGACTTAAAAAAAAATTATGGAGGCCTAGGCAGCCATCAGACCACCAACCTGCAGTTTACATTTTACTTTCAAAAGAGAACTCTTTCCTTCATACTGCGCTTTCAGCCTAGTGAGGCAAAACATGCAGTGGTTTGCTCCCAGCACATAGTGAAAGGCCCCACACCATGTATCCCATTCCTCCACTGTCAAGTACTACAGCTCAGGTCCAAAAAAAACTTTACCACTGACACAGCAAGTTGAATACCTCCTCATGTTTTTGCTGCCAGCAAGATGTTGTCCCTTTACTCACTTCTGCCATTCACAATGAGGGCTGTGTGGCTGGTTCCCTCCAATGAAGGCCTGCTTCATGGTGTTATTTGGTAGGCTTCACTGACATGTATAGTTGTTTGCAGAGAAAGTGCACTGGCTAACAAAGAGGTTTACTAGCCTTTCAGATCACCATTCTCTGTTTCTTCCAGGAAGCCAATCACTTTTATATTTGCTGATCTGAAGTGATATTCTAATTACTCTATGTGAACTCTAAGGTCGCTATTATTTTTTTACCAATCCCCCCCCACCACAAAAAAAAAAATGTCACCAGGGATCATTTCACTGCTTTGCCTCCCTTTCTGGAATCTTCATAGAAACATCCACTTCTTTCTCCAAAATCGCCATTCTGTAGTTGAAATTTTAACGTTTCTATCCAAGGTTTCTATTGCAACCAAGATTGAGACCATCCTCAGTTCATCCTGGTTACAGACTGTCACAGTCAGGCTCACTCTTGCTTTAGGATTCTGCTCCATGTTGTGGTAGCCTCTGCTCCTGATGGCTGTTTTTGAGGTCTGCGTATGTGTGAGTCATTGCACATGCTCAGAAAACTCCACACTGCCATCTCTGACATGGCCGTACTGGACCTCAGCTGCTCCAACCTCAGCTGCAGCCATAGTGGCTCATGCTAGAACTTGTTTTACAGGCTACTAGACTGAAGACTCCTTGAGGTATTCAGTAGGCTCAGTCAGAATGACCATGGTGCCCTTCAGTTTGGTCCATGGGGAGGATCCCTGCTCTAGGGTGGGTGTTTTCTTTAAATTATATGGCTTTAAAAGAGAGATTGACCCATGGAGGTCTATGATTTTGAAATTAGAGTGGTTGGGCTGGATATTCAAAAGGGTTGCGCCATGTGCAATAGGGTTGCTTCTGTTCAAGTCCGAAATTGCGCCATTCTGCAATATTCAGCAGGAGGCAGTTGCGCCCCCAAAGTCATGCTGAGCAACAGCACAATGCTAATGAAGGCATGCTCAACCGGAGGTGGAGAAACCATGCATAAACTGCACAACCCGATATTCAGCCAGGCTGTGCAGAGTTGTGCAGGCGCAACCCCCTACCTGCGTCTGCATAACTTTGAGCCAAAAAAAAAATTCATTCACATATCTGGACTGCCTGGTATGGTTGGGCTGCACGCCCATTGGCTCTTGCTCTGAACCAATGGGCATGCAGCCCTATTGAGCTGTCAGTCGGCGGGCAGTGGGGCGGCAGGCGGGTGGGGTGCTGCCGCCCGCCCGGCTGATGGGGGAGTGGGGTGGTGGGACTCCGTGGGTGGGTGGGTGGGGGCCACTTAATCACCAGGGAAATGGACTTGGGGGTGGGTTTGACCTTATGCCCACGATCGGCCGCAGTCCACTGGACCACCAGGGATATTGGTCTTCAGGGGAGATTGAACTCCATTCTGTCTACAATTGGGCCAGTTGTGGGGGTCATTTACATTATACTCAGGTCGGGCCAGTCGGGGGGTTCATTTACGTTATGCCCGCAATCAGGCCAGTTGGTGGGGAGATTTACTATGCCCGCGATCGGGCCAGTTGGGCGGGGAGATTTACTTCATGATCACGATCGGGCCAGTCGGGGGGGGATTTAATTCATGCCCGTGATCGGGCTGCAGGGGGCGTCGGTCCCCGACGGCTGCTGCCTGGCAGGGCGCCAGGCGCAAGTCGTCAGGGATCGGCGCAGCTGCATGCTAATGGCATGCAAATGGGGCCATAATTAGATGCAAATGGCCCCCTGTGTGCCTTGCATAAATTATGGCCCCATTTGCATGTCACCTTTGAATATCGGAATTTGCGCATGGCGCAATGGAACTTGCGCCACCACATCTGAATGCTCCACTCTGACCACTTGCGGTGGCGCAAGTTCCACTGCGCCATGCACAGTGGCTGTGGCCGGCAGGTGATATTCAAACGAGTTGCTCAATAGCGCAACTCCGTTGAATTTCACCCCGGCCACACCCCTGAGCAACTTTTTTTGAGCAGCGCAGGGGCTTGCGCCACAGAATGGTGCAGTTTGAATATCCAGTCCGTTGTCTACTTCTATTAGGCTGGGAGTGGTATATGCCCCAAAACAAAAGCAACTAGGGTTGAATTGTTTCAGAATATTGAACCTTTTCTTCAAATGGCCATGATACTAATAATGGGGTGGGGGATTTCAATTGTCCTTGGGACATGGAAGTATGATGGCATCTACAGGCATGAAAGATGTATATCAAGATTTATGCATTAAAGGAGTACTACACCCTCATATTTTGAAAATGTTATATGTTTCCTTTTCAACAGACAACTCTTTTCTTGTAGCTGTTGGGAATATACTGTATGGCCTAGATATTCAAAAGGGTTGCGCCATGCGCAACAGGGTTGCGTGTGCGCAACTCCAAAAATGTGCCATTCTGCGATATTCAGAAGGGGCCAGTTGCGCCACCGAAAACATGCTGAGCAACAGCGCAATGGAAATGAAGGCATGCGCAACTGAAGGGGCGGGTCCATGCATAAAGTGTGCAATGCGATATTCGAACAGTTGCGCAATGCGCAAGAGTGGCTCAGCCGGAAGTTGCGCAGTAGCAGAATTGAGCCAAAATAAAAAGGCTCAGGGAAGTGGCGGAAGAACCCTAGCAGGCCGCAAACTGGGGGAGAGAGACAGAGACAGAGGGAAAGAGAGACAGAAGCTGGAAGGGCAGACAGGGACAGTGGGTCCAGGAGGACAGAGAGGCTAGCGGGGGGTGCCTGGTGCAGTGGAAGCAGCAGTGGGGGCAGCGGGGTAACACAGGAACAGCAGCGGGGCAGTGCCAGCTTCCACAAGGAAGCTGTAATGAGGGGGGTGAGACACCGTGCTGCAGGGGGACGTGGCCGCGGAGGGGCCCGTCGGCGGTATGCCCCCGACAGGCGGTATCGTGCCCGCCTCAGCTTCGAGCTGCACACAGATGTTGAGATCGTGGCCCGGTACCGCCTGAACAGGGCAATACTGAGACGGCTCTGTGAGCTGTGCAGTGATGTGATGCAGGCACCCTCACGACGGAGTCACTCTCTGTCTGTGGAGACAAAGGTGACAACCTGCATGTGCCTGCTCGCCACGGGCACCTTCCAGAGGCCGACAGGGGACACCACAGGCATTACACAGTCGGCCACATCATGCATCCTCACCCAATTCCTCAGTACTGCTGCCTCATGCTGCGGAGTACATCCAGTTCCCCAGCACCGCCGGCAGAGCCGCACAGCAAACATGCAGGAGTTCCACAGGGTGGCACGTATGCCTGGCATGCTAGGGGCCATAGACTGCCCCATGTGGCCATTCACGACGCCTACCTGGCCCCGACGGCCAGGCATATCGGAACCGGAGGGGTTTTCCAGTGTCAACTGCCAGGTGGTGTGTGATGCCACTGGGCGATATCAATGTATGTGCCACACACCTGGTGGAGCACATGATGCCTTCATATGGCACCAGTCTGCACTGTGCCATTGATTCGAGAGTGGGGACAACCCCCCGGGTCATCTAGTGGGTGAGTACACATGTATGGAATGCAAACTCTGGGCAAGGGTGGAATGACACAGGTGCCATGGTAGTGGCACACAAGGATATGGGCAATATGGACCTGACATGACACTGCTCTCCACTATCTCCACACAGGTGACTGCGGATACCCACTCTGTCCCTGGCTGCTCACACCGTACCGGCACCCCACGACCCCAGCGCAGCTATGCTTCAATGAGGCACATGCCGCAACACGTAACATCATAGAGCGGGTGTTTGGGATGCTCAAGGCACGCTTCCAATGCCTAGACACCTCCGGCGGTGCCCTACAGTACAGCCCCAAAAGGCCTGTGGGATATTCCTGGCCTGTTGCATCCCTGCACAACATGGCCAAAGACCATGGGATAGCCGTACAGGTTGAAGAGGGGGACAGCGATGGGGACGCCAGTGGCACCGGTGATGTTGGTGATGAGCAGCCCCCCCTAGGACGGAGGGACCCCCGACTGACCCGGCAGGCCCAGCTGCACCGGGACACCATTGCCGAAGAGCACTATGCCCAACACAGGTAAGTCAAGGGGACATGTGCAGGCAACACTGTCCATGTGCAAACCACAGCCACACAGGGGAACACACCGTGCATGAAGGTCAGGGGAGTTGAAGGTTCCAGGCATACCAACACACCATCAGGGAGGGGTGAGCACTCATATGGACACACACACACACCTGGCGCTGTGGCACTACTGCACAATAGTCCACTGTGGCACTGGTACACAGCTTGGCAGTCGCGCAGGATGCCTATACGTCCGACGGCGCTCTGCGTAGCCTTGCATCATTGCCGTGACCTTGTGTATGCCCTTTGCCCCCTGGCGCTGTTCGCATGCCATGTGTATGTCCCTATTGCGCTGTCTGGTGACAGCACTATGTGAAGTGACGGCGCTGTTCGAACAGCGTGATTGTATCCTGTGGTGGTCTGTTGCGCAACATCTCCACGTGGGGTTACAGTGCAGCGGAGCGCCATATTGCCTGCTGTAAACTGGCTGAGATGGCTAGGAGGAGGGCAGTGAGTTGGAGCCCACTGGAAGTGGCCAACCTGGTGGCCCTGGTGGAGCCCCACTGTGAGGCACTCTATGGTGAGGCCCCCCTCACCACGCCTAGGATGCACGTGTGGCAGCAAGTGGCCACTGACCTGGTGGAGGTCACTGGATGGGGCCGGTCTGCTGAGCAGTGCCTGCACTGGTACGGTGACCTCCGCCGGAGGGAGCAGAACTTGTTGGCCAGGCTGCGGGCATGTGCCAGGCAGGGCATGGTGCCTATGCCAGGTGAGTGTACCATCTATGCACCTATATTCTCTGTAGGGGTGTGTGTGTGCTTGTGTGGCTGTGCATAGGTGACAGCTTGGACACAGTTGGCTGTGTCAGTGTGTGCAGCTGTGCGATGGATGGTTATGGCTGTGTGGGCGGGCACTCTCACTGGGGCAGGGGGAACTCTGTTTTTGAGTCACACTGATGTTTGTCTCAACATATGTCTCCCACAGGCCGGGATCTGAGGATGCAGAGCCGGGATGAGGAGGGCTGTGCCAGGGCCCCGGTGGCAGCAGGAGTCGCCCCCCAGATAGAGCAGCAGCAGCAGCTGCAGCAACAGCAGCAGGGGCAACAGCGGCAGACAGAGCTGCTTGAGCAATGTGAGTATCATGACTTCATGGATGCTATTGCATGCGGGGAAGTCCACTAGCCCTGCACAATACAACCATGCAGGAAAGGGGAGGTCATAATTCCACTATACAAGACACTAGTGAGGCCCCACCTGGAGTACAGTGTACATTTCTGGAGACCATACCTATGTAAGGACGTAGAGTGGCCAGGGAAGGTTCAGAGGAGGGCAACAAAGATGGTGCATGGCTTGCATCACGCATCCTATGACGACAGGTTGAAAGAACTGAACATGTACTTCCTGGAGGGGAGGGGGGAGAGAGGGGATATGATGGAGACATACAGGTATCTTACAGGGGGATCAGGGTAAAGGACACACTTTTTGAAGTGAAAAAGATGTTCCAGGACTAGAGTGCATGGGATGAAGTTGGAGGGAGGACGATTCAGAGGACACATGGTGATGGACTGTCTTCACAGAGCGGGTGGTGGACAAGTGGAACACCCTGCCAGAGGAAGTGGTGGGGGCTGACACAATCATGGGATTTCAGACTGCAGGGGACAGACATGGAGATCAGGGGTAAGGGGCAACAGACTTCTAGGGAAACAACGTGAACTTACAAGCTCATATGGACAGACTGGGTTTGCAATAGGCCCTTATCTGACAACACTGTCTATGTATCTATGTATGTAGGCATGACACAGGTGACATGCATCACCGTGCAGTATCACAGCACGTCTGTGTATGCGTCACTGGTGGTCCAGGCATGCACTGGGCACATAGCTGTGTAACTGGCATCGCACCACGTTGCCACGTCACTTGCCAGCCTTGTTTGTACTGTGATGGACGTGGGCAGTGTGTGTGGGCAGTGGTGCACATAGCTGGTGCCACCTGTTTGTGATGGCCATGTGCATGTTCACTGTGGGTGGGTGTACGCCATCACAGGTGTGGGACATTGGGCTATATGGCTTGCAGGTTGGGTGGTGTTCAGGGTTATGGTCAGTCACAGCCATTGACTGTGTTCCCATTTTCCTTGGCTTCGAGGTTTTCCAGCACATTGGGAGGGATGTCCGGAGCCTGAGACAGCTGCTGGAGGACAACCAAGCCATCCTGCAGTCCATCCACAGGCATGGCCTTCGGAGGAGGTGGCATGGGACGGGTCAACACCAGCCAGGAGACGGGTGGCCAGCGGGACCATAAATTGTTCTTACCCTTCTCACTTCTCCCATCCCTACCACCCTGCCTTCCCTCTCCAAGTTTGTAATCCCTACCCCTTGACCAACCCGACCTTGTACCCATCCCCCCCTTGTAAATAGTTCTGGTTGATTGTTTTGTACTTTACTCTTTGAGAATACATTTATATTTTGATATGAATGCTGTGTTGGTCTCTGATTTGCAGCTGGCTATGGTTGCTCAGTTGCAGTGGTGTACAAGCCATCTGGGGTGGTATGGTCCTGGGTACATGTGTGTGTGTGTGTGCGTGTGTGTGCATGGGGAGGTATCACCAGCATAGCATTGACTTTCTGTTGGTCTTGCCGTCTGCTGCCACCCACTGCTGGGTGCACAGGGTGGGTCTGGCTTGTAGGCTTCTGTGTTGCACAGGGCTGATGTGTGCTGGGGGGACTGTATGGTTTCCTGCAGTGCCAGTCACTGCACATGGGTGGTGTCTTGGGGTCACAGTGCAGGGTGTGCTGTGCATACGGTGGGCTGATGTGCACTGTGGTTGTCAACCTCCTGTGTGTGGCACTCTCCACCTGCCAGTGGTTGTGCTGGGGTGTCATGGCTCTGCTATGCTTTGTTGGCTTGTCCCCATGGGCAAGTACATCATCTGTCCCACCCCAGTGATGCTGTTCTTGGGGTGCGCAGGTGTGGTGTGGGTTCTGCAGTGTGTTCCTGTGCCCATGTGTGGCATGGCTGGCGGTGGGCCCCAGCCTGCCTCCTTGGATGTGCAGTTCCATTGCTCTGGGGGCTGTGCTTGGCGCTATGGCAGCTCTGGATTGCTCAGCTGAGCTTCCCTGGTTGCTCCATAGCGCAACATTTTGGCTCAGCTTCTCCTTCCTGGTTGCGAGATGGCGTAGTATGTGCGATATTCAGATGTTGGTTGCTTGCGCAATTTGCTCTGCTCCATGTTTGAATATCGCACCTGTTGTGCATTTGTGCAACTGGTTTGTGCTTGCTCCTGCTGTTGCGCTCGTTTTGAGCGCAGTTTGAATATCTGGGCCTATGTGTTTGCCTTAGTTTATTTTCTCTCTTCAAGCCAGTCTGTGTAGCTATCCTGGTGGTCTCTATTTTTTTTGTTGTTGAAATATCATTGTGCTTGAGAGCTGCATTAGCATATGAGAACATAACATGTCAGCACCCGTTAGACTCCACAGCATGCCAGTCTACTTACCTAGAAAATAACAAAACAAGTTGCAGCAAGGTGTGAAATACCACATTTACCTTCAACTAGCTTTGCAAACTATCTTAAAGGTTTTCTTCTTTTAAACTGCATTCTGTCTGTGTGTTTTTAGAGTTTTTTTCAGGTTATGTGTACTTTCAACATAGAATGGTGCAAACATGTATTGTGGCATCATGTTCTCTTATGCTAATGCAGTTCTCAGGGACAATGAGATTTCAACAACCAGAAAATGGAGCCTCGCAACCCCCCCAGGCGAGTTACAGGGGGTTGATATGAACAGAGAAAACAAACTAGAGCACACTCTTATATCCTTAACAGCTACACGGCAAGAGTTATCTGCTGACAAGGAAACAACATTTAAAGGATATGGGGGTGTAGTACCCCTTTGACACATTCTGTTCTCTGAGGTTGACTATTGCTTGGTTTCTAACCTAATTAAGATTTTGCACGCTAATACAATGGTGTCAAAGATTTCAGATCATGTAGGGCTCTAGGCTGAGACTGTGCATGCATATGTAATAGGATAGGTCCTAGGTTATGGCAACTTAACACTACTTTATTGGATGAGAAGTAGGTGGTCATGGTTTGTAGGGATTTACTTAAAGCCTGGGTTTCTGTTGTTTGAATTATCTACTTTCTTGGTGGAAAGATACAAAACAGGAGTTGTGGATTTTTTTTCAAATGCAAGGTATACTTCATGCACACAAAATATATATAATATTAAAAAAGAAATGAGAGCTTTCCAGTATGATAAGGCAACATTCCTGAAAGCAGAAATAAAGTTTAGAACCCAGGCCTTAAGACATACTGCAGATATCTTTAAAGGCTGTCAAACTAGAAAGTATTTAAAAATGAGGGATGCTCTTAAAGATTCCCAGGGAGTAACTCACACTTCACAGAAGGATATGGAGGCACTGTTGCACCAACATCTGCACTCTTCTTTTGGGGCTCATAATTCCATGGGAACAGATTTAGAAAGTTTTCTGGGCTGTTATGGTATGAATGACCTTTTGGTTCAGGACAGTAATAAGCTTTTAGCTCCAGTGCAGTTGGAGTTCAGTGCTGCTGTTTATTCTATTTGAGCAAAAGCATCACCATGCCCTATTAGTCTAAGTGCAGAATTGTGTAAAGTTTTTGTTTCAGAACCCGTACAACTTTTAGTTGAAGTATACAGGGAAATCTTGGAGTGTTGCAAATTATCAGGAGATATTTCTCATGCTTTTATGAATTTTTTATACAAAGAAGGTGATACAGCATGTATTGAGAACTAGAGGTATATTAGCTTACTGAATTTAGATAAAAAAAAGTTTAAATAAAATGTGTTGTGAGCATCTGAATAAGGAAGCTCAGAAAGTAATCTTAGTGGAACAAATGTTGCTATTCCTGGTAGGTCATTAAAGGAATAATGCATGACAGGGCATGTGTCGTACTGGTATAACATCATGCCTTTGTTGGTTGGGCACAAGGCAGCAGGCTAAGTACATCCTACACCTATGAAGTGACATTATCCCAGCACAACACACACCCTGTAGTGCATCATTCCTATTATACAATGGCTCACTTGTAAAAAAAAAAAAATGATAGAAAAAGGATTAAAAAGTTTATTAAAAGTATATTTTTTGTTATAATTTCAATGGGTAGGGATACAAAAACAATTGTGCTGATTATTTTTTTCAGCCAGTAGGTGGAGCTGCTCTGGTATGAGGATCTCTGTAGTGTGGACTCTCACAGCTTGACAGCTTTCATACATTGTGTATACTTGTTGCTTGCTGCCCCCATTTCTCACTTGTCCTGAATCTTCATGTTTTTCTGTGGCATTTTTTCTTCTCTGTAGCAAGAAAACAATTGGGTGGCTGTCCCCCCCTCCCCCACTCATGGTTTACATTACAATTACAGAGATGACTGCTGTCTTCTCCTTCTCCAGTGACAGGTCTGAGTGTGTGTGTGTGTGTGTCTGAGGGCATTTACATTTTATTTGTACATGTTGGTCCCTCCTGATGGCCTACTGTGAGAATTTGTCATGTTGTGTATTTTAAAAGTAATAAACTAAGGATAACTGATTTTAGTTGCAACTTTTTAAAACTGTATTTTAAATGTTCAGGTTGTGAATTGTGTTGGGGGGGGACAGTGATGAGTGGGGAAAACAGTGATGGTACAGATCAGGAAAAAAAGGATGTTTATCATGTGGGAACTGTGACTACAGAAGGAAATGTGAAGCTGATTGCAACCACAGATTTCACTTTCTTGAACATGGGATAGGTACTGTTTTTTTTTTTCATGTGATTTGCTCATGTGTGTGCCTGTACTAGATCCGTTATGTTGTGCTGGGATAAGACCACAGGTCCAGCCCCAGACTGACCAATCTCAGTCTAAGTTTCTTTCTTGCCACTGTGTAATAGGGGATAACCTGATAATTACTAGAGAAGTAGTGGCCAGGGGGAATAAAGGAAAGTTAGAAGGCTTTCTCCAAAGCTTGGACCAGAAGAAGGCCATCAACCAAGTGCCCCACCAATTTTTGTTTCATGCGTTGTTCTTTCAGCACTGGGTCATAATGTCGCTGATGAAGCAGCACAGGAAACAATACCACAGGCAAAATTGTGTGTGCTGAAATAAGGTCAGGAAACACAGTGACCACAACACAAACAGCACATGTCAGTGAAAGCAATGGCACTGTCCTTTTGATTGTGGAGGGCTTCATCCCCCTGCACCCCCCCCCCGATGTGGGAGACTTTGTCACAACTAAAAAAAATTAACTCTAAGGGGTGTGGACTTTGGGAATGGAGCAAAACTCTGGATGGGGGAAAAATATTTTTTTTAATAAAAAGAATTGCAGCAACGCTATGACACCTGGGAGAACTGAACCGCAGTACCAGGTCTCCTACACTGCAAAGGGCTGCTGCTTAGCCACTCCATCATGAAATGGGATCGTCACGCCACATGCAAAGTTCCCCAGAATTTATTGTGCAGTCAGTCATGTGCACAGTGCCCCAGAATAAAATGATGACCGTGAGCGAACTGTTGCTGGTCCAATGTGTGCTGCGATTTGAGCAATTGCAATGTGATCATCTCAACTGGATGGAAGGGTGCCCTTTGTCTGTACACTAATAGTTGCCTTGGTGAGTTGATATATATAGATATATATTTCTGTATTTTGTAGGTGAGGGGGGTTGACATGGACATGTACTCATGGTATTGTTCTGTATCACAGGTCACAGATACTGTTGGTGTGCACATTCCAGTGCTCGATGAGAACTTTTTGAGTAGAAATTTGCAGTGGATAACTCTCATGCACATGAAGGTAAGTATTTTTTTGGGGGGGTGGGGGGAAGCATATTTGCAGGTTTGTCTGTAATGGTTTCTTAGTTTGTTACTTCTTCACAGATTTCATCTGCATCCTTCTCGAGTCTGGTTGTTAATGATGGTCATGGTCATCTAATGAAATGACTTCTGTGTGTTGCATGTGCGCCCCAGCCCGGGGTGGGGGCTGATGTTGAAGTACTTGTTTGGATAAGGCCACTTTGTCAGAACAACAAAGCATCTGGAAGTCTCCTATAAAAAGAAATGAATGACTTCTTACAACTTAATTGTTATGTGTCCCGCCCTGGTTCTCAAATCTCAATCCCTAAAGTCAAGTTACATTTCAAACCCACATCTTGTCAACTAACACAACCTGTGTGCAATATTTGCTACAGTCTTTACAAAACAATGAAACTGATGAAATAAAATCTTCATACTTACCAGAATGGATTTCACATGGATATTACATCACGTTCTATCTGTACGATACAGCTGCAGTACCATTCCCAACGAGTTTTAGCGATGAAGCCTTTTTTTGTTACCCTGTAAAAGAAACAAAAGAAGTGTACTGTATGTGTTTTACCACTGCGGCTCTGAAAAGCTACAGAAAACAAAACACACAACTAAAGGAAGGGAAGCAGCATAACAAACATAAGTACACATACTCACTTTATGGTTTAAATATTAAGAAGCTTTGTGTCTCTGGCTGATGGATGTGGTGGTCTGGACAGACTCATGGTGGCAGTGTTGGCAGTGGCTAACATCAGTTCCGGTGGTGGTGGTCCGAGGGGCAGACAGACTCATGGTGGCAGTGCACAATGTCAGTCCCAGTGGTGGTGATCCAGGGGTCAGACAGACTCATGGTGGCAGTGGCTAACATCAGTCCCAGTGGTGGTGGTCTGGGACCAGACAGAGTCATGGTGGCAGTGGATAACATCAGTCCCTGTGGTGGTGGTGGTTCAGGGGACAAACAGACAGACTCATGGTGGCAGTGGCTAACATCAGTCCCAGTGGTGGTGGTCCAGGGGGCAGAAAGACTCATGGTGGCAGTTGATAACATCAGTCCCTCTGGTGGTTGTGGTGGTTCAGGGGAAGACAGACTCATGGTGGCAGTGGACAATGTCAGTCCCGGTGGTGGTGGTCCAGGGGCAAACAGACAGTCTCATGGTGGCAGTGGCTAACATCAGTCCCAGTGGTGGTGGTCAAGGGGGCAGAAAGACTCATGGTGGCAGTGGATAACATCAGTCCCAGTGGTGGTGGTCCGTGGGTCAGACAGACTCATGGTGGCTGTGGCTAACATCAGTCCTGGTGGTGGTGGTCTGTGGGGAAGACAAACTTATGGTGGCAGTGGCTAACATCAGTCCTGGTGGTGGTGGTGGTCTGGGGGTCAGACAAACTCATGGTTGCAGTGGCTAACATCAGTCCTGGTGGTGGTGGTCTGGGGGGAAGACAGGCTCATGGTTGCAGTGGATAACATCAGTCCCGGTGGTGGTGGTGCGGGAGTGCCACACCGCCTTTTAAAAACTTCAGTTAAAACCTGCCAACATTAACCACATCATCATCCTCATAAAGAAAGCTGCCCTCACAGTCATCGATGTCTGAAGTCTGACCACTGGGAAATTCTTTCTCCATTGTGTTGTCATCTACGTTAGTGGTGCACTGTTTCAGGCATCCACTGCCAGTGCCACCAGGATGCTCCATTTTCCCATCAGCAAGACCACCATGACTAGGCTGGGGTATGAATACTGAGGTTGCAGCCTCTGCTGGTATGTGCCTCTCATTCATTTTAATGAATGTTAGCAAAATAACATGTGGAGGAGACAGGTTTGTCTGACGATCCCTGACTATTGCACCTGCTGAGCTGAATACCCTATCAACACTTACACTGGAGGGTGAACATGTGAGGTGCTTCAGTGCCACTGCAGTCAGCTCTGGCCATTCCCTGAACTTTCCACTCTAGTACAAAAGAAGATCTTCAGTTATTGTCAGATGCCTGTTTTCAGACAAATATGACTCAACCATTCTCTGTGCCACACTAAGTCCAATTGTTGATGCATCATCCTGTTCTGCCGAATCATTTATTTCCCAAATACCCACTTGGGACAAAGCCTCCGAAAGTGGGTTGAGGCCAGCCACTTTAGATGACAGACCACCTGGAACTGCAGTCCCCTTCCCCTTACAGGATATGCTTGATGGTCCTCCAAGTACACCTTCAGCCAGATTATGCTGTTGAGGTTTGCTGACCTTGGCATGTGACTTCTCTGCCCTATGAACCAAGCACACCAGTTGACCACTGATATTTTTGACCTATTCAGGCCCTCCCTCCAGTACTGATGCAATTCCATGTTTGTATCGTGGGTCCAGCATTGTTGCTATGGCAAAGTTGTCACTACGCTGAATGCTCACGACATGACGATTCTGGTCGAATACTGTCAGCATGTGTTGCAGCAACATACTGCTACCACTGTCTCTGGCAACATCAAGGCTACGCTGTACATTCACCAATGTCTGCCTCAGCACCTACAGCAGTGGAATTGATTGGTTAATGGAGGCAGATTCGCCACTCACTGCCTATGTGGCATGTTCAAAATCCCATAAAATTGTTATTACAGAGTCCATGAGGCGCCACTATTCAGTCGTCATAGACATGGAGGCCCCGGAACTGTCACGGCTAGTGTGCAAACAAGATATTCTGAGATGGCTTTGTATTGTTCATACAACCTCTCTACCATGTATAAAGTGGAGTTCCATTGGGTGACAATTTCCAGCTTCAAGCAGTGGTGAGGCAGGCTGTTTTGCATCTGCAACTGCCGCAGTTGGTCACGGGCCTTTCCAGATCTTGAAAAGTGAGAGCAGACACGTCGTGCAACAGTTAGCATTTCCTTTATATCAGGGTGTTGCAGAAACTCTTGAACCACAAGATTTAAATAGTAGGCCATGCATGGAACATGAAAAAAAACACCATTCATGATGCATTTCACCACATTTGATCCATTGTCACTTGCTATGAACCTAGCTGTCAGGGACAGAGGGTTTAGACACCTGTCAATTTCAGTCAGTACCATGTCCAACATGTTCTCACCAGTGTGTGAACAGGTCACACTGCGCATAGCAATCGTTGCATGTTGTCGAATTTCTGGAAGATTGCTACCATGACAATCCACCTTACTGCACTGATTATTCACACTACCAACATCACAAACAACCCCCGGCACTTGAGCCCAGTGTGCAGTTATACACAGATATGAACTCCCCCCTGTTTTGCCACGTATCCACATATCCATACTTAAATGGATGAATGGAGAGGAGAAATGTTGAAGGGCATGTCTTACTGAGTTGGCTTGCATCACCGAGACCAGGCTGGATGAAAATACAGGCCCTGTATAGTCCTAGGCAACTCCAGCCAGGTTCTTGGTGATACACCGTTCAAGGTTGGATCATAGGGGTGGGGGTGTGGCCATTATGTTTAAAACTGAGCTTGGCCTTGTGAATGTGCCATTGGGAGATACCAGATCCTTTGAATATATCCTGGGAGAGGGTGGGATTCTCCTCATCTACCGTCCACCAGGAGACAATGGAGAATTCCTGCGGAAGATAGCAGACTTCATCATCGACATGGTTTTGAGATCCCCCAGATGGGTAGTTCTGGGGGACTTTAATGCCTTGGTTGACAAAGAACTCTTGCATTTTGGTCAAAATCTCCTCCAGCTGATGATGACTCTGGGCCTTACACAGGTAGTTACCTCTTCAACCCATATAGGGGGTCATTTGTTGGATCTGATATTTCTTATGGGTATGGAGATTGCTGATTTTGGGGTGGAACCAGTCAGCTGGTCTGACCATCACACCATAAGGTTCAGCCTCAGGGTCCCCCCTAATCGGTCTGCCCCTACGGAGATGGTTCAGTACCTCCCTTTAAGGGATGTTATTCCCAGTGATTTATCAGTGGTGCTGGATCTATCGGGTTTGTTGGATGAATGCATGAGTCCAGATGATCTTGTTATAGCCTATAATAAGGCTGTGGGAGATGCTCTGGACAAGATTGCTCCTGTTCGTGTTTGGCCTCTCACCCTTCACCCAAGGAGTCCTTGGTTTGATGGCTCCTTGAATGAGTTGAGGCGAGTTGGCCGAAGGATGGAGAGAGTCTGGCGGAAGTCCCGCCTTGATGCCGACAGGCTTAGGTTGATGGCACATTATGATGGCTATCAATCAGAAATCACTCATAAGAAGGCAGAATTCCTGTCCAGGGAGATTTCTACTGCACAGAATTGACCGGCTCAGCTCTTCCGGACTGCTGCAATCCAATCTGTCTCCAGCCCAGAGGAGTTTTTTCTCAGCTTAGATGTGAGCAGTTCACTCAATTCTTTGCAAATAAGGTTGCTAGCATCAGGTCTGGCATCGGTCGACCTCTCCTATGAGGGATTGCAGTGGTCAACAGGAAGTAGCATGCACTCGGTCTGTCTGGTCAGATTTCACCGGCTAGAGTTCGCTGACATTGTGAAGATCATCCAGATATTAGCGTCCAACCAATTGTAGTTTGGATCCAGGTCCTACACCTCTCCTAGTTGGATGTGTAGATGTTATCTGTCCGATCCTTGCTGACATTGTCTGGAAATCCTTGAAGTGGTGTCTTTCCTGACACCCTCAAGGAGGCGTGTTCGACCACTCCTTAAAAACCTCTTTGGATCCAGACTGTCTAGCTAACAGCAGCCTATCTCTAACCTGCCATTTGTTGGTAAGGTTATTGAAAAGATGGTTGCTCTGCAGTTGGACGATCATCTTGCAACTCACAATGCCTACGATACTCTCCAGTCTGGTTTCAGGAAGAAGCATAGCATGGAGACTGCTCTTGTTTGGGTATTGAATGACCTCGTAATGGCTAGAGATCAAAAGACACATACCATTCTGGTCCTTCTTGCTCTCTCTGCAGCATTTCACACTGTGGACCATGGTGTGCTATTGCAGTGTCAGAGGATTTTTTGTGGGCTGTCTGGTACAGTCCTTAAATGGTTTCATTCATACCTCAGGGGCAAGTTTCAGAGAGTTGCCACTGGAATTTATTCCTCTGGTGCTCACTCCCTGCTTTGTGGGGTGCCGCAGGGCTGCATTTTGGCCCCCATATTGTTTACAGTGTACATGCTGCCATTGGGAGATATCATCAGGTGATACAGTCTGAGTTTTAACTGCTATGCAGATGATACTAAGCTGTATATGTCCTTTCTGCCCAGATGAAATGATGCACTCTCCATGCTAAATAATTGCCTTGCTGAGATCAGTTCTTGGATGAGTTCCACCTGGCTAAGACTGAATCCAGATAAGACCAAAGTGTTGGTAGTGGACCAAGGTTGTCCAGGGGTGGGTGTGGGGGTTGGACAGCAATCAGGTTTATTACTTGATGGTATGTCACTCATTACCTCAGATCGGGTGCGTAACCTGGGCATTATATTTTATGATGGACTGACTCTAAAATCTCAGGTGTCAGCTGTCGTCAAATCCTCTTTTTATCATCTGAGGAATATCACCTGGGTGAAACACCTGGTCCCTCCGGATGATCTTCCAACCTTGGTCCATGCCTTTGTCACTTCCTGTCTTGATTACTGCAATTCCCTCTACCTAGGGCTACCAGGGTTGATATCTGCCGATTGCAGCTGTTGCAGAACGTGGCAGCCAGGCTACTGACTGGGACTTCTAGACCAGTCATATTATGCCTGTGCTCTGCGAACTGCACTGGCTGCTGGTTCAGTGGCAGATCACCTTTAAGGTTGCCTTGCTAACCTTTAAAGCCCTACATGATCAGGGACCCGGTTATCTACAAGATCTTCTGGTACCTTACCGCCCTCTCCATCCTCTCCGATCCACCGATGAGGGATTGCTGGAGATTCCCAGGGTATGTTTAAAGACATCTGGTTGTTGTGCTTTCTCTTTTTCAGCTTCAACGCTGTGGAACTCTCTACCTCGTTGGTTGAGAGAATGCTCAACTTTTGGTAGATTTAAAATTGAATTAAAGACATATTTATTTGACCTAGCCTTCCCTAGTTATGGATGATATGATGTTCTGTTTTAAATGCTTATTTAACCTTATTTATATTTGATGTATCTGTTTTTATGTTCAGCACCTTGGTTTTGAAAGGCACTATAAAAATAAAGTTGATTTGATTTTTGATTTGATTTGGCAGTGCGGAACAACTCAGGGACAGCACGGGTAGAAAAGTATGTCATGGATGGGACTTTCCTTCTTGGACAGGCATGTGCAGCAAACCACCAGAACCCAGAATTCTCCACAAAGGAGAAGGGCAAAAGATCAATTGCCAGCATTTCTGCTACAGCAGCATTGAGTTCACGTGACACTGTATGATTCAGAGGGTACTTCATCTTATGCGTAAAAACACTCTGTAACGTGGACTGACTTAAACGTTTTACATAGGGTGTGTTGATCACAAATGGTTGTGCTCTGTGATGAATGGCATTGGCAGGGCATGGAGTGTGGATGTTTGATGAAGATGGTTGCACAGGTGATGATGATAAACCCAGAAATGTTGTTATTTTGCCAGATTTGCCAACCGCGGTTGATGTACCACTTGCACTAGACATACTGCATTCACCACCACCACCACCACAAAAACTGCTACTCTCACCAACACTGGATAACATTTCAAAGTCATTATGGTCCTCCACCTCATTATGCCTGTAATCCTCTGCTCTTATTACCCTACTGCACATTTAATTTCCTACTGGGCTTAACAGTTATGGAAGGGATAACATGCTGGCTATAGTTTGCCGGTGACACGAGTGAATGCCCACTGTGGTATAGCTGCCAACTTGTGCTGGGTCCACAGTGCCAAGTGCCTATTCTTAAGATGCGTATGCTGTCCTCCTGTGCCCAGATGGCTCCCCTTTTTACCTCGACTCACACGCACATGGCAAACCTGGCAGATTGCAACTGAATCATCATTTGCATCTTGAAGAAAAAAATCCCAAACAAGGGATTGTGATGCTCTGCTTTTATCATGTCCATGATGTGGCTTATTTAAGTCCATTATTTTAAGCACTTAAGGTGGGGGGGGCATGTGATATTTTGGGCACTGCACACCTGGACTGCAACTGACCACCACGACTACCTATTATATTGATTACTGGGTCATCATCATCATCATCAACTAAAACCGGTAGATCACAAGTTTTTACCGGGGGGGGGGGGGGATTCCTGCAAACAGACTCAGACACAGACACTTTTAATTTCTTTTTCTCCGGTTCCCAACTGGGGTCAATTACTTCATCATCATATTCATCAACGTCACACACATCCACATCTTCTTCTTGGATGCTACCATGTGGACTGCATGTTGCAACAACAGCAACATCATCATCATCATCATCATCACATTCATCATCAGCATCTACACTACCATCACCTGATGTTTTTTAACCACACTGTGAATCACTGCAAGGAAAATGCATGATGTTAAGTGCCATGGTGGACAGAATATCACATTGTATGCTATCATTGACATGATCATCAGAATCCTCAGGTTCAGTTACTGGGATGTTACTGGGAAGTATGACATAATCTATGCTGCCACTCACTTGCACTACTTCACACTCAATATTTTTGGATATGGTACGCTGTGGAAATAGAACTTGACACAACAATACTAATACAACCTCCACTACCACTAACACCAGTAACACTAATACCACCAGCTGGGAAAACATCATCTCCTCCAACTATGAGTGAAGCTACTGATTGGGCTGTAAAAAACATTGCAGGAGAAATACCTTTCCTCACATCAGCAATGCACTTCTGCGTCTGCGTACTACTACCATGCCCACAGACCATCTTACTGCCAACATTGCCATGGACAGAAATAGCTTTGCTTGCACATCTCTTTGCAGGCATTTTGGGGGATCGACCACAAATATTATAACCAAATTCAGATTTTGATACGTTTACTCTCTGATTGGAGGGACACTTGATGTGAAGCCAAATAAACAACTGTAGCTTCAGCAACAGATAAGAGACTACTCTGAGACTGTCACGGAATTAAAACAACTTTAGTAACCAGTGGTGCTGATGAGGTCACAAAAACAATCCAATCTGGTAAAAAATACTTTTTGAACGTGGGGAGGGGGGGAGCGCTGAATACAGACAGTGCTGATTTTTATGGCACTACAAGCAGCAAAACTAAGAACAGATACCACGATCACAGTACAAAATCAGGCAGCTGCAGTGGATAGCAGGTTCAAACTGCTGCGCTTGCAATTACACTAGTCTGTGGCACAATAAAAGGTGTATTATTTGATGCACACAACACAGCACACAGACTCACACACAGAACAGTTTGTGTACAATGCTGAACAAGGAATGCACCGCAAATGCAAAAGTTCAGTACTATGCCAAGTTACGTATTGTAAATTTGTAATGTAAACAACCTGAACTTATGAACTGCTGCACCACATCCACACAACAAACAGCAAGAAATTTTCTACTATTACTGACAATATTACTGTGCGTACATTAACACAGTCAGTTATATAACAAAAATATAACCAAAAAACAAAGAAATCGCTATTTCTTCAACTTAAATTTACCTACACCACAGATACGCCCCTCCCTCAAAGCACACTTTCACTGTCTTTCACCACACACACTCAATGTTGTAAATTAACATTCAAAATCTACACAAAAACCAAAAAGTTCGATGATATCAGCACAGGAGTGTTTCCTGCAATCGATGAACTAAAGTTGGATCCCCCCAAAAAAAGCAAAAATGCTTTTTGAACAGCTTTTATAAGATTCCTATCACAGACAGCTATCAGAGTACACTGTCTCCTACTCCTTCCTACTCATACTACCCCGAACTGAGGCTGTGCAGATCAATACAGAGCCCATGTGACCTGAAACCCCATGAATCACTGCAAAATTCGCCTTTGGAGCTCAAAAACAAGGCAAAGTGAGGCGAAGTGCACTGCCTGCAATGCACTTCGCCTTAAATTTGGCAGAGTAGTCGCCTGGGGAAGTGGAGTAGTGCAAAGTCATTGCTTCCAATGGACTTCATGTTCCTCATTATAATGCAAAGTACTCCGCTTTGTGTTGCGGAGCACTCCGCGAATCTGCCTTTGCTCCGTGTATCACTTCGTGGAGCGGATTGAGCTCACTTCACCCACCACTAGTTGTCATGTTTCCCTGCCTGTCTTAAAGCTGCAGAATAAAGTGCTTGCACAAAGAAAACAAATCATAAAACTACATAAGTAATTGCCCCATCCTGGGTTACTGAGGTTGAAAACATTTCTGCACATTTTTTTTCCTTTTTCCATCTCTACTTTTGCAAGCCAGTGGAATAGCAGTCTGTTTTAATGACTGAAAGAGACATAATAGCACTCCCTCACTCACTCACTCTGTTTCATTCTCTCTCTTGCCCTTTCCTGTTACACTTTTGTACCAGAACTTCTTCTTTTTACCCTCTTCTTTTGAAATAAGACAAATGTTCAACAGCAGTACTGCTAAATGCTAAACAAATGCATAGCAACTTTGTGCCAGGATGCTAACATAAAGAGCGAAAATGGCTATTTTTTTGTTTTTGTTTAACTTTTGTTGTAGGCCTCATGCTTATCTACGCTCTATGGTGTGCCCCTTCATTTCCTTGTTCCCTGTTTCTCGGGTCCGACTGGCAACACCTCTCCTAGATTTAGGCAGAATCTTGAGTGGGGAAACATCTAGCAGAAGGAAAAATAAATAAAATTGTAAATATACTTACCTGAATTATATGAACCTATTCTATATATTTGTCTTACCTATATAAAAGTCAGAAATTAATTTAGAAATGGTTTTATCACTCTGAATTTTAAACAGTATCATTATTTAGTTCTGTCAATCAAATGATGTCATAACTGACAGACCTTAAGCCAATTATGTAACACCTGGATGTACAGTATATAACGCTGAGTCTCAACAGTTCATTCATGGCAGAGCTACAGCAAAGACAGAGAGCTCTATTCTGGTGTTGGATAGAGGGATTACGTGAACTCCAAGTGATGCTGACCGTTGAATTACCTACCTGAATACCTTGTATTGGACTTTTTCTTTTGAATTCTGGTTTTGCTTTGTTTTAGTGTTTTTGTTGTTATTATTTTGGCCTAATTAAAATTATTGGCAATTGGAGAACCTGACACTGACTTCAGAGTTTTCCCTTCCACTTTGTGACAGACCCCCATGGGCACTGGGTTCCAGATTCAAATGAATTACCTTTTCTGGCTGGCTCAATATGTACTCACTGAAGGATAGCAGGGACAGGGGAGATATGATTGAGACCTTAATATACTTAAAGGGCATTAATAGGGTAAGTCATGAAGAACTGTTTAAATTTATAAGAGAAGGGATCATAACACGGCATAGGCTGAAGCTGGAGGGGCGAGGTTCAGAAGGGAGATGAGGAGGAGGAGGCATTTTATCACAGAGAGAGTGGTGACAGCATGGAATGCTGTGCCTGAGGAGATGGTTTTGCAAACATCAGTGGGGAGATTTAACAGTAGTTGGTATAGGTTAAACAGCAAAATCAGAATGAGAAAGGAGAGAAGGAGAAGGAGAAGGATAAATCACTTGGAGCAAACACTGGGGGGGTGAAGAGGGTGGGGAGGCAGCATCAGTGTCCATCACTGAGAGCTGCACACTCGAGCAGACTAGATAGACTGTTAGGCCTGTATGCTGTCTTTATTATGTTCATATGTTCTCACTTGTAGGGATCAGTTTGGATTTCCTCAAATTTAGAATAGCATACATAGAGGCAGGAACCCTGGTGGTGTGAGGCAGTGACAAGCAGCTCCCACCCTCTTGCATAATTTATACACTGTGTCATCTACAGCTCTCTCGCTTATGTGCAGGAAGGGATGACACTGATGGGTGCCTTAACATTCACTTTATTAGAAAGACAAACAGTTCAGCTCTGAACTGATAGCTACAGTGTCCACTGTTCTCCTCCTCTTTCTGAAGAAGGAACTCAGATGGGAGCAGTGACACAACTAAGCAAGAGTATGGATCCTGCCAAACAGAAAGCAACAGGCTGCTGCTCTCCAGCTACATCCAGTTAGCTCTTCTCCTTTGGAATTCTGGAACAGTCCTGCTGATCCAGCCTCACAGAGGACCCAGCTGTTAACCCTTTTAGGTCTCATAGACCTACAGTACATAAGGAGCCAGAGCCCATTATAGGGTCTACATAAGTTACAGTGATATTGATTAACTGTGGCCAACGTAAGAGCAAGGAATTCTAATTTATGCACAGAGTGAGTCCTTTCTCTGGGGGTAAGGATCTGGTTGGCAAAACAACTGAGTTCAATTCTTCCTCCAAATCTTGGTGCAATACAGCTCCCAGGCCATGTAAATCAGCATCCATGTGCAGCAGGGGTGTAACCAGGAATTTTAAACTTGTACTCAAAGTCAATGCACTGTTGCCCCCGTTATGCAAACATAAACCAAAATATGCGCTGCCATGCCTCACCAACAATAGCCCCCCCCCATTTGCCATGTCTGAGTTCAAGTAATCAGTATCTTCCTGAAATCCTCCTTCCTCTAGTTTTCCGTTTGCCTGGTAAGTTTTTTTGTTTGTGTATTTGGCTGGTGGTATCAGTGCCCCATAGCGAACAACAAAGGCAAAAAGGGTTCAGTGTGACATAGACACAATGTGACTCACAATGTCCATGCCTTCCTCTTTTTGTTGCCCCTGCCTGATTTTTTTACTGTACTCTGCTGAATACAGTGAGTATGCCTGCCAACACCCCTGATGCTCAGCATGCAGGTTTTCTGTGGATCAGCTAAGCCAGTAGAAGTGGTAACGCGATGTATAATTTCCCTAAAGGTTTCATCACAGACAGCATCCCACCTAGACCCAAAAGGTTCACCAACTGTGACTTAAGGAGCCAGATCTTTTCCCTTTTTTGTTTTTCAAGGACTTGCAGTGTTGGTAAGTGGATACCCTTGAGTTAGAATTATCAAAGGCCACTACTCATATATAATCTTTGCAAACTACATATAATAAACACAGAAACTGCTGAAGCCACTTAGTTTCTAGGCCAAGTCCAGGAGGATGTCAAGATCTCCTTTTTACCAGGATGTGTTTGAATCTCATCTGAAGACACACTATTCCCCATATACTTTCACATCATCTAGAAGAATTGGCATTTGTCCAAGGACAGCTTAAGTCTGAAGTCTTTCAGTCAAGTTCCTTAAGACCTAGGTTTCATATTCCTCTAGCATCCTCTGAACACCATGAGAATGATAACATTGAAGTACACTAAACATTCAAGAAGAGTTGTATTGCCTATGGTTCACTCTATTAGGTGTTGGAAAGTGTCTGGGACCCTAGAATTACCTTCTGGCATGCAGAGAAGCTTGTTGAATCCAAGAAGACAGAAGAAAGCAGTATTTTCCTGATATGACTTGGCCATTGGTATCTCATAGCAGCCACTGTGTAACTCCAACACAGAGAGCCAGCAGCAACCATAAAGACATCAAGTACATCTTGTTTCCATGGCATGGTTCACTGATCAGGTATGGTGCATTTGTTAAGAGTCCTGCAGTCCATACAGATTTGTGGTATACCATTCTTCTTTTGGACTACTAAAATAGGGGAAGCATAGTGGCTTCTTGAATCAGTTTTATGTGATAAGGGCGAGTATTATATCTCCCCGACCAAAAACAGCACCACAATAACCACCTGATGTCAAAAGAGGGATGAACATCACAGTGACCACTGCAAACAGCGATGGTCACTAAGTTTTCCAACAAAAACAAAGATACCATAATAGACAGCTTTACATTCAAAAAGCAAAAATAGATACAAGAAAACATTATTTCACTATTTGTACTTGTAAACTTTGGAACTCACTACTGCAGTACTTAGTAGACTTGAAAAGTGTCAAGCAATTTAAAGATAAATTGGATATATATCTGCTGGGAAATTAATCCAATACACCCCACTGATGAGAGGAAGGCAGTCTAGATGGGCTTAGTTGCTTCCTTCTGCTTTAATAAACTGAGTAAACCGAGTCAAAAATTTTTATGTGAAGGGGCTACCCTCCCTGCCCACTACAAAAGTAATATGATCAACTCCATGGGGGGGGGGGCAGACTCAGGGGAAAAGAACATTAAAAAGAAGATTAAAATATTTCTTCTACAGTGAGAACCAAACCCAGGTTTGCTGGTTCCAGGGACAGTGACTTACACCACTATACTAAATGGCCAGCTCAGCAGGGCTTGGCCAAACAACATCTCACATCCTGCTGTAGTGAGTGCAGCTCAGTGCTACACTTGCTCTACAGCATATATCGATCTTTTCTGCCACTCACTCTCAGTTTGAGCGCTATTGAGTGGTTTATATTGAGCCACTAAATAATACTCACTCATATCACTGTACATCCTTGATTCTTCTATGATTTTGGCCACCAGCAGCTCCTGCAGATAATGTTGAACATCACTGATATCTGTGGTAGTCAAGTTCCGAGACTGTTCTTGGACACGGGGTGGTCCTGTAACAAGATCAGCTGTTCTTCCACAACTCACAGCCCACATCCCACTCCTGGGTGGAGAAAACTGATGTTCAGACAGCTAGCTTCTTGCTTATTTGTTGCTGCTATTCATTCAGGAATGGGAAAATACCAACGACAAAACTGTCTGATCAAGTCTTTTGGCAAATGGCAAGTCCATGCCCTCCAGTCTTATGTTGAACAGCTGTGTCTGTACAATACAGCTTAGACAAAGTCTCTCACCTCCCCTCCTGATCATGTCTAGTCGCTCTGTCACATTTCAAACTTCTGCAATGATTTGCCTCACTGTGATATTGGATCATGCTGGCAACATTAGTGGCATCTTTTCTCGGCTGCAACACAGTGCTAATGTCAAACTCAGAATTAGGGGACAGCACCAGAATCCTTTCCTCCCCACATGATACTACAACAACCTCACCATCCTCTTCCAATGGGAGGAGGTCTCTGATGCTTTTTGTGTCCTCTTTTACAAGTATATGCAGTGTCAGAAAGTGTCCACCTTGCTGAGCTTACCATACATCACACAGTTGCTTTAGGCATCCAGACATATGGATGTTTGTACCAATGATGCTATCATAAATCCTCAATTTGGGACACACCAGGACTAAGGTTTGCATGGGTCCTCCAAACCACTCAATGTCCACTGTGATCTATCCCAGAGAGGGGTAAGCCTTTTCACTCATACCCTTTAGATCCAGACCTTTCAGAGGTAGTAGAAGATGACTCAGACACTGTTTGAAGATCAGTGTGACTCAAGAACCACTGACAAACACAGCTTGTGGTCTTTGTCCATTTACTTTGACAGAAATGTCTAAAGCAGGTTTGATAAGGGCTCACGCACAGTGGCTGGGGCATTACAAGACCCAGATTTCGACAAACCTGAATGACTTAATTTTTGGGTCTCCAGAATGCTCCCTCACTCGTCCCCATTGGCATTTTGAGACTGAGTTTACATTTGCCGAACAAGTGATACACGACCGGTTGAATGTTTACAGGGTTTTGGGACTGGTAACATTGATCCTCATAAGTGCCACATCACAAACAGACCATATTCACTGAGGAGATACCTGAAACATTTTGCTAAAGGGAAAATAATTTCTTCCTTTGCCATTCATAGTCCAGGGTTCTGCCAGTTTCACCTTGGCAGCACGTCTCATTTCCTCTGCTAGTTGCAAACCACTTTGAGTGAGGGTTTTCAACTTCTCTAGGATATCATTCATTATAGCAGTTCTAGAGGCAGACACAGGAGTACTATGTGCAGTCATTTTGGAGGGCCTTCAGGAGAGGAACTTGGTTGGCATCTTTGTCAGTTGTAAGGTTGTTAAGTTATGGTTCTGTCTATACTCCTCCACTGAGGATTAAGCACTGATCTTCAATAGTTATCTGTAGTATGTGTTGGCATGCATATACCTCTTGAACAGTGTTCCTCCAGACACAAGGCCTAGGAATGACACACTTAGTTCATGAATGTACCACAGTGTCTTCTCACTTCAGGATACCACACAGGTCTTCTTGTTCCTGATCTGTCACCCTTTTATTAAGACTCTGATCCAAGGTTCCCATCAGTTTTGTCACTTGTCACTCAATTTCTTCCACATCTGATGTGGATACTGCTGGTGCAAACACAATGTTTCACCTTATCCAATGTTAGCAACAGTACATGGCCCCAAGAAAGTTGAGGACTGTCCATCCTTGAAGTCAAAAGTCACAAGATGGCAACTCCCACACTGTTCACGCAGCCTGTCCACATAACTATGCTGTTCAGCAAATGTCTCTAATGCATTGATCGCCTACATCATACCAGGTGTTCTGTGGGGGCAGATTCCATTTGAGCATATTCCTAAGTTCTGAAAGATGGGACTTACACGCTCACTGGTTAAACATATTCCTGCATCTAGCCATTAGCAGAGCAAAATACAGTCCATTCCAACAACAGCAACATATTGTATGTACATTAACAACTAGTTTAGACAGCTGGGCCTGAAATTCCACAAGGCCCAGGTGTACCAAACATATGACTGATAGGGCTTGCGGTATTCTCCCAGTAGGTGACTGGGATTTTCTATCCCATGTGCCGACTGCCACACGTTAGAGAAACTCTTTCTGGTATAGACTGAGGCAATCCAGGGTACCCTTTTACAGGGCTTGCATCAAATATTTTTTGCAAGTTGCTGTAAATCAGGTAAAGTGTCATAAATGTGCCCACCCTACTAAAATTGGGCACAGTTGCCACAAAGGTGTTTGGCACAGCTGCACAAAAAAGGAGCTTGATGCATGCCCTGCATCGCCCTTTGAAAATCAGGCCTTGATTCCTAGTCTAAAGCATGGTACAACAGAACTTTTTAGAGAGATGCATCTTGATTAGCCCATTCAATCAACATCCTCCCAGAAATATGAGTTGATTTATCTGTTGAAGGAGTGTCAGCAGGGGCTCTTGCAACCATGGTTTTCAAAAATGCCTCTCACACACACTGATTGCCTGCTTCACACCAGTGGTCCTGTGGTGGTCAGATTTAATTTGGGCAAACTCGTAAGTTCTGAAGGATGGAGTTTATACTTTTCTCCCCAGGACTTCAGGATCCACCCAGTTTCAGTAAGATTCAAAATTGTCATGGGTACTGCTGTTCCATCTGATAGTGTCTGCTGCTTTGTCAGTCTAACATCCTTTTCAGGCACTTCCATCTTGTTCTACCTCTGAATGGCTTGCAGGATGGCCAGCAGGCAGATACAGTTTATGTTTTTGCTATTTAATATAGAGCTTTATTTATTATTGCACTTTAAAATGCATTTTATTGAATAATGATTAAGTCACTGTTTTGCCACCTCTTTTGCACTTGGAAGAGTCTGTTTCATACATATATAGTAGCGATACATTCAACTGTTATAAAAAAAGCAGATGTGTTGCTTTTTGTCATCCTTCTTCTTCACTTTGTCTTTAAATTACTGACCTTTAAGCGCAGACTGCAGGACCTGACTCCACCCCCAGTAGAAGCATGTCAAGAGTAATTGTGGGATCGGTCAGGTGTCTTTTCTCAGTATTTGGCACAAAATGGTATAAGTATTATCACTTTTGTAGTTAAATAAATCTACAAACACTGACTTGGAGTGTGCTGTTCCTGTTTGCTTGTAAAATACAAGAACTGGATAGAGACAGCACAATTATCCCTATTAAATAGACCATGCATCAGTTTCTATGATTTCAAAAACTGTTATTAGCCACCATTCTAAGTTGTTTCCCAGAACTGCATCCTCAGAACATGAGCATTATCTTTACTTTAACATAAATGCATTCTGCAGATAATAAAGCCATGGAAATGTATTCCTACATATCAAGCTTGTTTTTTGCTATATTATCTACTTTAGTTCATTTTCAGAACTATAGGAGCTGCTTACACACCAACTACTTCACTGGTGAAAATTTCCTTTCAATCTCACATATTGTATTTTAAATGGCCTGCCTTCTTTGCGTATGTTATAAAACTCTAAAAGAAAATAAATTTGTAATATTGCCGCATTTCCTTATTGCAGTGCTCATCCAGTGCCATATCATTTCCCATATGCCCATATCATTCTACTGTGTTCATAGATATCTTGGTCTGGTTTCTCACATAACCTTTCAGCTTCACTGCTGTGATCGTTTACCACTGTAAAATACTTCTGCTTAAAATCCAGGTCAGCCATATGCCCATTCTCCCACAAAATTACATTCATATATTTCCATTCAAGTGAACACTATTAAATCTTAAGACTCTCATCCATTTTCCTTTTTAAAATTTAAATGTTATTGCATGCATTCAAAACTCAATACATTAAAGTATTACACCCACAATAAAGTAGGCATTCATATACTGTACATGTTAATGCAGTACATTTTAACTTGCAGAGCATGTAGCCATTATATATTTACACCACGGATAGGAAGGACATCCTATTATTATTATTTTTTGTTAAATCAAACATCACTATAATGGGGAATGCTACCACCATACAATTTAGGCATGAAAAGGAGAAAAAAAATGCATCAATTATTGTGGCATTTATAACTTTTGTTAGACCACTTTTATGGGATCAGCTATGTAGTAATTAGGTGTTATGTACACCAGTATAGTGCCAGTGCTAACATTTATCAATCAAAAGTGCCCCAAACTAGCTCTCAAACTTTTAACACAACTTGCAGAAAAAAATCTTTATTGACTAACTTACTGCAGGACATCTGTTTGAACTTTGGACCTGTATTGGCTCAATTACCAGGGTATAAACCAGGTGACAACAACACAAGGGAGATGATACACTCAACAGTTTAGGTGGTGCACATCAAGGAGTTGGCTATCCCCATACAGAAGATTGAGTCACAGGAGAAGCACCACATGAACAAACCAGGACCAAAAGTGAGTAATTGTATAGCATTTGCAGCACTCCAGTGCATATTAGTAGCTGCACTGGTGCTTCTCTCCAAATTGGGGCTTTGTCAGTGGGGTGACAATCCATTGCAATATCAGACAGTATGAAACCAACAAAGGAGACATTTGTTATAGGAAGGGAGATTGAAGAAAAAGGGGGGGGGGTAGACAGGGCTGGTGAAGAGTGTGGTGGGATGGGATGGGCAGGTAGCTTTAGATAGATCAACACATTTATTGTGTGATTTGAAAATTGGGGGAAGGGTATGGTTTGTGTGTCATAAAAGGAAAGGGGTCTGGGGCAGCGGGTAAGGGGAGTCATTTGGTCTGAGAAGGAAGGGACAGGGGTGGGGTGGACAGGCACAATGGAGAGGAGGTATGTGCTACTTGTTTGGGAGGGCATAGCTGGTAGTAGACTTTAGCATCCTTGCACTGCACAGGGACAAGTTGCAGCCATGAGGAGCCAGTCCTCCAGATTTAGTTTAAAAGCATGGTGGGTGGCAGATGAGCAAATAGACAGAGGGCGTTTATTCCACAGTGAGGGGCTGCACTCAAGAAAGCTTGATTTCCCATGGAAGTGGTGACATGGGGAACTTCAAGTGGGGGATAGATGAAGCCCTGAAGTTACTAGAGACCACCCTATCTGCCAGTAGGGGTGTGTAGGGGGACAGGTGCTGGTTTCAGAATGAGTTGTCCACCAGACAGCCCACGGCATATTCAAAGCAGCCCTGTAGATGGAGCCATCCATGGGTCTGGGAGAGAGAACGGCGATTGGAGCAGAAAGGAGCAATGAGGACAAAATGACATATGGAATTTTAGGTTGTGTTTAGCTGAGAAAGCAGGGTAAAGGATAGGTGTGAATAGACTGGGGAGCAGTAGTCGAGGAGGGGCAGTAGATTTCCATGAGCAATGGCAAGGCATGCTCCATCAGATAGGTAGCATTTATGTCGATAAGCCTCACCCAACTTTTGGTGGATCCTTCATGTGGTTAGATTGACATGCTCAAAGAAGGAGAGTGAGGGGTCAAGGGTGACTCCTAAGTATTTAATGGAGGTGACATTTTCAAGAGGAGGATGAGCTGGGGTGAGCACCCAGAGGAAGGATTTGAACTTGGCTGCCTTGGTGAGGAAGGGTTTAGAGCTGAAGATCATAGACTTTGTCTTCTTTTCATTTACTAGTAGTTTATTGCAGAGGAACCATTGGTGGATAGAGCAGTAGTCATGTGTGGGGCAGAGGAGATAGAGTCAACTGATTTGTCACTGTGATATACGACTAGATCATCAGCATAGAGAAGAGTTAAGGCTATCCTTAGGGAGTGAATTGATAAACATGGAGAAGAGCAGAGACCCAAGTATGGAGCCCTGGGGGAACCCAGTGACAACAGGGAGTGGAGCAGAGGACACTTTTCCAATGATGATTGACTGAGTTCTGTTAGATAGGTAGCTGTGAAACCAAGCAGCAGGTCCTTGGGAGCAGCCAAAGCATAGCATGGTTGAGTGGAGGAGGTGGTGGTCAACCAAGTTAAATGCTTTTAACAAATCAATGAAGACCACACCCATGGATTTGCCCTGGTCTGTTATCCTCAGAACATTATTTGTAATGATGGCCAGAGCAGATGATGTGCTATGTTGCTTGCAGAAGCCATGTTGGAGGGGCAGAGGAGGTTGTGGTTATCCATGTGTTCTGACAGCTGAGTGTGCACAATTTTTTTCAAATAGTTTGCTTAGGTGGGGGAGGAGGGAGGTGGGCCTGTAATTATCTGGAGAGAGGGAGTCACAAGCTTTAAAGACTGGCACAACACTGGCATGCTTCCATGATTCGGGTATAGTAGTTGTGGTGAGGGCAAGATTGAAGATGTATGTAAGGGGTTTAACAATTGCAGGTGAGACGAGTCTTAGGAAAGCAGGATATAGCCCATCACTGTCAGGACTTTCTTTCACTCATAGGGACTTTAGCAGCTTAATGTGTCAGTGTGGTTTATGGCCCTAAATTGAAAAGAAGGGGTTGGGTGGGGTCAGAGGAGGAGGAGGAGGGGGAGTTGTTCAGCTGGAGGTTTCAAGCAGTGGAGCTTGGGAATAACTTGCTAAGGTAGGGGCATAGGTCGGTGAATTTTACGTTGAAAGTGTTTGCGATATTGGTAGGGTCCAAGATGAGACCGGTGGGGGATGCAAGCCGAGTTATCAGCCTACTATTTGGGGGTTTAGAAGGGACCCAATGGCAGACCAGAAAGAGTATAGGTTGCCAAGGTTGTTGTTTTGCTGATTAAGGTAAAATTTGTGCTTGAGAGTCTTGGTAGTCTGTTTACAGGTGTTTCTCAGCTGCCTGTAGGCATTCCAAAGATGGGAGGAGGGAGATGCCTTGTAAGCCTTTCATTTGCTGTCCTGGACTTTCATTAAAGCCAGGTGTTCCTTGGATATCCAGTGTGTAGAGCCACCTTTTACCCTTCTGGTTGTGAGGGGGAAGTATTGTCCTGTATCTGCGAGAGAGGGCGGAAGTAAAGAAGGTGACTGAGTCACTAATGTTACTATGGCGGTAGAGGGCAGACTAGTTTATTGCCCTGGTGTCTCTGAGGACTGGCTGTGGACCCTGTTGGTCAAACCTTCGGAAGGACAGAATTTTTTTATTGGGGCAGTTTGACATGGTGGACAGGATGTTATAGGTTTGGGTGTGGTCGCTGATTGAATGAGACATTGTACCTGCTTGGGGGATTAAGTCTGCACGGTTAGTGGTGGCCCAATCAATGAAGGAGTGATTTTGGGTACGAGCATTGTGTCTTGTGGGGGTGGTGATGAGTTGTTATAGGTTGTGCTCCTTCAGCAGGTTTGCGTAGGTTAGTACAGTGACATCCAGCCAGTTGAGGTTGAAGTCTCCAACAGCGACCAGGTCTCTTGCAGGTGCTAGATGCCCACACCATCCAGGAAATTGGATAGTCCTGGGATGCCTCCTAATGGGGGGTTGTATCAGCAGCCTAAGTGGATTTTTTTTGACTCGCCTAGGGTTAGTTCAGCGAGGAGTCACTTACTTGGCAAGGTGGGGGTGGAGCAGCTAATAGTGGTGGCAGTGATATGCTCTTGTACTGTACATATCATGCTATGCCATTACCCCTCTTTCTGCCAGGTCTGTCCTGGCACTGCAGTGAGCAGACCTGTAGCTGAAAATGGGAGTGTGGGTGGTAGGGTTTGAGCCAGGTATCAGAGATGCTTAGCACCTGTGGTTTGTACTGGGCTACCCACGTCTCCAGTTCAGAGAACTTTGATGGGAGGCTGAAGATATTCATAAGAGCAATTTTTATACTGGACAGCTTTGCCCAGATGGTGTCAGTGTGGTCAGTGAGGTGTTTGTGTGATCGGAGATTGGTTCTACGTCCCCGAAGAGGAGGGGAAGAGCAAGGAGATGGCAGGTGGGTGGGTTCCAGTGGGGGAGCTGTAGGGTTAGGGAGTGCACAAATAAGCTGAGTAGTCGGTGTTCATAGTTAGATATTAGTGCCAGGAGAATTTCACTTGTGAGGGTGAGTTCATGTCCACACACATGAACTGGGGTATCTGAGTTACCATTAGTGGTGAGTGACTGGCATAGCTTTTGCTGATCTACAACTAGGATGGATGCACAGATATCAGTTGTTAGCAGCAGGGAGATTAGGGAAAGCCGCACAGTTATAATTGAGCTGCGTACATGGTAAGATGGAGGTGACTGGCCAGCTGGTTATATCCTGAGTCAGAGGAGAAAACCAGTTAAAAGAGCCAGGCAGAGGGCTTTTGGGCCACTGTGTGCTGGGCCATGGAAACAGGGGGATTTGCTGTAGAAACAGCCGGGTGAGTAGGTCCAATAAGTGGGGAGTGAGTAAGACATACTGTATAATAGTGTTATGGCAGAGGGAAGGTCATAGAAACATAGAAACATAGAAGTTGATGGCAGATAAGGACCACAAGGCACATCCAGTCTGCCCATTTATTTTTCTACCTTATAAATGTGCCATCGGCCTTTGCTCTGTCAGTGGCCTATCTATTCATACTCATTTGTATTGCTCCTTATGCCTATCCCATGCCTGTTTGAAGCCTGCACTGTATTCATAGCCACCACTTCTTGAGGTAGGCCATTCCATGCATCCACCACCCTTTCTGTGAAAAAGAATTTCCTCACATTCCCCCTTAATCGGCCCCCCTCTAATCTCATGCTGTGTCCTCTTGTCCTGCTATTTTTCTTATATTTAAACATGTTAGACTCTTTCACCTTGTTAATGCCCTTAAGGTGTTTGAATGCCTCGATTATATCACCTCTCTCCCTCCTTTGCTCAAGGGTATACATATTGAGCTCTGTTAATCTGTCCTCATATGTCTTCTGATGCAGTCCCTGCACCATTTTGGTTGCCCTTCTCTGGACTGCCTCAATTTGGTTAATGTCCTTGTGAAGGTGTGGCCTCCAATACTGCACACTTTACACCAGATGGGGCCTAACCAGTGTCTTGTAAGAGGATTATTACCTCCCTCTTACGACTTGTGATACCCCTACTAATACACCCTAACACCCCCTAGCCTTACCTACTGCTTTAGAGGTCTGCTTGGATGATTTCAGGTCATCAGTGATGATGATGCCCAAGTCTCTTTCTTCCTTTGTGACTGCTAGCAACTCCTCCCAGCCTATAGGTGGCTTCAGGAGTGTCTCTTCCCTATGTGCATGATCTTGCCTTCTTTGCATTAAATCCCAGTTGCCACTCTTCTGACCATTTTGCCAGTTTATCCAGATCTCTTCTCATTCTGCCCACCCCATCTGGATCATCTACTCTGTTGCAGATCTTGGTGTCATCTGCAAACAGACAAGCCTACCCTCTAGTCCACCTGCAAGGTCACTAATGAAGATGTTGAAGAGGACTGGCCCCAGGACTGATCCTGAGGTACCCCACTTGTGACTTGCATCTCTTCTGACTGTATACCATTTACCACCACTCTCTGTTTTCTGCCCGTCAACCAGTTTGCCACCCAGTTGACCAACTTCTGACCCACCCCAGCCTACCCAGCTTATTTATCAATCTTCTATGTGAACAGTGTCAAAAGCTTTGCTGAAGTCAAGGTAGGCGACATCAACTGCTTCCCTTGGTCCACCACTCTGGTTACCCAGTCAAAAAATCTATGAGATTAGTTTGACAATACCTTCTTTGGTAAACCCATGCTGTCTTGGATCCTGTGCCCTATGGATTCCAGGTGTTACACTATCCTTTCCTTAAGGAGTGGCTCCATAATCTTGCCCACTACTGAGGTAAGACTGACTGGTCTGTAGTTCCCTGCCTCCTCCCTGCTACCACTCTTGTGGATTGGGATCACATGAGCCTTCTCCAGTCTTCTGGGACCTCTCCTGTGCTCAGAGACTCACTAAACAGTTCTGCTAATGGCTCTGCTAGTTCCACCTTAGCTCCTTAAGTACCCTGGGATGTATGCCATCAAGTCCCATTGCCTTATCCACCTGAAGCTTAGCAAGCTCTTGTAGGACCCTTACTTTTGTGAAGGGAGTAGTGCTCACCTCCCTCCCTCTGTGTCCATGGTGCTGAGCTGGGGCCCTGCCTACCTTCTCTTCAGTAAATACTGAGCAAAAGTATCTATTTAGGATAGAATGCTTTACATGGTCCTCCTCCTCACATGCTCCCTTTTCTCCATTAAGCTTAGTAATACCTCCTCTGGACTTTCTCCTTTCACTAATGTATCTAGAGAAAGTCTTGTCACCTTCTTTTTACTGTTAGTGCTAGTGTTTCCTCAATTTGGGACTTTGCCTGCCTTGCCTTCCCTGCTTCCCTTAGGGCAGTTTGGTATGCCTCCCTATCTTCATCCCGCTGTGTTCCCTTATATTTCCTGAAGGCCAGCCTTTTGGCTCTGACCTTTTCTGCTACTGTATTTGAGAACCAAAGCGGTTTCCTTCTTCTTTTGCACTTCCTTTTCTGTCTAACACAATGGGATGTTGCTTCAAGTATTGCATCCTTAATGCTTGCCCACTTTGCCTGTACCCCCTCACCTGTGTTTCTTTTTGCCAGGGCTAGCTTAACTCTGTTGGCCATCTTATCAAAGTCAGCTCCTCTGAAGTCCCATATTTTTGCCTTGGAATGGGATGATTTAGATGTAGTAGCCAAATTGAACCATACCATGTGATGGTCACTGGTCCCCAGGTGACCTTCTACCTGGAGATCTGTGATCCCTTTCCCTGTTAGTCAGTATTAGATCTAGGATAGCCCTGTCTCTTGTGGGTTGTTGTACCAGTTGTATCATGAGGCAGTGCAGGTTGCACAACAGGCTAGGTAGAGAAAAGGGGCAGTGACGATAGATTAAAACGGACCAATGGAAGCACATAGGGAGGCAAATGAGGGTGAGGCTTGTGTGGATTTAATATGGGTCAGGGATGGGGAGCGTGGGTGGGACTAAAACTACTGGTAGTAGAGAGAGTAGAAGGCAGCTGAGGAAAGCCGGTCCCATGCTTAGAAAGCAGCAGAAAGCAGGTTGGGGTTCCTTGAGGTCAGCTTGCAAAGTGTCCAGAGGAGAGCCAATGGGAGTAGCAAGTTAGGTGGGAGCAGCCAGTTGGGTTCAGAGTGAGGAAAAGCACCAGGAAATCCAAATTTGGTCAGGCGTTGCCAGGACCATACCTTTGGTGACTTCCAGGGAGTGTAGTGTGGGCAGTGGGGAGTAGCAGACACTGTGCTGCAAGATCAGGGCCAAAACTCCCGGTCACGGGCTTAGCAGTTTGTGAAGAGAAAGGGAAAAAAGGTTAATTTAAGGAGGAGAAAAGCAAGACGAGGTGGGGGTTGATGTAGGCAGGAGACAGTAGCACTGCAGGGGGAGTCATAATTGGTGGTGAAAGATTAAGTTATCGGGGGGCATGTTTCACAAGAAGGCAGATGGTCTAGGACAAAAAAAGATAAAACGAGAAAACTAAGAAGTAAGCAGGTGGGCAGGGCAGGTCAGCACCAAGCTGGAGGGAGGGATGTTGGAAAGGCAGCAGTTTGAAATGAAGAAAGGACCAGGAAAGGAAAAAAAAATGCGATGGGAGAGGAGAGAGAGAGAGAGAGAGAGAGAGAGAGAGAGAGAGAGAGAAAGAAATACTCCATACAAAATCAAGCACAGGTTCAGGATTAACTTAATTTTACATTCCTTAGTAACCAGACATTTAACAGGTGAGAGCACATTGCTTGCCTAAGTCAGTTAGAACATTAAATTAGGCTGTACATGCACTAATGGAAAAAAAAAAGAAAAAAGACTAAGTACTGCACAGGATATGATCTATTATAAAAAGCAGAGTTAATACAGAGAGTAAAAGGCAACGGAGGAAAGTCGATTCTGTGATTGGAATAGCAGCAGAGAGCAGGCTTGGATTCTTCAAGGTCGGCTTACAGAGTGTCTGGAGGAGAGTCAATGGGAGTAGCAGGTTAAGTGGGAGCAGCCAATCAGGTGGCAGAGCGAGGAAAAGCAACAGGAAGTCAAAATTTGTTTGGGTGCTTCCAGGACCATACCTTTGGTGGCTTCCAGGGAGCGTAGTGCAGGCAGCAGGGAGTAGCACCATAGAAGCAGGTACAAAGGACCCAGTCATGGGCTTTGCAGTCTTTGGTGGCTTCCAGGGAGCATAGTGTGGGCAGCGGGGAGTAGCAAGTTCCACACTGCAGGAGCAGGGCTGAGGCGCCCAGTCAGGGGCTTAGCAATAGTAAAGCCTATGTGCTTCAGATATGCGGCACACAGGCTTTGTGCATATCCACCTATATAAGCAAGGCTCAGCTACCGATTGACAGCTTGTGAAGACCCCATTGCACTTGTGAGGTAATATGAAATTACTGTTAAGTGATAAAGAGCATTTAATTACTAGCCAGCTCTATCATTCAAATAAAATTATTTACCACAAAAATATTTAAAAAGTCTCACAAATCTGCTCAGTATTCCTCTTAGCCCAAGGTGGAATCTGATTCAGGTCTCTGTAGGGATTGTTTATCAACATTCTCATACCAGTGATCTAGATGCTGTGGATCGCTGAGCTGGAAAGATGCACCTCCATAGGTAATCCATAACTGAGTAAAGAACAGCAGAGAACTGAAGATATCTAATTCTTGCAGATTCTATCTGACAGAGTCAAATTACTTTCTTTGGTTTCTTGTCTGAAAATACAAATCTGGGAACAATTTGACATCTTACATCTCCACTTCCAGGGATGAAGATCCATGAGTTGCCAGCAATAAAATGGCTCTGGCCTCAACTCAAGATGTCTGAAGAAATATTGTATGAGGTGGATTTGAGGTGATGGGGAGGGCTTCATCACGTTTGTTCTATAAGCATTTTTTGTGCCTAAATTCAAAATAGTCTTGGAGCATCAGTCATTTTTCCATTAAATAAGGAGATCTTCCATCTCTCAACATTCTAGCATACTGACCACATGATTATATGGGGTATGAGTTTCATCCTCGAGACCCTTCCCAATGGCCCCTGAGCTGAACATTTTCTTGGGTCAGTTTAGTCACTGTAGCAAGCATGGTGATCAAGCGTTTATCTGCTGCATCTACAGTGGAAGGCATGTTTTTTAGCCTTGTATCCTGTGACTCCAGTGAGAGCCAATATTTTTCTATTTTTATGTCCACAACTCTGGGTGCATCCCAGACCATATGCCATGGCAGTTATACACCAAACATACAGACTTCCACATTGCTACCAGTCTCCAGCTGTGCGTTCAGTTTAACCATCTCAAAGGATATCAAAAGAAACCCCTTTTTAATGATTTTTCAGTTCTGCAAGTGAAAGTGTTAAAGTAGTTTGCAGAAGTTTGATTTTTTTATTGTTAAATATTATACTAGTGTTACCTGGATGCCATGTAACTGTGGGCTACTACCCCTGCCTTGTGGGCTCGCCTATGTTAAGGGGCCTGGGCTCTGTTTTTAATGTAAAAGGTTCCCCTGCACCCCCCCTCCCCAAGTGATAAGGTAAATAGCAAGGTGCCTCCACCCAGAGTAAAATATAGTAGACCAGATGCTTGTAAAGTCCAGTCAAGTTTATTATCAGGAATAACTCCATTGAGCACACTCATTTACAAGGAGGTCCTGAATGGACAACTTGGAACAAGATATACAACAAGCAAATGGTACAATTACAGAAATAATATTTTACAATAGTCGACACACTAGAACAGGTTAGATTCATGGATGAACAATAAAGAAAAATATTTTATTTATTTTTTTTGCTTGTGTGGTACAACCCTGCTGTACCTACTCACCTCCCTTTCCCATCACCCCACACATGAAATACCACAAACTTCTGCAGTACTTTACTATGCATGCAAATAATGACTATCACTTATTATATGCTCACAAACAGTTCTAAACAGTAACAGTAAAATATTTATTAATAGGGAAAAGGGGAATGGGAATGGAAATGGGAATGCAAAGATAAATGGTAATTGGCAAATTTGGCAAACAAGTGAAACCGGAACAAAGAGCATTAATAGTGCCCACCACCGACAGCAACTACCACAAATTGACCCACCTCCTCCACTGGAACCAGTGTCCCCTAAAGTTAAGCTGAGTACCCAGGTAATGTTACAGGCCTGTACATTGCCGCGGGTTGGCCAGAATTGGTGAACTTTTTGAGGTTTAAAGAACTGACTGGCAAACTTTGTACAAATCCCCCAGACCAGGCAGGCCCTGTGCTTACTCACAGTTCAGAAGTCCAGCTTCTCAGTGTCTCATTGTAGTTGCTCAATCAGCGATCTGGTGTCTTGGGCTTTACAGCTGGTGGTAGCTTTCCTGCAGTGACAGATGTCTTGCAGCTTGTCACCTTCCGGGCATTGTCTCCAGAGAAGGCTGGTTTAGGTCAGTACCAGGGACCAGGACCACATGCCTTGGGGAAAGGCAATGGTTAATGCCTAGTGAAGCACTACCTAACTGATTCCCCAAACTATCCTAGCAGTATGGAGTTCTCCTCAGGCCTTGTAATCATACAGTTTTTCACTTTCCATGAATGGCTATACAAGCAACTCGGTGGCAATTGATTCACTCCTAGACCAAAGGGGGAGACAGTTACTCAGATGCCTTTCCAACGTTCAGGTTTCAGATCTCAACACTCTGTGGCTCCCCAAGGAATGGGAACTAAGTGGGCTTCTCCCAATTCAACTTTAGGGCTCAGGCAACAGTCATTCACTTGGTCAAAGAACAGCCTTGGTCAGAAGCTGAAAGAATTTTCTCAGGTGCCACCAGAACTTTCTCTCTCTCTCTCTCTCTCTCTCTACTGCACATTCTATTGTTTGGGTCACCCGCTGAGGGGAAAAAAACAATTCAGTCCCTGCTGGTGGCTACAAAAGCCATGGGCTAACTTTCACATAGGCTGTCACTTTTCAGCGCTCCCCTCCTCACTCCAAGAACCTCAGCCATAACTGACCATGAGCTGTATTTTCTCCCAATGTCTGTGTGAACAGCAAGCAACTTCCATTTGTCAGTACAGCTATTTGTCAAAGAAAATATTTTGCAACAGGATTATTTGGTAACTGATTAGTTGAAACTAAAGGCACCAAGAACATTGTTTATTCCCCCTACTAAAGAGTGATAGCTGCAGTCCCTGGAGTTCCTCGATCACTGATTGGGTCAAGCAGGGTTTGGGGTTACCAAATGGTGTCCATGTAAACAGTTTATATTTGTCTGACATTTAAAGTCTTAATGCAGACAGATTATACAGTTTTAATAAACACTATCCCATAGTTCAATAGCTGCTCCTTTGGACTGTTATCAGGTTACTGAATGAGCTTTGGGAAAGTCCTTGTCTGCCTGATGCTAGTGCTGTAGCACTAAGTCTCCCTGTGGCAGGCAGAAACACATTCACTGAGCAGTCTTAAAGTAACAGTGCTCACATAAACATTTATTTACATAGTTTACATTTCTTCCACCCAAAATGTTTGTCTGATCCCACATGTGGTTAGGGATCCCAGGAGTTATCGACAAAGGTACTTATCACTAGCTTCAAATGCAGAGCTACAGTAGTTGAGTGCTACAGCACTCACCTGGATAGACAAGTGGCCTGCCAGCTCACACCTTGAGCAGAATGCAGTTTTACCGCACACAGTGAGATGGGTCTCTATTCATGGCTGTCATTCAGCACAAGCTTTGCTGTACTGCTAGGTGGCACAACCTCAACATTCACAACTCCCCCACCCTACAGCTGGCAAACACAAAGGGCTGGCATGAGCTTTGAAGGGCCTCAAGGACCCAGGACTGATGGAGCCAAATGACAGGAGGCAATTCTAGAAAGCCTTATCTGAAGGTGGGGGGTACACCAGTGGCACACATCCTGTTTCCAAAGTGGCTTCCTAGTGCCCTCCCAGGTTCTCAATCATTTAAAGATGCTTTAGAAAATAGCAATGGAAATGCTAGCATCCTGATTGGTTAGCAGAGTTCCATTGCATTACAGTATTTTTCAATAGAGCCCTGTAAAAAACAAATACCAGCTGCACAGTATCAAACTGGTATTCTGTGCCAGTTTGAATTTTAAAGTACAGTATCCACCATTTTTTTCCCACTTGCTAAGGGAGAGAACCATGCAAGTCAGTCCACCCCACCCTCACAAGTGAACTTCAGTGTAAAGAAAGTTAACCGTTTAAATAAAAATCATTATTTTTTCCCAGCCATTATATTATTTTAAAAATTATGTAAAATTGCTGCACAGTTGCTGTCACTCACACATTTCAGTCACGCCATCTCTGGTTCCTCAGCCCACCCCTACTCATAAAAAATCACTTTGCATTCAGTGATTCCAACAGTTTTCACATTAATTCGTACCTTGTGATCGTTGATGGCCCTAAAATGCTCTTTGCTCCCGATGGCTGCCTGACCATGACCTTCCATAACAACTAGATCAGCTAGACATCTTCTTGCAGCCCTAGCTCTTTCTTTCAACAGCACGGAACATGGAGGGGAGGAGGCACCCCAGGAACAGAGTTCTGTCAGAAAGAGGTAATCAGAAACACAGCCATTAAATGAATGTCAGTGAAAAGAGACTTTTAAACAGCAGTGCCCTCCACTGACAAACATGGCAGGGACTACCTTACAAAAAAATGTATTTTTTTATTGTTTTTAATATTTATTACATATATTTTTAATCTTTCATTTAATGTTATTAAAATTGTCACTAATGATCCATTTTTCTTAGCACCATAACACCCTCCAGGGTGGCTGGTATTGGGCAATACCAGACCTTCCAAGGGACATAAGGCCCTTTGCCTGTAGTGTCTAGCCTCATTATGCCCCTTGGAGGTCCGGTATTGCTCAATATCACCCACCCTATTGGGTGTTATTGCTGACATTCATCAATCCCTTGCACTCAACTGTCTTTTTTTGGGTTAAAGCCTCTAATCTGTTTTGTGGAAAGAGGATTTCTCATTAGCCATGCAAAGTGGTCAAACCTGAAACATTGTTTCACTACAGATTACATTTGCACTGCTATGGGAGTGTTTCTTATGCTATGTTACTTACTCTTTAGGGTGCTAGCCTGCTTAGGCATTGAGGGGGTTCTGTGCATTCCCAACATAAGCACTGTACTTGCACAGTGTGCCACTTTTTATAGACCTACAACCAAGGGTCCTCATAGATGCATGTGCTGAGAATGTCAGGTATCTTGCATACAAAAAGACGTGTGTTTCCATGAAGATATCAAATCCACACTCTTTGCTGAGTTACTGCATGTGTTCCAAAGACATAATGGGGTGTCTTTAGTTACTTTCTTATGATGTCTGTGATCACAATTACTAGGACTCTACCTGCCATATTGTGAAACTGTCTTTTTCTTAAAATATTATTTTCTGTTACTGTATGTTTGATCAGGTTTATTTAGCCTTAGTAAGCAGAAGAAAACCTAGATCAATCTCATCTAGATCAACCACGATCTCTGTGGTAATATTTCATTAGCTTACCTGACATACTCAGTAAGTTAATTTTAAGTTTTGAACAATGTCTCTGGTAGTGTGTGCCAGACATAAATAATCCCTTGTATACTGAAATAATTGTATTTATTTTTTTTAAGATTTCCAGCTTACCTACTTAAAGTACCCTCCAGTGTTTTGTTCCTTATTTTTCAGTTTCAAACCCAGTGCCATCTTCAGTTTACCATCTTTTTTTTTTATCACTACATTATTTATTACTCACTGCAGCTTGGTCTGCCTGTCATCCCGCTGCCATCCTCTCTCTCCATTCAACTCACCAGCTCACTTGCATCCGGCTAGCATGCATGCTACCTACAGAGGGGTACCAACTCCCCCTGCCAGGCCTGGATCTAATACTGGAGCACGATTCCAGATAAATCCCCTGGGTGAAAAGAGGCATGGCAATATCTCAAATTCCATCAGGGGCTCCAACAAAGTGATGTATTCCCCAAACCCACCACAGGAAGAGGAGAGCAATCCATTGGATGCTCAGTCCTCTCCCTCCCCAGCCAACCCCCGATGGCCTGGGTGAGTTTCTGAACCTGGGTCGCCGGTGTAGCATGAGGTGCGGCATCCAGTGCCTCAACCCTCAGCACCACTGGGCCACCTTATCAGTTTACCGTCTTTAATAATGTTGTACAGTGCATTCTGAATTACTAGCTCCGTATGTGTCTTGTTTCTAAAGGCACCATCCTGAAAAAGCTAAGCCTTTTATCATACATCATTTCCTCCACCCACAGACCATCTTTGTAGCCTATCTCTGGATTTTTCCTACAAGTTTGGTTTATTCTTCTACAGACAAGGCCATCAGAATTGTGTGAACCATAGTCTAGATGGGTTCTCACAAAGTTTCTATAAATAACCTAATCAAATCCCTATTTCTGGACACAATGTTACATTTAATGCATCCTAATACTATCACCTCTTTCTAAAACCTTGGAGAGGATTGTAGCAGACCAGATGACTGACTATATTCACAAATGCAATCTACAATGTCCTCAGCAGCATGGTTTTTGAAAAAAACATAGTACTGCCACTGCTCTGGTGGACTTCTCAAACACTGTCCATAAGGCCATGGATGAGGGTAAATTGGTTGGTTCAATCTTCATAGATTTAACAAAGGCATTTGACACAGTAAGCCACCTGCTCCTCTTAAACCAATTAAGTTCTTTAGGGGTGTCCCCATGTGTTGTCCATTGGTTACAGGACTACCTAACATATAGATCACAAAGAGTTAAAATACAACATTCCGTATCTAACTCTCCGGAAGTCTCAATCGGAGTTCCACAGGGGTCCATCCTGGGACCAGTGTTGTTTAGCTTATTCCTGAACAATCTAGCAGATGCCTGCCCCAGCAAAATCATTTTATGTGCAGATGATGCTGTAATCCTTAGCAGTCACACGAGCATTGAGATTCTCCAAGCAGAGCTACAGTGCACCTTCAAACAACTGGAATACTGGTTCAGCTCTTATAGGTTACTCCTTAACTATAAGAAAACCAAAACAATGCTTCTGTCGAGCCTCCAACTAAAAAGGAGGTACCCCAACCTGACAATCGTGAACAAGTCTGCCCTGCCAGAACAGGTGCACTCTTTCAAATATTTCAGAATATTGATCGATGAGACCCTATCATTTATGCAGCACATTGACCAAGTGGTGAAGGCTGTGAACTCAGGACTAGGAGTCCTATATAGGCATAGGAAAAGCCTAACTCCCAATGCACTTTGGCTATCTGTCTCCAGCTCCATTCTATCAATAGTGGACTATGGGCTTGTGGTTTACTGTGCTGCCTCTGATTCTGCTCTCAAAAGAGTCATGACAGCCCCCAATAAGGCATGCAGATTATTGTCAAATGCTGATCATGGTACAGCACCAGGAGCATGGCCATGATCCTGCTCTGTGTCCCATTTCATATGACTGTGTTGGGACAATGTTCCTTTGCCTATCGAGCTCCACTCTGGCTCAATGAGATCCCGGTAACCACCCTAAGCACAGGTAATCCTCAGGCCTTTAAAAGTGAGCTAATGCAATTCCTCAGGAGTATGAGCAAGTGTGAGTGCAGGCTCTGAGCCAGGCACCCATGATAATGGCACTTCACTCTCCCATCACTGAATCACAGCAGCTACAACTGCAACCTCCCGCTGCTTGCTATTTACCCTCCCCTCTTACTACTTATCATCCCTCTTTCACTCATTCTGTTTGGGGCCCCCCTGAACTGCTAATACCCCCGTTTACTTCCACCTAGGTGGGTGTTGAGAGGTCTAAACCTCACTTTCAGATTCTTGATGATATTGGGAATGCAGGTAATCACAAACAAGATGCATTAGAGTAATACACAAGTTTATTACTACAAAAGGGGTAAATCACAGTTGCCCTAAGCAGTTCTTACCAATACGAACTGGGAGCCAGTGTTAAGCATTCCCTACACCTCGAGGTTTCGCTGTAGTCTCTTGGGGTCTCTCAGGTCTCCGAGGTGTAAAGCCTGTGCATTACATTATATACCTATGATAATTACTATGGTTACCAAAAGATAGAAACATTTCTAGTTACAGAGATGAGCCCTATTGGCTAAATTAGAGGTGGCTCCACAGTCCAAGATAACATTATACAATTTTGTAAAGTCATCAGCTTGAGAACAAAAGAGTTCTTATACAGAGTCTTACATAACTACATGTAGTGGTACAAATCACCAAAAGATGGCAATGCCGTCTTACATATCATAATTACTTCAAGGACAGGTGTCTTGGCATCTGACAAGTAAGAAACAGACAGAAAATACATGGTAAAATATGTGTATCTTAGCAAGCAAAGTGGATTACAACAATATGCATTCATATCCTGACATCTACTCTTATACGGTAGATGCCCTTAGCCCTAAGTATTAGTATAATCTATACCTAAGCATTAGCTGTCTACGGAGTACCTCTGAGGGTACCAATTAGGGTACAGGGACCTCGTGTAACAAGGGGTATAACTGAAACATAGAAACACAGAAACATAGAATTTGACGGCAGATAAGGACCACTTGGCCCACCGAGTCTGCCCATTTCCCTACCTAATGGATAAGCTGCAGATCCTAGTTAATCAGCAGCCTACTTCTTCCTACCCCCACCCCCTAGAATTGCCTTATGACTGTCCCATGCATGCTTGAATTCCACCACTGTTTTTGACTCCACAACCTCCTCCAGAAGGCTGTTCCATGCATCCACAACCCTCTCTGTGAAAAAATACTTCCTTAAATTACCTCTGAGCCGCCCCCCCATCTTCAAATTGTGCCCCCTTGTTCTTGCACACCTCTTTTTTTGGAAGATGCTACCCTCTTGGACTTTGTTGATTCCCTTGAGGTACTTGAAAGTTTCTATCATGTCCCCCCTCTCCCTCCTTTCCTCGAGGCTATACATATTAAGCTCCTTAAGTCTCTCTTCATATCTCTTCCAGTGCAGACCCTGCACAATTTTAGTTGCCCTCCTCTGGACAGCTTCCTTCCTGTCTATGTCTTTGCAGAGATTGGGTCTCCAGAACTGCACGCAGTACTCCAGATGGGGTATGACCAGCTATCTGTACAGAGGGATGATAACTTCCTGTTTTCTACTGGTGATGCCTCTCCCAATGCATCCCAGTATCCCCCCAGCCCTCCTTGCTGCCCTCTCACATTGTTTGCCCACCTTTAGGTCTTCTGATATGACTACCCCCTGGTCCCTTTCCATTTTTGTTGTTGTTAGTATCTCACCCCCCATTGTGTACTCTTCTCCAGGGTTTTTATTTCCCAGGTGCATTACCTTGCACTTCTTAGCATTGAATCTAAGCTGCCATACATTTGACCATTCCTCTAACCTTGCAAAGTCCCTTCTCATCCTTTCCACCCCACCTTGTGCATCAACTCTGTTGCAGATCTTTGTGTCATCTGCAAAGAGACATACTTTTCCTTTCAGTCCCTCTGTAATGTCACTTATAAAGACATTGAAGATGACCGGTCCTAATACTGAACCCTGCGGTACCCCACTAGTAACCCCCCTTTCTTCAGAGTGGACTCCATTTACTATTACTCTCTGTGTTCTATTCTCCAGCCAATTCTTTGCCCAGGCTGTCTTCTTTGGATCCACTCCCAGGCTGGCTAACTTGTATATTAATCTATTGTGTGGGACTGTGTCAAATGCCTTGCTAAAGTCTAGGTAGGCCATGTCCACAGCCCCTCCCTGATCTACTACTCTGGTCACCCAGTCAAAGAAATCTATCAGATTTGTCTGGCATGACCTTCCCACTGTGAATCCATGTTGCCTTGGGTCCTGTGCCCCTCTAGCCTCTAGATACTCGACAATTCTTTCCTTCAGAAGTGATTCCATCATTTTCCCTACCACTGAGGTTAAACTAACAGGTCTGTAGTTTCCTGCTTCTGCCTTGCTCCCACTTTTGTGAAGGGGAATCACATCTGCCCTCCTCCAGTCCTCGGGTACCACTCCATCCTCCCATGATTTGTTGAAGAGGGTAGTCAGTGGTGTCACTAGTTCTACCCTTAGTTCTTTTTAGAATTCTGGGATGAATTCCATCAGGCCCCATTGCTTTGCCCACCTTCAGTTTTAAGAGTTCTTTCAGAACCCTTTCTTCTGTAAATGGCTGGTATCAACTTCTGTATCCAGAGTGTCTCTACTGTTTGTTTTAGGTACCTCCCCTCTTCCTTTGTAAATACTGAGCAAAATATTTGTTTAGTATCTCTGCCTTTTCACAGCCACCCTCTGCCCACCCTCCATCCCTTTATTAAGCCTCACTATCCTCCTTGGTCTTCCTTCGCTCCCTGATGTACCTATAAAGGTTTTATCCCTTCTAACTGAGTTGGCTATCTTTTCCTCAGTTTGGGCCTTTGCTGTTCTGACTGCCTTCCCAGCTTCCTTTTGCTTTAACTGATACAGTTCTCTGTCCTGCTCCTTCTGCGATTCCTTGTACTTCCTGAATGCTTTCTTTCTCTTGAACCTTCACTGCTACTTCCTTTGAGAACCATAGTGGTTTCTTACATCGTTTCATTTGTTTATTTGCTTCACACAAGGCTTGTTACCTCTGTGATGGCAGTTTTATTATTCTCATTGTTCTTCCACCCTCCTTCCTGCCCATTTGCTAGTGCATTCCTTAGGCACTCACCCATTTTAGCAAAGTCAGCCTTCCTAAAGTCCAGTACTTTTGCCTTTGTATGGCTTGACTCTATTGCTGTGTTTATTGTGAACCATACTGTTCAATGGTCGCTAGTTCCCAGATGGCTACCCACTTCTACATCTGTGATCCTCTCTTCATCTCCATTTGAGAGAACCAGGTCTAAGTTTGCTTCCTCTTGAGTGGGCTCCAATACTAGTTGTCTAAGGCATGCTCCCTGTAGGGCATCTAGAATAGCCCCACTCTTCGGAGTGGCTGCTGCAGCTGCACTCCAGTTAACATCTGGCATATTCAGATCATCCATCAGCAATATCTCCCCTTTTTCTGCCATTCTAAGTGTACTTTCTATCATTTCCTTGTCCATTTCCTCCCCCTGAGAAGGGGGGTCTGTATACAACCCTGTGCGGATTGTGGTGCTATTGCGGTCTCCAAATTTACCCACAGTGCTTCTTCTCCTCCCTGTTTTCCCTTTTGTTCTGTTTCTTTGATTCCTTCCCTTATGTAAAGAGCTAATCCTCCTCCTCTTTTACCCTCCCTGTCCCTCCTGTAGATAGTGTATCCTGGTATGTTTACATCCCAGTCATGGTTTTAGTTTGTACCATGTTTCTGTGACTGCCACGATATCCAGATGTTCCTCCTCCATCAAGGCCACTAATTCAGGAAGCTTGTTACTCAGACTACGGGCATTGGTACTCATTGCTCTCCATTTTTTGATGGCTTTACCTTCTGTTGCAGCATCCCCCACTGACCTTTCTACCTCGGTCTTTTTCTCATTTAGTACCCTGTTTTGTAGGGAGAGGCTGGGATTTTCCTGCTGCTTATCAGTGCCTCTCCCCTTGACTAGTTTAAAAGCTTGCCAATGAAGCATTTAAACCAATTGCTCAAAGACTTGTTCCTTCCTGGACAGATGCAGACCATCCTGCCAGTATAGGCTGGTGTCCCTCCAGGTGGAACCCCAGTCCCCAATGAAGTCAAACCCCTGTGCTCCACACCATTTCTTCAACCATTCATTAAACTGCATGGTGCAAAGTACCCTCGCTTCACTCATGCCATTGACATGCAGCACCTCTGAGAAGAATACTGTGTGTGCTACTTGTCTTAGGCCCCTTCCCAATTCTACAAAGTCCTTCTGCACTGCTCTAATCTCATGATGAGCCAAGTCATTTGTCCCTAGGTGGACAATGATGTCCAGCTCAGACTCCCGTGCAGCTGATCTCGTGATCCTGAGGATCGCTTCCTGTCCTCAAGCCATGGCACCAGGCAGGCACCTTACTTCAGTTTTCCCTCCCCTCAGTTCTATCCCCCTAATAATTGAGTCCCCCACCAGGAGCTGCTTCCTTTCCCTGTGGTAAGCATAATTCCTTACACCTACACCATTTCTATCCATCCCTTTCCCTTTATTCCCCTATCTGTGGTCACTTCCACTTCCACCACTATTTTCAACAATGCCTCAATAACACCCACCTAAACTAATCCCATCTCCTATCCCCTACACCCTTTCCTATTATCACTCTCCTTTTACTACCCTGATCCCGGTAATCAAGCTTAACATACACCTCTTATATCCTCATTACTCTGACAAGGCCCCTGTGCTGCTTTCCTTTGACGCAACTTCAACAAGGCCCAGTGCTGCTCTACCCTGCAACTGGATAGTAATTTTACTTGCTACAGGTGTCACTATTTATTTTGTAGCTAGGCATATTCATGTACATTTTCCTGTTTGTTTCCATAACTACTGTAAAAATTGCTTGTCTGTATTGTCTTCCCTGTATCCACAACGTGGAACCTTGTAAAATAGTCTTGTACTCAATGGTTGCTTCTGAACAAATCAATTAATCAATCAATAAATATATAAATAAATATTTTCTTAGTCATTTGTGGTAACTGAATTATAATGCTCAGAGTGTAACAGGACATCTATGATTATTAGACCAAGATCATTTTCCTTACACATTGCAGTTAGTCTAATAGTTTTATAAAATATGATTGATGCATGTTATTTTATTCTGTGTTCAAGACTTTGCAATTTTCCATATTAAAACCATACACCAAGTCTTGGACCATTCTGTGATGTTTTTTAAATCACTTGTAACTGTTCCACTTTTTATGCTGTATCCACTTAACTGCCCAGTTTTAAGTCACTTGAAAACATCTGCAGCTTTCCCATAATGCCAGCCCCGATGTCACTGATAAATATTTTGAATAGTATCAGGTCTAATAAAAGCCTTTTGGAACCCCACTAATTTCTTTGCCCTCAGAGGAAATGTACCTTTCTAATCTGACTCTGGGTGCCCTTCCCCAAGCCACTACTTTATCATGAACACCTAATTTTCCAATTCTTTACATTATTGCCTGTTGTAGGACCAGATCAAAGGTTTTTCTGAAGTGTTGGAAAGTGGTGTTCTCTCAGTGATCAGCTCATAGACGTTCAGCAGGTTGGTGATACATAATCTTCCATTCTGCCACTCTCTGGTCACTCTCTAGGTGGAAGTAAAAGATCTCATGGCACGTATCGAAGAAGAGTAGAGGAATTTTTATTCAGAAAATATTAATATAAAACATTACTCAAAACAAATGAAAGAAAATCTGATACAAGGAATTCTTACAAATGTAAAGAACAAAGGAAAATAAATCTTATGGTATTAAATGCTTCTTCTTTAGTTCACAAACCTCACTTCATCAGCTTCGGCAAACATTTATTTTTTGGTTTTTTTCTGGAAGGATGTATAAAACAATAAAGACCAGCAATGTCTCCCTAGTACTTATAAATTTCCTGGGTTATATTTAAGCGTCCTTCTTATGACAAGTAACCAAATGTTTCTTTATGGTCACTAATTCATCCTTTTGTGTCAAGAGCAGTTGCTGAAGTACTAACCTACATCTAACTTCAAATCATATATTCAGACACATGCAAAGCACCCTTAAAGTATTTTAGTGTAATTGTGACCATCCTGTATCATAGATCCCTAATACCAGTATGTCATATGTCAAAGTCTGAAATTTTGTCAGATTCATGACCACAACAAATGTATCTCAAAAGCCAGTATTTAAGGGCATTCCAAGAAAAGGTGCATCTGAGTCTCAATCATACTTGCACATGTGTTCCTTTCTGCCAAACCCTTTTGCTTATGAGGGTTGAGGATTCCCCAGTTTCCCATGGCAGCTTAACCAAACTGTGTCCCAGACATACACCAGGATTCTAGGATCCATTAACTGCTTTATAGTAACATCACTGGACTGAACTTAGCACCTGGAATATTAAGTGTTCTGTATGCCCATTTTCTAGAATAACATTATACACTTGTTTCTTAGAGGAGTTTGGAAAGATTTGGTTTTAATTTCCAAGATTTAATTTTTTTCAAGGTCGCAAGAATATACACAGGTGTATGTGAAGCTCTGCCCACTGATGGAACAACCCACGTATCCTTTCCCATTTAGCATAACAAAGCATCACCCATTCCTGAATTAAAACTCCACTCTAAGTATTTACTTCTGAAAACACCTTACTAATATTGTTGAAGTAAAACAAGAAAAAGAAAAAAGCCAGTGGATTTAGCATACTTAAACCTCCTTTATTAAATAAAAGGTAGGTATTTTTTTATTTTATTTAAAAAATTGATAACCGGAAGAGACACACAGAGCCAAGATTCATTTCCAGGTACGACCCGGGGTTGGGGGTACAATTACTGCACAAATACAGTACTACAAATTCATAAGTGCAAAAGACAGGCTTGTAACAGGTTATACAAGGGTACAAGCAGGTATTAAAATTGTACAAGATGATGTATATAACAACAACACATAAGCAATATTGCAGCTGGTGGTTACAAACAGATAAGACTATAGTACATAACATATGCATATCAATGACATATTATGGAACATAACAGTGGTGGATTGTTGTTGTAACCTGGGTGGGCGGTGGGACCCAGGGGAAACTTGGGCAGATGTTGTCTTTGGAAGAAGCAGAGAACCTGGTATGCTGGGATACAGGTAAACCAGTGATGAATAGAAAAAAGTACTACCTAGAGGTTATTCAGGTTGTGGGCACAAGCAAGGTGTTGGAGGGGAGAGGTACAGGGTCTGTTTAAAGAGACTTAAGGATGGCAACATGTGAAGTGAGGCTGGCAGGGAGTTCCATTCTCAGGGGAAGTGGAAAGAAAAGGCAGCCTTGCCTGAATTTTAATGGAGGACGGGGTAGGGCAAAGGAGTGTGTGTCATGGGAATGGAAGTTATGGGAAGTGTGGGCAGTGGGGGATAGGAGGGAGGCTAGGTGGGGGTGAGCTGAACTAGTAGTTAACAGTGAGGGTGGAGGTAAGGAGGATTCAGCAGGAAGTAAAAGAGGGTAGTGATAGAGAGGAGAAAAGGGTGTAGTGATGGGTTCGGGGGGGCGTTCAGGGTGAAATGACAAAAGACATTGAAGAGAATGTCCAGTCTGGAGAGGGTGGATGTGGAGGCAGACCTGTACACAATGTCAGCATAGTTGAACAGTGGCAGGATGGTCTTTGTAAGGAGAGTCCAGTGAACAGGGAGGGAGGGAGAGGGCATCTTTGTTTCTATTGAAGGTTCTGAGTTTAGGGTGGAACTTGGAGTTAATATGGTTGATATGAGTAGAGACATCCAGGCAACTCTCCAGCCAGACTCTGATGTATTTGTAGGCAAGGACTATGTCCAGGGTTTTTCATTGAGGGTTCTGAAGGTGGTGGGTGAGAGGAGTTTGGATAGTTTCTGTGTGGAGCCAAAATTCATACATGCTGTTTAGTAGTGTTGACCTTCAGTTGATTTACCTCAGACCAGTTCAGGACATTGGTGAAATCAGACTGCAGCTGGGATGTTATCACTGAGGCAGAGGCGCTGGAGTTATAGAGGATGGTGTCATTGGCATAGAGGAGTATGTGGGAGGAGGAGCACTCAAAGGGGAGGTCATTGAGGAATGTTGAAAAGAGGATGGGACCTAGGATTGACCTTTGTGGTACTCCAGCCAGTATTGGGAGGGGGGAAGAGTATCACCAAATTAGATGCTTCAAGAACAGCCTGAGAGGTAGGAGCCAAACGGTTATGGGAGGTCCTTACACCCCAACTGGCATCCTATCTGTACACCTTAGACAAACTATAATATGCATATTATACTAACATAACATGAGAAATGAGAAAGAGACTCTTTTGCACAGTTCTGTAGAAGGTTGTGAGAAAGATTTATGTATGTTGTGAGAGGAATGTGAAAGTCTGAAACAGGATAAGAAACAGGTATTGCAAATGAATGATTTGTTGAGTGACATGAATGAACAATTGCATGACGAGATGGATGAACTATGAGATGACCTGAAATGGGTAAGTGATGAGTTGGATAGGGAGCTTAGGGACAACTGCGAATTGAGCGCCACATATAGAGTGTTACAGAAAAATGTTGTGAAAGATGTGGAACAGAGCATTGCAAAAGTTAGTCACACAGAGTGTAGATTAAAGATGGCGAAACTGCACCATCAGCGAGAGGTTTTGGCTGGTCACGTCAAGGCATGGGCAGGTTTCATTACACATCCATCGACTCTCATTATCTGGAGATGATAGCACTGATGATGACATCTCCCAATATGGTGACCAGTCATGCCCTTATTGTGGTCCAGTATAACCCCCCACCCATAAGATGGTGGATCCCCTTGCTACGACAGCACTACCCTATGTCAGCAACGGAATGATGATTATCATGTGTGGCACCAAGATGGTGACCCCCATGATGGGAAGGAGGTCTAGGCCTATCAACTGCCTCTCTGATTACTGCTCTGACAAGGGCTGACAAGCAGGAGATCGATAAAATAATTGAGACTGCCCTCGCTAATTCAGAATTGTCTGAGAAAAGCAAGCAGGCTTTCAAATTGCATATGAAACAGATGATGAAGGATGCTGCTTCCCAGGATTCTGTTATTCAAACTGTTGCCAATGCTAGAGAGGCAGATGCCCTTCACGGCACACAAGACACCCTTTCCCCCTACTGTGTCCCCAGTAATCCCCTCCAGATGGCCCACTCTATACAGCAGATCACTGACAGCACAGGCCATATGGGCTCCATTGACAATCTCAGCTGCCATTTGGAGAAAGTATGCTCCAAATGTGAGATATTCAGCCTAGTGGAGGACTGCCAGGTTCAGATCCTACAACAGACCATCGATCCCAGCCTATGGGCAAAACTCCCAGATGTGGTCTGCCGAGACACCAGGGCAACATTTGATCAGATAGCAGAGGAACTCATCTCGGCACGTAACCCTGGCCTGGTTTTGGTGATGTTGGCCCATCCCATAAAACAGGATTCCAAAAAAGCCCTATGACATTCCATCAAAGGTTGTGGATGGCCTATTGTACAGGCAAACATCTCGTGGGTGAAGCCACAGATGCCGACCTAACTGAATACAAAAATGTATTCCTCTGGAACATGCTTATGGCTATCCGTGAAAAGGTGGAAGCAACAATTTTCCCCACAACGGACAAATTTGATGAAGTTCTTCAGAAAACAGAGTGTGTTTATCAGCTCTACCTCCAAGACCTTGGATCAGGTTTAAAAAAGGTGCCCACGGTACAATCTACCAGCGAGACCACAACCCACTATACAATGGAGTGCAAGGCCCAAGACAAAAAGCCTGCATTGTCAGGCAATCAACAGCACTCCCAATCCAGAGGTGGAAACCAGAACCACAACAAGAACAAGCACAGTTGGAATTCTGGTTCCAATCAGGGCAATCAGAACAATCAATCAGGCCCTTTCTACTGAGAGATTGCAGATAAGAATAAAAACTTCCGGAATCTTCTCAGTGAAGTCCGATGGGTAGCGGATGCAGTTCTGTCGTGTATCATCACAGCCCTAGCCCCAGGACAACAGGCCTCACTAGGCCGTGGGGACTCCAGAACCATTGGGTACCAGGCCACAGCAGACTTAAACCATGATGCTACACCCTTCGTTGTGGCTGTCCAGAACCAGGAGGTGGCCTGGCAAGAGCATGCCCAAACACTCTTTCAGGAGCTTCCTGGTGCTGGCAGTGTGGATTGACAATTACAGACCCCAGTCCATATTGGGAACAAGCTTGCTTTGGACACAAATGGAAGGCCTTGCACCAAGGCTGTGGTCAGGGGCTGTAAACTGACTGTGTTACTTGATACAGGAGTGGCTGTGTCTGCACAACATGATGATGACACAGCAAATTCTTCTTGGTCTACCAGATGGAGGACCAACACGTCAGGCATAGATGACATAAAGCTATCCATGTACCACTCTATTGTACTCTCGGTGGCTATAGGCAACTTCAATTCATACCATACCTTCAACCTCATGGTGTTACGTGATCATCCCAGCATCTTGGGGACTGATTTTCTCATGCCACGTGGCTGTGTGGTAGATCTTAGCAATATGCTCCTGATCCAAATCAGAGGACAATATCATACTGTCATGATTTCTGATTCACACATGGTTGCAGCCATTACCACCAATGACAAGGAATACAACATCATAACTCTATTGCAAAACCATGAGTTTTTCAAGGGACTCCTACCCATCCTGCAGAAGCATCTGGATGTCTTCACCAAACATAAGCATGATTGTGGGAGGATGCAGACTGTCATCAAAATCCCAGACCCACCACATGACAGGCAAAGGCAATACCCCTTTCCTGCTGAGGCCTTACCATCCCTCAGAGAAACCATTCAGTCCCATCACAAGTAAGGTGTAGTCAGGCTTTGTGTCGCAACTGCCAATTCACCTATTTGGCCAATGAAAAAGCTCACAGGATCTTGGAAACTTACAATTGATTATATGGGGCTTAATTAAGTCACTCCTAGCTGCTCACCTACAGTAGCATCAGCACCTGATGTTCTCAAACTGCACCAGAACATCAGTGGTTCAGTGCTCTTGACATATCCAGTGAGTTTTGGTCACTGCCCCAGCTCTGAAAAGCCAGTATAAATTTGCTTTCACCTTTGAGAGTCTACAGTACACATGGACCTGCTTACCTCAGGAGTTTCACAATAGCCCCTCCCTCTTCCATCTACACATGATGAACACCCTGGAAGGTTTCTCTGCCCCACAATATATTCTGCAGTATGTGGATGACTTATTGTTGGCAGTTGCCACCAAAGAACAATGCTTTGACCTCTTGGATGAACTGCTGACCCTCCTACAGAGGGCAGGCCTCAAAAGCAATCCTGCAAACACACAACTTTGCCAGAAAGAAGTCATTTTTCTTGGCCTATGCATAACAGAACAAGGCTGAAGCCCAGCTTGGAAGAAAATCCAAGGCCTACAAGATCTGCCACTACCCACCAGTGTGGCAAAACTCAGACATTTCCTGGGAATGGTCAACTATTCCAGGGACTTTATTTGTGGCTTTGCACAGAAGGCCACACCTCTGTATGAGCTTTTGAAAAAGGATGTTCCTTGGACTTGTGGTCCCATCCACACTCAGGCTGTGACACTCCTGAAACAGGCCTTGGCCTCTGCTCCAGTGTTGGTGAACCCCAATCCAGCATTACCTTTCCATCTGGAATCAGCCACCTGAGACATTGCCATGTCTCCAGTCCTTGCTCAGAAACTAAATGATACTCTGAGACCCATTGCTTATGCTTCCCAAATGTTGTCACCAGTGGAACAGAAGTACAGTCTTTGTGAAAGAAACCTTCTGTCTACCTACTGGGCTGTCAAACCTTTCCTGTACTGTATATCACTGGATACTCAACTATCATTATCAACACCAACCACACACCCACCACATTCCTGTTATCAGACAGAGTGAAGGATGGATCAGTATCCAACACCAGTCTGACCCGCTGGTCTCTTCTTCTCCAGGACCAAGATATTCAGGTCCACACTGCCAAAATGCCTCCAGTTCTAGCCCATGGTCTCCTATATCAAGAAGCCCCACATGATTGTGTACTACATCCCCTTGATTTGCCTGAAAAAGGTCCTTTTCTTCCTGCTACTCCAAAGCTCCTTGCAGACACATCTCTGTGTCATGTCTTCACTGATGGCTCAGACTCATACTACCAAGCAGAACAGGAGCTGGATTTGGAGTGCTCATTGTATACACCAATGGCAACACTGTCAGGATCTCCAAGCAATGCAGTGTTCCATCATCACAGTATGCCGAAATGGCAGCTGTGGCCTGTGCCCTCGAGCTCACACAACATGGTACCAAGGATACCATCATCTTTACAGACTCCATTTGGGTCTGTTGTTCCCTCACTGAATTTTTACCCTTCTGACAGAAGAACTCTTTTGCATCTTCTGATGGCACCGCAGTGAAATATAAAGCACTTGTTGATTATATTCACAAACTTACCCAGCATTTCAAACACAAACTGTTCATCCACAAGGTTAAAGCCCATGCTAAATCTGACCCTTATCATTCTTACAATGACCGAGCAGATACTTTCGCAAAAAAGGGTGCTCAAGGGAGGGGAGACATGGACAATGGATCACTCCGATACTCTAGCAGCTGTGCAAATAGCTGTCATCAAGAAGAAACCAGAACCTTTTGTGCCAATGGACTTGTGCACTACACAACACTCAGATCCCCAACTAAAGGATATGTTCCAGTTCCTTCACAAAGGAACTTAACAAGAATTACTAACTTACGGTTCCTACAAGAGACATGCGAGTAGGTTGCATTTGTCACAAGATGGCAAACTGATTTGGGATCAGCCAGAGGCCCTGCCCTACAAGCTGTGGGCAGTCCCTGAATCCTTGCAATATGAATTTCTCCACAAGGTTCATGATACTCCAACTGGTGGACAGCAGGGAGTCAAAAATACATTCCAGAGACTTAAAACTGTTGGTTGGTGGTCTGGTATTACCAAAGATGTCAGACACTACATTGACAACTGTCTAATTTGTGCTCAGAACAATCCTTCACTGACAAAATGAAATGCCAAACTACTGCCACAGAGACATTCTGGTCCTTGGCATGCCATACAGATTTACTTTATTGGTTCATTGACCAATACCAGCAGAAACAATAAGTATGCACTTGTAGTTACTGAACTATTCTCAAAGTGGGTTAAAGTTTTCCACACAAAGAACTGTACTGCCAAATCAACCGCAAAAGTCCTGGTAGAACAGATATTCTCCAGGTGGGGTCTACCTCTAAAGGTAGACTCTGACAAAGGAACCAGATTTACAGGTGAGTTAATGCAAGAAACACTTGAACTTCTAGGGGTACACCAGAAGTTCCACATACCTTACCACCCTTACTCTTCAGGTCAAGTAGAAATAGCCAACAGACAGTTTAAGCAAATGCTTTCCAAATTCATTGAGGACAATCCCAAGGAATGGGATTCCTTTGTTGCCTTTATTCCTTATGGCAATTAGGCAATCAACCACCATCCAGCTGACACCCTTCGAGGAGATGACTGGTAGAACTATGAGAATATCTGAACACCTGTTATTTGACTGGAACACCCCCACTGCAGAAAGGGTGTCTGTAGACAAGTATGTGGCCAACCTCAAAGATAACATTGTAAAAACCCATCTGTATGCTGCACATCGCATGGGCAAGGCCCAGCAACAGTCCAAAATCCAATTTGACAAACATGCACAAGAAGTGGACTGGCAAGTTGGAGATCAGATAATGGTGCTCAGATTTGCTCACCCCACACATGCCTTCTCCAAAAAGTAGAAAGGACTCTACTCCACTGTCAACAAGCTGTACACCTTAGACAACTATACTATGCATATTATACTAACATATGGGGCATAGGCACTTGCTGTACAAGAGTAAGTGCCAGGGTTACATTATGATTTGTAACTTACTTTATTTTCTCTATGCCTGAAAACTGCACATAGCAGACCAAGACACCTGTGTCTTTGTATAATTATTTAGTAGACTTTGCTACCATCTTTTGGATTTATTTATAACTACACTACATCAACTGTGATTTCCTTTTTAGTGTAATAAACAAGATTTATTACCAATATGCAACTCCATCTGTGACTCATTTGCATCTCTATTACTGCAAAGAATATGATCAGGACTAATCACCCCAACAAAACCATTTGACTGGGGGAGGGGGGGAGAGGCTGGCGTGTTTTAGCTGGGTGAGAAGGATGAGATGGGATACAGAGTCAAATGCCTTGATCAGATCTATAAATATGGCTGAGGTGAAGGTGCCTTGGTCCATGCCTGTGAGAATGGCATCAGTAACCCTAAGCAGGTATAATTTTGTTTAACTGGGTTTATTTTACTCCCCCTTAACAACTGGAAAAATATATTCTAAATTCTTACCTCAAGTTCAGGCAGGGATTGGATACCTAACAAAGATGAAGGAATACCAGTATTAATAATAATTTCATGAGAAAAATGATTCCTTTTTGATAATTATAAGTTTCTCCAGAACATCTCTTTACATTCTCCTTTTTCAGCCTTCCTTATCCAGTTATGGGCTATTATGTTCACTGGCCCATATTCTTTTCCTTAAATTTCAACAGCTTCTGTAGCACTGGAACAGATCCAATGTACCTGAAACCTCGTGTGTTACATGCTGCCAAACACATTGTATTACTTTCAGATAAATTTATTTTAGCACCAGACACTAACTCATATTTTTTTAAGAACTGTAATGCTTTTCACCAGAATTCACAACAGCCAGAAATAAACAGATATCATTTGCATGTGCACTTATTTTTACTGGAGCTGTAACATGTACAATTTTAATCCCTTTAATATGTTCTGATGTTACCAGTTTCCTGATTAAAATATCAAGGATGAAGGTGTACAGCAGCAGACTCAAAAGGCACCCCTGTAGCACACCTCATCTCATAGGGACAGGCTGACCCAAAAAGCCATTAATTAATTAATTAAAGGATGAAATGATGCAGCCTGATATAAACACTGGATCCAGTCTACAAATTTCTGAGGCACAGCATGAAATAACAATGCCTGAAATAAAAATTGGTGGGATACTTAGTCGATGGCCTTCTTCTGATCCAAGGTTGAGAAAAAAAAAATCACAGAAAAACATGAAGATTCAGGACAAGAGAAATGTGTGTGGGGGGGGCAGTAAACAACAAGTATACACAATGTAAGGCAGCTGTGAAGTTGTGAGGGACCAAGCTACAAAGAGTCATGTACCACAGCAGCTCAGCCTACTGGTTGAAAGAAATAATCAGCACTACTTTTTTTTAGTATCCCTACCAATTGAAAATATAACAAAAAAATGTACTTTTAATAAACGTTTAAATCATTTTTCTATTACTTTTTTTTCACAAATGAGCAGTTGTATAATAGGAATGATGCACTCCAAGGTTTGTGTTGTGCTGTGATAATGTCACGTCTCGGGGGTGTAGGATGCACTCAGCCTGTGGCCTTGTGCCCAACCACATGAGGCATAATGTTATCCCAACATAACAAATACCCTGTTATGTATTATTCCTTTTATGACCTACCAGGAATAGCACAATTTGTTCCACCGAGATTACTTTCTGAGCTACCTTATTCAGATGCTCACAACAAATTTTATTTAAAATGTGCGGCTCTAAATTCAGTAAGCTAGTAGGCCTCCATTTCTCAAAACATTCTGTAT